>JANAVB010016800.1:8693368-9026904 GCA_029216955.1 Iris pallida | reverse complement strand
CAGTCTCTGTTAAAATTTAAAACTTAATCGACTGCACCTAACTTTATACCCATTACTAATCTTATGTACTTATGGCCTATAGATCTCAATGCTCACTTTTCCATCAACTTCAGGTGGCTGTAGACTTCTGTGCATGTACTTATATTCTGTGCATATACTTATATACTTTAAAAAAATACACTTATGTGGTGTGAATTTCCCCCATCATTCACCATGACATTGTCAGTAAAATTTCGATCAATCTGCAAAGGTTGCAATATTTAGCTTTTGCCTCTTTAGGTATGCTTATTTACCCTTTGTAATTTTGGTAGGAGGAACATGCATTCTTTGTTTGCTTGAAGAAACAAGTGGAACTCTCCATCTTTCATGTTTTTAAGTGTTTGCAAACTTTTAAATCTTGAACATTACTTGAATAAATAAAGAGCATTGAGCTGAGCGCTCTAATTTGACGACCGATTTATCAACATGTGATAATTATCTCTCTAATGTTTTGGATTTTGTTATTTGCCTTATGAATTTCTAGTGACTGGTTGTAGGTTATGGCAACAGTTTCCCTGTAGTTTCTATGAGAAACCACAGGTTCTTCTTTGGTTTCCTTGACATTCTTACATATATGTAGAATGTTCTGTTTTTCCTTTTTCTTTGGAGATGTAGGCCATTGGTTTTGTAATTTGTGGATTCTGATTCTCTGAATCTAGTTTTGTTTCCCAAATGCAATGAGACTTCAATGTTTAATATTGTTAATATATTTAGCATTATTATTCAGCCATAGTGTTTGAAGAAACATACTTAATTCATTGCAATTTGGTTGCTCTGCAGGATTGCTTATATATATGCCTATTTTGGAATATCCGAGCAGTTACTACAACTTGATTAAAGGGGGAGGTAGTCTTTGAGTGTTTTATAAGTGAATTTCCTGTATGAAAACTGAGTTTATAAGTGTTTACAGATGTGTGAAGTTCCTGTCAATTTATTGAGTTTATAGAGAGGTCTCTATCTTGGAATGAATTTCCTATCGAGCGATTGATGGGATTTATGTACAGCCTATGTTGCACGGGCAAAAATGGAAGACGTCCATGATACAAACACCACTACACAGTTTGGTGCGTCCTAGTGTATTTTAGAGTATTTGTGGTTTATCTAATATGCGTTTGACACAATGCTATATGGACATGATACTGGTTTTTTTAGTGTGCTTCCTAGTATCCAACAGTCAACTTCTATATTTCTTGTAACTTCTATATTCTCATATACACTGCATAAATTCTTGTTGTATATATGGTCTTTTGTTAACTAGTTATTTTTTATTTTTATTTGCAGGTCCTTCAAAAGAGTTTGGGCTGATTTTACAAATGATGGAAGATTTGCTTAATGAAAAAGCATTTTGGGTTTATTTTTTAAATGATGGCAAATGATGCTTAATAATGTAAAAAATTTAGATTTATTTTGTAAATGATGATAGATGAACACTTAATAATGTAAAGCGTTTTGAGTTCATTTTTGTAAATGATGGGAAGATGTCCAATGATGTAAAGCGCTTTGAGTTTATTTTGTAAACGATGGGATATAACATTTAATGAAATTAATCTTTGTTGATGTACTTTAGAGTTTACAATATTTTTTTGAACTTAAATAGTTAGTTATATATTGTTTTTGTTATATATGTCTTTTAATTGTACATTCTATATGCAGAACAAGGAAACAATAATTTTAAAATAATTGGGATAGTTGTTATAAGTTTAACGATTTTGTAACTGTCCTAAAAGTAAATTATATTCTTTTATGACTATTATCCTAAATTATTATGACGGTTCCAATCCGTCATTTAACAATAATTATGACGACAAAATCCGTCCCATAAGCTTTTGCCACGCCACCCTAATAGCACCGTTTGAATCCGTCCCAACTGCCATCCCAAAAAATGTTTAGGATGGTAAAAGTTCTTTTAAGAACGGTTTTTGGTTGTCCCAAAAGGCTACTTTTTTTGTAGTGGAGGAACAGAATCGAGATGAATAGAACCTGCGATAAGCTCTCCTACTGCCTGTGCACCTTCAGCTGCCATAGCGTAAGCTCGTCCCTGCTGACCTCCTCCAGCATGATGCCGCACGAATCTCTGCTGCTGAGTCTGTAAGGGTAGTCCCTTCTGCTGGTTTACCGGTGCCCTCGCTTCTGCTCCCCGAGCTGTCCGTTCCAAAAACTTGGGACACTCTCTTAACTGGTGATATGATCCTCTGCAAAGTAGGCACTTGCCTAGCCTAATGCGACATTTACTCCAATCGTGTCCTGGTTTCTTACGGAAAGGGCAACTGATAACATGCTGTTGTCTAGGGGCCTGTTGCGTCTGTAACGGTAGTCCTCTCTGCTGCTCTGTCGGAGCCCTAGCTCCTGCTGCTGCCTGAGTCAATGGTGTCTGGTTCTTGGGACACTCCCTATACTGATGCTCTGCTAAACCACAAAGTAAACACCTCCTAAGCCTAATCCTGAAGTCGTTCCACCTATGGCCTGCCTTCTTGCAGAAGTTGCACCTAGTGTCCTGCTGCTGCCTGGTGGAAATATGTACGTCTCTGACCCTGAAGGTGCTGCTGAACAGGCCTCTGCTGATTCTGATGCTGAATCTGTACGTGAGGTCTCCTGGCCTGACCTCCAGTGCTGCAGGCTCCATGAGAGTCATGTCCCCTCTTGAGCAACTATTGTCGCTGAGTCTCCACTATCTGCTGGAAGAAGGAGAACAACAGCGCCACGTCCTCTGATCCTGACGACAGTTGCTGCTGAAGAATGTCTGGAATGACTGGGGAAAGTCTCGGAGTAGGAAGAGGTGCACTCCCAAAAGCTGTAGATATCCCAGCCTGAGCTAGCATAACAGAAGCTACAGTCTCGGGGTCCTGCTGATCAGGATGAGAAGTGACAGACCCCTCAGTGGTGTCCTCCTGATCGAGACGATGATATCGTGTCTCCATAACCATCCTGAAGACGGATCAAACGAGAGAGCAATCATTAAGAATGAAGCGAAAACATCAAGGAAGGACAGTTTATTTTCAGGGGAAGACAATAATGTAAAAAAATTTAGGTAACAGGAATCAGATTAAGAGTTTTTCCTAGGTGTGATTGAGTACCTTCAAAAAATATATCCTAATCCTACTGCAGGCTGTAGTGATACTCTAGTTCGAATACCACTACATAAACTCGACTTGCATAGGCTACCACTAAAAATGTGTCATGACCCGCACCCAGTGTAGGGGCACGAGAAGTGGGTACGTCCAGCCTATGCTGCAGTGTCGGTGGTAGAACGCTGTTCTAGGTCACATACATCTAACAGTTAAAGGTACTTGCACAGTTTATACTCTCCGAATGGAGGAACAATATAGAATGCACAATCTCAATCACAGCTAAGGTAGAAAGTATGATAAGGTAGATAGATAAGATCTGAATCCTCAATGAAATATAAAATAAAAGAGAGAAACTAAGTATCTAAGATAACAACTCCATAATATCCAAATATCACAAAATCTCAGATATATACAATGAATATCCAAATGAGATAACAACTAAAAATAAGATAAAGCCTAATCTATGGGGGTATCAGCATCTACTGCTAAAGGATCCTGCTGGAGGTCCAAGTCGCAGGTGTCGTCTAAGGCTGCTCCATAGTATGTAGGACAGAACTCCTCAATGTCATCTGTAATATTTTCAACAGGTCCAGTCAGGACAGGAGCGAGCACAATATATCTCACGCAGTTCATAATATGACGGGATATGTAAATATGCTATAGAGTAAGATACATGAAATGCTGGAGAATATATATGAAGTAAAAGAGATGCCTGTAAAGAAATATCTACTATAAGTAAATACTACCAAAATAAGGCAAATTAGCAACGTCAGGATACATCGCAAATTAAGAAAACTACGTCGCTAAACGTAATTAACGACGACTTTAGCGATAAAACATGAAAGTCACGAAAAAGCTAGTCGCAGGTGACAAATTCGTCGACCTCTGTCGCTGTTTGCGACATTACCGCAATGTCGCTGGTTCGTCGCAAAATTAGCGACAGAGGGCGACGAATTTGAACGTCGCCAAATTAGCGACGTAGTGCGACTACATAGCGACGTTATTTCTTTTTATGTGATGACATGGCATGCCTGCCACGTCAGCAGTTTAGCGACGTACAACGACCAAATTAGCAACGTCAACTCTCTGCCACGTCAGCTACTGAGCGACGAATTACGACGGATAGCGACGTGACGGCGCTAATTAGCGATGTCTGGATACGTCGCAGAAGGTCGCTATACGTCGCAGATATTCTGAATTTTTTTTTAAAAAATATGTTTGGTATTTTTGTTAAGCTGTGTGTTTGTGTTTACACAGATACACATCATCACAAAAATACCAAAAATATTTTTTTAAAATTTGGACAGCACCTCCTTTGTATATCAGATCATCGCTTATAATCCAGCGTAGGTATATTTGTCATCCCCGTCGCAGATATCACAAACATACATGTCCAATTAAATATCATACTTGTACTCAATAAAAATACTAACAAAGTAAATATCACAAACATACATGTCCAACAAACATACATGTCCGACAGAGTCAAATAAGAATGAAAATCAGTATACCAATGATCAATGGGCCCATAGGGACAATACATACAAAGATGGTAAAAAAATCTACTAGATCACTGAGGACCCCTGCTGCGCATCTGATATAGCATGTACTCATACTGTTCCTGTGTGAGCTGCACCATAGGGGCAGTAAGAGGCATTACAACATCTGGAGTCGGCACCGTCGATGGACCGGGAGGACGTATCTGCTCCAGCTCTCGCAGTCGCTCAGCATGCGCAGCAAGGGTGCTCACCATCCTCTGAGTACTCTCCTCAATCGAAGTATGTACCTGAGTGAGTGAGGCAGACATGGTCCTCTGCGATCCCTCCAGCTCGACCTGTCTACGCTCTGTGTACTGTATAGACGCGGTGAACGTGTGCAAGCTGGCAACTGTAGCCTGCTGCAGACTCATCAGCTGATGTATACTGTGCTCGACCGTATCAAATTGTCCGGTGATCATCGGATCGTCGGATCGTCGCTCTGCGGTATGGTGATCAGAAATCTGTTGCTACAACTTGCGACGCAGCTCGTTGATTTGACTACCAATATCCTGAGCTCATGATGATGCCTGCGAAGCTGGAGACTGCGCACTGACAGAGGGGGCTCGGGATGACTCTGAAGCCAAATAGACGCCGTAGGATCCCGTATCGTAGTACGTACCCTTCTAAAGACCACCAACGGCGGTCATCCAGAGGTCGTCCGACGATAGAGCTGTAGGCGGCTGGAAGGAAGTACTAGCCCCTCCCTCTGATGGCGCACTAGCAGCAGCAGCAGCCTCCTCTTGTAGTCGAAGAAACTTGGCCTAGAATAATGTTTGCTAACGTCTAAGTGTTTGCTAAAGTCTATATTGATATCTATTTTCCTATTTTTTAAATTATAGTAAATTAATATAAAAAATAGAACGTACATATGCCTGCGTCGCCCTCTCGTCAATGAACTCCCCAGCCCTCCGATGGGTGACCAGGAAGACGGTCACCATGTTGGGGTCCTCACCCTTTTTTACCTGTTAAAATATATTATCTATTATTAGTATTAAACATTCTATCCAACTATATATATAAAATGATGTCCGTCATAAAAAATGTACCAGACGACGAAAATGCTCTGACATAGGAATGGAGCCACCACACCACTTACTGGTGCTCGACCGTGCCACCTTGGCCTTGTCAGACCGCTCCTGGTACCTAGCCTCGCCGAATCTAGCCTTTATCGCAGTCCACTGTTCTGGCGTGATCCAACTATGGATCGGCTTTTCGGAGCGATCACGAGACTTCTGGTCATGGATCGTATCACGGATGAGCTTGCATGCGACGGCAGAAAATTGGGCCTCGATCTTCGCCGCCCGGTATGGTGACTAGAAATAGGTCCTCTACAAGAAGTAAAATAAAAAAGTTGTATAATATACACAAATAATTATTAAAATTTTAAAATAAACAAATTTTTTACTTTGAAGTGGGCCAACCAAAAGGCCTTCCTATCTGTGGGAGCATCTGAGTAGTTAATACAAGGCCCACCATAGTTCTGCCTCAGAAATAACCCCAGCTGTCTCTATACTGCAGGAGGCCGATATCTATACAATAATAAATTTCATGAATATATATGTACATATAATCATTTGAGAAATACATATTAACTAATTAACTTACTTCGTAGGCCCGTCCTTCCAAATCTCCATACGCGTCTCGTCCGGAGGAGCGCATGGAGGGTCGCTCTCACCTCCTGCCTGGACAGGATCAGTTTGATCGCCGTCCTCCATATGCTCGACGTCGGCTCTCCCCATGTAGCCGTCAGCAGGAGGAATGTTGGACGCGAAAGGAATGCTGGACGACGAGGAAGGAGTTGCCAACCTGCTAGAACTGCCCTGTCCCGGTAATGGACCGGAAACAGAATGGTACACTGGCGTACTCGGAGATGAGGATGAGGGTATGGAATCTGCATCCCCAGTCCGAGGCAGACGGGAATGCCTAATATAATATCCTCTGCGTCGTCCTCCTGGTCTAGTCATACCTGATAATAATATATGACAATAAATATACATATTTATATGATAGACATCACAAATTTTTGAAAAATATTATAGTCACAGATAAAAGTGTCACTAAAGTGTCACAGATTTATATAATAAAAGTGTCACTAAAGTGTCAAATATGATGATAAAACAAACGTACAGATTTAATCCTCTTCTAAAAATTTATCTAGTTCGTTTAGCTCATCATCATCATCATCATCATCATCATCATCTTCTTTTTCTTCTTCTTCTTCTTCCTCTTCTACAATTTCACTTTTATCTGCATCTTCCTCTTCAGATAATTCTACTTCTTCTACACAATTAGATGTGTAATAAGGAACTTCCGTCGTGTCCATTTCTATAATATTTGTTACAATAGGTAGTTCATCCTCTTGATAAGCTATATCATCAACCTCAAATGTATTTCTAGCTTTGGTCTTGCATACTGCCCACCAGTCCGACCTTGTTGTTCCCCATTTAGGATAACTTGTAAAGTACACGAGCTGAGCCTGACTTGATAGGACAAATGGTTCATAGGCTTGATATCGACACTGATAGTTTATATCTACAAGACCGTGCTTGTCTACTTTTCAACCTTGACCTTCAATCCGATCGAACGAATCACACCTGAATAATACAATCTTAGCAGGCTCTATTCCATAACTATATGTCAGCTCCATAATCTCCCGTAGGACGCCATAGAAATCGTTGTCCGCATCAACATCCTTGTAGTTCGAAGATCTGATACACAAACAACTATTTTTGGTGGAATCGAGATCCACAAAGTTGTCTCTGATTGGGCAAGTTGTTGACTTGAACCTAAATCCATTAACACAGTAGCTTGGCCATATTTTTGCAGCATAAGTTGGTCCCTTGGCTAGCGTTCTAATAGACTCATTCTCAAGTCTTGAGTATGGACGATCGACCTAAATACCACAAAAAAATAAATTAAGCTCATTCTCAAGTGCATATACAGAAAAGTAATTACAGAGTTCTCAAGTCTTACATATGCACTCAACCATGATGGAAAATAATGCCTCATTTCTTGTTCTAGTTCTTCTTCTGTTATGTGTGGCCTACCTGACCTCACATCATCATTAAATCTGCTAAAAATAACATCGTTCATTAATGTAATAGTATAATAATTAACACTATTAAAATAATGTAGACGTATTAATTACTTACCTCTCCAGCTTCTCTACTTCATCATCGTCGCAGTTGAGTAATACATACACCTGAGCAGCCCTTAGCTCATCATCGTTTAGATATCTGTTCTTTATTTTACCCGATGGCTTTCCTAGAGCATTGAATACCTTCAGTATTGTATCATTACATTCATGATCTCCGTCGTCGTTTCTGGAAGCTCTCGTCCTATTAGTTGCAATATGAGACTTGAAATACATCGAACAAAAGTTTGTAATCTCCTCGAGAACATAGGCTTCATAAATAGAACCCTCGACCCGGGCCTTATTTTTCACCTTTCTTTTTAGGTAATATTAAAATGTCGCTCGAACGGGTACATCCATCGATATTCGACGGGTCCACCAACACGTGCCTTATAGGATAGATGAATCGACAAATGCTCCATAGAGTCGAAGAATCCAGAAGGAAACACCCTCTCTAGCTTGCACAGTATTACTGTAATATCCTTCTCTTACTTTTCTAGGCGATCAACGAGCAATTTCTTAGAACAAAGATCCCTGAAGAATATGCTAAGCTCCATCAATGGATCCCAAACTGCCTGCGGTAAGAATTCTCAAAATGCAATCGAAATTAACCTCTCCATGAATACGTGACAATCGTGGCTCTTCATACCCGTCAATTTATTTTTCTTCGGATCGATACATCTTCTCAGATTTGACACATATCCGTCTGAAAATTTTAGGCCCTGGATCCACCAACAAAGTCTCACTTTATCCTCTTTGTCCAGTGAGAAAATTGACTTCGGCAGAAACTGTTTTCCATTCTTCTCTATCAAATGCAACGCAGGGCGTTTGCATATTTCTTCTAAGTCCAACCTGGCCTTGGGATTGTCTTTCATTTTTTTCTTTACATCCATCACAGTATTAATTATGTTATCAAACACATTCTTCTCAATATGCATGACATCAAGATTATGTCCGATCAGATTGGTACTCCAATATGGCAGATCCCAGAATATGCTCCTCTTTGTCCAGTTATGATCTCTACCAAATCTATCGCACTTGTACCCAATTGTAGGATCTTCAATAGCACTTAGAAAATCTTTAACCTCCTTCCATATCGTAGCTCCGTACCACTTTGGCGGTGGATTACCCTTCTCTACAATGCCGACACGGAATGCATTCTTGTTCCTTCTGAACGGATGATCTTTTGGCAGATTATCTGAAACAAAATTAGGTCCCGCATGCATATACGGCTCGACATAAGGCTCCGGCTCTGATGCTAAAGACACAAGTTCTCCGTGTGCGGTCTACTGATAGTAATTAGGTGTGAAATCCCTCGAGTACAAATGATATGTCACTTCCACTTCTGGATAATATTCACTTTATGATATTTCACACATGGACACTTAATTTTGGTGTCGTCCATGTACTGAGGGAACGCCTTAGCAAACTGCAGGAACTGCTCTACTCCCGCTATGTATTCATCCCGTACACCACACATATCATCAGGACGACGATTGTACATCCATGAACGATTCTGCAAGTAGTAATTAATATCCATTTGAAAATAATTTTGTAAAGATGGACACATATGTTCAGCGCAGCAACTAGTCAAACTGAGTGAAGTTGAGTTGACTAAGTCAATATCTTGGACAAACTAGTCAAACTGGGTGAAGTTGACTAAGTCTAGGCAATTATCCTTCACTAGACATAGACATGGAACAAACACTGATATTTGCAGTGTCCGAACTTCCTAGTATATATTATAGTAGAGAGACATGTAACCATGTGTAGGGGTACAACTCGGGCAGATTGGGTCGGGCTTGAGGTCAACTCGAGCCCAACCAGATGAATCATAAGCCTAATCCGAGCCCAAGCCCGGCCTGAGCTCGGGTTCAACATATGAAGCCCAAGACCAAGCTCGGAGGATCGGGTTAAACTCGAGTTGGGTCGGATCCATCGAGTAATGTTGACCAACTGTTGACTTTTAGTCAATTGGTCAACTCTGGTTTGGTTTCTGGTCAATTCTATTCACTTTTAGGCTAAGTTTGACTTTCGATTGACTTTCGTTGACTTTGGGTCAAAACGGTCAACCGAGGTCAAAACTAGTCTAAGAGTACTAATCTTAACCATTACCAACCAAGACAATCAATTTCCAACCATATCCTAATACCTTAGACTCATACCTTAGCTTCTAGGCAATTACCTTAACTTACCCTATTACCTTACCCTTTCATAGCTAGGGTAAATCCTAATTATCTTATGATACCATCTTGGTATCACAAGATACCTCAACCTGTCACGCTCACTCTAGCCCACATCTAACTCTAATACAAAACTTCTAATATAAAATCTTACTAACATATCTTCCACAATTTTCTCACTCTCTAACACAAACCACATCCTATTACCAAACCTTTCCTTAACATATTATCTAACCACTAACATACTCTTCTAACTAAACGCTCAACTCAGTAACTCACTAACAACACACACACACAACATGAAGGGGGTTAAGTGACTGTTTTTGATGAAAAGGATGAATGGATGAATGAAAGGTGAATGGGTGAATGGATGAATAATGGTGAATGGGTGAATGGATGAATGAATGGTGAATAGGTGAATGAATGAATGAATGGTGAATGGGTGAATGAATAAATGAATAAATTAATGGTAAATGTGTGAATGAATATATAAATGGTGAATGGGTGAATGAATAAATGAATGGACTGCTATATGTGAAGGATGAATGAATGGATATGGATGAATGGTGAATGGGTGAATGAATGAATGAATGATGAATGGGTGAATGAATAAATGAATGGTAAATGGGTGAATGAATAAATGAATGGACTGCTATATATTTAGTCATCATTTAAGTATTTGAGTTAATTAAATAATTAACTCTCTCACATCCTCATTTCTTTTATGTTTAGTCATCAAACAAATGGAAGGAGATAAGAACTAGGATAAAAAAATGCATATATAAAATATATATATGTACGTACTACATGCATATGTAGTTTTTCAATTTCCTCTTTTTTACTATCCAAACATACCCCTATATAAAGAAAGCACCAGCTCTTATGGAGGGTGAGTAGAAACTCTTTCTATCAGCCAATCCATTCTTTCAACACTCCAGTGTTATTCCAAATAGAATTCCATAAGTTCTATTGACTGTACAACGAGCGTTCACTGAGAACAAATCGACTAGGAGAATGTCGAATCTTACTTTGAGCAATGATGGTTCTGACCAACCCAACATAAAGTTGGACTAATCTTTTTTAGCAAGCTTTATAGCAGTTTTCACTGCTTACAATTATTTAGCTTTTTTTTCCTGCTTCAACCTATACAAGGCTGGCCTTGGAGTAAGCCCATCGGACTTGGACATGAACCCGACACATGAACCGGAGCCCAACCCGATTGTTGATCGGGTTTAAATATTTTAATCCAAATTTGAGCCCGAACCCGAGTATCTTCAACCCTAACCCAACCCATTAACGGGTTTATCCGATTGGGTTCGGCCCGTGTGTGTGTGTGTCCGTGTGTGTGTGTGTGTCCGTGTGTGTGTGTGTCTCTCTGTGTGTGTGTGTCCGTAGGAGAGGAGGAGGAGGAGGAGGAGGAGGAGAAGGGAGAGGAGTTAGGTTAGGGTTTACCTGAGGAAGAGGAGGAGGAGCTCGGATTGGAGAAGGAGGAGCTCGAGGAGGAGGAGCTCGACGGGGGGGGGGGGTAGGGGTCGCCGGGGGGGGGGATGGAGTCGTCGGGGGGGGGGGGGAAGGGGTCGCCGGGGGGGAGGGAGTCGCCGAGGGGGGGAGGGAGTCACCGGGAGGGGAAGGGGGGAGGGGTCGCCGGGGGGGAGGGAGTAGCCGGGGGTCGAGGGGGAAAGAAAATTCTAAAATTTTCTAGTGAGGGGGAAAAAGGAAACAGTGTGCCATAAGTAAAAAAGTTAGCGACGTCAAGAGGCGACGTTGCTAAATGTCACAAATATTTTAATATATGGCTACATATTTTAATAATATGTCGCTGAACGTCGCTATTCAGCGAAGTAATTTATCTCCTGTCGCTGAACGTCGCTATTCAGCGATGTTTTACGATGTCTATAGAAAGGAGTCGCTATATTCGATATTTAGCGACGTTATTTTATTCCGTAGCTACATTCTGTCGCTAATAGAGCATATTTTAGTAGTGAAAGAACTAACAGTGGCTAGTGATGTAGAGTACAAGATAGACATGTGAATGGCTTGAATTTGTACATGAGTATACTAAAGAGGTTCACATGGTTACACTAATTTGGAAATTATTCACATGACTATTTATATTCCCCCATACCACAATCAATACACAAGGATCCAGATAAGTTATGTTATCGCACATAATATCACATGAAGGCCCATAAATGGGTGCACATGAATGTATACATGGGGGCTCTGTGAACATGAGAGTACATGAATCACAATAGTGCACATGAATGGTGAAAGCACCGGAGTACATGATGAAAGTGAAACGCACATGACATACTGTAACTCGATGCTCCCGAGGGGGATAACATCTCATGAAGGGATCCATATTGTAAAGCCCAAATATGAAAATCCTTTAGAGCGCTGAAAACACTTTAGAAGATATAGAGAGAAGAGTGAATAAGTTGATTAGAAATATGAAAATATTTCTCTATTTATAGTGTTTTTGGGAACTGAACTCGGACAGAGTTCGGACAGAGTTCGGATGCTAGAATATCGCATACGAATGTTGTTAAGCAGATTTGGTGGGAACAAATATTAAAAAATCCTTGACCGAACTCGGTCAGAGTTCTGGCCGAATTTTGTTGGGTCGGAATAGAATTTTGCATGGGCCAAATTGCATAGGTTTTGGGCTATTTGGATATGTTAGATTTTTGGGATAGCTAAGTAAGCTTATTTGGAATTTTGGACTGGGAATAACCTAAGCCAGTATAATCCCGAACGATCTTACATTTATATTTACTAGACTCAGATAAAACTAAAAATACAGAAGAAAATATAAAATAACTCGATCTGAATTCCAATAAGATTGTTTCTAGATGATGATGCAATGTTCCTTGTAGCAGTGGGATGTGGACGTAGATGTTCTTCGGTATAAATTTATGTAACCTATAGCAGTTCGTATATTTTGTGTATCGACCAAAGTTGTCGTTGATTATCAAAATCAGGTGTAACCATTAGCCAATGGGCCAACAATCTCCTCCATTTTGATAATTGACAAACTATGAGTCTATACCAAAATATAACAAATATATAACTTTGAAAAAAAATGTATACCTGACTTGTCTGGATTAACTTGTTTGTATTGTTTCTAAATTTTTTGTATAGATCCTCTTTCTTCCCTTTTGTCAAGTATGCAAAATAGGGCTCCCCCGCAATATGTGAAACCAACAATCAAACAATAACAAAGAAGCAGACAGAGTAATATCCACAAATAATAGAAATGAACAAGTCACAACTCAGCATAACTAGTAGTAGCAGTGTAAAAGAAATATGGGAAATAGAAGTATAAACTCAAATACTACTGAAATAAGAATGCATACAGTCATAACTGAAAGAGTTTAGACTACTACATAAGTTCAACTGAAAATAAAAGTGTCACTACTACATGATCATCATCATCAGATACAACCCACAAATACTAAAGTAAAGCCCAAATCATATATCAGCGTCATCATCACAGGATCAGCAATAGGATGAGGATCGACATAGGCTATCGTCGAATCGAATAATTCAAAAGTATTTGCATCCTCAAGTCTCGGTCCGTCGAATCCAGGATGATGGAGGATCTGAAATGGTGTAATAGGATGATACGCTAGCGATCGCTGAATGTCAGCAATGCCATTTCTTAAGACCCGAGCCTAAGAAGTATGGCAAAACTCAGCATCAACATAGGACTGATGACGTTGTCCCTAAAGAGTGACAAAGTTATCGAATCGCTGATAGAACTGAGGATCAAATCCTGGAGCAGCATGAATAAGAGCAGGAGAAACTGGATCAGGTGGAAGTAGAGTAGCACCGGGTGGAAGTGGAGGTAGTGGATATTTTCTAGACCTAGTCAGCTCCAAAGGTGACCCAGAGATAGGACAGATATCAAGGTCAATTCCAAACTTTCGAAAGATTACCGCAAGATGCATGGGATAAAGAAGGTTGTGGCCCACCCTCCGATAACTGATCATCCAAGCCATAACGGTCTTGGGAACTTAAAATGTGACTCCAAAATAAAGATGATACATTACAGACATCTCAAAAAAGGTGATCTCATCAGTAGATCCCTTTTCAGAAAGCAAAGCAGAGTAAACAAATCAATGGAGTTTATAAATTTTTGTTATTCAGGTGCTTTGCAAACAACCTATCGCCTCTAGGAATAGGGCTCGGTTGACACATATCAGCCTTATGAGAATCAAAAGTCACATCGGCAGAAAATTAGACTTTGTTTATCTCGATAAATGCTTCGTCGTTGTCTGGCATATAGAAGTATTCACTAAGGTCAGTCGAGTTAAACTCAATCTCTTTTCCAGCGATGCAAGAGTAAATGCTACCATCATGTTTTACTTGTATATTACAATAAAACATACGAACGACATATGATAATTTTTACTAGATGTTTCAAAGAAATCTCGGAGTCCTAAGTATTCAAATATGGAAGCATACTCCGAGAAGATAGTGAAATTGACTGATCTTTCGGGGCAAATTTGTTGGTAGCGAAAAGAGTTAAACCAAGACTCAGATATTTCTAAAGACGGAAATAAATTCGTGTCAAATTCCTCGTCGTCGGTAGGACGAGCGGGACTGAATATGTTGACAGGTTCGTATTCTGAAGTGGAAGACGAAGCCGCGGACTCTTCCTTCATTTTCTTGAAGAGTTTGGGAGCCAATGAAATGAAAATAAGAAAGGCAGAGATATACCTCATTAAGTAGAAGAGTGGAGAACACATTCTTGAGCCTTCTAGAACTAATAGGGAAGGAGATTGGAGTGTATGATGAGAGATGTTGAGCTAGGGTTTGTAGAAATTTTCGTTCGGGTGAGGAGAAACGAAGAGGAAGATGGAGATAGATATAGGAAGTTAGGGCCTGATGCAGCAGTTCTGAAATTGAACCGACGCCAACTGAGTTCGGTCTGAACTCGGTTAGAAATCGGACCGAGTATTGTCTGAGTTCGGCCACTTGCTTTTTCAATTCATTATATGTGTAATGAATAATAAATATGCCTAATAGCTTTTGATTCTTCAATTTATTAACATTCATTACTTTGGATTAGCTGTAGGGGCCGGATCCCAGCTAGCGGTAGTCCGAAGACACTTGGCACCGTGTCGCTTAGGATTTTACGTTATTTTGACAGAATGATCCTTTCGGCTTGTACCCAAAATAATTTCAATTAATAAACCTTGAAATCTCAAGTTTTAAGATTTTTTTTAAATATAACGCATTATCAATCTGAAATATTCAAGTATGTCTACCATGCGATGCAGATAATTGAAACGGTCTTTAGCCAGTGGTTTTATGAAACTATCTGCTAATTGATGATCTGTGTTAATGAATTCTAAGCAAATATTGTCGTGTTGTTGGTGATCACGTATCTCTATGTGCTTTGTGTGTGAATGACAAATAGGGTTCTTAGTCAAATTAATTATGCTGGTATTATCACAATATATAAGAATCTTTGTGTAGTACAGATTATAGTCTTCTAGGGTTTACTTCATCCACAAAATCTGTGCACAACAACATCCTGCGGCGATATACTCAGCCTCAGTTGTTAATAAAGCAATAAAGTTTTGCTTTTTGCTAAACCATGATACTAAAGCTTTTCATAGAAAATGATACGTACCGCTGATACTTTTACGGTCTACTTTGCAGCAAAATTTGTATCTGAATAATCGATTAGGTCAAAAGATGTAGTTTTGGGATACCACAAATCGACTGTAAAAGTTTCCTTAAGGTATCGAAGATACGCTTAACGGCGCATAAATATGATTCCTTAGGATTAGCTTGGTATCGTGCATAAATACAAACATTAAACATAATATATGGACGACTAGCAATTAAATATAATAAACTACCAATCATACCTTGATACTTATGCTGGTCTATAGTTTGTCACTTTCATCAATGTCAAGCCGTGTTGATGTAGCCATTGGAGTTCCGATATGCTTTACATTTTTGGTAGCCCATGCAGGTCAATTTTTGTAAAATATTGCAAACTCATGGTAGTACCTAAGTTGGTCACACTACTACGGGCCTGCGAATAGAGTTGGAGTTAGATATTAGAACAACGATAGAAGAGGTTCACATCTTCCGCTAATAGGATTAGGCTCTTAAGGATCTCTTTCGCATGCCTTGATACATTATTGATCTCTATTTTGACTTCAACTATTCCTTGATTTGTATCCTGCTTGAATCTTTCTCCGTTTAATTTTTTTTATTACAGCTAATAGATTCTCAGGACAGGAACATCGCTCCTATGGACACCCCACCAGCTGCAGGCATAATTTATACAGATGGGACCCTACCATCACATGGAGGCCAGCTTACTCATCATGGAGACCCGTAACAGCCGTAGACCTCGAGGTTCAGCAGAGATAACATTCCACCACCCCCGTAGTTTCCTCTGTAGACTCCACCTCCAACAACTACACTGCCTCCAGCACCTGCACTGGACAATGCTCAGATTCTTGGGATCTTCCAGCAGCTCATCAATTCTCAGATAGAGCAGGCCAACATCTTTTGCGACAGCTTGAGAGAGGCTCTTCAGAATAGAGATGCTCCCCGATCATGCCCTGGAACTTTCAAGGACTTCATGAACCTTAGGCCTAACGAATTCTATGGGACAGAAAGGATTATCTATGTTGACGAGTGGCTAGAGAACGTGGATCAATTTCTTCGGATGGCTCGAGTTCCTGAATACTTGAAGATATAGTCAGCCAGTATGCAACTTTTTGACATCGCTCGGACGTGGTATCAAGATGAGCCCCGACTTTACGCACCAGATGGGACTTAGGCAGAGTTCAAGGAGCTATTCAAGAAGAAGTTCTACCCCGACGTGGCTCAAGAGGCGTTAGAGAGTCTGTTTGAGAGTCTAGAGCAGGGAAACCTCACCGTCGACGAGTATACCTTAAAGTTTTCTCACCTCAGTCGCTTCACAAAGAGCATGGTCAACACCCCTGAAAGCAAAGCTCGAAAATTCAAGAAGGGATTATCTCTTAAGATTTGCCTACCCGTCGCCACCAGTCGAGCTACTACCTATGTGGAGATCTTGAAGGTCGCACAAACAGTAGAGAAACAGCTGGATTGTAGGCCGAAGAGATACTGAGAAGCATACGGAGGAAGTAGCAGCCAATCAGGACCATCAAAATGTGCCAATGCCTCAGGGAAGACTTCACAGCATCAGTATCATTAGCAGCATCATCCTCAGCACCAACAACAGTAACAAAGCCAACCTAAAGCAACTTATGACTTTTGTCGGAAGGAAGGACACAAAAAAGAGCACTGTAGGAAAAGGCTTGGACTTTGCTTACACTGTGCGTAATCTAACCACCAAATAAAGGATTGTCCCATAACCCCTCTTCGACAAGCCCATAGGACAGGTGAGCACCAACAGGTCGGAGGACCGCAACATCAACGACAAGCTTTCGTAGCTGTGACTCGACCTCAAGGAATAGGTAAATTAAATAGGTTTCCTTAAAAGCCTTCCATATATAGTTAGCTTGCGTGTTTAGTTAATTAGTAATATGCTTGATTAGTTATCTTGGATTTCTTAATCCTTTCCCTGATCTACACAAGGAATTATTTTAGATTGGCTGTAGAAGTTATTTAGTATACTATGTTGATTTTGATGACAAAAATCTTTTTAAGGGGATAATATGTAGCATCTGTTCCCCGATTAAAAATTTAAGGATTTTTTTAATTTTATTTGATTAGATTATGTTTAACTTCTATGGTCATTAGGAGGTCATAGGAGAGTTATGACCATCTTAAGGTCATAGGGCCTCTAGAGAGCTTAAATAAGTATTATTTAGCTATTTTCTATTTTTCCATAATTTTTGGGAGTTTTTAAGTATTTATTTCTTAAAGGTTTATATATGTTAGAGACTTCCAATATTTACTATAGGTTCATTTGAGACTATTTTGAGACTCAATATTTTCTTTATACTCTAGATAGGTTATGTAAGCATTCTATAGCTATTTTATAAATTACTATAATTTTAGATATTTTAAATAATTATTTTGTGAAGATTTATATATTTTAACGACTTCCATGATTTTTTATACGACCATCTGGGACTATATTGGGACAATGTACTTTTATTAGGGCTATAGAAGGTTATGAATATTTTTTGTAATTTTCTAAGATTTTCAGGTATTTTTAGGAATTTAGTGGTATTTATTTGACTTTGAAATGATTTTTAAATTATTTCTGGAAATTATATACCCATTCACAATCCTTGTCAACACAGGGTGGCCCACATGCCAGCCGCCTAGCGCTGGGGAGTCGGGCCCAGCTATCAGCCGGGTTAGGAGATCCAGCAGTTTCCTATTTAAGAGCCGGTTCCCAAACCGACTCCTAGTCGGCTTAGTCCAAGCCGGGTGGAGATCAAACCGCTCATCCTTTAAGCGGGAGCCACATGATGGTGCCACGTGGCACATAGCCGACGCCATTGACTCAACCGAGCCGCATATATATATATATATATATATATATATATATATATATATATATATATATATATATATATATATATTAGCTGTAAAATGAAAACCCTATTATTTTTTGGCCGTTTTTGAGAAGTTTCTCCATTCCTCGACTTCTCGGAGCGATTGCGGATAGCCCCGACCTCATTTTTGTGCATAATTTTTTTTTGGATTCGTCTCGAGGTTAGCTTTTAGAATATATATTTTATTTTATTAGATTTTTCTTTCGAATTTCAAGAGAAATATTTTGGTGTTGCTTGTCCAAAACTCAAAATGTCGCACGACTTTCGAGATCTCGGGAGATCTCGAACTTCGAATCGTGATCCGTTTGAAATTTTGGAAAGCTAACAGGAAGCTCTTCGACATATAATTTTTCTAGAATTTTTGAGGTTCGTTTAATATTTTAATTATTAATTTAAACTCAAATTTGATCGATAAATCACCGATTTGGTCACGGTTAGCCATAACGGCGATATCTTTTGACAGAGCGTGATTTTGTGGCACGGTCGATTCCTGTGCACTTGTGGAACTAAAATCTACCAAGATGCACTTTCCAAATCTCGAGTTCATCATGTTTGACTAGATGGTCAACGGTATGCCTCGATTTGCATGCCCTAGTTTCCAAAATTAGAAATATGACTTTCTACGGCCAAACTTTCTTATTTAAGCTATATTTTAGATTATTATAGGTTAAATTAGATTTTTAGGTGATTTATTCCAAAATTAATTAATATTAGATTAGAAAATCCATTAGACACTTATTCGATGATTTTAGAATTAGAATCTTAGAAATTACTTGTAGTTTTTCGTGCATGGTTCGTGGTACAATGGTAATATGGAATTAGCTTCTAGGTCGTAGTTCATCTCATCCTTGACTTGTGAAAATGGTTTGTCCAGAAAATCAAACAAGTTTCACTATGGCATTATATTACCTTTATTTTGTACTGCATGTATATTTTGTCATCTTTTCACTAATACATCTTCATATTTCTTGTTGTCACTGCTCTAGATTCATCATGATTATTGCTTATACACGAGAGTTAGAGTCGCTAGAGTATATGTACATGTTCATGCCTAATTTTTAGTTTATCGTGATTCTCGTTTATCATATTGCTAATGTTTATCGTATTGGACATGTACTTGTGAGTTAGTCAGGTGGGAAAATATTATTAGTAGACATGTGGTACACTAGTGTAGCCCAAAGTTTATTCGGTCAGGGGACCGTCTTATAGAGTTTGTTCAATCAATACATCTCATGTGTTGACTGTCCGATTCCTAAACCAACCATATGTTGAACGTGTCTTCATTCTTATTGCTATATTTCTTAGACGTTCATCTCTTTCTAGTATACTTTCATAGAGTTATTATGTCATTATTGATCTCTTCTTGTTATATGTTATCATGTTTATAGTTCATCTTCTTTTTTACTGTTTTTTCTCATGCTTGTATATTATATCGTGTAGTATAGTGTTATGGTGAACTTGCTCTAATCATGTCTGGATAACTATTTTTCAGCTCTAGACAAAGACATCTATCCTGCGGCCCACAGTATGTATGCTGGAGACACTGGCGCCACTGACGTACTTGAGTCTGGCATTGATGCAAATTAGCATATTTTCTTTCTTATGCTTTTCCATTAGTTAGTGATCATAGTTTGGATTCTGTTTTATCTATTTTTCTGCTATGGAGTTTGTTCCCGAGACTATCTGAGTTATAGTGGATTATTTGACAGTTTTTTTAGTTTATTAATGAGACTTTTTGATATTATCTTGATGGTTTAGCTGTGGATGTTATGTGCATATTATTATTGTTGTGGACCTTGTTATTATAGACAGCTGTACTACCGCCGATGCTGCGACATTGGCTGGACTTGCCCTCATACTCGTATCCTAAAATACAGGTGCGGATTGTGACAACGTTATCGAAGTCGTACTTCTTCAGTAAATCCTTTATGTACTTAGCTTGGTTGATGAATGTTCCCTATGAGTGTTATTTGATTTGAAGTCCTAGAAAGTAGTTTAGCTCTTTCATCATACTCATTTCAAACTCACTCTGCATACACTTAGCAAATTCTTGACAAAGAGTTTCATTAGTAGAACAAAAAATGATGTCATTTACATAAATGTGCACAGGAAGAATACTATCATTTGAAGATTTGATAAACAAAGTAGTATCAACTCTTCTTTTTGAAAATCCATTTTCAAGTAAGAAGACACTTAGGCGTTCATGCCAAGCACGAAGTGCTTGTTTGAGTCCATAGAGTACTTTTTTAAGTTTGAAGACGTGATCGAGTTTTTAAAAATCTTCAAAACCAGGGGCTATTTTACAAAAACTTCTTCTTTTAAAAATTCATTTAAAAATACACTTTTTTATGTCCATTTGAAAAAGTTTAAAATTGTGAAAATATACAAATACACAAAATATGCGGATAGCTTCTAGTCTTGCAACATGAGCATATGTCTCGTCATAATCAATACCTTCTTCTTGATTATAACCATGTGCCCCTAGACATGCTTTGTTGCGTAAAACTTGCCCATCCTCACTAAGTTTATTTTGGAACACCCATTTGGTACCAATTATCGATTGACCAATAGGTTCAGGAATAAGTTTCTAAACTTGGTTTCTCTCAAATTGATTAAGTTCCTCTTGCATAGCATCAATCCAAAACTCATTATTAAATGCATCTGCTTGTTCGCCATCGAAAAAGGATGTGACAAAGGTTTTTTTGATCAAAACTTTTGTATTTCGATTACAAACAGAACATTATACAATGTAGGACTTAGATGTAGTCCTTTGAGTACACTTTTATTTTTTATCCGGAAACTGTGTTGACGGAGTGAGTGGTGATGCATTGACTCCATTGATGATCTGACGACGATCTTGAATTCTCTGAAGGTCTACGTTGCTCTGGATGCCGGAGTGTGTTGAGGGGAAGAAGACTCGAAGTGTCTCTCCATCTCTCTGGATATGATCTGTGGATATATCTCCGTGTATATATCTCTGTCTGTGGATATCTGGGGCCTCCTTCCTCTGTTGAAGGAATGGTCACTCTATTTATAGGCAACAGGCTGAGCTGCCTCTGCGTGCATATGTAAGATGCACCTGGATGTAGAAACAACGCGTGGCTGATACTGGCGGAGATGCATGGATGATGCACCTCAAATCTATTTGAACTGCTGCATTGGGCTACGATGGAGCTGACACGTGACAGTTGCAAAGATTCGGTTGTTGCTTAGATCTTGGGTGGTTAGCACCCATTCGTAGGCAGAACTGAGTCAAATGACATGTGGCATGTGTTCATGGCTTAAAGATCTCAAATTTGGAGGAGTGTGATCTGTCTTGATGCGCCTAGGATCGGATGCATGGAGAGGAGTGAGCTGCTATCTTTAGGGATCAGGAGCGAGTCCGGGCGCGTAGCTTTTGAGGCGTATACAGGGTTTTTCATCAGGATGCGCCAAGGATCAGGCGCATGGGGTGACTTGGTCTATAACTTTCAAAGGTCATATACAAGTCTGGGGGCATGGCTGCTGAGGCGCATGCAGAGCTTTTAGGGTGCATGGCTGCGAGGCTTTTGAGGCGCATGCAATCTTCTGTCTTAAGATCAGGGGCAAGTCTGGGGGCACATAGCTTTTGAGGCGCATACAATCTTCTGGGCGCATGGCTGCGAGGCTCATACGAATGAACGATCGGCCACGTGGTAAGGACAGCTATAGCCGACCAAAAGTATAATGATGGTGCTGATGTCAGCGGCTCTTCATTTTTGTAAAGGGCGACTGATTGGATGGCTCTTTGGAAGATGTGTTGCCGTCTTTGTCACTCAGCATTAAATGCTTGATGATGACAAGTTTGAAAGGGGCACATCGGTTAATTCTGATCTGGGCGTATGGGTCTATGTCCCACTGGGCACATCAGTAGGGGGGCATAATGTCGACTGCATATCTGCCATGTGTCGCATCCTTTTTGGACTATTTATTGAGTTCTTCTAGGCGATAATGGCTCTCTTGTTTTAGCAGAATACGAAGAGACAAGTTCATTGCCACGAATGCAAATTCATTGCACAAAAGTCGGAGAGCCTTCCACTCGGTACACGGCTGTGGGCTGCCCGATTTGTATAAATAGCCACATGAAGGGTAGCTATTTTCCATTCTTCACTTATCTTTCCAAAATGGAGATAAAGCTGGCCCCCTTCTTTGGCGAGCCGTCGAACTCCTTATTCGAAGCAGTTTTGATGACGAGCTCATTCCGAAGGTGAAGATGCGCCGAGTTCGTTCTTTCGCCATCGGCCCTATTTTCGTACAAGCCTATGAAAGTTCCTGTTGCATCTAAATATCGGGATCGTCGTGTCCGACACAGGCTGACGGTGCCTGTTGCATCCAAAGATCGGGGAGATCGTGCTTCAATTTTTGTTATGCTGAAAGAGCCACAGGTCAGGGCTATCGTGCCCCAATTTTGTTAGGCTAGAGGAGCCACTCCTTCTGCTAGACTTCCCTTATGTCGACGAGGAAGTGATTCACTCTAACTGTGCACGGGTATGCATCTACGCTGAGATGTTGGAATGATGCGCCTGGCTGTAGCACATGAATGATGTGCCTGACAAGTGATGCGCATGGCTGTAGTTTTTAGGATTTTCCTCTCTGTTGTAAAAAAATTCTCCTTTGTAAAGAGTTTAGACATGTAATAGACTTTTATATGAAATAAAAGCCTAGTTTCTTGATGCTTATACTCTTTGTTTGTGTTCTGCTGCACCGAGTACTCTTGTCTGTTTTGGCTCATATCAGTGTGGGGCACATGAGAATTTATGGCACATAGGGACTCTGGCCTGAAATTTTATTCTTCTACAAGACCCCGTTCAAAGTTTCCAAACTTTTTGCCAAGTTTTTGGAATACTTTGAACAAGAAGCATGAGTAGCTATCTTGGGCGCATATCCTCCTCTGAGCGCATGACTTCTGAATGCATGCCCTTGTGAGGCGCATGTAGTGGGAGCGTATGCTGTTGGGGCGCATGCTGTTCTCGAGAAGAGAATGCCTCGAACTTTAGAAAGATTACTAAAATCTTTTTTAGAAGATTTACAACCGTCAGTTTCACGAGACTCAAAGCATTTGCTGACGTCAAGCCTTATTGGTTTACACGTGTGATCGGGCCTATAAATAGGCGACTGAAGGAGAGAGGGGGTCTTTCCTTCTTCTTATTAAAATAGTCTCTATCTTCTTCTTTAGAGCTTTTCCTCCTTCTTCTTCGTTAGAGAGATGGCTTCCAAGAATCCCCAAGGCGGTGCTGGTCGAGGCAAGGATAAGGGCAAGGGCAAGGGCAAGGAACCAGTGGAGGTCGACACAGAGGATGCCCCCGTCGTTATGGTGACGCACGCCTATGTACGACCGAATGTAATCGGTGGGTACTCTCTTGCCCTGGTGTCTTCGCTCCATTGAGTTACTGTTAGGGACGTGTAGATGTGACTAAGATGAGTCGCATCCCCATTACACGCCCAGGATTCCTATTGCTGACGTGCATGGACTTTGTCCTGATGATTCGCTGAAGCTCCTTCTGCTGACGCGCATGGACTTAGGTTCTAATGATGCGTCGAAGCTCCTTTCTACTGACGCGCATGGATTTAGGTCTTGATGTTGCATCGAAGCTTCTCTTCAGTACGCTTGGATATTGATCCTGTGCGTTTTTGATGAGGCTCTATCTGTGCGCATGGGTTTCGACCCAGTTGATGCGCCAGATTATTGATGCGCCTTAGATGCTCGTTTTGAGCTTCTAAGTCTTTTTGCTAACATTAGGAGTGGCTTTTGATCTTGACTGACCACTTTGTTTTGTGACAGTATCGATGACCATCCCTCTGCTGAATGAAGTCTTGTTAGACCCTGCACTTTATCACATGGGCCTGGACTTTAATGAAGAGGTTATTAACCCAGCCAAGGCTACCATTATGCTGGACCAGCCTCCCGAAAGAATGGCATAAATTTGTGACCAATACTTCACTGTCCTCTAACGTATGATGGAGAGGGAGATCGAGTATGCTGCATCGAACTTCTTAAAACTGGAGTTCCTGTTCGGAGACAGTCTGACCTCCACCGAAGCGAAAGTGCTGAAGATCAAGGAAGATTAGTTCTTCAAGGCAAGGGATGTGAATATGTATATTTCGAAGCTGGAACGTCAGTTGCCCTTGACAGCTTTCCGTAGTCTGGCTTCCAAGAGGAGGATGAAGTAGGAGCTTACTCCATTTCAAGGAGGGGCCGTGGCCGGCATCATATGGATTGATACTACCTCTAACCAGAAGGATGCCTTGGCCGTTATGCGGGCTGAAACTTCCTATCTTTGGCGAACTCGGCATCCCAGGAGAATATACAACGATTTCCTCCTGGTATTTTTGCCTTCAAGGCCTCAACCTTTGTTTATCGCATGGCGGAGGCCAAGATCTCGTACCCGAAGGAAGAATTTTGGGTTGAAGGTTGGTGCCACTATGTGCAGAAGGAGGACGAACTGACATTCTGGGTTCTAACAAAGTTTAAGACTGAACTCAGAGAGATTGGTCTGACTGCTGCCCTCCGTGCTACTCACGCAGGCATAGATATAAACCAGAATATGTTTCTTACCCTCCTAGAGATGTACAACACTCATACCGGTACCTTCTTCACTCCCATAGGGGAGTTAGGCTTGGCACTACATGAGATGTATGAGGTCTCGAAGCTTTCTTGGGGGTCTGAGGCTTATGAAAAGTACTTTCCGACGAATGAGGAGCTCCTGGCCTTGGAAGAGAAGAATTATGAGATAATGGCAGTCTTCAAAGAAGTGGCGAGCCATCATTACTTGGCCCAACGGAGGGCAAAAGGTGGGGCACAGCCTCATGTGACCGCTTGGAGGGAGTATGTCTTCAAGCAAGACTTGGCAGACCCCTCAAAGATCCGCTTTGTTACTCCCCATGGGCTTACCCATGCTGAGGTGCTCGCTGAAATGACCAAACTCAACGAGAGGAACCCTCGTGAAAATGAGAGCCAGGAGCTATCTGAGCACATCTACAGCTGCTTTTGGTACTGTGCTCATAGGATGTCTCCAAAGGCCACGTTGACTTCCTATCTGATGTTATGGCTCCGCGACCACGTACTTGCAGGTGGTTCTGGTTCCGTAGAGAGGATATCCATGAATCTTAATTTGCCGGCTGTGAAACTGGTCTTTGGTTATCCTTTGGCTCTGGCTCCCGCTATGGTTTGCAACATAAAGCGGGATTTAAGGGAGTTCACTGATAATGTGATAAATGAGATGGGCAAGAGGGGAAATTTCCCTCGTGCGGAGTTGCCCTTTCATTATCTGATGGGGTGGTTGATCTTGCACCATCCGAATAGAATGACTCCTGGGTCGGAGGAAGAATATTTTGCTGGTGACGCCATTATCTGCCGCTTCTACAAACGGAAGTGGCTGCATACAAGCGTGCCTGTCTGTATGAGGGTTCTTTCCTACCTTCAGGGATGGAAGATCATAAAGGTTCCTCCAACTTTCAATGGCTGTGAGGCAGATAAGGAGCTGGAGGACTCTAGCGAGGATGCGATCACTTTGCCAATGTGGGGGTTCTGTTGGCTGTAGAGCATTCGGCCTTCCCATCTAGTGTATCGGAATAAGAATCGTTGTTTCTTAGAACCGTACCTGCCAAGTCGCTTGCATGTCAATTCTGTTATACCCAATTAATGCTGAGAAACCCCTGCAATTCTCTAGAGTTCGTTGGGAGTTTGTCGAATGGAGCCCGAGGATGGCAATATTATAATGTCGGGTGCACGGGAATATGTTTCTCCTTGCCAGTTCACAATCCTCAGCCGTATATCTTGTATTCCGCGACAAAGCTCTATTGTGCGATGAATACTGTTCCTCCGGGGTATGACCGGGAGACTAGTTTTATTGTCGGGACACAACTCGAAGCTACAGGGAGTATGCTGGCGAGGGCTCGGACGTATCGTCCACCTGACGTGGTAGCTTTCAGGGCTGTCTCTGCCGTACCAACGGAAGGTTCTCAAGAGGAGCCCGCGACAAGTCAGCTGAAGAGGCGTGCTTCGACAGAGGTAGATTCATCGGCTCCCAAAAAGCCCAAGAAGATGTTAGCCACCAAGGATGGGGGCATAATACCGCCTTCGACGACAACGACAGAACCAGCTCCCGTAGTGGTATATAAATTATCATCTGTCTGACTCAATCTTTCCTCTTGTGCTTATACGTCTCTTCTTTGCAGGAGGTGATGAAGAAAAAACCCAGGTTTTTGAGATCGGGTTCGAGTAAACTGAAGAAGGTGGAGAGATCGTCTGATGAGTGTATCCCTCCGATTGTGCTATCTCTAGTGGAGGAGACTTTGGATGATATCTCCGTGGAAGTTTCAACCCATTTGGACCGCGGTGGAGAAGACGCCACAGAGGTAGCAGCTCCTGAGGATGTTGATTCCTCTCTGTTAGCTCGTCGGAGAGGCGAAGCAGAATCTTCACAGGGAGTAAAGCAAACTATCATGCCCCCTCCAACACAGGTGCGGGGTTTTTAAAAGAAGTAGCTAGACAAGTCCCTCCTGATGAGGAGGGAGAATCGTGTCATGACCTACACCCTAGAGTAAGGGCACGAGAAGTGGGTACGTCCAGCCTACGCCGCAGTATAGGTGGTAGAACGCTGTCCTAGGTCAATCATCTAACAATATAAGGTACTTGTACAGTATATACACTTTGAATGGTGGTGACATAGCAGAATACAGTCTCAATCACAACTAAGGTAGAATACAATAAGATATATATATATATATATATATATAAACGAATCCACACAATAGATACAATAGATAGAAGTCTAAGTGTCTATGATAATATCTCCACAAACATCCAGATAAAACAAACTCCCAATACATACAATAATGTATCAATGAGAAAGACAAGGTAAGAGTCTAAGCTAGCAGTCTAAACCACTGGAGGCAGATCCTCTACTGCAAGTGGGTCCAAGTCACAAGTGTTGTCTATAGCTGCACCATAATAGGTAGACACCAGAGCCTCATCCTCGTCCTCTGTAATATTTTTAACAGGTTCAGTCAGGACATGAGCGAGCACAATACATCTCAAGCAAATCATAATAGGTTAGGAAATATATACATGCTAGAGAGTAAGATACATGAAACTGAAAGAACAACATGATATGAAAGAGAGAGACTGTAAGTAAATATCTATAATATAATAGAGAACTAATCAGTGACTAGTGATTCAGAGTACAAGATAAACATATGAACAGCTGGAGGGTGATTTATGACTATACTAAAGAGGTGATTCATGACTATACTACTTTAGAATTATTCACATGTTCTTTTCTACTCCCCCATCCCCAATCAACACACAAGGATCCATTCAAGTTACTTTAAGATTCATGAATATACTACTGGCCCATAAAGGGTGATTCAAGATTGATTCATGAATAGATTCGTGAAGGCTCTGTGATTCATGAGAGTACATGAATCATAAGCTGATACATGAAGATTCATGATAATAGAAGCATGAGATACATGATGTAAGTGAAACACACGAGACATGAGTATCTGATGCTCCCGAGGGGGATAACATCTCATGAAGGGATCCATATAGTACTAATCCGCGATACCAACGTGTCAGCATCAAGTAAAGTAATCTAAAACAGGAATATAATCCTGAACAAGATATGAAATGATCAGAGAATGTACTCTCCTGGTATCCTGAATATCTGAAGAGAATATACTGTCCGAGGAGTGGTATCTGGCTCCTATAGAACAGTACAAGTCACTACATGTCTAAAATAGTAAATAGACTGCTACAATGCATCTACATGATGTTTGGGGTCAATCTAGGCTAAAGTCAACCTTTGGTCAACTTTAGTCAACTATTCTAGTCAAACTAGGTCAACTAGATCAAGCCTAACCCAAACAAGTCTCACTAAGCCTAGCCATCCTGTTCTAGCAAGCACACATCATTACAAAGTCATACCAGTCTATCTACACCAATCCACATGTGTTTACATACCATATACACATAGGCTATCTCATAGGAATACATCCCATAGGCTATGTGCCATATAGTCCATATCACACATAATACATATACTAAATTAATATAATATCATACACATATATATGTTTATACCACATCAAGCATATATATATATATATATATATATATATATATATATAAATATATATATATTTTTTAGCCAAAACCCTCTCCTTTTATTAAAAAGGCTCAAAAGCCAGAACCAGTCCAAGTATACAAGACCCCAAAACAGCCTGTACAAGATACCGCCAAAAGGGACAAAGAGGGAAGGGAGGACACCACTAGGAAAAGCTAAAGAAGGATAGAGGACCAAAAGCTCCTCGGGGTGTAGGAGCAGTGGATGCTCCGTTTGCGGCACTGACGGAGGACTTCCCGAGTGATCTGGTTGGCAGAGTATTGGTGCCCTTCATACCTCGCCTTGTTGCGATTTTTCTAAAGCACCCACGTGGCGGCCGCTGCGACGATTTGGTGGCCATGGGAGGCAGAACCCCAAGCGGCCGCCAGATCGTGGAAGCGTCCACCTCCCAGCACAATGTTGTAGATCTGGTTGCGGGTTCTCCAAGAATCGCCGAATAGGGACCCACGGCAAAAGATGTGGTCAATGGATTCCATCTGACGGTCGGGACAGCAATTGCAGGCTGACGCAAGGCTAAACCCAATAGTTTGGAGAATCTCGTCGGTGGGTAATCGCTTGTAAATGAGTCTCCACATGAGGATAGACCATTTTTGGAGGATACAGCTCTACCAATAGTATACTATGGGGTGGTGCTGCTGGTTGATCCCGAGGATGGCAGATCTCGCTGACCTCACCGAGAAGGCCCTAGAAGCTTCGAGCGTCCATCGAATCGCGTCGTCGTCACTGCCGATAGTAATACCGGCCTGGCGGATGTTGGCCACCGCTTCCTCACCGGACCAATCACGGATTTTGTCCCAGTTCCAGTCGTTGGTGGTGTTGTTCCACAAGTCTCTGATTCTGCTGTTTCTCGGGGTCTCCGAAATACTCGGGATTAAGCTGTCCCCGGTCCATCGCTCCAGGAATGGGTCCGAATCACCGAAGCCCAAAATGAGTCTCATTACGGGCTCGACGAGGTCACGGCCGACGAGGATACGACGCCAAGCCGCAGGCGATCTACTGTTGGAAATGGCCAGAGATGGATGAATGTGTTTGAAATACCTAGCCTTCATAAATCTGGTCCATAAGTTGTTGCTCGTGCGGAGTTTCCACCACAATTTTATTGAGAAGGATTGAGCGATGTGGGTGAGCTTGGTAAATCACAGACCGCCGACCACGGTGGGGCAGGCCATGGATTCCCAACTAGCCCAGTGGTGCTTGTCTTGACCATTGCAATGCCCCCAGAAGAAGTTGCAGAAGATCTGTTCGATCGACTCAAGAACTTTCTTAGGCGGGGAGCACGCGGCCAGAGTGTGGATGGGGATGGAAGTAAGCACATGATTGACCAGGATCATCTTGCCGTCCAGGGATAATGTAGCGTTATGCCACCCATCGAGTTTCTTCCTGATTCTGGCAGTCAGGTTCTCAAAGATGCGAGTGTTAGATTTCCCGTACACCAGGGGGCAACCGAGGTAGTTGAATGGGGGTTGGGTGACTGAGAATGATGTTAATTGGGAGAGGTTGGTAGCGTGCTCTCTTTTGATGCTGTGGTGGGCGTAGATGATGCTCTTGGATGGATTGATTTTCTGACCCGAACATCTGGAGTACCTCTGTAGGGTGTTGTGGACCACTTCCACCGCTCCCACGTCTCTCTCTCTCTCTATATATATATATATATATATATATACATATACATAGAGTGATAGACAAGGGTGTGTGTGTGTGATAAAATGTGTACATAGCTTATAGCTAATAGGGTGTCAATGTTATAGCTAACAGTGTACATTGAATAGGAAACAGTTAGATAGGTTTGTGTGTGTACAATTGTGTGTGTGAGTGTATTGAACAGTACATAGTTTAACCTATAACAGTGGTGCAAATGTGTGACAAAATTAGTGATGTAGATAATGTGTATAATCTCAGAAAAACATGGTACAATGTCACAGTGCTCAGATTTAGTGAAATATCAGTGTGTATCAATTGTCCTGTATGCTAACAATGAAAGGATGTTTTAATATTGTGTGTAATGTATCAATGAGTGTATGAGACAGTGTGTGTTCAGTGAGCAGTAGCTAGGTTAGTGAAGAGTGTGTATATGTTTCATGACAGTTAGGAGGTAGGGTGTCAATGTGTAACATGTATTCAAGTGTGGCTAATTAGTGTAGTAGGAACAGTGTTGTGTGTCTTAGTGAAACAGCAGGTAGCGTGTTGTGTACAGTTCAGTATAATGCAATGTGTGTGTGTAGAGCTATAGCTACTAGGATTAGGAAATAGTGTGGTTAATTTCAGGTATGGCAGTAAAATGACAGTTCAATAATAGTTAGCAGTGACAGTTCACACATTCCACCCATTTCGATTCCAATCCCTTGTTATCCTCAAACCAAATCATGTAACCAACATTTCAGTAATCTAATACATGTGTAATTGAATTAACATGGCAAATTAATCAAGGGAAAAATGGTTTAGAATCTCATTAATTCAGAAAAAGCCCAAACAGTGAACATGAGTATCAGTTAAAATAGGAATTGCTAATTCGAAAATCAAAAACATGTTAATAATCTAAATTAATGGTTGGTAAACCATGATACACATGTTCACGTGTCTCACAAGTGTCTGTGTCCAACCAAGTGGACATAACCATGTCTACGACACCAAAACACACACGAATCACTGAGACTGGACACAGCGTCGTGCACGCGTGCACACGTGTCCAGTATACGACACAGGCCACATGGAGACACGTGGCCATGCACACGTGTAGCCCATATGTCAGGCTACATGATCGACACCCTGTGCAGTGTCCAAAACATGTGTCGTGTCGTGTCCAGCCACGTATCAGTTGCAAAAATGTGTGTGTGCAGTCTGCTCGTACGACCAGTCCGGGGAGGAGAACTCCACGAATACTCAACCACTCGAGCCCAATTTTTGGGAGACCAATATCAGACATTTCCCCGACATTCTCTCCAAAAATCTCGTGTCCTGTGCACAGAGATCTCAGTGTCGGGCTGCAGGACAGTGTCCCGCGGCCTGTGCAGCATGTTCGTGTCCTCGTGTGGGCACGACATGACTCCAAATCCACAAAACAAGGACACAAATCTAAGGACAAACCCTAGATCTAGGAATTCAATCAAAAATATTTCCAAAAACAGCAAAAATAAATGGTTGTGGCATTTCAACAAACACCTAGACTAGAGATTTGATACGTGTCCGATACGGACACGAAACCTAATGCAATGGACACCAAATTTTCACTATAGCTAAGGGAAACCTAGATCTAGGCTACCATGCAATAAAAACAGAATTAAAATAGAATTAGAGGGGTTTACCTATAGGTTGCAAGGATCAAGAAAAAGCCCCAAATCAAACGGTTCCCGTTGCTATCCAAATCCTCCAAATTGCTCTAAAACTGAAATTACTCCTCATAATCAGCAAGTAGAGGTTGATTAGAATCATATGCAAAAGATTTGGGTCAAAAAGGATTAAAAATGGAATGTATAGGAATTTAGGAAAGTGGGGATTTACCTTTCCTTCTAAAAACTTGGTTGAGCACAAAAGAGGCAAGAACAAGGAAAGGGGGTTATAAATAGGGGGGTTTCCTATGGGTTGCCGGCCACTTAGGGTCTGGTTAGGGTTTGGGCTCAAGTCATGGTCCATGGGCTTAATTACATAAGTCATGAAATCAAATCACAAGTCATTGCACCTATTATTAATTCTTCCTATTGAAACTAGAATCTAGTGACGAAAAATAGGTTTGACTTAAGCTAGACTAGGGTCACACCATTGCTAACCAAGTCACCATAGTTAGGGTCAACTTCTAGGCTAGCCTACAAAGTCTCAATTAGTCAAAATCAAAGATATCAATCACCAATTCAATAATTAAAATAAAAATTCAAAATATTTACCAAATGACCAAAATACCCTCAAGCTAAAATGTGGTAGTGACAAATCTACCCTCCTTAAAATAATTTCGTCCTCGAAATTAAAAAACAAAACTAAACTGATGAGAAGGATAGACAATCATACCTCAGGGTCCAAACAAATATAGGTATCGCTCACGCATCTCATCCTTCCGCTCCCAGGTAGACTCTCCTGGAGAATGATGCCTCCATACGACGCGAACCAAGGATATCACCTGGTTTTTTAGCACATTCTCTCGGCGATCCAGAATCTCCACTGGCTTCTCTGGATAACTGAGAGTAGGTCCCACCTCAATCTCCGAATGATCCAGTACATGGCTAGGGTCAGCCACGTACCATCTCAACTGTGAAACATGGAATACGTTGTGGACACCCACTAGTGCAGGTGGCAAGTCTAGCCTGTAACCCACGTCATCGACCCTTCCGCTGATCACGAAAGGTCCGATGAAGCGTGGGCTAAGCCTTCCCACCTCCACCAAAATGTATGGTACCACGAGTCAGAGATATCTGCAGAAAAACTATATCTCCAACCTAATCACAAACAATGTCTCAAGTTTCTAAATAATCAAACATGATCAAACAAACAGAACAACAACCTGCTTCTAATTCTATCTCCAGTCAACTAAGTCAAACATAGTCAATGGTCAACTACTGGTCAACAACTAGTCAATTTGGACTATTGGGTCAATAGCTAATCTAGGGTTTAGACTAAAATAGACTATAGTGCAAAAAATAATATCAAGACCAACTAAATCCTAAGTTCAAAACATGCACATGCATACTCTACATTAAACTAGACTCATAACTTCTAACCCTTAACTATCACACATACTCTAAAATACCTCACATAACCCCATATATCTTATCCTCTAATACCCATATATCCCTAATGTAACCCATAGAACCTACACTATTCTAAGTGTATCATCTACGCATACATATAGACTAACTATTTCATATGCCTAATCTATATATTATATGCAGAACCCCTTAACCCATATCACTTATCACATATATCCCTATAATATATACACAATGCATACCATTAGCCTAACATGGAGGTTTACTAGCACAAGCAACAATTTAATCAAAACAAAAGGGACAGGACATGCAATGTGGTTAACCCTAGAAGCAGAACAATACCTAAGTGGCTGAACTGGAACTGATACTTAACTAATGTCCTGTTGTGAGACAAATCAGAGTGGATGCAGTGATGCAATGATTAAAGCTTGACAGTACAGGGTAATGATGCATGCAAATCTCTGCATGCAGCGGAGAATACAAGTTAGCCAAGATATCCAATGCAGGTATGAAAGGTGGTGAAGGTCTGAACTTATAATAAAATGAAGTCTGACACTACATATAGGTTGGGGGGAAAGTTGAACCTAAGAAGCTATGGTGGGTTGCTCTATTGGGACAAGACCGTACATTGGCTGAGCAAATCATGAAAAGGGGTTGAATTATGAAGGATGATGAGATGTGGTCAGGATATGGTCTCATGTTCTGATACTTGATGAGTATCAGTGAAACTAATGAGGGTATCATGTAAACAGAACATGCAATGATTAATATGATATACTGCATGATATGCAAGGAATGTTATGCGAAGTGCAGGGCCTGTGCTAAGGTGCAGTGTGTCGAGGATATGAATGTGAACATGAGTGAATGAGTGTCAAAACATAAGTGCAGTACCAATTTTTATGGACATTTCAGGTATACAGGATACTAAGGTAGTGCAGTAGTTCATCTATATGCAGGACATGATCAAATTTGTAGGTTATATGCCTAAGTAGCAGGGAATGAAGTGTCAATTTCAAGAAAGTAAAGTGTGAATTGTGTATCTGAGTCTAATGTGTTAGAAAAGTCGTATGATAATGATGAAGCACAAGATGGCGTGTCCGAGTAGGACACGAAGGTCATGGGTGTAGGGTGTCATGTATAGGTCATGCATGTGAAGTTGGTTTTCAGAAAACAACTAATCTTGTGCTCCTAATTTAAAAGTCATGGCAATGTGCATATGATAATCATAATTAAAGTGGGAATGGTCAATGGCCTAAATTGGACCGAAAGCTGTGATAGGAAATTAGTACAAGGGAACATGTTTGAGCGGGATATAATATATCAAGATGAAGATAATATCATCTAGTACAAACTCATGAAGGAAGTTTTCAAAGGTTTACATCTCTGATGTTCGAGAAATCAAAGTCACAGAAAGAATATTCGTCTACCTAGAATACTCTCTCTAGGGTTCCCTTCTAGTCATTCTAGTCATACTACCGCACAAAGCAATCACAAGGTATCAAAACATACAAGCAATGTGGGTCAATTATCTCAAAAGACATGCTAAGGTCTAGGTTGAAATCTGGGTACTTCTGAGGCTCTAGATGGAACTGGATACTGCTCCCTCAAGGTCTCAGCCTAAACTCTCTGTGCCTCCAACACATCCCGAAGAGTCTGTATACCTGAGCTCCATCAGGAAACAACCCTCCCGAGAATATGGTATGGGATACCACTATAGAAGGCAGAGGAAAACCCTCAGTCTTAGGTGAAGCTACAGCTACACTCAAGGACATGCTCTAGTCATGAGTGCCCTACTGGAAAGGGTAAGGGAAATAATAAGAAATTATCAAGGCTGTAAGGCAGACTAGCATCCTATATGAAAACTGGTAGGTATTATAAATAACAGGAGAATCATCTACAATGGGTTATTATTCTAATATCAATGCTAACTATCATCTCTAGAGTACAGACACTCTTTAAATCATCATATCATTATACTATGAAAGAACTACATATGAATAAGCTCTGCAAAACTAAATATCCTTACTCCTATGTCATTGGATGATGGAATACAATTTATAACAACAGAAGGGTACGATAGAGATGATATATTTAAAACCTTCTCAAGATAAAATCTGATAATCATATGCGTCTGTCCAAAATTATGTTACTCAGAGTCCTCGCCATGCCAGTAAGCAAGGCTGCGATAAATGATAGATTCCATAACTGGGGTATGCACCTCTATAATCATGTCGTCTGGAAATCTTGCTATGCCGACTAGTATAGCTACGAGAAATTCTAAATCTCATAACCAAGATACGTACATACGAAGTCAGGTCTCTATGTTTCCGTCACGCCAGCTAATATGGCTACGATAAACTATAGGTTCCATAATCAAATAGACGTTTGTCATGACCCGCACCCACTGTGAGGGTACGAGTGCATAACAACGCCCAGCCTATGTTGCAGTGTCGGCGGTAGAACGCTGTTCTAGGTCACTATCTAACCAACAACTCACGCAATTATATAATGTACTTATCAAAATCTCAACTCTAAACGGAGGACAAGTATAGATATAATGTAATCTCAATCACAGTCTAAGCACGATATGATAACACAGAAGATAATAACTAAGACTAAATACAATAATAAAACTAACTACTAAAATAACATAATCTCCAATAATCTCAAAAAATCATATCTTAACTTAAATACAACTCAAGTTCTAAAACATGAAAGATAAAACAAGACAACTAACTAAAATCCCGATCACTCCTGAGTGTCGGGGCCATAGGTAGCTAAGCCGTCTCATGGTCCATAATACGTAGGGCATGTGTCCTCAGGGCAATCATCTGTAAAATTTTTTACAGGTCCAGTCAGGACAGGAACGAGTACAACTCATCAAGAAATCCCAACTAAATAACAGAGAACTATAAAGCAGTTATAGACAGTTTTATTGATGAACGTGGTAGTTTGTATACAGGTGATGGTATAGAGAAACAGTTAAGATACAAGGAAAGTAAGGTAAGTAAAACAAGAGAAGAATCATAGCAATAAGGACTGTAAATAGAAACTAGCTGAACTAGAGCAACATGATATAAGTCCAGAATATAAATGTAAACAAGTACAAAATCCAAGTAAATCCAGACAACATGAATCTGATACCAGGTGATTCCAGTACAAGATGAGTCCGGTATGAGGTGAGTCTAGTCGGTGATCAAAGGTTCCAGGGTGAGTCCGGCCTATACTCTAACAGTGTGTTTTAAAATATCAGGATTGACATGTGAACGGCTGTAGGTAATACGGCACACCGCACACTCGGCCAAGTGTGGGATGGCTATCGTTCCAGTATAATTCCAAGGGAGTGGTTCCAGTATTTGGGTATGTTCACATGCCTATTCCAATATTTTCCCGTCCAGCAAGTACAAGTGAATCCATAATCTGACACGAAAATAGGTATAAGTTCAGCCAGTACACGAATGGTTCCAGTAAATGATTCCAGGGTGGTTCCAGAAATAGAGGCCAGACATAAATAAGTGAGTGTCGCATGAAATGGATCCAGCAATATCAAATCTTGTTCGAAACAGAGAATCAGATAGAACTAGCCACAACTGAAATATAGTAAACGACAAGTAAATAGAAGAACTATCAGAGAATGTACTCGCCTGCTACTCTGAAAAGAGTAGTATAATATCAGATGTCTGCAACAGAGTCACAATGTCCTAAACAGAGGAATATAGGTTATAATATGTTTTAAATAAGACAAATGAAGTCTACGATGCAATCTACATGATTTTTAGGTCAATCTAGGTCAAAGTCAACTCTAAGTCAAACCTGGTCAACTGTCTAGGTCAAACTAGGTCCAAGTCAAACTTGGTCAACTCTGGGTTAACCCAAGTCAACTACACCAGTCAACTAGGTCAATTGGTCACATCTAGACTCAATATTGACTTTTGGTCAACTCCAGTCAATCTAGGTCTAGGCCAGTCAACTCAAGTCTAAATACCACTCATAGGTCACTCTAACACTAGGCTATATACCAACTAGATACAATATATAAATATATACATTCATTTATATATACATGCTTAAATTCATCCATTTCTAGATACTTATTTAGCATACTAGCATACATATCTATTTGCATTTCATTACATTAATATTATATCACACATTTTCCCACATAATTATATAGACAAAACATATATATATATATATATATATATATATATATATATATATATATATATATACATAGGCTATTAACATTTGTGTACATATAGGGAGAGCCATGTATGTGTGGTGTGTAGAGTGGGACATGTGAATCATGTGTGAAGAGTGGACATGTGACAGGAAAACAATGTGTGTGTGTGTTTATTAGGGATGAACTTAGTGTGAATTAGGAAACTGAAATCAAGGCTATGTGTGTAATGGTATAGGTGAGTGTCATGACAGTTAGCTACTAGGGTGTGTTGTGTGTAAACAGTAAGGGTTGTAGGGTGTTCTCAGGATTTAGTGTGGTGTATATGACAGGGTTTACATGGCAATGAGTCAATGTGTCTTTGTTGTGTCAATGGTGTACAGGGCTATGTTGTTGTCAAGGTGATGATAGGATTTGCTATCAGTAATAGGATCATGACAATGGTAGTTTATATCCAAACCAATTTTCGAAATCCTTTCCCCTATCCCAACACAACCAATCATTCATATAATGTAACTACACAGAAATATGAACTCAACATGTTAGTTAACATCAAGTGTCCCTCATCCCATTCTCTAACACCACTGACATGGAACAACTTATAGTGAACTTAACAGAATGTAATTGAATCAACGTGGCTATTTAACACCTAAAATTTTAGTTTAAGGATTTAAAATCAGAAATGAGTTAACATGTAAAATTCTAGGAATTCAGTCTATCATTGAACTGCCCATTTCCATATTCGAATCCCTATCTTTGATGACATCAAACCAAAGAATCAATCTAACAGTGAACTAATCACAAGTGTTCATGAATTTTAACATAGCAAATAAACTCGAAATCAGTTTTAATGAAAGAAATAAAATGACAGTAAAATAAATACTAAACTAACAGTCTAACAGTGTTTTTCATATAGTAGTTCATCAATCCAACATAATTCGAATATCCCCAAACCCTTGCTAACATCCTAACCTATCATGCAATCCAACCCAGCAATACTAATACACATCAAAATGAGTTTAATAGGACAAATAAACATTAGGAATCAGTTCAAACAGGAATCAAAAATTAGGATTATAAAATAGTTAAAAATGTATCAGTCGACTGTTTCAAAGAGCCGTCCATTCAATCAAAACTCGATTTGAAACCTAAAGACCCAACGCTAACCAACAATCAACCTTGCAATAGTCTAATACACATGTAGGTGAACTTAATATAATAAATAAATGTCACGACCCGCACCCATCATGAGGGTACGAGTACGTAACAGCGCCCAGCCTACGCCGCAGTATCGGCGGTAGAACGCTGTTCTAGGTCATGAACTATAACTACATAACATAAATACACTCTCCAAAAGGAGGCCAACACAGAGGTACAACTCAATCACAATCTAAGGTAGAATGTTGCACGATGGAAGTAGATATGGAATCCTCAACTGAGGTGCAACAGAAATGAATAACAAAGTCTCAACATCTCTAAAATATACAACTCTGAAAATAAGACAACAGCTAAACATAAAAAGAAAGGACAGTCTAAGCTATCTATACTATTCAAGGTATCATCCTGAGCAGCTGCCTGAACCTTTCCAGGGATCCAGGTTGCAGTGTCATCTAGGCAAACTCCAAGTAAGGGGTGCAGGGTTCCTCATCATCCTCTGTAAAATTTTCAACAGGTCCAGTCAGGACAGGAGCGAGTACAATACATCTCAACAGTTCATATCAGGTTAGAAAATATAATCATGCAGTAAAGTAAGATACAGGTACTGAAGAATACAGTATGTAAACAGAGAGAGAAAATTGTTATAGAAATATCTACTATAAGTAAGGAACTAACAGTGGCTAGTGAGTCAGAGTACAGGATAGCACATGTGAACGGAACAGATTTGTATATGATCTACACTAAAGAGTTGTACATGATCTACACTACAGAGTTGTACATGATCTACACTACAGAGTTGTACATGATCTACACTACAGAGTTGTACATGATCTACACTAAAGAGTTGTACATGATCTACACTAAAAAGTTGTACATGATCTACTCTAAAGAGTTGTACATGATCTACACTAAAGAGTTGTACATGATCTACACTAAAAATTTATACATGATCTACACTAAAGAGTTGTACATGTATGGTAAAATCACAGGAGTACAAGATCCGTATAGTACTAATCCGTGATAATGTCGTGACAGCACAAGTAAAGTAATTTAATACAGGAAATAATTCTAAGCAGGATATGAAATGATCAGAGAATGTACTCGCCTCGTATCTGAATGTCTGAAGTAAATGTATTGTCCGAGATGAGATACCTGACTCCTAGTTAGAGCAACACAAGTCAAGATGTATACAGGGGATGATAATAGTAATCTACAATGCATCTACATGCTGTCTATGTCAAACTAGACTAAAGTCAACACTTGGTCAACTCTAGTCAACCACACTAGTCAAACTAGGTCAAACTAGGTCCAATAAGTCTAAACTAGTCTAAGCAAGTCTAGCTTAGTCTATACTAGGACACACAAGCTTATACTAGCTAATACATACCATTTCAAGGCTATTCAAGCCTAAGCCAAGCCAGCACACACACATTCACTATAAAGTCAACAAGTCATCTAACCCTACCATGAATACATGCTCAACTTGGCATTCAAGGTCACATAGAGACATATACATATCTATATATATTACATTTGGTTATAATTTCTATTCATTAGGAACCATCTCATATATATATATATATATACATATATATATATATGGGCTCAAATCATAAATAGAAATATATATATATTATATCCACAAAGAGAGAGGGAAAGGACATATCATGGTAATGTGGGTGTCTACACTAGAGTATGTGTCTATGTGTAGTGTTGTGAGGGTGTAGCATGGTATATGGGATATAGGCCATAGTGTGTTAGTTACATGAGATTGTGTGTGTGTAGGAGATGTGTAAGAGTGTTGAATGTGTTTAGCTAGTGTAGTATGACAGGAAATACATATGAGGTTGACAGTTTATATGAAATCATATTGACAGTAAAGTCTATCCAACTAATGAATCATATTTCCCTAAAAACCAATTAGTATTCTCAGATTTTTAGGACATGAAATTGACAGTAATAATGGGGAACATGCCCAGGTTGCATCAATCCAGTTTTCTTTTGAGTTCAAACATCACAATGCAATATCAGATTTCAGGAAGAAGGAAATCAATCAACTCTACAACAGTGTGTTATGTATACAGTGCAAAAATGGAATGAAAACTAATTTCCAGGAAATGTGACAGGTAAAGCAAATCTCAGTCTTCACATAACAGTCTAATATTCTCACTAAACAGTAATTCTCAGTTTCTTGTGAAAACTGGAAACATATTGATAAACCAAAACCTAACACTATCAACAATCTACATTAACATAGCCTAATACATGCGTATACACAATGTGTCTCAGGAATTCAGTGACAGTGGGTAACAAATGACAGGAAATTCGTGTGTGTGAGTGTGTTCATGGCAATCACCCATTAGTGAACTCATTTCAGTCCCAGGGTTGTGTGTCCTGTGTGTGGGTTAGGCTAGATATTGTCCCATGTGTTAGAGTGTTATCAGGAAATGTGTGAAACAACGAGCTGTACATTGCAAAGCAGTGTGTGTGTCATATATGGCACAGGTAAAAGAGGTCTCAGGAATCAAATTACAATGGATTAACATTTACCCTTCAACCAAACTCATAACCAATAAATTTAACAAATAACTGACATGTATGCATACACCACTTAAATCTCAAACTAAATTACCATTTAAATCAGGAAATGGATTCAATAAAAAGGAAAATTGGTTCTCATTTATTCAGATTTCCAAAACAGTGTGTGGGTCGAGTGTCACAAGTGTGTTCTCAGGTTTCAGGATTAGAAACCAAGGTGGAACCATGTGTATGTCAGTGTCAAAACTGAACTAATCATCCGTAAAATATTGAACTGAAATCATCAACAGGAAACACACAAAACAGGAACTGAAACCAAATAACTAAACACAAATTCGGATTCCAACTTGGAAGGTAATTGGAATCAAAACCAACCAAATCCTAAGGATGTATCTCAGGTAACCTGCGAACAAGGTTCACAGTTTCAGTTTTGAATTTCGAAACCCAAATCAAACACAAACCTTTCTCCAATCACCCAAACATGAAATAAACACCAACATACATATATACATATAATTTACATTAAGGAATTTTAAATTAAAATGAATTTGCACTCGAGTATTCACACAGTAACAAGGTATCAGAGAAATTAAAGAATCAAACCAATCCACCAATTTCAACTCAAAACCCAATTTGGATATCAAAACAATTCGAAAACCCAAAACAGTGACAAACAGACACGTGTCCCAAGTGTACGTGTCATAGGGAGTGCTCTCGTGTCCACATAAGTGGACACGAGGTGTCCAAGCATGTAATTAAGCTAGTGTCAAAACTGTGCATTGGGCTGCCTCGTGCAACCATGTCGAGTCCAATAGGACTCGACACAACACGAGAAGGGTCGTGTCCGTGTCCAGTGTTAGAGTGGGTCTAGGGCTAGGGAATAGATACCCTGAATCGGGTCTAGACCGTGTCGTGTCCGATTTAATCGTGTGTATCAGACGTAATTTCCGTACGTGTGCACACAGTGTCAAATCCGTGCGCGTGCGATTTCTCCGCGTGTATTGAACCATATGCTCCCAAATTTTGGGAGCATAGTGTCAATGATTGCCCCAACATTCCCACAAAATTTTGTGTCCCGACGTGTCCTATACAGTGAGATATCGTGCCCGAGTAGCAGGACAGTGCACTACTCGTATCGTGCACGCGTGTCCAACACCAAAAAGTGACACAAAAAGACACTAAAATACCGAACATCCTTCACAACAATTAATGTACATCCTTAGATCTACCAATTCATGTAATTACAATTTCAAAAATCGAAAATAAATTCCTAAGTGACATTTTATCAAACACATACACACGTGTCATGATACGTGTCCGATACGGACACGTAAAGGACACGAAACCTAGCAAAACCTATTCCTACAGAGAGAGGACACCTAGGGCTTCCTATCCATGCAAAGAAAACAAAAATCTATGGAAGGAATAGGAAGTTACATATATGTGCAATTTGCATAAAAAAGCTTCAAAAGGGGGTTTTCTCCTTGATGGCCAAGTGCTCCAAATTGGTCCAAACCTGAGATTTCTCTCCATGAACAGCAAGTAGAGGTGGATTAGGAACTAATGCAAAAGACTAGAGGGAAAAAGGAATTAAAACAAAGAAACTAGGGCTTGAGGAAGATTCCTATACCTTTCCTTTCTTCAAAATGTTGAAACTCAATAAAGAGGCAAGAACCCTAAATGAAGAGATTATTTATAGGGGAAAATAGCCCTAGGTGGCTGCCATGGGCTGATTAGGGTTAGGGTTGGTTCATGGTGTGGGCCTATGGGCTATTAAGCCTTAAGTCACAAGTCATGACTTGTGAAATCACAAGCCATTCCTTAAATAATTTAAATCCTATTTCCACCAAATTAATTCTATGGTTTAATTATCACTAACTTAAGTCAACCTAGGGTTCCATATCATAATCACATAGTCATGACCTAGGTTAGCCACTAGGTTAGTCTCAAAAGTCAACATAAGTCAAAGTCAACTAAAACACCAAAATCAATTATACTAAAAATCTCTAAAAAATCATATAAATTCTAATGATTCTAAATAATACATAATAATTCCAAATAATTCCCAATATTACAAAAATGACTAAAATACCCCTCAATCTAGAAATGATAAACAAAACACTAGCAAGACACCAATTCATAAGTCATGTTTTAAAATAGTTTTTAAAATAATTAAAATTAATAAAAATCATATAAAATTTTAGATACCATAATTAAATAAATTAAAATACAAAATTTCAAAATTACCCTCATCCGAAAAAACTGAGTGTTACAATAAACACCATGAAATTAGTTAAAATGGAATTAACAGTTCAAAATTTCAAAACAGGGAAGTATGTATCAGACATTTAGGAAATTTGAATTTCGAACTATCAAATCATGCTAATGTGACTGATAAAGGGTTGGTAAACCATTCCCCACCTGTACTCGTGTCCTACGAGTTATTCGTGTCCCACCAAGTGGACACGAACGTGTTCGATCAATCACCGACACGAACGTGTGCACTGCACAGCACGCAGCGTCGTGCACGCGTGCGTGTCACTCCAGGACACGTCACGTTACATGACACAAGTCATGGTCATGCCCACGTGTTCGCCCCTTATAGGGCTACGTGTCTATGGCCCTGCACCGTGTCCCCGTGTTCTCGTGTCCTAATTAAAAGTGCGTGTCAGCAGCTAAAACTCACGAGTGCACAGCGCACGCGCGCGGCCAGTGCGGCCAGTGCGAGAAGGAGAACTCCTCGCACACTGCACCATATGGCTCCAAATTTTGGAAGATCCATGTCAGTCAGTGCCCTGACATTCTTCCAAAATTTGGCGTGTCCTCGTGTCCGGTACAAGAAGAAATCGATCCCTTGATGCAGGACAGTGCACTCGTATCGTGCACGCGTGTCCAACAGTAAAAACGGACACAAAACAACACCAAAATACTTAACATCCTTCACAAAAATTAATGTATATACTTAGATCTACAAACTCATGTAATTATATTTTCAAAAATCGAAAATAAATTCCTAAGGGGCATTCTATCAAACACCTACACTTACACATTGACACGTGTCCGATACGGACACCAAACGGACACAAAATTGGCTCAAACTCCAGGGACAGCTAGGGGACTCCTAGATCTAGCCCTAAATGCAAAGAAAACAGAAATTTAAATCAATTTGAGGAGTTTTACCTATAGGTGCAAATTATAAGGAAAAGCTTCAAATGGGGGATTCTTTCTTGCTAGCCAAATTCTCCCAAATTATCCTAAAGCTGGGATTAAACCCCAAAATCAGAAAATAGGAGAGTATTAGGTTCTAATGCAAGAAACTAGGATTAAAAAGGAATTAAAATGGATTTATGGGGATTTTTGGAAGGGGGACAATACCTCTCTTTTCCAATGTGTTGAAATAATAAAAAAGAGGCAAGCCCTAATGAATAAGTGTTTATATAGGGTGGGGATCCCTACATGGCTGGTCACTTAGGGTTTGGTTAGGGTTAGGCTTCTAGTTATGGGCCATGGACCGAGTCATGATCAATAAAATCATTAAGCCATAAGTCATTTCATGAAACCACAAGCCATGACTTAAATTCACTAAACCAAATCTCCTCATTCTAAAACTATTCTCTAATGACTAAAATAGGTTAACTCAAGTTAGACTAGGGTTACCATAGCTAGGGTTAGGTTCTAGGCTAGTCCACTAGGTCTCAACAAGTCAAAGTCAAACTAGAATTTACCAATTCAATAAATCATCAAATAATTTAAATAAGTTAAAATGACCAAATTACCCCTATGCTAAAAATAATAATTAAATAACCTAATGATATGGCTAGGCTCTAGGGTAGACAGTCTCTACAGTTTCACTAGCCGCACACCAAATCACAAGTCATGATTTAAATAGTTTTAAAATGATTAAAAATTACCAAAAATCATATTATTATTTAAATATCAATAAATAATATTTATAAATACAAAATTTCGAAATTTCCCTCATCTGGAAAACTGGGTGTTACAATCCTACCCCTTTAGAAAAATTTTGTCCTCGAAATTTAAGTCGGTCGTACTCCTTCTAGGTCAACCACCCACAATCAAAGTCTCTAAGCAATTCCTAACTCATACAATTTGAAGAATAATATACAAAGTCATGGTCAACCATAGCAGTTGAAGGTCTCATCTAGATAGACTAGTCATATTAGATCAAATCAGTCCCATGGTATCAACATGCAAGCAATATAGGGTGTTCTCTTGGAAGGATAAGGAAGCAACAAATCATTAAGGTGTGGGACCGTCTACCATCCTATATGAAACTGGTAAAGACAACTAGGAATTAATTATGAAGGATTACCATTCCAAAGATGATCAAATCGAAAGTTTAAGGCACGAGGGTCAATAGCATTGAAATCCAATAATACAATATATAAAAGAAGATTTAGTCTCGACAGGATCTAAGTTGATCAATTTCAGGATAAATCGAAGTTTGGGCAAGATGGAGAACGAGGCCATTGAAGTCTGAGCACGAGTATCCAAGATTTGATATCCATGTCACAATTGAATTATTTCAATTGAATAAGACTCCAAACACTGGATGATAAGGAGGATGACCCGGTCGACTGGTCACGATCAAGGAATTAGAATTTAAGGGATGATGCAAGGATATAGAAATAAGTCAATTTCCTCCTTTGGATAGGGAAACTAAACGTGATACCTTGGGTTGATCTATCAAGTACAGTGCCTTTTCTTTCTGAAATATACGAAAGGCAAAACAATAAAGAGTTCAAAGACGATGCTATTAAGTACAATACGTGGTTCATAGGCGATGGAAATAATTCAAAAGAGAATTGCCAAAGCTGTCGTGGATGAGATTCTAGAGCAAATTTAACTATGTCTCCCTCCACATAGAATAACATATGAAAAGCGAACCAAAGTGCAATAGGTTGATCAGACCATCATGCACCGGTTCTGATTAGATAATATGTTAGTAGGTGCCAGCCTGCAATAAAATATGTCATGATCAAGCTCAAAAAAGATAAGCTTGCAAAACTGGTGCTAAATTAGCAACATAAAATAGACAAAATATAAGTAAGGGTAATGATGAAGGAAGTTAATAGTCTAAAATCCTTTAAACATCAAGGAGTGAGGGTGAATCAAAACAAGAGAAAAAGGATTTTCAATTCGAAGTTCATAATGAGATTCTCAAGGGTCGTCCAGGAATCTCTCAAGTAGTCCTAACTGTGATTGAGTAACCTCTCTGCTAAAGCCTATTCCTTAGTTCCTATCGCAGGCTGTAGTGATACTCTAGTTCGAATACCACTACCTAAACTCGACCTGCATGGGCCACCACTAAAAACGTGTCACGACCCGCACCCACTGTGAGGGTACGAGTGCGTAAAAATGCCCAGCCTACGCCGCAGTGTCGGCGGTAGAACGCTATTCTAGGTCACTATTTAACCAACAACTCACGTAATTATATAATGTACTTGTCAAAATCTCAACTCCGAACGGAGGATAAGTATAGATATAATGTAATCTCAATCACAGTCTAAGCACGATATGATAACACAGAAGATAATAACTAAGACTAAATACAACAATAAAACTAACTACTAAAATAACATAATCTCCAACAATCTCAAAACATCATATCTCAACTTAAATACAACTCAAGTTCTAAAACATGAAAGCTAAAACAAGACAACTAGCTAAACTCTCGATCAATCCTGAGTGTCAGGGCCATAGGTAGCTAAGCCATCTCGTGGTCCATAATACGTAGGGCATGTGTCCTCAGGGCAATCATCTGTAAAAATTTTAACAGGTCCAGTCAGGACAGGAACGAGTACAACTCATCAAGAAATCTCAAGTAAATGACAGAGAACTATAAAGCAGTTATAAATAGTTTTATTGATGAACATGGTAGTTTGTATACAGGTGACGGTATAGAGAAACAGTTAAGATACAAGGAAAGTAAGGTAAGTAAAACAAGAGAAGAATCATAGCAATAAGGACTGTAAATAGAAACTAGCTGAACTAGAGCAACATGATATAAGTCCAGAATGTAAATGTAAACAAATGCAAAACCCAAGTAAACCAGACAACATGAATCTGATACCAGGTGATTCCAGTACAAGATGAGTCCGGTATGAGGTGAGTCCAGTCGGTGATCAAAGGTTCCAGGGTGAGTCCAGCCTATACACTAACAGTGTGTTTTAAAATATCGGGATCGACATGTGAACGGCTGTAGGTAATACGGCACACCGCATACTCGGTCAAGTGTGGGATGGCTATCATTCCAGTATAATTCCAAGGGAGTGGTTTCAGTATTTGGGTATGTTCACATGCCTATTCCAATATTTCCTCGCCCAGCAAGTACAAGTGAATCCATAATCCGACAGGAAAATAGGTATAAGTCCAGCCAGTACACAAATGGTTCCAGTAAATAATTCCAGGGTGGTTCCAGTAGGTGGTTCCTGAAATAGAGGCCAGACATAAATAAGTGAGTGTCGCATGAAATGGATCCAGCAATATCAAATCGTGTTTGAAACAGAGAATCAGATAGAACTAGCTACAACTGAAATATAGTAAACGACACGTAAATGGAAGAACTATCAGAGAATGTACTTGCCTGCTACTCTGAAAAGAGTAGTGTAATATTAGATGTCTGCAACAGAGTTATAATGTCCTAAACATAGGAATACAGGTTATAATATGTTTTAAATAAGACAAATGAAGTCTACGATACAATCTACATAATTTCTAGGTCAATCTAGGTCAAAGTCAACTCTAAGTCAAACCTGGTCAACTGCCTAGGTCAAACTAGGTCCAAGTCAAACTTGGTTAACTCTGGGTCAACCCAAGTCAACTACACCAGTCAACTAGGTCAATTGGTCACATCTAGACTCAATATTGACTTTTGGTCAACTCCAGTCAATCTAGGTCTAGGCCAGTCAACTCAAGTCTAAATACCACTCATAGGTCACTCTAACACTAGGCTATATACCAACTAGATACAATATATAAATATATACATTCATTTATATATACATGCTTACATTCATCCATTTCTAGATACTTACATATTTAGCATACTAGCATACATATCTACTTGCATTTCATTACATTAATATTATATCACACATTTACCCACATAATTATATGGACAAAACATATATATATATATATATATATATATATATATATATATATATATATATATATATATATAGGCTATTAACATTTGTGTACATATAGGGAGAGCCATGTATGTGTGGTGTGTAGAGAAGGACATGTGAATCATGTGTGAAGAGTGGACATGTGACAGGAAAACAATGTGTGTGTGTGTGTGTGTGTGTTTATTAGGGATGAACTTAGTGTGAATTAGGAAACTGAAATCAAGGCTATGTATGTAATGGTATAGGTGAGTGTCATGACAGTTAGGTACTAGGGTGTGTTGTGTGTAAACAGTAAGGGTTGTAGGGTGTTCTCAGGATTTAGTGTGGTGTATATGACAGGGTTTACATGGCAATGAGTCAATGTGTGTGTGTTGTGTCAATGGTGTACAGGGCTATGTTGTGTCAAGGTGATGATAGGATTTGCTATCAGTAATAGAATCATGACAATGGTAGTTTATATCCAAACCAATTTTCGAAATCCTTTCCCCTATCCCAACACAACCAATTTTTCATATAATGTAACTACACAGAATTGTGAACTCAATATGTTAGTTAACATCAAGTGTCCCTCATCCCATTCTCTAACACCACTGACATGGAACAACTTATAGTGAACTTAACACAATGTAATTGAATCAACGTGGCTATTTAACACCTAAAATTTCAGTTTAAGGATTTAAAATCAGAAATAAGTTAACATGTAAAATTTTGGGAATTCAGTCTATCATTGAACTGCCCATTCCCATATTCGAATCCCCATCTTTGATGACATCAAACCAAGGAATCAATCTAACAGTGAACTAATCACAAGTGTTCATGAATTTTAACATAGCAAATAAACTCGAAATCAGTTTTAATGAAAGAAATAAAATGACAGTAAAATAAATACTAAGCTAACAGTCTAACAGTGTTTTTCATATAGTAGTTCATCAATCCAACTTAATTCGAATATCCCCAAACCCTTGCTAACATCCTAACCTATCATGAAATCCAACCCAGCAATACTAATACACATCTAAATGAGTTTAATAGGATAAATAAACATTAGGAATCAGTTCAAACAGGAATAAAAAATCAGGATTATAAAACAGTTAAAAATGTATCAGTCGACTGTTTCAAAGAGCAGTCCATTCAATTAAAACTCGATTTGAAACCTAAAGACCCAACGCTAACCAACAATAAACCTTGTAATAGTCTAATACACATGTAGGTGAACTTAATATGATAAATTAACACCAAGAAATCGGTTAAAATGGAATTAACAGTTCAAAATTTTAAAACAGGAAAGTATGTATCAGACATTTAGGAAATTTGAATTTCGAACTATCAAATCATGCTAATGTGACCAATAAAGGGTTGGTAAACCATTCCCCACCTGTATCCGTGTCCCATGAGTCATTCGTGTCCCACCAAGTGGACACGAACGTGTCCGAACAATCACAGACACATACACGTGCACTGCATAGCACGCAGCGTCGTGCACGCGTGCGTGTCACTCCAGGACACGACACGTTGCACGACACAAGTCGTGGTCATGCCCACATGTTCTCCCCTTATAGGGCTACGTGTCCATGGCCCTGCACCGCATCCTCATGTCCCCGTGTCCTGATTAAAAGTGCGTGTCAGCAGCTAAAACTCACGCGTGCACAGCACGCGTGCGCGGCCAGTGCGTCCAGTGCGAGGAGGAGAACTCCTCGCACACTGCACCATATGGCCCCAAATTTTGGGAGAGCCATGTCAGTCAGTGTCCTGACATTCATCCAAAATTTGGCGTGTCCTCGTGTCCGATACAAGAAGAAATCGAGCCCGTGATGCAGGACAGTGCACTCGTGTCGTGCACGCGTGTCCAACAGCAAAAAAGGACACAAAACGACCCAAAAATACTTAACATCCTTCCCAAAAATTATTGTACATCCTTAGATCTACAAACTCATGTAATTACATTTTCAAAAATCAAAAATAAATTCCTAAGGGGCATTCTATCAAACATCTACACTTACACAATGACACGTGCCCGATACAGACACCAAACGGACACGAAATTGGTTCAAACTCTAGGGACAGCTAGGGGACTCCTAGATCTAGCCCTAAATGCAAAGAAAACAAAAATTTAAATCAATTTGAGGAGTTTTACCTATAGGTACAAATTACAAGGAAAAGTTTCAAATGGAGGATTCTTCCTTGCTAGCCAAATGCTCCCAAATTGTCCCAAAGCTGGGATTAAATCCCAAAATCAGAAAATAGGAGAGTATTAGGTTCTAATGCAAGAAACTAGGATTAAAAAGAAATTAAAATGGATTTATGGGGATTTTTGGAAGGGGACAATACCTCTCTTTTCCAATGTGTTGAAATAATAAAAAAGAGGCAAGCTCTAATGAATAAGTGTTTATATAGGGTGGGGATCCCTATGTGGCTGGTCACTTAGGGTTTGGTTAGGGGTTAGGGCTTCTAGTTATGGGCCATGGGCCAAGTCATGATCAATAAAATCATTAAGCCATAAGTCATTTCATGAAACCACAAGCCATGACTTAAATTCACTAAACCAAATCCTCTCATTCTAAAACTATTCTCTAATGCCTAAAATAGGTTAACTCAAGTCAGACTAGGGTTACCATAGCTAGGGTTAGGTTCTAGGCTAGTCCACTAGGTCTCAACAAGTCAAAGTCAAACTAGAATTCACCAATTCAATAAATCATCAAATAATTCAAATAAGTCAAAATGACCAAATTACCCCTAGGCTAAAAATAATAATTAAATATCCTAATGACATAGCTAGGCTCTAGGACAGACAGCCTCTACGGTTTCACTAGCCACAAACTAAATCACAAGTCATAATTTAAATAGTTTTAAAATGATTAAAAATTACCAAAAATTATATTATTATTTAAATATCAATAAATAATATTTATAAATAAAAAATTTTAAAATTACCCTTATCTGGAAAACTGGGTGTTACAACGTTTTACCATACTTGTTATTCCCGTTAACATATATTATCAGAAAATATCGTAACTCAGGCCATAAAATTCATCTTGATAGAAAAATCAAAGTCAACAACGATCCATCAAAAATCAAATTTAATAATCAAGGAGTGAGAGCGAACAAAACAAGGGAAAGGATTTCAAATTGAAGTTTAATAAGATTCTCTAGGGTCATCCTAGGAATCTCTTAAGGAATCCTAACTGTGATTGAGTACCTTCAAAAATATCCTAATCCTACTACAGGCTGTAGTGATACTCTAGTTCGAATACCACTACATTAACTCGACCTGCATAGGCCACCACTAAAAATGTGTTACGACCCGCACCCTAGAGTAAGGGCACGAGAAGTGGGCACGTCCAGCCTACGCCGTAGTGTCGGCGGTAGAACGCTGTCCTAGGTCAACCATCTAACAATATAAGATATACCTGTACAGTATATACACTCCGAATGATGGTGACATTGCAGAATACAGTCTCAATCAAAACTAAGGTAGAATACAATAAGATAGATAGATATAAACAAATCCACACAAGAGATATAATAGATAGATGTCTAAGTGTCTATGATAACATCTCCACAAACATCCAGATAAAACAAACTCCCAATATATACAATAATATATCAATGATAAAAACAAGGTAAGAGTCTAAGCTAGCAGTCTAAACCACTGGAGGCAGATCCTCTACTGCAAGTGGGTCCAAGTCACAAGTGTTGTATATAGCTGCACTATAATAGGTAGACACCAGAGCCTCATCCTCGTCCTCTGTAATATTTTCAACAGGTCCAGTCAGGACAGGAGTGAGCATAATACATCTCAAGCAAATCATAACAAGTTTGGAAATATAAAAGTGATAGAGAGTAAGATACATAAAACTGAAAGAACAACATGATATGAAAGAGAGAGACTGTAAGTAAATATCTAAAATATAATAGAGAACTAATCAGTGACTAGTGATTCAGAGTACAAGATAAACATGTGAACAGTTGGAGGGTGATTCATAACTATACTAAAGAGGTGATTCATGACCATACTACTTTGGAATTATTTACATGTTTATTTCTACTCTCCCATCCCCAATCAATACACAAGGATCCATTCAAGTTACGTTAAGATTCATGACTATACTACTGGCCCATAAAGGGTGATTCAAGAGTGATTCATGAATAGATTCATGAAGGCTCTGTGATTCATGAGAGTACAGGAATCATAAGCTGATTCATGAAGCTTCATGATAATAGAAACATGAAATACATAATATAAGTGAAACACATGATACATGAGTATCTGATGCTCCCGAGGGAGATAACATCTCATGAAGGGATCCATATAGTACTAATTCGTGATACCAACATGTCAGCATCAAGTAAAGTAATCTAAAGCAGGAATATAATCCTGAACAAGATATGAAATGATCAGAGAATGTACTCGTCTGGTATCCTGAATATCTGAAAAGAATATACTGTCCGAGGAGTGGTGTCTGGCTCCTATAGAACAGTACAAGTCACTAGACGTCTAAAATAGTAAAATAGACTGCTACAATGCATCTACATGATGTTTGGGGTCAATCTAGGCTAAAGTCAACCTTTGGTCAACTTTAGTCAACCATTCTAGTCAAACTAGGTCAACTAGGTCAAGCCTAACCCAAACAAGTCTCACTAAGCCTAGCCAGCCTATTCTAGCAAGCACACATCATTACAAAGTTATACCATTCTATCTACACCAATCCACATGTGTTTACATACCATATACACATAGGCTATCTCATAGGAATACATTCCATAGGCTATGTGCCATATAGTCCATATCATACATTTCACACATAATATATATACTAAATTAATATAATATCATACACATATATATGTTTATACCACATCAAGCATATAGATAATATATATATATATATATATATATATATATATATATATATATATATATACATATACATAGGGTGATAGACATGGGTGTGTGTGATAAATGTGTACATAGCTTATAGCTAATAGGGTGTCAATATTAGAGCTAACAATGTACAGTGAATAGGAAACAGTTAGAAATAGGTTTGTGTGTATACAATTGTGTGTGTGAGTGTATTGAACAGTACACAGTTTAACCTATAACAGTGGTGCAAATGTGTGACAAAATCAGTGATGTAGATTGTTTTCCATAAATAAATTCACTTTATTTATTGTGTATCTGAGAAAATTATAACTGTAGTAATCTAATCTAGAAGACGATTACTTTATCCCTTGGACGATGCGATGAAGAAAACTTGAAATTCGAAGAACTTGGACAGCAACTGGACAATCTCTTTGTTCTCTCTGAATTGACTGTAGTATATGATGAAGATGAAGAAACTCTCTTTTATAGAGTTTTGGATAACTGTTCTGAAGCATATGCTCAGTCAGTTACTTAACGTGTGCATAACTGCAGGGACGCATGACGAATTCTGATGGAGACACGTTGGAGTGCGGTTGAAAGTAGTAGAATATATCTAGGAGAGATTGGTGGCATAGATGCCACGTTGCATAACTTCTGAATAAGTGGGTACTGAGTACAGGATACATGAGAACGTATGTTGACTGTACGTTGAAAATCATCCTGGATGCATTTGCTGTGATACGCTGTCTTTGTTGAAGAAGGGTCATACGCTAGCTTTTGAAGGCACATGTCTTGCAAATACTGACTTGAACAATATAGCGCTATATAAAGCTGATACACTCACTTCATTGATAAGGAGTCGTATAGAGTCCATACGCTCATTTGATTGGCAAGGAGTCGTATGGAGTCCATACGCTCACTTGGTTGGCAAAGAGTCGTATGGAGTCCATACACTCACTTGGTTGGTATGAAGTCCATACGCTCACTGGTTGAGCAAGGAGTCGTATGGAGTCCATACGCTCACTTGGTTGGCAAAGAGTCATATGGAGTCCATACGCTCACTTGGTTGGTATGAAGTCCATACGCTCATTGGTTGGTATGAAGTCCGTACGCTCACTGGTTGAGCAAGGAGTCGTATGCATTGAGGGAGTAGACACGTGGCAGTCTTCAATCTTCTCAAATATGCCATATCTTCTAATACTGACAAATATCTCTTGAGCGTTGTGCTGCAGATATGATGGTTAACAGACTGTCAGAAATGACAGTAATGATGGCTGTGCATTTATAATGGCTGCTGAGCTGTCCTCGTAAGAGACAAAATCATTTCTCGAAAACCTATACGACGGCTAATCTTTATAGGGCAGCTGTCTTTGTACGAAAGACGAAGTGTCAGATTCATCCTTCATTAAATATATGCTGTGCTGTCATCTCAGGAAATAATAAAATATTTACTGAGCGCACAGCCTTTAGATGAGCGTATGGCCTTGAGCGTATGGCTTTGACTGAGCGTATGGCCTTGAGCGTATGACTTTGGCTGAGTCTTATGTCAGCGTGTCATAATTTTCACACCCTACAACGGGAATGAATGGCCACCGACATGATGCACTCACTTTTGTGGTGGAAATTTATGGAGAAAATAATGTAGAGAAAATAATGTGGAGGCTCCCCTATTTATAGGGTTGAGAAAATCCTAATTGGATAAGGAGTAGTCAATTAAATCCCCAATAGATAATTCATCTATTAATTTAAATCAATTCAATAATTTCAAATCCAAATCCAAATCAATTTAAATCTAATTAAATTCCATCTTTTAGTTTAAAATCAAATAAGATAAATCAATTTCAAATATGGATATTAATTTACTATTTAAATCAATCCATAAAATCAAATCGAGATTTAAATTGCCACAATAATTTCAAAATATATTTTTCGAAAATACTAATAATAATAATTTTGAAAATAATAAACATTTTTAAATATCTTTTTGAATAATAAAATATTAATATTAATAAATTTTGAAAATGGAATTATATATATGAATTCAAATTCATGTATCTCATATGCAAGGAATATTTGCATAAAATAGCTTTTCTAAATTACCACTATTAAATAAGATAGCCTTTTATAAATAAATAAAAGTAATAAGTTTTGGCCATCCCGATATGATTCTTTTCACAACTTTAAGTAAAATACAAATACAATTAATTATTATACATATTATTTTGAAACTATAATAAAAAAATATTTTTCTAAAAATATGTACGCTCGCACATATTCGCACTCGTCGAACAATGACGAAAAACAAAATTTCGCGCATGACGTACAATGCAACTACGCGACGTACAAATACAAAATAATAATCAGTACCAAATTAATAAAAAAATAGTAGAAATTTAGGGGTTTTACAGGATCACCCCCAATATTTTCTTCGGGATGTCATCCAGGGAAGACGAGTCCCATTTGTGACTACCACATTTTAGTTTGAGGGTATTTTGGTCATTTGGTAAATTTTTAAAATTTTTATTTTAATTATTGAATTGGTGATTGATATCTTTGACTTTGACTAATTGAGACTTTGTATGCTAGCCTAGAAGTTGACCCTAACTATGGTGACTTGGTTAGCAATGGTGTGACCCTAGTCTAGCTTAAGTCAAACCTATTTTTAGTCACTAGAATCTAGTTTCAATAGGAAAAAATAATAATAGGTGCAATGACTTGTGATTTGATTTCATGACTTATGTAATTAAGCCCATGGCCCATGACTTGAGCCAAAACCCTAACCAAACCCTAAGTGGCCGGCCACCCAAAGGAAACCCCCCTATTTAAAACCCTCTTTCCTTGTTCTTGCCTCTTTTGTGCTCAACCAAGTTTTTAGAAGGAAAGGTAAATCCCCACTTTTCTAAATTCTTATAAATTCCATTTTTAATCATTTTGACCTAAATCTTTTGCATATGATTCTAATCAACCTCTACTTGCTGATTATGAGGAGTAATTTTTGTTTTAGAGCAATTTGGAAGATTTGGATAGCAACAGGAACCATTTGATTTGGGACTTTTTCTTGATCCTTGTAACCTATAGGTAAACCCCTCTAATTCTATTTTAATTCTGTTTTTATTGCATGGTAGCCTAGATCTAGGTGTCCCCTAGCTATAGTGAAAGTTTGGTGTCCATTGCATTAGGTTTCGTGTCCGTATCGGACACGTATCAAATCCCTAGTCTAGATGTTTGTTGAAATGCCACAACCATTTCTTTTTGCTGTTTTTGGAAATGTTTTTGATTGAATTCCAAGATCTAGGGTTTGTCCTTAGATTCGTGTCCTTATTTTGTGGATTTGGAGTCATTTCGTGTCCACACGAGGACACGAACACGCTGCACAGTCCGCAGGACACTGCCCTGCTGCCCGACACTGAGATTTCTGTGCACAAGACACGGGGACACGAGATTTTTGGGGAGAATGTCGGGGCAACGTCTGACATTGGTCTCCCAAAAATTGGGCTCGAGTGGTTGAGTATTCGAGGAGTTCTCCTTCCCGTACTGGTCGCACGAGCAGACTGCACACACACACATTTTTGCCACTGGTACGTGGCTGGACACGACACGACACATGTTTTGGACACTATAAAAGGTGTCGATCGTGTAGCCTGACATGTGGGCTACACGTGTGCACGGCCACGTGTCTCCACGTAGCCTGTGTCGTGTGCTGGACACGTGTGCACGCGTGCACGACGCTGTGTCCAGTCTCAGTGATTCTTGTGTGTTTTGGTGTCGTAGACACGGTTGTGTCCACTTGGTTGGACACAGACACTTGTGAGACATGTGCACATGTGTGTCATGGTTTACCAACTATTAATTTAGATTATTAACATGTTTTTGATTTTCGAATTAGCAATTCCCATTTTAACTGATACTCATGTTCACTGTTTGGGCTTTTTCTGAATTAATGAGATTCTAAACCATTTTTCCCATGATTAATTTGCTATGTTTATTCAATTACACATGTATTAGATTACTGAAATGTTGGTTACATGATTTGGTTTGAGGATAACAAGGGATTGGATTCGAATTGGGTGGAATGTGTGAACTGTCACTGCTAAATGTTATTGAACTGTCATTTTACTGCCATACCTGAAATTAACCACACTATTTCCTAATCCCTAGTAGCTATAGCTCTACACACACATTGCATTACACTGAACTGTACACAACACCCTACCTGCTGCTTCACTAAGACACACAACACTGTTCCTACTACACTAATTAGCCATACTTGAATACATGTTACACATTGACACCCGACCTCCTAACTGTCATGGCACATATACACACTCTTCACTAACCTAGCTACTGCTCACGGAACACACCTTGTCTCATACACCCATTGATACATTACACACAATATTAACACACCCTTTCACTGTTAGCATACAGGACAATTGATACACACTGATATTTTTACTAAATCTGAGCACTGTCATATTGTACCCTATTTTTCTGAGATTATACACATTATCTATGTAGGGTGTGAAAATTATGACACGCTGACATAAGACTCAGCCAAAGTCATACGCTCAAGGCCATACGCTCAGTCAAAGCCATACGCTCAAGGCCATACGCTCAGCCAAGGCCATACACTCATCTAAAGGCTGTACGCTCAGTGAATATTTTATTATTTCCTGAGATGACAGCACAACATGTATTTAATGAAGGATGAATCTGACACTTCATCTTTCGTGCAAAGACATCTGCCCTATGAAGATTAGCCGTCGTATAGGTTTTCGAGAAATGATTTTGTCTCTTACGAGGACAGCTCAACAGCCATTATAAATGCACAGCCATCATTACTGTCATTTCTGACAGTCTGTCAACCATCATATCTGCAGCACAACGCTCAAGAGATATTTGTCAGTATTAGAAGATATGGCGTATTTGAGAAGATTGAAGACAGCCACGTGTCTACACCCTCAATGCATACGACTCCTTGCTCAACCAGTGAGCGTATGGACTTCATACCAACCAGTGAGCGTATGGACTTCATACCAACCAAGTGAGCGTATGGACTCCATACGACTCTTTGCCAACCAAGTGAGCGTATGGACTCCATACGACTCCTTGCTCAACCAGTGAGCGTATGGACTTCATACCAACCAAGTGAGTGTATGGACTCCATACGACTCTTTGCCAACCAAGTGAGCGTATGGACTCCATACGACTCCTTGCCAATCAAATGAGCATATGGACTCCATACGACTCATTATCAATGAAGTGAGCGTATCAGCTTTATATAGCTCTATATTGTTCAAGTCAGTGTATGCAAGACATGTGCCTTCAAAAGCTAGCGTATGACCCTTCTTCAACAAAGACAGTGTATCACAGCAAATGTATCCAGGATGATTTTCAACGTACAGTCAACATACGTTCTCACGTGTCCTGTACTCAGTTACCCACTTATTCAGAAGTTATGCAACGTGGCATCCATGCCACCAATCTCTCCTAGATATATTCTACTACTTTCAACCGCACTCCAATGTGTCTCCATCAGAATTCGCCACGCGTCCCTGCAGTTATGCACACGTCAAGTAACTGACTGAGCATATGCTTCAGAACAGTTGTCCAAAACTCTATAAAAGAGAGTTTCTTCATCTTCATCATATACTACAGTCAATTCAGAGAGAACAAAGAGATTGTCCAGTTGCTGTCTAAGTTCTTCGAATTTCGAGTTTTCTTCATCGCATCGTCCAAGGGATAAAGTAATCGTCTTCTAGATTAGATTCCTACAGTTATAATTTTCTTAGATACACAATAAATAAAGTGAATTTATTTATGGAAAACAATCTACATCACTGATTTTGTCACACATTTGTACCACTGTTATAGGTTAAACTGTGTACTGTTCAATACACTCACACACACAATTGTACACACACAAACCTATTTCTAACTGTTTCCTATTTACTGTACATTGTTAGCTCTAACATTGACACCCTATTAGCTATAAGCTATGTACACATTTATCACACACACCCATGTCTTCCAATATGTCAAAACTTGATACAAATACATCAACCCCTACGTGTCCGACATGCCGGACACAAACCCCCGACACGAACCAAAATTTCCAAATCCTAAACCTAACCCGCCCATCCCCCAGCTTCCCACCTCTTCCTCGCCTCGACTATCATCACAGCTACCTATTCTTACCTCGCCCGACCGACCCTAAACCTAACCCTCCGACCAGGCAACCACCGTCGTCATAACCAGAACCACCCAACCATCCTGACTATCCCCACACGACCGCGGCCACCACGACTTTACAGCAACACCGTCTCCACTCACCGACCCCCTGACTTCCACAAACCCCTACCGCTCATCGATGTCACCACCACCAATAGTATAACCCCACCATCGTCGCGAAGACCCCCGGCCAGTGACGACGTGGCCAGCCGCCTCCGACAAAACCCCCTCTCGTCTCCGCCACCATCACCTTTACCACGCCCATCCCGGCACCCATGAGTCCCGGGCCAAACAACACCACCATCGCCAACAACTTCGCCACCACGGTGGCGGCACCATATAAGAAAAATAAAATAAAACAAAACCACCACTGCCACCTCACCTTAAACCGCGGCGAGCGCCGCCGACCTCCTCATCGTCGCCACCCGCCTGGCCAGCCGCGACCGCTCCGAACAGCGAGCGCCACCGCCGCTGCGCCTCCCCTTTCCTTCCTCCGGGCGCGTCCGCCCCGCTGCAGCCGCTGGACCACACCCCAGCGTGCCTCCGTAGTCTCGGCACGACCGCCCCGTCGAGCGTCCCTCCTCCGCTCGCGACCAGTGAGCTCCGCCCAACCGAGAAAACCCCTCTCTGTCGCCGACCGGATCCGCGAGCGCCGCTTCCGCCTCCGCGAGTGCTTCGTCGCCGCGTGCTCGCGCACCACCGGTGCTTCTCTCCTTCACCACCCCTCACTTGGCCTCTAGCCGCACCCCCGTCCTGCGTGACCGCCACCAAGCGCCACCGTGCTTTGCCGCGCCCGTCCGCCGAAAACCTCGCCGGAAGCCCTCTCTCCGCTCGTCTCCTCTCCTCACTGAGAAGAGAGGCTCGCCCCCTTTTGTTATTTCTCTCTCTCCCCTTCTTTTATTGTTTTGGCATTTTTCTTTTTAAATTTTTTTCTCTAAAAAAATATAGTACAGCAGTAGCAGTAGCAGCAGCTTTGTTTAGTTATTTTTGCTATTATGTTTTATTTATTTGATTTATCATTATTATTATTATTATTATTATTATTATTATTATTATTATCATCATCATCATCATCTTAGTAATTTTGTTTTATTATATATATATTTCTGTAACAAAAATATAGTAGTAACTTAACTCTACATATAATTTTAAATTTGGTTCTTAGCCCTAAACTAATTTTTTTAGATTTTTGAGGTATTTATCTATAAATATTTTTGGCTCATAAAAATATTTTTGTTGCAGATTTTCTATTTAATTAAGAAATAGTTTTTGACTTATAAATTATAATGTAGCCTAAAACGATTTTTTTTCTAGATTTTCGAGGTAGTTATCTAAAAAATATATTTTTTTCTATCTAAAGTCGTATCTTTACAAACTTAGAGTTTTTGCCGAAAACGATTTCTTAACTTTAAGTATTTTAAGTATTTTTCCTATAAATATTTTGACTCATGAAAACTAGTTTTTAGGAATTATAAATATTTTCTAAAACTCATATATATAATATTTATCCATTATTTCTTTAATTTTTCTCCTGTCCGTAACAATTCTATTATTCCTATTTCCTCGCCAAATCTGTACTTCCTCCTATCGACCCTAACTAATTCGACCATCCTGGACCAGATAGAACTGTCTGTGCCACCACCAGAGGTCACCTTGCATAGTTGTTGCATCGAAGTTGCAGTTCGTGCCACCTTGATCATCGCAGCACACCAGGCGTCCTACCAGGCAAGATACCTTGCCATTAAACTGTTTATATTCAGTCTGCATTTATTTATTACATGTCACTGTTCATTATTTTTGGTTCTTACAGTTCCTGATTTACTACCTGCTGAGTGATTATTAGTTTACTTTGTTATTATCCTTTGATTGCATATGAACCTAGAGTTAAGGGACTACCTTCTGTTGTGTATCGCATACACCTTTGATTTATCTTATTTGATTTTAAACTAAAAGATGGAATTTAATTAGATTTAAATTGATTTGGATTTGGATTTGAAATTATTGAATTGATTTAAATTAATAGATGAATTATCTATTGGGGATTTAATTGACTACTCCTTATCCAATTAGGATTTTCTCAACCCTATAAATAGGGGAGCCTCCACATTATTTTCTCCATATTATTTTCTCCGCAAATTTCCACCACAAAAGTGAGTGCATCATGTCGGTGGCCATTCCTTCCCGTTGTAGGGTGTGAAAATTATGACACGCTGACATAAGACTCAGCCAAAGTCATACGCTCAAGGCCATACGCTCAGTCAAAGCCATACGCTCAGCCAAGGCCATACGCTCATCTAAAGGCTGTGCGCTCAGTGAATATTTTATTATTTTCTGAGATGACAGCACAGCATGTATTTAATGAAGGATGAATCTGACACTTCGTCTTTCGTGCAAAGACATCTGCCCTATGAAGATTAGCCGTCGTATAGGTTTTCGAGAAATGATTTTGTCTCTTACGAGGACAGCTCCGCAGCCATTATAAATGCACAACCATCATTACTGTCATTTCTGACAGTCTGTCAACCATCATATCTGCAGCACAACTCTCAAGAGATATTTGTCAGTATTAGAAGATATGGCGTATTTGAGAAGATTGAAGACAGCCACGTGTCTACTCCCTCAATGCATACGACTCCTTGCTCAACCAGTGAGCGTATGGACTTCATACCAACCAGTGAGCGTATGGACTTCATACCAACCAAGTGAGCGTATGGACTCCATACGACTCTTTGCCAACCAAGTGAGCGTATGGAATCCGTATGACTCCTTGCTCAACTAGTGAGCGTATGGACTTCATACCAACCAAGTGAGTGTATGGACTCCATACGACTCTTTGCCAACCAAGTGAGCGTATGGACTCCATACGACTCCTTGCCAATCAAATGAGCGTATGGACTCCATACGACTCCTTATCAATGAAGTGAGCGTATCAGCTTTATATAGCTCTATATTGTTCAAGTCAGTGTTTGCAAGACGTGTGCCTTCAAAAGCTAGCGTATGACCCTTCTTCAACAAAGACAGCGTATCACAGCAAATGCATCCAGGATGATTTTCAACGTACAGTCAACATACATTCTCACGTGTCCTGTACTCAGTTACCCACTTATTCAGAAGTTATGAAACGTAGCATCCATGCCACCAATCTCTCCTAGATATATTCTACTACTTTCAACCGCACTCCAACGTGTCTCCATCAGAATTTGCCACGCGTCCCTGCAGTTATGCACACGTTAAGTAACCGACTGAGCGTATGCTTCAGAAAAGTTATCCAGAACTCTATAAAAGAGAGTTTCTTCATCTTCATCATATACTACAGTCAATTCAGAGAGAACAAAGAGATTGTCCAGTTGCTGTCCAAGTTCTTCGAATTTTGAGTTTTCTTCATCGCATCGTCCAAGGGATAAAGTAATCGTCTTCTATATTAGATTCCTACAGTTGTATTTTTCTCAGATACACAATAAATAAAGTAAACTTATTTATGGAAAACAAATTGGCGACTCTGCTGGGGAAAGCTGTCTCCTCCAACGAGATAGCAACAACTCAATGCGATACTTCGTCGATCAGCTCGACGAAGAAGACGATGGTCGTACAATTCGACCAATCTGCTTACGAAGAAATGCTCAAGGCGAAGGAGGGCCGAACTGCTTCCTCCGCTCTTCCTGCTGCCAAGAAGAAGGGACACTCTGTCTATGTCCCTAAGTCTTCTTCGACAGCCCGAGACGTTTTTGTCACTTCTCATGCTGACAAGAACACGTCTTCAACTTCAACGAAGCACGCTTCGGCTTCTCTGAACACGGAAACAGTGGCTTCTTCTAGTCACGCTGACAAAGTGGGTTCTTTAACCAAGTCAGTGTGTCTAAGGAAAACCATCTCTGGACATGTCAAAGTCTCTTCTCCTTCTACTCTTACGACAGCAGTCGGCTCTTTAGCCATTAATGACTCTGCGCGTATGACAATCAAAGGGCAGCGTACGGCAAAGGTCGCATACAAAAACCAACAACAGGCAGCGTACGCTAAGCATAAGCCAGCGTATGCTAATAAAAAGGCAACGTATGACCAGAACTCTAAACCAAAGTCAGCGTATGCCAATCGATACAGTCCTTTGACTGTTTCTCAAAAGCAAGCTGGGGGTTCTCTTCCACAGAACGTACAAATGATTCTCCCACAACTTGCACATCTTGTGCCAACCAAGGAAAAAGACTCTTTAGTCAACTCCTCTACTCCTAAGGTCTTTACCTCTGGAGTTAATTTGACTAGTACTCTTACTAGATCAAACAAAGGAAAACGCCTTTTAGCTACTTCCTCTAAAGATGGCTTATTACCGACTCCCAGTCGGAATAATGTCCATCTTCCTTCTCTCAAAATTTCTCGATCTGAGAAAGGCAAATTACAAGTATCCAAGACTGATACCAAAGTCATATCTCCTACGGATCTTCGTAACAAGCTTAATCAGAATTATCTCAGTTCCACTTCTGGTATTAAGAAGCCTGATCAAACTGAGACAATTATACTAGACTCTGATGCAAAATATGCCAAGAACTATGTGGCTCAAATTAATCAGTCTTTATACACTCAAGAACCGAGAAGACAGAAGAACAAAAGACAAGTTTCTACACAGAAACTATCTTCAAGTACTTCCCAATCTGTTCCTACAGATCTCCGGGAGTATTTGCAAAATAAACGGAGAATTGACACTCCATCTGGCCATGACATTGCTCATATTTGCCATGAAAAGCATGGTTGCAACTTCCAACCTCGGGTTGTGATTCAGTGTTGTTGTTCACCAAAAAGATGATCGATTTTCGAACGGATTCAATATGAACCAATGTTGGATGAAGATGAACCTCTTTATGCTTCTGTCAATATGACCTCCAGAAATATTGGGGGTAGCATACGGTCTGATGCTATATTAGATTCTGAAGATGGTGTTTATCTCGGCACCCGATCCAGGACCGGAGCCTTGGCCAGGGTCTCTTCTTCTTCTCATCCAAATGGTAATCCGGAGATCACAGAGGACTTCCTTGAAGAGTCTAATTTTCCAGTATTGACTCCTGTAAATAGCTCCGGGAAAGATACTGACTCTCACAGCGATGATTCAGAACAGACTGTTTCATCATCTATTCCTCGAATGATTACCACTTACATGGTAGACGGCAATCATGAACCTTCAACTAGCACTGAAGCTCATGAACAGAGGATTTCTTCCTTGGAACAACAGTTGCGAGCTATGGCAGATACATTGAATGGTATGCACATTCTTATGCAAGCTCAGCATCAAACTCAGCAAGTCCAACAGACAGTCCCTCCAGTGGTATTAAATACTCCTGTTGCTCTAAACCCGGAACCCTCTACTATTTCGGAGGTACAATCTAATGTTCCTTTACAACCCACTCCAAGTCAGTTTGGAGCTGGGGGTGGTACATATGCTGCAGTCCCTCCTCCCAATTACACTCAACAAATTACAACTCCACAATCCTCCGGAATTGTTACTGAAGAGTTAAGGAATCTCCGAACTCAATTTGAGGCATTTAAACAGAAGGATGGTTTACAAAGGTTAGGTATCAAGCAACCTTACCCGATAGAATGGAAGCAAGTATCATATCCTCCTAAATACAAGCCTCCGACTATCTCTTTTTTGATGGAACTACCTTCCCAAGTCAGTTCATTAATCACTTTGAAGTAATGACTGATCAGTTGCAACCAAGCGATGCCCTCCTCATTCGGGTGTTCGTCGGATGTCTCAAAGGAACAGCTTATGAATGGTATAGAAGTCTCCCGGATGGGTGCATTACTTCATTTGCCGTTTTCAAACAAATATTTCTTGAACGATTCTATGAAGGGCTCAATGACATGACCATGTCAGCCCTCATAAGAATTAAACAGAAAAATAATGAAACCACTGAAGACTTCATTGAAAGATTCAGAAGAGAAGCCGTTAAAATGCCTCTCGGAACTCCCGATGCTGTTACTATCGACACTTGCAAGTCGAATCTATTACCAATCATCAGCATGTGGACAGGGTCCACTCAGTTCCAAGATTGGCCTTCATTCATCGTCAGTGCCAAAGCTGCCGAAGTCAGTGCTGAGACCTTCAAAGGTCTGGGGGTATAAATGGCTCCCAAGGAATCAAATCAGAGTGCTAGCAATAGTACTCGATCCAACAATTACAAAGGGAAAGAAGCTCTTGAAGTCAATCTCCAAAGCAGTAGTCAAGAGGTAAAGACTACCCAAGCTACTCCAGCTCCAACAAATCAACAACAGAGACCTCCTGGCCGAAGGAAGAATATTCTTTCGACGATGACGATGTTCAGGGTATTTTTGAATGCTTGCTCAAAGGTAACAAAATACAATTGCCAGAAATCAAAAAGCCTGATGAAGCCAACAAGACAGATCATCCAAAATACTGTCCTTATCATAGAATGCTGGGTCATACAATCCGGTCTTGCTATGTATTAAAAAGAAAGATCCAAGAGATGATTAAATCAGGAGCTGTGACACTGACACCCAAAGACAAGACAGTCACATCAAATGTAATTTCAATGCAGTTCGGTGACTTCCCTCCTTTAATGGTGGAAAGTGGGATTGTTCCAATCCCCAAAGCAACTCTCGAAGTTGTGAACATCCCACCAGCAGAGAATGAAGGACTTGTTCCTGTCACAACTAAGAAGGGAGAGATCATGTGGATCCACTCGGATTTAATGATGGAGTTTGAGACATCTTCCTCTTCTCCTCGGAAGACTCCTTTATCTAAAAAGAAGCTCGGGAAGACTAAGTCATGCAATGTGACTTCTAGTATCACACCCGATTTTTATCTAACCTCTACTTTCATCTTGGCAGGAAATTCACTCCCTACGGAGATAAAATTTGTACCTCAATCTGAAGATAGGTACAAGCCTGCATTTCATCTATACAGTTCACAATCTCGTGAATTAATGGCGAAGATGGGTTATGATTTAGCCACTGCTCCTGGTTTGAACTCAGGCAAAGGACTCCGAGCACCTTTAGCCATCACTATGAGGCATAATTAATCTCGTGTTGGCCTTGGTTTCTGGAATGAAGCTCTCATCAAGCATAAAAGAACCAAGAGCAAGATGAAGAATTGCAACATGGTTTCGATAGAATCTGAACCTGAATCTGAAGTCGAAGTTCATGCTGGAACTTGATCAGAAAAAATATATCTGAAAGATTATGCTGACATTCCTGGAGAAACTCCTGATGTCCCTCCGGTTACAGCTCCAACACCAGTCTCTACTGAAGAGCCTTCAAATGTTCCTGTTGAGACAGTTCCTTCTAAAGCAACAACAGCTGACAAAGGCAAACAACAAGTTGGCTTCGATAAACCATTGAAGAAGTCATCTCCTACAGGACTTGAAAAGCCTTATAATTTTGATATATTGGCTCAACTAGCCAATACACCATCTAAATTATCAATCTTTGAGCTCTTACGCCTCTCTAAAGAGACTCGAGAAACTCTGAGTGAAGCACTGTTGCAAGCAGAAAATTGCCTAACTCTCCTCAAGAAGTTGGAAACAGAACCTGTTTCTCATTGCCATAATATATTGGAATTTATTCCTAACATTACCTTTACGCAAGACGATATGCTGCTAGAGGATAATCGACATGACCGTCCTTTATATCATACAGGATATATTGATTCTATGAAGGTTGATCGTCTACTGATTGATCCAGGATCCGCTCTCAGTATTATGCCGAAGGCTATGCTAGATGCACTGAAGATACCTGTGCATAGTCTTTCCAGCACTATCACTACCATCTTAGGATTCAATCAAGGAAAAAGTGAGCCTTTGGGCAAGATTCGCCTCAAATTTCAAATAGGCGATCTTCGCACTAAAGTTACTTTTTACATCATCGACAATCATGGTTGCTCATACAATGCTCTATTGGGGAGACCATTCTTGCATGAACATAATGTCGTTCCTTCGACTCTTCATCAGTGCTTCAAATATGTTGATGATAATGGAGAAGTTCAAAAGGAGGTTGCAGATCTTTATCCATTCAAAGGAGTCGAAGCTTACTTCAATGACGCTCGCATGTACAAAGATGAATATTCAAAAGTCTTGCAAGCTATGGATGACGACGATGAGACATCAAAAGTCGACACCTTTGTTATTCCTGTAAAAGGGCGTATCACTCCTCCGCAGTCTGCTAAATCATCTGAAGAAGACTCACTGACAATTCCTGTAAGTGGACGTACTACTTCATCACCTGCCCAAGCTCCACAAGGCTCACTGACAATTTCTGTCAGTGGACGTACTACTTCATCACCTGCCCAAGCTCCACAAGGCTCACTGATAATTCCTGTCAGTGGACGTACTACTGTATCGTCTTCCCAAGCTCCACAAAGTTCGCTGATAATTCCCGTCAGTGGACGTGCCACTCCTCCTCCATCTTCTCAGGCTAGACCAGATACTCTAGTCATTCCAGTCAGTGGACGTACTACTTATCCACGATCTTCTTCAAGGGAGCTCACCTCTTCTGAGCCTTTTGTTATCGATCTTAATCGAAACAAAACTTCTTATCGCTCTTTCTCTCCCCCTTTTGTCATTAATTTGACTAAGTCTGATAAGGCTCAGCCTTCTGTTGTAAATACAGTATCTAATATTAATGAAGCATCTCCTTTGCAGTATATTGATGTCTGTAATTATGTACAAAGTTATTTACAACTGCTAGATAGCTTAGAGCTACTAACTATAGGAGTTGTTCAAACTCTTCATACAGACGTATCATAGGAGTCCATACAAAAATCATACTTTGTGGTCCCTATTAGAAAGAAGGGAGAAAATCCAATATTCTTCTATAAAGGACCCCAGAATCCTCTTAACCTGGAAGAAGATGACACCAACGACGATACTGGAAGGTTACAATTACGTCGCTACAGTCAGCAATCCAAAAATATCATCAAGAATATGGGTTATGACTTCAGAACCAGCCTCAATAATGGAAAAGGAAGAAGAATGCCTGTTCGAATTCCTCCATTAAAATACGGAAGGACAAAATGTGGTTTAGGTTACATTGCTCCTACCTCCTTTATCAACATAGTCCACGAAGATTCAAAATTCGATGAAGACGAACGATCTGAAGACGAACGATCTGAGTCTTCCGATTCCCTTTCTTGGGATTCTGACACAAGTATTGGCGATCTCCATCGCTCTATTCTATCCATCAATATGGTCTCTGTTGATGGCCTGCAAGAAAATGATGAAGATGAGGATAATTTTGAAATATCACCCGAATCAGAACAATGGGCTCAAAGATTAGATAATCAATGGGAATTCAGGTTTGAGCAGAGGGAACCTCCTACTGAAGATAAATTGATCCAAATTGATGTTGGTGAAGAAGGGTCCCCTAAACCAATATTCATCAGTGAAAGTCTTTCAGAAACAGATAAGCAAGACATGATCAAGCTTATTCATGATTATATCGATGTCTTCGCCTGGAGTTATGAGGATATGCCAGGAATAGATCCAAAGATTGCAATGCACAAACTTAATATCATGCCAAATGCTAAACCAGTCAAACAACAACAGCGACAATGTCGCCCAGACATTATGGATGCAATTGAAGCTGAAGTCAACAAGCTTATGGCTTTCGGATTTATTCGAGAGGAACAACATCCTGAATGGGTGGCTAACATCGTTCCTGTCCTTAAAAAGACTGGCAAGATCCGAGTTTGTATAGACTTTCGCGATCTCAATGCAGCTTGTCCTAAAGACGAGTTTCCTCTTCCAATTACAGATGTCATGATCGACAACACCTGTGGTTTCGAACGGATGTCATTCATGGATGAGTATTCAGGATACAATCAAATCAAAATGTTTCCAGATGATGAAAAACACACTTCCTTCAGAACGCCGATCGGTACATACTGTTATACAGTGATGCCGTTTGGTCTCAAAAATACAGGAGCAACATATCAGCGAGCAATGAGAACTATATTTTGCGAACATCTTCGGAAAATAGTCGAATGCTATGTTGATGATATTGCAGTTAAAAGTCGACGAAAGGAGGATCATATCCAAGATTTGAAGACTATCTTTGATTTAATGCGTCAGCATCAACTTAAAATGAACCCTACTAAGTCCTTCCTGGGCGTCTCTAGTGGCAAATTTTTTGGCTTCATCATTACCGCTAAAGGTATACACGTGGATCCCGAGAAGATCAAAGCCATTCAAGAGATGCGTCCTCCACGCACCTTAAAAGAGCTACGAGGATTTCAAGGAAGAATTGCTTATATCAGGAGATTCATTTCCAACTTATCAGGACGCTGCAGACCATTCAACAAACTTCTGAAGAAAGGTGTATCTTTCGTCTGGAACGAAGAATGTTAAAAAACATTTGATGATATCAAACAGTATCTCATGAACCCTCCGGTTTTGGTACCTCCCGTATCGGGAATACCATTTCTTCTATATGTTCGAGCTATAGATCATTCTCTTGGTGCATTACTCGCCCAGAAAAATAAAGATGGCCATGAACATGCTATTTATTATCTCAGTCGCACAATGACAGGCACTGAACCGCGTTATTCTCCAATCGAAAAAGAATGCCTAGCATTAATGTTTGCTGTTCAGAAAACACGACATTATATTATCGGTCAAACGATTCACGTCATTTCCAGAGTGAATCCTATCAGGATTATGATGAAGAAACCCAGATTTCCTGGCAGCTCATGCAGTTCCAGAAGATTCTAAATTATATGATAAGATTCCTGATGAAGTCCTGGATTCAAATCTGATTTCTGAAGAAATTCCTACTTGGCGTCTATTCTTTGATGGAGCATCTAGAATAGGTCCTAATGGCGATATTGTCGCCAGAGTTGGGATTGTTCTTGTATCCCCAGAAGGACTAACTATTCAGAGGGCTTATTCTCTGGATCAATCATGTTCAAACAATGTAGCCGAATACAATGCGTTGCTCATCGGTCTTCAACTTGCTAAACATCTAGATATTCAATATTTGGAAGTTTATGGAGACTCCAAGCTTATCATCAATCAGATCAGAGGAACGTATGAAGTTCGTCATCAGGATTTGATACCTTATCATCGAGCAGCACTCTCTATGGCCTCCTCCTTTGAAGGTTTCTTTATTGAACATGTTCGACGAGCCTATAATACAAAAGCTGATGCTTTGGCTAATCTTGCTGCTGTATTAGCCATACCAATCAGACGTCAGCAAGTGATAGTAGTTTATAACTGAGAACTATTCTGCATTGAGAATAATTTGGCTTTGGCTTTTCCCCATAATCCAGACAAAGATTCTCTCAACCTTGATGCTAGATTAAAGTTTGACAAAGTGTCCTCATCTTCTTCCGATTCTACTATGGAATATGTCTTTTCTAATGAAACAGAAGCCATAATTGAAGACTGGAGACGCCCGTTTCTAGACTTTGTATTATATGACATACTTTCCGATAATCCGAGTGAAGCAGCGTCTATTCGGCGTCGATCTCTCAGATTCTATTATAATCATACTACGAAGACATTATATCGTCGGGCCTACGACGGTCTTCTCCTCCGATGCATCGCTGGTGAAGAAGCACAACAGATTGTCCGTGAAGCACATGATGGTGTTTGTGGAGCTCATCAACCGGGTCCTAAACTTGAAGATCGTATCCGACGTATGGGTTATTATTGGCCCACGATGGTGGCTGACGCCATTCAATATGCTCGGAAATGTAAAGCTTGTCAAATTCATGCAGACTTTATCCATCAACCGTCAGAGTTCTTACACCCAATAGCGGCATCATGGCCCTTTGAAGCTTGGGGCATGGACGTCATTGGTCCTATCAACCCACCATCATCAAAAGGACATCGGTTTATTCTAGCAATAACCGATTACTTTTCCAAATGGGCTGAAGCAATCCCGTTATATGAAGTCAAAACTTCTAATGTTATTAACTTCGTCAAACATCATGTCATCTATCGATTTGGTGTTCCTCGGCATATTATTCATGATAACGGACCGCAGTTCGTCAGTCAAAAATTTACTCGATTCTGCAATGATCATCGGATCAATAATTTAGCCTCTACAGCATATAATCCAGCAGCTAATGGATTGGCAGAAGCTTTCAATAAAACGATTATCAAACTCTTGAAAAAGTTTGTTTCTTCCAACAAACGCAACTGGAGCGAGAAGCTTGGTGAATGTTTATGGGCCTACCGTACCACAGTTCGCAATGCAACCGGATGTACGCCTTTCTTTTTGGCATATGGGTGTGAAGCTGTTCTTCCCCTTGAGATCCAGATTCCTTCTCTGAGAATTGCAATCTCCAATGAACTTACAACAGAAAACAATGATCGTCTTCGACTTCAAGAATTGGAAGCTCTAGATGAAAAACGATTGTATGCTCAACAAAATATCGAGCTGTATCAGGCCCGAATCTCAAAAGCTTTTAACCGAAAAGTCAAAGTCAGAGCATATCAGAAGGGAGAACTGGTCCTTACTGTCAGACGTCCTATGACCATGACACATATGAGCAAAGGCAAATTTAAGCGAAATGGGAAGGCCCATTCGTAGTAAACAAAGTCTTCTCTAACGGAGCATACCAGCTTGCCTTTGTGGATGGGAAGGTCACGATGATGCCTATCAATGGCAAATTCTTAAAGAAATATTATGTATAATATTTTTATCATCATTCCCCAGCAAATATAAAATCAAAATTAATTCTTCTCTACAAAAGTTATCTCGATATCGTTATCCCCAGAGGAAACTGATATTCTACCATGTATCATTTTCCCAGAGAATTTGATATTTTGTCTTAGTAGATCCCCAGTGGATTTAATAAAGATCTTATATAGAAAATCATGTCCATATTACCTCTGAATTTTCTATCTCAGTATGTATCATATTTTCTATTCTATGAAAATGATATCTCGTCTTTTGATTTCCGAGTCCAAAGATCATGGAAAATAGAATCCAAAGATATCTTTATATCTGAATTCTGTTTTCTCTAATCAGTATTAAACTAAAATTATCTTTGGTTTAATATCATGATAGAGTTACAAAGTTTATTTGTATATTCTATTTTATTGAAATATGTCATGTATTATTTACCTCTGAACATGTTTTCTACAAAAATATCATCCACAAAATTGAAATCAAGTCTAAATATTCATTTCAATCAAAATTAAAACATTGATTACAAATGGGTACCAAAACTTTAAAACATGATAAATGTAAAAGATCTATTTAGGAGAAGTAATTATCTCCTGAATACGAACGATTACATTATTTATCTTTTCTTCATGAGTTTTCTTGATTCGCTCTGCTGTTTCAGCTTCAATCATCCGTTGGTCATATTCCACAATAATAGAGTTACGACGATTGGTCTCTTCAATCTGATTAGTTTGTATTAATTCTCGCTCTTGTTGTAAAAATTGACAGCGTTCAGCTTCAGATTTACGATCAGTAGCAATCTCTGATTGTTCTTTTTCCACGGAGGTAATTTGCTCCTGAAGACGAGCTAGCTCTTCCCTCAACTTTCTAAGCTCTTCAGCTTTTGACGCTTTATCTTTCTCTAGGCGCTCCATATTCTGACGAGTACTTATTATTTCTTCGTCTTTCGCCATTAACTCTTTAGAAGACTGAGCGAGGAATTCTGTCAGAGCAATGTGCTGAGCTTGAGCTTCATTCTCCAATTGAGCAATCTCAGCTGCAGTTAGAGACTTAATATCCTCCTTTTTAATCTCCCAGTATTTATGGATGTTTGCTTCTAAATCATTCAGGAGATGTTCAAAAAAGACACATTGGGTCTCATAACCAGCCTGTCTTAAAGCTGAAAGTGGAAAACTAATCGCCTCTCGAAGACTCGAAAAGGACATAGTCTCATCCTTCATAAGTCGTCTCGAGAATGTATCCAGATATGAATAAATAATATCTGAATACATTCCCATGATCTTTGCTATCCCTGTGTCAAAACCGGGAGTCGCTGCAATAGTAGAGGAAGGAGCAGGAGGAGCCTCTATTCTGGGAGCTGAAGTGAGTGCTTTTGGAGAACTCGGCAAATGTGAACTCCCCTCACCCACATCAGTTTGGACAAGTGGGGCTTGAGTAGAACTCATAGCCGGTGCAGTTCCTACAGCTTTTGGAATCAAAGAAGCATGATCAAAACTAAAAGACAATAAAGCAGAGACAAGACAAAACTTTGATGAATAAAATATTACCTGGAGCTGGTTCATATTCAGTTTCCTTCGGATCATTCAGCCCGGCTCGTAGTCTGTTCAGAGTGCTTTCTGACACGGGATTTATTTCACTGCTGCCTGCCCTAGAAGTACTCGGAACTTAAACTTCTATTTCTATATGCCTCTCCGGCTCTGGTGTCAACCCTGAGTGTTGACCAATTGTCTTCAGTACATCAATTGGAGTTTTAGATGGTGATTCATCGTCTATCTCCATGTCTTCTTCTCCAAAAGAATGAGACGAAGGTTCATAGTCAACTTGTTCGTCATCACTCTTATTGCTCTTTGAAGCTTCAGCAATTGGTTTGAAAGTAGTGGCTTCCTTCACTGATTCTCCCGAAATCAGTAAGTCATTAGCTGTTTTAGCCTGATTCTCGGCCTTTACCGCAGGTTGACCAATCACCTGCGCATCATCGGCCGTTGGCGAAATCGATTCTATATCAGAAGGCATGGATGATCCAGCAGGCTCAGGTACATCTTCTTCAATAGGTTCCGTCGTTACAGAAAAAGCAAAGGCAGTTTGCTTTTCTAAAGCTAATCGCTCAGCACGATCGATGGGACTCTCTGCATCGAGACAAATGACGGATTTAGTTTTTGAATCTATCACTTTCCTCCATATTCTTTTTGTGAATGGAACAGTAGGATAATCGTCTTTTGAGTCACTACCTGCTTCATCAGCATCTCTGACTCGATTGGAAGCAGGAGAAGTCCCTGGAATGGTAATTCCTCTACGATTTCGAGTCTCTGCCCGAGTAACTCTTTTTGGGGCAGGCCCAGCAGCACCTTTGCCCCGCTTTCTCTTCGGTGTACTGTCAGCAGATATACTCTCTTCAGCACTTCCAATGGGCACATGTAATGGTTGATGAAGGTCATCAGAGAAGAAGGTTTCTAATCATCAGTAGCCAGAGGATCTTCTTGGTCATGACAATCTCTAGGCAGGGCTGATTTGGTTGATTTTTTTTCAATATGAATAAAGCTTCTACCTAAGATACTGAATTTTTCATCAAAGGTATTAGCTGATACATAGAATTTGGCATAAGATGCCAATATTCTAGCTCCTCTTCGATAAGTGACTGGATCTGGCATGGAAAAGGTAGCTCCTGTACCTTTAGTAATGTAGTATATCCAAGCTCTGGCACCATCGATTAATCCACCCTGGTAGCCAAAACATGTCGTTGTATTGCCCACATGTAACTGATCATAACCAAATTGCCGAGCAAACCTACTCGGAAGATATGGTTCTAGATAAGTGATGTTGTCACGGCGGCAGATTAAGTGAGATGGCCTGATCCTTTTCAGCCATTCATGTTGAACATCATCCAATTCATTGCCACCAATGCCATCAACCAACTTCCCAGGCATGGTTTCATAACTAACAGGTGGAGGAACACAAGTGAAGCTCCATAATTCTCCCCTGTTTAATATAGTTCTACAATCTGTCAAAGTGTCATATTTCTACTTTGGTGTGTGACTGTATCTTTCCAGAAAGGTGTCATCTGGTTTAGCCATCCCAGCATTCATGAGAGATTCAAAATGAAGAAGTAGCCACCCAAATAAATATGTAAAGGGCATTTCTACCCGAGGAAAGGATGTAAGGCTCTTCCTTGCCAATTCAAACATTCTATCTGTATATGCCCTTAATCCAGCATTCAGACGGCATGTCATTGCTGTCAGCAAATCCATCTTATACCCGAAAGTCAGACGAACTGCTGCGAAGATAACTCCTCTGTGCATCCTGTCTGCTGAACAGGTGCCAGGTACTACAAATTTTCTCAGCCAGAGAGATATAAATCCGGCCAGATGACCTTCAGCAGATAATTCTCGGCTGCCCTGCTTAATATAGGTCTCAAACCTATCACCGGCTTTATAGGTGCCTTCGTCTTCCTCAATGACGATGTCGTCATGAGTGGTGTCCCGGATGAGCTTATCAATCTCAGCTTGATTCAGAGGTTTTAATTCACCGACATATTGCTCAGTCTTCTTCTTCTTCTGAACTTCATCAGTACGGCCTTGAAATAAATAGGCCATCCATTTAGAAGAATAACAGTTGGAATCTCCTTCCCCACCTTGTCCTTTATAAAAAGCCTTACAAGTACTGTAATGACACATCAATTCTTCAAAGACATGAAGAACCATTGGGTTGGCTTCGGAGATCTTATTCATTTCATCAACGAAAGGGATATACTCTTCATATGGCAAATCTGCTGTTGGCAGCTGAGAAATATATGCCATTTTATGAAGGGCAAATCCCATCTCGCCTCTGGGAGTCATGAAGGTGCCGGTACGGTAGTTATACCTCTTCGCCAATGCCAAGAACAACTCTGGGTTTGGTCTAAAACCATAAGCGGTGCACTTGATGGCAATATATAGACCTATTGCCTTTAACTGTTCCCCAAAGTTTTTCAAAATCTATCTTACAAGAACAGTCCATCTGGTATTTTCTGGATTTACCAGACCAGTCAGCCTCATAGACTGTTTTGGGTAGATGGCATTTTCCAGTTGTGCAAATTCGTTTGCAAAGATTGGGACTCTGACTGGCTTTAGAAGTGCTGAGTCCTCAGGAGGGATGGTGGCAGGTAGCAGTCCTCGCAAAGCTGTGACATGTGGTTCAGTACCACTGCGGAATCTTTCTTGACGATATCCTATCCACCCATCTTTTGCTTGACGAGATGGAGTGATATCCCACTTTATTTGTCTTTGACAACTCGTATGAAATAAGCGAGCTATGTTGATGCTTTTTGATAAACCAGTCAGATACATTGGCTGATTCACATTACCATCCCTATAATAACAGTATGATACTTTATCCAGAGCAGGCTGAGAGTTTATGTCAATAGCATCTCCGAAAAGAAATACTGGCTTCGAGTGGGTAACACCATACACACTCTGTAAAGGCAGTCCACTCATCAAGTTCAGCAAGGTGTCATTTTCCTGATTTGTCAAAAGAGCTATCCTTGTCGAAGGTCCATCGAATTAGGGAAAACAAACATGTGATAGGTCACTGTTATAGTTATTTCCTACACATCCTTCAAATTCTGCCTCCTGAGCCAGAATATCCACTGCAAAAGAAGAATAAGAAGTTAGAAATCTTCAACACAAAGAGATGGCAAAGTTTAACATACGCTCAGTTTATCTTAAGCGTATGGCAGACTCAAAGTTCAATATACGCTCAGTTTTTACTAAGCATACGGCAGACTCAAAGTTCAATATACGCTCAGTTTTTACTAAGTGTATGGCAGACTCAAAGTTCAACATACGCTCAGTTTTTACTAAGCGTACGGCAGACTCAAAGTTCAACATACGCTCAGTTTATACTAAGCGTACGACAGACTCAAAGATTAATATACGCTCACTCTATCCTAAAGCGTATGATGAATTCAGAGATCATTTTTCTATCCTAAGTGAATTTTAAAGTTCAGTTTATGTTCAGCTTGAGCGTATTAGCGTATGGTTGACAAGATGATCATAAAAAAAAATACGCTAACACAAGAGTTAGCGTATCTCAGTGAGACAACTTGACATAGCGTATTCTTCCAAGATAGTGTATTTCGACATTTCTATCAAAAATACGCGTATCTTACAGAATATGCTTCAAACATATTTTTCGTATAAACGAAAAACATGGAATACGGCTAAACCCTAAAGAGGGAAGCATATTTTTTGACGTATTTTGACCCTAAAAAGGGGATACGTTTTATGATTTTGTTCTAACCAGAGCCCTAAATAGGGGATAGTTATTGTTCATCATCTTCATCCTCACCATAGAGGGGCTTCAATGGGCGTTCACTTTGTCGAACGCGCTCATCGGTAGTCTTCTTAGCTGCGGCGGCGGCGGGCTGAGATGACTCCGCAGGAGCCTTCCCCTTTCCCTTCGCAGCAGCATCAACCTTGGGCGCCATTGATAAAGCTTGAGTCGAAGAAGAAGAAGTTGAGTCTTGAGTTTCTTTTTCTCTCTCGAAGACGAATGCAAAAGTAAAGAAATAAATTAGGTTTTGGAAGACCTATTTATAGAAGAAAAGAAGAAGTTCAAACGGCGGTTGTTCTTTAAACAGAATCCCTAAAGATTTGTACTGATATTGAGGAAGATAACAAACTCATGCCAGCGTGTCAGGACTTATTCCCACTTTAAGTTCAAAGTAATTTCGAACTTTTGAAATTCATAAAGTTCAAAAACTTTGAAGGGGGTCTTGTAGGGTGTAAAAATTATGACACGCTGACATAAGACTCAGCCAAAGTCATACGCTCAAGGCCATACGCTCAGTCAAAGCCATACGCTCAAGGCTATATGCTCAGCCAAGTCCATACGCTCATCTAAAGGCTGTGCGCTCAGTGAATATTTTATTATTTCCTGAGATGACAGCACAACATGTATTTAATGAAGGATGAATCTGACACTTCGTCTTTCGTGCAAAGACAGCTGCCCTATGAAGATTAGCCGTCGTATAGGTTTTCGAGAAATAATTTTGACAGTCTGTCAACCATCATATCTGCAGCACAACGCTCAAAAGATATTTGTCATTATTAGAAGATATGGCGTATTTAAGAAGATTGAAGACAGCCACGTGTCTACTCCCTCAATGCATACGACTCCTTGCTCAACCAGTGAGCGTATGGACTTCATACCAACCAGTGAGCGTATGGACTTCATACCAACCAAGTGAGCGTATGGACTCCATACGACTCTTTGCCAACCAAGTGAGCGTATGGGCTCCATACGACTCCTTGCTCAACCAGTGAGCGTATGGACTTCATACCAACCAAGTGAGTGTATGGACTCCATACGACTCTTTGCCAACCAAGTGAGCGTATGGACTCCATACGACTCCTTGCCAATCAAATGAGCGTATGGACTCCATACGACTCCTTATCAATGAAGTGAGCGTATCAGCTTTATATAGCTCTATATTGTTCAAGTCAGTGTTTGCAAGACATGTGCCTTCAAAAGCTAGCATATGACCCTTCTTCAACAAAGACAGCGTATCATAGCAAATGCATCCAGGATGATTTTCAACGTACAGTCAACATACGTTCTCATGTGTCCTGTACTCAGTTACCCACTTATTCAAAAGTTATGCAACGTGGCATCCATGCCACCAATCTCTCCTAGATATATTCTACTACTTTCAACCGCACTCCAACGTGTCTCCATCAGAATTCGCCACGCGTCCCTGCAGTTATGCACACGTCAAGTAACTGACTGAGCGTATGCTTCAGAACAGTTATCCAGAACTCTATAAAAGAGAGTTTCTTCATCTTCATCATAGACTACAGTCAATTCAGAGAGAACAAAGAGATTGCCCAGTTGCTGCCTAAGTTCTTCGAATTTCGAGTTTTCTTTATCGCATCGTCCAAGGGATAAAGTAATCGTCTTCTAGATTAGATTCCTACAGTTATAATTTTCTCAGATACACAATAAATAAAGTGAATTTATTTATGGAAAACACCCGTGTTTGACGTGACGGCCTCGGGTCCAACCCCAGGTGTCTTCCAATATGTCAAAACTTGATACAAATACATCAACCCCTACGTGTCCGACATGCCGGACACAAACCCCCGACACGAACCAAAATTTCCAAAACCAAAACCTAACCCGCCCATCCCCCGGCTGCCCACCTCTTCCTCGCCTCGACTATCATCACAGCTACCTATTCTTACCTCGCCCGGTCGACCCTGAACCTAACCCTCCGACCAGGCAACCACCGTCGTTATAACCAGAACCACCCAACCATCCCGACTATCCCCACACGACCGCGGCCACCACGACTTTACAGCAACACCCTCTCCACTAACCGACCCCCTGACTTCCACAAACCCCTACTGCTCATCGATGTCACCACCACCAATAGTATAACCCCACCACCGCCGTGAAGACCCCCGGCCAGCGACGACGTGGCCAGCCACCACCGACAAAACCCCCTCTCGTCTCCGCCACCATCACCTTCACCTCGCCCATCCCGGCACCCATGAGTCCCGGGCCAAACAACACCACCATCGCCAACAACTTCACCACCACGGTGGCGGCACCATATAAGAAAAATAAAATAAAACAAAACCACCACTGCCACCTCACCTTAAACCACGGCGAGCGCCGCCGACCTCCTCATCGTCGCCACCCGCCTGGCCAGCCGCGACCGCTCCGAACTGCGAGTGCCACCGCCGCTGCGCCTCCCCCTTCCTTCCTCCGGGCGCGTCCGCCCTGCTGCAGCCGCTGGACCACACCCCAGCGTGCCTCCGTAGTCTCGGCACGATCGCCCCGTCGAGCGTCCCTCCTCCGCTCACGACCACTGAGCTCCGCCCAACCGAGAAAACCCCTCTCTGTCGCCGACCGGATCCGCGAACGCCGCCTCCGCCTCTGCGAGCATTGCCTCCGTCGCCGCGTGCTCGCGCACCACCGGTTCTTCTCTCCTTCACCATCCCTCACTTGGCCTCTAGCCGCACCCCCGTCCCGCGTGACCGCCACCAAGCGCCGCCGTGCTTTGCCGCGCCCGTCCGCCGAAAACCTCGCCGGAAGCCCTCTCTCCGCTCGTCTCCTCTCCTCACTGAGAAGAGAGGCTCGCCCCCTTTTGTTATTTCTCTCTCTCCCCTTCTTTTATTGTTTTGGCATTTTTCTTTTTAAATTTTTTTCTCTAAAAAAATATAGTACATCAGTAGTAGCAGCTTTGTTTAGTTATTTTTGCTATTATGTTTTATTTATTTGATTTATCATTATTATTATTATTATTATTATTATCATCATCATCATCTTAGTAATTTTGTTTTATTATATATATATTTCTGTAACAAAAATATAGTAGTAACTTAACTCTACATATAATTTTAAATTTGGTTCTTACCCTAAACTAATTTTTTTAGATTTTCGAGGTATTTATCTATAAATATTTTTGGCTCATAAAAATATTTTTGTTGCAGATTTTCTATTTAATTAAGAAATAGTTTTTGACTTATAAATTATAATGTAGCCTAAAACGATTTTTTTTCTAGATTTTCAAGGTAGTTATCTAAAAAATATATTTTTTCTATCTAAAGTCGTATCTTTCCAAACTTAGAGTTTTTGCCGAAAACGATTTCTAAACTTTAAGTATTTTAAGTATTTTTCCTATAAATATTTTGACTCATGAAAACTAGTTTTTAGGAATTATAAATATTTTCTAAAACTCATATATATAATATTTATCCATTATTTCTTTAATTTTTCTCCTGTCCGTAACAATTCTATTATTCCTATTTTCTCGCCAAATCTGTACTCCCTCCTATCGACCCTAACTAATTCGACCATCCTGGACCCGATAGAACTGTCTGTGCCACCATCAGAGGTCACCTTGCATAGTTGTTGCATCGAAGTTGCAGTTCGTGCCACCTTGATCATCGCAGCACACCAGGCGTCCTACCAGGCAAGATACCTTGCCATTAAACTATTTATATTCAGTCTACATTTATTTATTACATATTACTGTTTATTATTTTTGGTTCTTACAGTTCCTGATTTACTACCTGCTGAGTGATTATTAGTTTACTTTGTTATTATCCTTTGATTGCATATGAACCTAGAGTTAAGGGACTACCTTCTGTAGTGTATCGCATACACCTTGACACAGTTGTACCACAAGGATATGTGAGATGAGTAGCATGTAGAGGTTCTTACGTGTGGGCTGATCCCCCATGTGCATGCGTTAGGGCTAACTGCTAATAAAGGCATGTTAGGAGACTTAGCAGTTAGTAGAGGTATATGAGTCATGGAAGTGACTCTGTTAGGCATTGGGTGGGAAGAACAGTTCCTTAACGTATGGGCCACTTATATACTTCCCTATTGCCGGTTATCTCTGCGGGAGATACGGTCCTGGATCCTGATACCTGATTTCCTGCTGGCCTCTGACATTCGAGGAATATTATGCTTTGAGGTCCCTGGTATCCTGATAGGACCATACCTGAGTTCCTGCACCTGAGCCAGAGTGCCCATGCGTTGAAGGTTTGTTCTTACTGCATAAACACATTAGAATGGTCAGGTAACCCTTGTCAATGTTATATCACCCCGTCCCATTAGTAGCTTGGGACAATATCGCATCGCAGTTTAGTGTACTACCCCTTATTCTTGTTTGGTTGTAGGGTAGTCCACTGTTTTGATGATGAGGTATTAGATTTTGTTACGAGTGGGACTATTTACTTTACTTGTGATTTATGACATAGTATATATATTCAGTTACGTGGCATGTTCTTTATGTATCTTGTTACGTCCCTCTGAGGACCTGGTTATCTCTCCAAGTGTGTCTTGTGATTTCTGCAGGTGCTCTAGCTAAGGCCATGACTTGCGCTCTATTCTTTAAGATGTTGCTCTTGGATCGTCGTCCCCTTCACTCTACCAAATTACTATCCTTGTATATTTCTTTCCTATTAAAATTTGTTGGTAGTAGATTTGTCTTCGCCCAACGTTTGAACCATAATTATTCAAGTTGATTTTATATTATTATTCTTTTCATTGTTGATGAGATTTAGTCTTGGATTACTGTATTTACAGCTTATGTATATATACAAGGTTTCCATACATTGGAGCGTACTTTGTACAGCTAGCATGGATACATACTTGGTCCTAAGTATTTTGGGACTGGGGCATTACATGTTTTTGTGGTGGCCCATGTAGGTCAAGTTTGTCACTTCGGTTAGGTTATTGTACCAATGTGAGCCTATAATATAGGATTAGTGTCTAGAAATCTTATCCACAGGTGTGACCTCCTTTCTTGTTTCAAGTTTTAAACTCTCGTTACCATCCTTGATTTGCATCCTGCTTGAACTCTTTCTACCGTAAATTCTTATCTTTCGTGTTTAGTGACAGTTAGGAAGATGACTACACTATTATATGCTCATAGGTCAAACACATAGCTAGGAAGATTACATTGACAATTAGTGTACATTGAGGTCTTATTTGAGTTATAAAGACATTTTCCTAAAAGTATGATTTTAAGGATTAGTTAATTCCAAGTTGGGTAGTAGCATATTACCGCCTTCAAAGGATAGTTAAAATTTTATTTTGCTATTACAAGGTGGTATACACAAGAGGATAGCTAGATCGAGAAAACAAATCTATGATTTATGATTTTTTGGAAATTGCGAAATAGTTTATGATTTATTGGAATATGAAATCAATTTAAAAAACATCTTTAAATTGTGACACATGATTTACGGTTAAGTTCAAGTTTGGATTGTAATATGTTAAAGTTTATCTTGAAGTTTATTAAAGAGTTTTAAATTATAAGTTATAATTTTGTAAACAACTAAAGAATATGAGGGTTTATGATTTACGGTATTAAAGAGCTTGAGGTTTTAAATTGAGTCGTACGATTTATAAGTATTTAATTATTGAGTTTGAAGAGATGATGGTAAATTTTGTTTAGAATATTTTGGAAGATATGAAATCGACTTTGAAGAATTTTTTTTCAAATTGTGTCATATGATCTATGATTTATAAAGTTATTTAGATTTCGAGTTTAAAGCCTTGATTATGGATATTTAAATTTTGGTGAAAATTTTTTACTTCCGAAGAGTAGTTATGACTTATTGGAGGCTAGATATACACATTTGAAGGATATAGAACAAAATTTGGGAGTTATTTAAATGTTCTATTTTGTAGTATGAATTTTGGCTGATAAACTTATTTAAATGTTGAGTTTAAGATTTGGAAAAAAAATATTTATTCGATTTGCGATATACAAGGGTTGTTTCGAGATTGACTAGAGATTTAAAATTTTGATTAAAGTTGACAGCCTAAGATGATTGGAAATTTTGGTGGAGTATCTTGAGAATTTTATTGAAAAACTTTTGAGGAACTTAAATTTTTTAGATTAGATCATATATTGGTAGAGGACCAAGAAGCAGGCAAGGTCACCCTAATGAGATACAAGTATTCCACATTAGATTGCCATACCACCTATGATTATAATATTGCATATACACAAGTATAGTTAGTCATCGACTAAACTGTATAACTATATCCTTATCCAGCCTTACTCGACCTTCCCTCAAATCTAGATCTTTTATCGTGACCATCTAAAATTTACAAATGATTAGAATCATTCCCTTGACCATACCCTTATCCACGAGACAATTTTCTCTCTAGAAATGTGTCCCTAACTTATTTTAATTTGATCTACGAGATTTCCTAATTATTCTTATTTCGTGCTTTAACTGTATCCTTTTGTGCATTAATTAGTACAACATGAGAACCCACTTTCTATTTTGATCATTTGGGGTTTTCTATCATGACTTTGATATTTGGAGCACAACAATAGACTTTTTCTTCCAACAAATTCCTTATACAAGACCTAGACGAGCCCACCTTCATGTAGGTATATCACGTGCCACTAAAACCCGTATCCTTGTACTCTATTTTCTTGATATGACTTCTGGTCAAAAAGACTAAACTACAACCCTTACCATGATACCAAAATACTTTCTGTCTTCAATTAGGGTCCAATATTAACTCAAGTCTTTCAACCGATATATGATTGTATTCTATTTGATTCCTTAAATGCTTAACTATGTGCCTTACCCATTGTTCCATCACACCACTAGTTTAACTCTTATAAGTTGGGTAGAGTACCTCACAACCTAACAAGCCCTTGCCCTTGCGACCCATATGGATAAGCTTACTTAGATTGTAGAATTTGCAGGACTCTAACCCATTTAACCAACCAAGTCATAGATAAGAAAACACTAGAGCCACTGCATAGGCCCGAACTTCAGGCAAGACTCAATTTTAAAGGATCTTGGACTATTTAATTTCTTTCATCATCCACTGCTTATATTTTGACTATCTTATGTTGCTATTATAGTCTAGTTTTACAAGCTTACTCTTTATCGAGCTTGTTCGTGACATATGTTTATTGTGGGTGCCCACTAATACATTGTCTAATCAGAACCGACATATTATGGTCTGATCAACCATAGTGCACTTGGTTCGCTTTTTGTATATTTTTTAATGTGGATGGAGACATAGTTAAACTTGGCCCTAGAGTCTCACCCGCGACTGCCTTGACAATTCTTTTTAGAACTTATTCAGTCGTCTTTGAATCACGTATTCATATTCGATAATATCGTCTTTTGAACTCCTTATTGCTTTGCCTTCACCTATTTTAGAAGGACGAAGGCGTTATACTAGAACTTCCTCTAGCTGTCCTATCACTTATGACCATTACTACTTAATATTACTGTATCTTCTTCTTAACCTACTCGCCCTTTTTCTCGGCCCTATAAGTGCGAACTTAATTCATTCTTTTAATCGTGCCATCAAGCTACTCTCAAGAAATCATATCTTCTTGGTCTCTAATTTATTTTCTCTTGATACCATACAATTTCCTATTGCAAGTTATCTTGATTAAGACCCTTGATCATTTTTCTTTTGACGTTAGTTAGCCATATCCATTATTTATTTTCATCATTATTTGAAATTGCGATTTTCTAATGCATGTTTGCATTGAACGTCGTTTCTTTGCCTCGTCCAGTGACTTGATCGTATTCATTACCGATACACCCATGTGACCTTCTCACCCATCCCTATTATTCTTAATTTCAAGGACGAAATTCTTTTAAGTTGGGTAGGATGTAAAACCCTAAATTTTTACTTATTTTTTATAAATTTGATACTGATTATTATTTTGTATTTGTACGTCGCGTAGTTGCATTGTACGTCGTGCGCGAAATTTTATTTTTCGTAATTGCTCGACGAGTGCGAATATGTGCGAGCGTACATTTTTGTAGATAAATATTTTTCTATTATTATAGTTTCAAAATAATATATATAATAATTAATTGTATTTGTATTTTACTTAAAGTTGAGAAAAGAATCGTATCGGGATGGCCAAAACTTATTACTTTTATTTATTTATAAAAGGCTATCTTATTTAATAGTGGTAATTTAGAAAAACTATTTTTATGCAAATATTCCTTGCATATGAGATACATGAATTTGAATTCATATATATAATTCCATTTTCAAAATTTATTAATATTAATATTTTATTGTTCAAAAAGATATTTAAAAATATTTATTATTTTTGAAATTATTATTATTAGTATTTTTGGAAAATATATTTTGAAATTATTGTGGCAATTAAAATCTCGATTTGATTTTATGGATTGATTCAAATAGTAAATTAATATCTATATTTGAAATTTGATTTATCTTATTTGATTTTAAACTAAAAGATGGAATTTAATTAGATTTAAATTGACTTGGATTTGGATTTAAAATTATTGATTTGATTTAAATTAATAGATGAATTATCTATTGGGGATTTAATTGACTACTCCTTATCCAATTAGGATTCTCTCAACCCTATAAATAGGGGTGCCTCCACATTATTTTCTCCATATTATTTTCTCCACAAATTTCCACCACAAAAGTGAGTGCATCGTGTCGGTGTCCATTCCTTCCCGTGTCTGTCGTGACGGCCTCGGGTGTCTTTCAATATGTCAAAATTTGATACAAATACATCAACCCTACATGTCCGACATGCCGGACACAAACCCCCGACACGAACCAAAATTTCCAAAACCTAAACCTAACCCGTCCATCCCCAGGCTGCCCACCTCTTCCTCGCCTCGACTATCATCACAGCCACCTATTCTCACCTCGCCCGGCCGACCTTGACCCTAACCCTCCGACCAGGCAACCACCGTTATCATAACCAGAACCACCCAACCATCTTGACTATCCCCACACGATCGCGGCCACCACGACTTTACAGCAACACCCTCTCCACTCACCCGACCCCCTGACTTCCACAAACCCCTACCGCTCATCGATGTCACTACCACCAACAGTATAACCCCACCACCGCCGCGGCGAACCCCGGCCAGCGACGACGTGGCCAGCCGCCACCGACAAAACCCCCTCTTGTCTCCCCCACCATCACCTTCACCACGCCCATCCTGGCACCCGTGAGTCCCGGGCCAAACAACACCACCATCGCCAACAACTTCGCCACCATGGTGGCGGCACCATATAGGAAAAAATAAAATAAAACAAAACTACCGCCGCTACCTTACTTAAACCGCGGTGAGCGCCGCCGACCTCCTCGCCGTCGCCACCCTTCTGGCCAGCCGCGACCGCTCCGAACTGCGAGCGCCACCGCCGCTGCGCCTCCCCCTTCCTTCCTCCGGGTGCGTCCGCCCCGCTGCTGCCGCTGGACCACACCCCAGCGCGCCGCCGTAGTCTCGGTACGACCGCCCCGGCGAGCCTCCATCCTCCGTTCGCGACCAATGAGCTCCGCCCCACCGAGAAAACCCCTCTCTGCCGTCGACCGGATCCGCGAGCGCCGCCTCCGCGAGCGCAGCCTACGCCGTCGCGTGCTCGCGCGCCACCGGCGCTTCTCTCCTTCACCACCCCTCACTTGGCCTCCAGCCGCACCCCCGTCCCGCTTGACCGCCACCAAGCGCCGCCGCACTTTGCCGCGCCCATCCGTTGGAAACCACGCCGGAAATCCTCTTTCCGCTCGTCTCCTCTCCTCACTGAGTAGAGAGGCTCGGCCCCTTTTGTTATTTCTCTCTCTCCCCTTCTTTTATTGTTTTAACATTTTTCTTTTTAAAATTTTCTTTTCTCTCTAAAAAAATATAGTACAGTAGTAGCAGCAGCTTTGTTTAGTTATTTTTGCTGTTATGTTTTATTTATTTGATTTATTATTATTATTATTATTTTATTATCATTATTATCTTAGTAATTTTATTTTATTATATAGATATTTCTGTAACAAAAATATAGTAGTAACTTAACTCTACATATAATTTTAAATTTGTTTCTTAGCCCTAAACTGATTTTTCTAGATTTTCGAGGTATTTATCTATAAATATTTTTGGCTCATAAAAATATTTTTGTTGCAGATTTTCTATTTAATTAAGAAATAGTTTTTGACTTATAAATTATAATGTAGCCTAAAATAATTTTCTTTTCTAGATTTTCAAGGTAGTTATCTAAAATATATATATTTTTCTATCTAAAGTCGTATCTTTACAAGATTAGAGTTTTTGCCGAAAATGAGTTATTGACTTTAAGTATTTTTTCTACAAATATTTTGACTCATGAAAACTAGTTTTTAGGAATTATAAATATTTTCTAAAACTCATATATAAAATATTTATCCATTATTTCTGTGATTTTTCTCCTGTCCGTAACCAATCCTATTATTCCTATTCCCTCGCCAAATCTGTACTTCCTCCTATCGACCCTAATTAATTCGACCATCCTGGACCCGATGGAGCCGTCCGTGCCACCATCAGAGGTCACCTTGCATAGTTTTTGCATCAAAGTTGCAGTTCGTGACACCTTGATCACCGCACTACTCCAGGAGTCCTACCAGGCAAGATACCTTGCCATTAAACTGTTTATATTCAGTCTGCATTTATTTATTACATATCACTGTTCATTATTTTTGGTTCTTATAGTTCCCGATTTACTACCTGCTCAGTGATTATTAGTTTACTTTGTTATTATCCTTTGATTGCATATGAACCTAGAGTTAAGGGACTACCTTCTGTAGTGTATCGCATACACCTTGACACAGTTGTACCACAAGGATATATGAGATGAGTAGCATGTAGAGGTTCTTACGTGTGGGCTGATCCCCCATGTGCATGCTTTAGGGCTAACTGCTAATAGAGGCATGTTAGGAGACTTAGAAGTTAGTAGAGGTATATGAGTCATCGATGTGACTCTGTTAGGCATTGGGTAGGAAGAACAGTTCCTCAACGTTTGGGCCACTTATGTACTTCCCTATTGTCGATTATCTCTGCGGGAGATACGATCCTGGATCCTGATACCTGATTTTCTGCTGGTCTCTGACATTCGAGGAATGTTATGCTTTGAGGTCCCTGGTATCCTGATGGGACCATACCTGAGTTCCTGCACCTGAGCCAGAGTGCCCATGCATTGAAGGTTTGTTCTTACTGTATAAACACATTAGAATGGTCAGGTGACCCTCGTCATTATTATATCACCCTGTCCCATTAGTAGCTTGGGACAATGTCGCATCGCGATATAGTGCACTACCCCTTGTCCTTGTTTGGTTGTAGGGGTAGTCCACTGTTTCGATGATGAGTTATTGGATCTTGTTACGAGTGGGACTATTTACTTTACTTGTGATTTATGACATAGTATATATATTCAGTTATGTGGCATGTTCTTTTTGTATCTTGTTACGTCCCTCTGAGGACCTGGTTATCTCTCCAGATGTGTCTTATGATTTCTGCAGGTGCTCTAGCTAAGGCTATGACTTGCACTCTATTCTTCGAGATGTTGCTCTTGGATCGTCATCCCCTTCGCTCTACCAAATTACTATCCTTGTATATTACTTTCCTATTAAAATTTGTTGGTAGTGAATTTGTCTCCACCCAACGATTGAACCACAATTATTCAAGTTGATTTTATATTATTATTCTTTTCATTGTGGATGAGATTTAGTCTTGGATTACTGCATTTACAGCTTATGTATACATATAAGGTTTCCATACATTGGAGCATACTTTGTATGTATACAGCTGGCATGGATACGTACTTAGTCCTAAGTATTTTGGGACTGGGGCGTTACAGATCCCACAACAGGTAGGAAAGAAAGTGCCGACGAGTCGGCAACTGAGCCCTCTCCTGGTAGGGATTTAGAGGATCCAGTTTCAAAGGATGCTCCATTGCCAGATCCTATTTCTGTTCCGGTAGAAGACACGAATCGTTTGCCGAGTCCGACTATTGCATCGGAGATTGAGGTTGGTAAAGAGGAAGTGACTCATCTGCCGAGTCCTACTCCGGCTTCCAATGAAAAGAGGTGGGAGGGTCTGTTCTCCGCCCTGATGTTGAAAACCCTCCGTCGATGGTAGGAGGATCCCTTCTTATTGCAAATGTTGCTACGGGGTCTACCGCGGCGGACCCGATTGCCATGAGGTTGTTAGGGGCTGGCTCAGACAAGGGCAAGGGCCCCTTGGTGGACGACACACCATCTATTCCTTCTCCTTGGGGGAAAGTGTCGGGTCCCCCTGGAGGTTCGGCTCCGATGATGGAAGATTCTGTAACGTCCAGTCCCAATATACGTAGGACTAGGAAATACGTACATGCCAGCTGTATGCATACGCAGACTCCTCCAATATATGGAATCTACATGTACGTACAGAAGCTGTAATAAGAGACATCCAGCTCATAACAATTTATCAAGGTCACAGGCAATATCTATATCTCATCCACAATGATTAATAAGAAAAATAACAAGCCAAATGTCTCCACTGAAAATAAAAAGAAATATCTGTCAGGCATAAACAAATCCACTACCGAGCTACTGAAAGAAATCAACTGAAATAAATATGAAAAAGAGTATCAACTACATAAGTCCATCAACTAAGAATAGAATCAAATAGGCTTCAAAGGCGAGACCTCCTCAGCTACAAATAGAGACTCTAGTCCAGAACTGTACTCCTCAGGATACTGTTTATCGTCTATACCTGGAGAGAACCAGGTCCTCAGAGGGACATAACAAGATACAAGAAGAACATGCTAATATGAACTGTCAGAATAATAATAATATGCAAGACTCTCCTAGACACCAATATGCAAAGGGAATTCTAAACATCTATTGTACAATTTAGAGGACAACTTTCATACGCATGGGTGGGATTTAGGCTATTAGTACGCAACTGACATTCAGTTATACGTATTCGACCGTAACGTCGAAATGTCAGAGGGTGTCTGCAAATATATATTGCCATAGTTCCTTTTAAAAACTATGGTTTACCTGTTTGGCTTTCCATAAGGACTAGCGACTGTCCTCCCCCAGTATTTTCCACACTGTCCAAATCATGTCCATAACCCGTCCAGTTTTGTAACTGCTTGAGTCTCTATACCCTAGTCATAGCAGTTACGATCATCTATTCGTTACACGACTTCTTACATATAGATGGCCAGTCAATATGCAAGCCGTGCCCCTAGCAAGCTGTCTCAAACCGTGTAGTATGAGTTTCATGGCCAATGGAGATATAAGGATATCCCACAATAAGAAGTAGTCCGCTAAAACTAAGTCAACATGCATCAAATAAAATAAAGCAACGAAAAAATGACTGATAGAGTCGCTTGCACCCAAGTGTGGCTTGGACGCACAGTTTATAAAAAATAAAACAAAAATATGAAACAAGTAAATAAATGCTGAAAATAAATAATATGACAGTAAATATAGCAAGGTATACTTGCCTAGTAGTTGGAAGGTATTTTGACGACATCCAGTAGATAAAAACGACAAGTGAGAAGAATCTACAAGAGTGGAAGGCCAATCTATGGGAATCTCTGAACGCCAATCTATGGGAATCTCTGAACGCCAGTATAGCGGAGGTTGATGCCAAGATTCGTCTTCTTTAAGGACAGCATGGTCAGCTTCTGGCTGATTCTGAATGAGCACAATCTGATCATGTCCAGCTTAAAGAAGAGGTGGCAAATTTCATTCACCATGTGGCCTTCCTATTCCGTCATAAGAAGGAGTTAGACGAGAAATATGCGGCTGATCATGCATCTGAGGCCAGATAGATGATGCATTGTGAAGCTGAGCGTCGTATTTTGGCGACTGTAGAGACCAGGGCCGAAGATTTAAAGCATCGTATTGACGAGCTGTCCGCTGACCCTTAGTTTTTTTTGGAGACGCAGTTGTCTTTTTTTTTTCTTTTGCAAATGTAGTCCTTCCATTTCCTATCTTTGAAGAAATAAAGAACTTTTTTGCTTTCGTTCATTCTTGTGATGAATCCGTGATTTTTGGTGGACCTATTATCTTTTGCGCACCTTGGTTTCTAGGTACAGATAATAAGTTACTCATGGAGGACACCGACACATTCACTCAGAGATAACATGGACGTGGTGAATATGTGGTAATTCTACTGGGGATTTTGTGTAGACTTATCATCCTTAGCGTACCTTGGTGTTAGGTACGGATAATAAGTTGAGAGAAAGGACCGACATAGTTACTCAGAGATAATATGGACATGGTAAATATGGGGCTAAATGGTAGAGTTTTCCTACTCAGAGGTGATATGGACGTGGCAGGAGTGAACTCTGTAGGGATTTAAAGAACAACTCAGAGGTGATATGGACGTGGATGTTCTATGGTTGATGTGCAACAACTCGAGAATTATTGTATGAGATGTTTACTCAGAGGTAATGTGGACATGGTAAACATAGTAACGAGCATGATCTTACGTAGTGTAAAATCCTGCTTAATAGGGTATAGAGAAGCAACTCAGAGATGATATGGACATGGTTGTTCTTCTACTGGGAATGCAACAGAACAACTGGGTTCCAGAAGCACAAGTTTGTCATGGAAAGGGGTATGAACCTGGTTTTGTCAGGTTCACGAAGTTCTCTCTTCTGGGGAGAGGGTAGTACATTTTCAACGGGTGTCAAGAATAGTACTTCTTTACGAACTTGTCATTGATGGGCATCATGAATAAGTCCCCATTAGGTTGAGCGAGACGGTAAGCACCGTTTGAGTATACCGTCTCTATGATGAAGGGTCCTTCACACTTGGGTTCGAACTTTCCCGGTATCTTGTGAGTCATCACCATCGGTCTTCTGACTGCCAGAACCAAGTCACCTACTTGGAAAGTCGTCTGCGTGACCCTTTTGTTGAAAGCCTGTGAGATGCGGGCTTGGTAAAGTTCGATGTGCTATTGAGCCAAGAGGCATTGCTCGTCCAACGGTTCCAACCTTTGCAGACGGCGACATTGATTGTCTTCTTCCGTCAACTGATTCGTGATCGCCAGTCGGAGTGAGGGTTTCTAGATTTCCAGCGGTAATACAGCTTCGGTCCCATAGACCAGGAAGAATGGTGTGTTGCCTGTCGGGGTCCGTACCGTTGTACGATAGGCCCAAAGGCATTCACCGAGATTCTCATCCCTGTCGCACTTGTTGGATGACATGACCTTTTTGAGTAGCTTGACGATGGTTTTATTAAAAGCTTCATCCAATCCGTTTGCTGCCAGATTGTAGGTGGTTAATGCCACATTCTGAATACGATTCTTGTTGTAGAATCTACTGAATGCATGGCTGATGAATTGTGGACCGTTGTCATAGATAATCCTTCGGGGGACTCCGAAATGGTAGATGACGTGATGCTTGATAAAGTTGATCACCTTTGAACTTTTTACTTCCGTTAGTCGCACAGCTTCTGCCCACTTGGAGAAGTAGTCAGTGATAGCTAGGATAAAGCGGTGTCCCCTGGATGAGGGAGGGGTGATAGGTCCCACTATGTCTATACCCCAGGCTTGGAATGGCCAGGAGGCGACCGTAGGATGTAGAGGCTCTGACGGCCTGTGGATGAAGTCGGCGTGTAGCTGGCAAATATGACATGCCTTTGCGTACTCAACAACATCAGCCATCATGGTGGGCCAGTAATAGCCCATACGGCGTCGTCGGTCCTGTACACTACTAAAAATATCCTATAAGGAAATAAAATTTTCAGCAACACAAGCATTTTTGTTACTAATAAACCATTTCTGCAACGCATAATATTTTCGTTGCTAAACACAAAATCTAGTTGATGAGCTCCGCATGTTTCATCATGAGCTTCTCGAAGGACTTCAGCAGCTTCTTCGTTTGATAGACATCGGAGGAGAAGTCCATCGTAGGATCGTCGGTACAGAATTTTAGTGGCCGTATTGCAATAGAACCGGAATAAACGCCTTCTGACTGAGATTGCCCCTTTCGGGTCTTCTGGAAGGATTCCGTAGACGGCAAAGTCGATGAACGGGAATCTTTAGTCTCTGACGTTGATGCTGGTATCTGTAGCCATGGCATGAGTTGTCCGCATGCACAGGTTATTTCTTGGACAAGCCAAATCCTGACCCACCACTGTAATGAAGTGTTAGGATCCGAATGGTGTAGCTAATAAGGCTGTGAGACCAGCCAGAGCGTCAGCTTCCAAGTTTTATAGCCGAGGCACGTATTTTATGAAGAACTTAGCGAAGGTTGAGATAATGTCCAATGCTGCTTTGTGATATGGGACGAGGTCTTCATGGCGGACCTCGTATTGCCCTTGGACTTGATTGACGACGAGTTTTGAGTCATCGTAAGATTCGACGTAATCTACCCCCAGCTGCTTTGCCAACTGGAGTCCCATGATAAGGGCATTCTACTCCGCAATATTATTGGAGCACGGCTCTGAAAGAGAGTAGGCGCGCTGGATGACCAGCTTATTGGAGGAGATCAGGACTACCCCCACTCCTGCAATGATATGGCCTTTGGAGCCAGTTCTAGAGGCACTGTCAAAGAACATCCTCCAAACGGGGTTTCCTTTGGTGATTTTCGATTCTTGCACTTCATCTGGAATATCTTCATAGAGTCTGGACGATTCCGGATTTAGGTGCGTGGCTAGGAAATCGGCCAGTGCTTGGCTCTTGACAGCCTTTTGCGGGACGAATACCATGTCATATAGTGTCAAAAGTATCGCCTAAGTAGCTAACCAGAAGTTTAGCGCTCCTGGCTTTGTCATGAGGACTTTGAGCGGATTGACTCCGGAGATGACGTGAATTGTCGGTCCTGAGACATAATAGCGAGTCTTCTGGATGGCAAATACTAGACCTTGATATTCTTTTTCAACGGGGTTGTACTGGTGTTCGGCCCCGACCATTGTCCTGCTTAGGTAGTAGATAGCCTACCCATGGCCCGTTTCGTTGTTCTAGGCTAACAAAGCGCCAAGGGAATGGTCCATTGCACGAACGTAGACATGAATGGTTTGCCTACGACGGGTCCCGCCAGAATTGGTGGACTCGTCAGATAAGCTTTGATGTCGTTGAAAGCTTTCTGACATTCTTCCGCCCATATATAGGAGACTCCCTTCTTTATGAGCTTGGTGAAGGGATGGCATTTCCTAAAATGGTTAGTAATAAACCTTCGGATGTATACGAGATGTCTTTGTAGGCCTCAAAGTTCTCTAAGGTTCTTCGGAGTATCCATGTCAAGGATGGCTTTGGTCTTCTCGGGATCGACGTGAATGCCCTTTGCAGTGATAATGAAGCCCAAGAATTTTCCACAAGAAATCCCAAGGAAGGATTTAGCGGGGTTCATCTTAAGCTGATGCGCCCTCAAGAGATCGAAGACTGTCTTCTGGTCTTGCAGGTGATCACCCCGAAGACGGCTTTTGACGGCAATATCGTCAACATAGCAGTCGACTATTTTGCGGCGATGCTAACGAAAGATGGTGCTCATTGCTCGTTGGTATGTGGCACCTGCATTTTTCAAGCCAAAGGGCATTACTGTATTACAGTAAACCCCCTTCGGAGTCCTGAACGACGTGTGTCTTTCGTTGTCTGGGAAAATCTTGATCTGTTTGTAGCTCGAGTACTCATCCATGAAGGACATGCGCTCAAAACCACATGTTTTGTCGACTATTACGTCAGTGATCGGGAGCGAAAACTCGTCCTTCGGGCAAGCTGAGTTGAGGTCCTGGAAGTCAATGTAGAACCTAATCTTTCCGTTTTTTTTAGTGACGGAAACGATGTTAGCCACCCAGTCTGGATGTTGCTCTTCGCAAATAAACCCGTTGTCTAGGAGCTTATCTACTTCTTTTTCGATAGCATCCATGATGTTGGGACGGAAGCGTCGCTGTTGCTGCTTAACAGGCTTAGCGTCAGGTAAGATATTAAGCCAGTGCATCGCGACTCGTGGATCGAGGCCCGGTATGTCTTCGTAGCATCAGGCGAAGACGTCGATGTATTCTTTGACCAGTTGGACCAAGGATTCTCGGTCCTCCCCAGCCAAGCTCTTGCTAACGAAGATAGGTTTGGAAGAAGATCTATCTCTGAGGTCGATTTGCTTGACTTCATCTTTAGTAGGGGGATCCCGTAGTTCAAAGCGAGATTGAACTACACCAAAAAGGATGATTTGAAACATTTAACATTTTGGGCTTTGGAACGGTATATAAGTGTTCCTAGGTTTTGGAACACCTTTTAACCATTCCAAAGTGATTAAATGTTCCTATTATTATTATTTTTTTAGAATTAATCACATATTATAGTTTTGAAAAGACTATGAAACGTTTTAAGATGTGTTCAAATGACACACGATCCTTGGGTGATTGATGCAAAATGTTCTAAAGGAAAAGTCACCCGAACTCCTTCCTTTATTTTCCTAAAATAAAAGCTTTTCGATCTTCGCCTTCCGTTCGCCTCTCAAAAAACTAGAAATTTATGAGCGTCGATCACAACACGGTTGTCAGGATCCTCCTCATCCTCGACCCGAGCAGGGATGCTGGAGACCTTCGTCTTCATATACCCGAGCAGGGATAGTGGAGACCCAAGCAGGGATGCCGGAGACCTTCGCCTTCCTCTACACGAGCAGGGACGGCAGAGACCCTCATTTTTGGTTTGGTTAGAACATGATCCTTCCCTATCTGTTGATTTTTTTTGCTTTTTTGTATGCAAACGAAAAACCCACCAGTGAGAATTGACGAGGGAGAAAAAATTTCTCCGCCTTCAATTTAAACCTCGAACAAGATTGGTCAATTGATGACGGTGAAAAAACCTCTCCACCTTCAATTTTAAACTCGAGCGAGATTGGTCATAGTTTAGGTGATAAATTAACGAGCAATTTATATATATATATATATATATATATATATATATACACACACACACACACACTACAACTATTTGATGATTTAGGTGATAAATTAACGAGCAAATTTTAAACCTCGAGTGAGATTGGTCTTAGTTTAGCTGATAAATTAACAAGCAAATTTGATAAATATACTACAACTATTCGACACAAAAATGATACATAATACATAATATAATTTTTATAATTAAATTTTATATACCGTAAAGTGGATTCCAAAATCCTATTATTGGTCTTGTTTTGTGAGAAATTAACGGACTAAAATTGTGCTCCCCAACCTCCAATTTTGGCGTTGTTGATGTTTTTTTTGCTTAGTGTCCTGATTATCAAGTCCATATCATATTGGTCATAGCTTAGGTGGAGATAGTAAGCTCCGTGGACGAAATACGTGTTAAAAACAACAACTAGCTACCCAACATTTTCAATAAGATCTCTTAGACCTATATTAGATGTTTGTCAAAGGCCTAATTATTTAGTATCAATGACCTGTAAAATTATTAAGAAGACATTTGATTTAGAATATGGACATATTAATGCGTATTGAATAGCGATATCCATCTATGTTGAGAAGGGAATGCATATTGCATCAACAACCACTAGAGCATCCATTTTTCTGTGTTGCGGTATATGGACAAATTATTTTCTCTCTTATTATAGAAATCCATGTTATTTTTTCCTTAGGAAGATATGATTCTTTCAATGTATGTTGAAACCTAGTTGCTTGAAATTTTTTATTTAATTATAAACTTTGTTTTATAGGACATGACATGTCGACAAAGATCCAACACCTATTTTTGGTGTGTCTTACTATAAAATATTGAGCGTCCTTGATCTATCTAATATTCATTCAATGCAATATGACACATTAACGACGTAGTTTTAAGTTTTTCTACTTTTTTATTTAGTTTTATTTTTACTTTATGTTTGCAAAGGGCATGATACGTCGACACGGACAGGCTACCTATTTAATTTTGCATCTCCTAGTATATTATGGAGTGGCCTAAATGTATGTAGTAGATGTCCGATACTATAATTTGCTTTCATTTTTTAGATAGATTTTTAAATATAGATCAAGCTTAAACAACGTCATAGATTGTATAGCTTGTTATTATCTACTTTGACCATCTGTATTGTTGGTACTTGGAACTTGTACATTGTTGTTCAAGCTTCTAAAGAATATACGGCTGATGATAAAGTAGAAAGTATGAATATAAGAAATATTAAATGGTATGCTTGTCAAACTTGATGGTATTTCCTTATGTTGACGAATATGAGCATGGATATGGATAATGATGCAATATGATTACGGGATACAAACATTTTCAAAATAGGTACAATGTAGTTCTATGTTGCACAGATAATGATAAGACAAGATACGGTAAGGATGCAGACATTATTTTGGGGCAGGTCTTGACTTCGCATGCTTTTTTTATAGATGGGTCACTATTTCTTTTCGATCGCAAGGTTTTGTAAAACTTCCGGAAGGACGGACATAATTGGAGAAAGAAGAAAGGTGGAAAGACTGTCAAAGAAGCTCACGAGAGGCTAAAAGTAAGCAAAACTCGATTAAATGCATATGTGAGTGTATCATTGTATTCTTGATTAAATAAGAACATCTTTTATGGAGAGTACGCTGGTTGTTTCTCAAATATTATTTCTCCACCAAATTAGGGTTAGACACCATCTCTTCTCTTCCTTCGTCTTCCATGCAAACTACCTTCTAAATCTCAACAACAGTTAGAAGCATAATATTAGGAATAACTACCATAAATTGTACTTTTATATTAAGCAACGGACAACATTTGTATATATATATAATATATATATATATATATATATATATATATATATAGCAGGTGGTGTAGCAACTAATAACTACAATGTATAATAGGAAAGAGTTGCTGTAGTGGCTACTATCTAGGACAATTAAGCAGCCTAGTTCAAATTATTCCAGTCGCCGGCACAGAACTCTCATTGCAAATTTTGCAGAAAGTGTTGTGTTAGAGTTTGAGAAAGAGTAAAATAGAATATATTACTGTAGTAATAGCATAGATTTGGTATCTATACCCCCCCATCGTCAACAACCTCGACGTCTGACTGATGTGGGACTATAGTATAATATGTAATACAGTCTCTCTCTAACCTACCCACCGCCTCCCCTTCAAACTCACGATGGTAGATCAATGTGAGTTTGGGTGGGGGGAGGGGGAGGGACGGGAGGGGGGTGTTACTTAGATGATCAATGTGAGTTTGCATGGGGTGTTACTTAGGAGGTGTTACTCATGATGGTAGATCAATGTAAGTTTGATAAGAAGGGAAAAAACGAACAAGAAAACTACAAAAAATAATCATCTAAGTAATACCCCCACCCCAAACTCACAAGGATCAAGCATCTAGAGTTTGCCGAGTATGAGTGTTGTTGTTGCTGAATTGTATGGGCCTTCATGAAGAAGTCCGTAAAATGCATCTAAGAAGTAACATGTTGCAATGGAACTGTCCCAAAAAAAAAACTTCTGTTGAATATAGTGACAATCATCCTCAATGTATTTCATCCCAACCCCTCTTCCCCTTCTTTTCTCTCAGACATTGCTTTCTAAACAAAGAGGACGATAAATGCCCGATATTTAATGACTAAAAGAAGAGATAATAAAGGTCCAATACATTAGGCTTCATCTTTTGATTTTTCTGTTAACTTTAATTTGTAGTTCTAAGTATTTTTTTATTTGTTTGTTTATCAGTTATCTATGTAGTTATACAATGATCTTGTAGAAAAATAAAATAACAAAGATCATAGAGTAAAATTTGAATTATGTTTCAATTTCAGGCTGGTAGTGTTGAAGTCCTTCACTGGTATTATGCTCATGGAGAAGAGAATGAAAACATCCAGAGACGGAGTTACTGGATGCTGGAAGAGTGAGTACATTGACAATTTACTATTTTTTTTAAAATTTTTAAATAGTAATAACTTGCACAACGCTTTTCATTTTTGGGAAGTTAGACAATCCTTGTGTTTGTCATACGTAGCTGTTTAGGTACCTAGCTCCTGAATAATTCATATATGGGAAAATCAATGAAAAAATCGATGTCTATGCCTTTGGTGTCGTTCTCCTTGAACTACTTTCAGGGAGGAAGCCTATTGACACCAGGTCTGCCAATGGCAATGAGAGCCTGGTGATGTGGGTAAGTCTTTGTTCTTATTTTTTAAATAATATTTTTGAATAAGAGATGTAAAGAAGATGGCTTGTACTATCCTGATTTCGAAATTGCATACAATCAGCATGTACTTCATTACCTACTTTTTAAGATAATAAGATGGCCTATAATGATGTTACATAAACTTTATCTGTTTATCTATGTAGTGAGGATAATGCCCACAATGCAGTTACTACTTCTAATGACATTGAAGTTTAAACAATACTGAGTTCACTCGTGTTTTCGAGATATATTAACAATTGGCATGTCACCTAAGAGTAAGAACTTGTACTAAAGACTTTGGTGAATGAATCTACAGATTAGTCTAAGTTCTATTCAATATGAACTGTGGACTTATAACTCGGAACCTTTAGAATTACTTGGGGCTGATTATTTATCTTGATGGCAGGCAAAAGAAATTCTTCAAGGTGGAAAGACAAAGAAGCTGGTGGATCCATGCCTGGATGATAAATATGATGACGATCAAATGGAAATGATAGTTCTAGCCGCTTCTCTCTGCATTAGCCGCTTCTCTCTGCATTAGCTGCTTCTCTCTGCATTAGACGAGATCCTCGATCAAATGTAAAATCCTCAAATATCCTCCTATCAGAAGATTTTGACCCACATGTAAGTGTGTCGTAAATGTGTCAGTTTCTCGCTCATTTGAGCATCTAAAGTAATGCCTTCTAAGAACCAATCGATTCAAAATGTTCTTCTCGGCATGCTACAGTTTTGTGATTTTAGACTTGCTAAGTGGGCTTCATCTTCCTCATCACACATGACATGCAATGATGTTGCAGGAACATTTGGGTTAGTTTCTAGTTTCTACCCACATGTTAAGAAACAACTAATCTTTTCAAAAAACTTGCATACCTTTATAAACTGTGTTGCTTAGGCATGGTTATAGTTATAGTACCTGTTTAGCTGTCTGTTTATTCATTGTGCTGCTGAGTTATGTCATTTTCGTAATTTGATTCAGAATACCATCTAATATGCATGGTAAGCAGTCTAGATTTAGCCTTATCTGTGCTGGGTATATTCATTATTAATTGATTATATTCTTTTGAAGGGACTATATGCACATTATTCTTGTACACTAAAGAGAGGTCAAGGTTACTCATTTCACTTTCCTCTATTTCTTTACTTTGGTTGGATAAAGTAAATTGCATAATTGAAAGTAGTTTGTCTGTGTCTTATTCTATTGATTGTTATATTTACATTGAAGCTTTACTATATAATGTTTTTTTTATCATCCTATTGTGTATCAAGTCATCATTATAAGCTTGGTACGCCATTTATTTAATCTGGTTATCTCATTCTTGAATTAGACATAGATTAAGTTAAATATGTAGCTTATTGCAGGAGGTGGTTCAGCAAATGTTAAGCTTACGACTGTTGCATTAGGTCTCAAATTTAAATCAACTTTTTTCGGTGAGGAACTCAAAAGACTTCCAAAGCCAAAATTTGAAACAGACTGCAACATGTAAGGTTTAAGAAAGTACAATGGGGAACAGGGCCAGTAACGTTGAAATTTGGGTCTGAAACTTGTCATCCATTGCTTTTGTTATTAAAACATGCAATACTCCCTTAAATTAGGCTACTCTTTTCCCCTCGACATAGTTTTACCCAGAATTTGGAATACATTCTTTTTTCAGGTCCCCATTGGTTTCCTCAGATGCATGGAGATATTTTAACAAAACCTTGACATACCTATAGATTAGTACACTAGAAGTGTACATTTGCGTTACTTGAGGATTGAGTAGTATTGAAATGCTAATGCATGTCTGACAGAAAAGTGAGGAAATCCTAATAAGGAGATATACATATATGTATGGTAATGTCACTAATACCTGGGGTTTTCACATGGGATACATTCTTATAAGATAGTGTTGTCTTGTTTGTTTAAAATTGACAGATAATTCAAACTTTTAATAACGTTTATAATGTAAACAAGATATTTGCCATATGTAAATCGGTTTTGGATTTCTTACCGGGTTTTGGGTTCAGTTAAGGCCATATCCTAAAGATTGATTGTGACGATCACTATAATCATAATATAAATATAGAACACTTGAAGTAATACTCAAATGCCATCATCCTCTATTGTAAAGGATAAAGTCCGTTTAGGAATACTGGGCAAGGGAGTAGTGAATCAAAATCAAGCACAAATCAAAGACTGTGTGTGACCCATATAAGCCATCTATTCAGCAACAACCAAATGGCAACTAGTTATAGATATATGCGTTATGTTATGATATGGTAGAAAAACAAAATAAAGCAATACCCAAGAATAATAAGAAGTAATAAGAGTACTTACTGCTCATCACGTATTTTCTTGGATTTTTTTTCTACTTGCAAAATGTAACGATAACAACACAAAAATAGATAAGATGTCAGTACAATATCAAAGTTTGTTCTAGGAAACCTTAAGTGCTATACAAGCCAAAATGTTTGATATGAAGGGGAAGTTTTTAGTTTACTTAAGGTGTATTTTGTAAAATTTCTAAGTATTATCTATTGCTATGTAGTTTCTTGATGGTTAATTCCTAGTACGATATAAAATATGTGAAATACTTTTGCACACAAAGGGGAACTCTGATATTTCCTATTTCCTAACTATCTTTTAGTGTGTGAGCACCCTGAATTTTGGGTTATTTTTTTTTATTTTATTTTAATTATTTTCCTGATTGATTTTTATTTCGATAAATAATTTATTCTGTATTTTTCCTTAAGTGTACTTTCCCGTGCCATTGATATTTGGAGTATCAGGGATGTTTAACTCTGGAAATCTTGTTCACGAGTTTTGGAGTGGACACGATTACCTTCGTGACGGTATATGGTGTCCCACTAAAACTTGTTCCCTTGTGCTCTTTCTGCTTCGCTGAACTTCGGGTCAATTTCGACCATTTGATTACTATTTATTTTTCCCACTCTTTTTCTTGATCATTTTCAGCGCGTTACCATGACATTTAAATTGGAAGCGCAAGACCAGTCAGTTTCTTGAAACCAACTCCTCATTGATGATCTACTCGAGACGCTCGTCACCCATGACCTTTGTGTCCCACTCAGACACGTCATTTTGGGCTCCATTTGATTCGTACAACTTTCCAGACACGTGACCCGATTTTATTTCACGCCACGGCGTCACATTTATTTTCCAACTTGATTTGTGGGTCCCCTGTCGACCAAAACCTGTCCGCCCCAATTATAGACATAGCCCACTTTGAGCCTACTATCCGTCTGTCACTTGTGTCCCATTTATTGGAATCTCTATGTGCAACTTATTCACTCATGATCATCAACGTCTAATTTTAATTCGATTTTTGCACAATGTCCGGTTTTGACCCAATCCGGCTCCACCGAGTCCAGTCCAGCTCCATGTTGCCCTCCATCGGGACACCCTCATATTTATTGCCTAAAAATATCAATTTCTCATTTTACCTATTTCTAATATTTAATGGAAAATTTTCCATTGATGTATTTTTCTTGGAATAACCTATTTCTCTAATTGTTTCCTAGCCATTGATCATCCTAAGAAATCCTCACCATTTAATTTCCCTCACACTCACAACCCCTCCTATTTTATTGCCCCAAAAATATCAAGTAATCTCCTATATATTTTTTCTATATTTTATTGGAGAATTCTAATTATTTAATTCCTTTTGGAATGGCAATTTTACTCTAAATTAATCCTAGCCCTTGGATCATTCTAATCTAAATCCCAACCATTATTTTCCCAACCCCCCAATAGCAGCAAGGTGCCGGCCCTAATTTCTAGGGAGAGCTACTTTCTTATCCTCTCTCTCTCACTTTATTGAATGCTATTCTCTCTCTCCCTTTCTAAATTATTTTCCCCACACAACTTCACAACAGCCATGCATCATCTCCCTCTCAGCAACCATGCACCACCCGACCTCCTCGACCACCATGGCCGGACCACCCCCGGTCATCGCCGTCGGCCATGGAGCCACCCTCCATCTCCAACTTCTCCTCCTCCTCCCATGTAACAATCAACACCACCACCATCAACCATCATCTCCACCATCTATGCCCGACCGGCCACCCACGGCCATCACCACCTCCACTCTCGTCGAGGGCACTGCCGCCCCTTGGCCGCACGGCCAACGCCATCGCCGACCAGGCAGCGCACCGCCGCGGCCACCAGCTGCAGCAGCAGCAACCTTCGAGATGCGCACGAACTCCGACGATCAGTCCCTGACGGCCACCGTCCTCCGAGATGCGCCGTCGAGGCGATTCGTGCGTTTTGCACGACGTCCCGTCGTGACGCGCGCGAGATTGAGTCCGTTTTGGCGCTCCGTCACAGCGACTTCGCACGCGTTTTCCTGGAGATCCGACCGTTGGATCGACGATTTCTTTGCTCCGTCGCAATCTCGGTATATCCACCTTCATCCCTGTCAATTTTTGTCCGTTAATTTTATCGTTTGATACATGAAAACCGGCCACCAAGTTGACCGTTTAAATTGTATTAAATTTGGACAGTTTTGTGGGGCCAACTTCGTCAGCTTGTATCTCCTCCACCGCAGCTCCGTTTGACGTGCTACCAGTTCCGATGCGAAGCTGGTATAACCCTCTTACTACCCCTTCAGTTTCGTTTCATTGTGAGCTTGTTTGGTTGGTTGAATTCGACGCCAAAGTTGGCCGTCCGAATTCGTAATTTCCAACTTGTAAAATTCTATTTTTGAACACGGGACTCCAGATTTCATTTCTGACACCAACATTAGACTTGTGGTGTCGTTCTGGCATGATTTCATATAAAATTTGTTAGATTTGGAGAACGTGGGCCCGGACACGTTTTTCGGTACAAAGCGGGCCCCACATTCTGGGTCAACGGGACTTTTTGACGCCGGCTCATCGGAATCTAATTCCGGATATACCGTTGAGTTCGTATCGTCATTCTGGACTCGTTGACATATAATTTGCTAGGTTTTGGTGGACATTGGATCGGGCACGCATTTCGGTGCAAGTCGGATACCAATATCCGGGTCAACGGGCCAAATGGAGATCGGGTCAACGGAATCCAATTCCGGAGATACCGTTGAGTTCGTATCATCATTCTGGACTCGTTGATAGGTAGTTTGCTGAGTTTTGACAACTTTGGCTCCGGCACGCATTTCCGTGTAAACCGGAATCCCAAGTTCTGGTCAACGGGCCAAATGGAGATCGGGTCAACGGAATCCAATTCTGGAGATACCGTTGGGTTCGTATCGATATTCTGGTTTCGTGGACATATAATTTGTTATATTTTGTAGACTTGTTTTCTTGCACGTTTTTCGGTGCAAAACGGCTCCGACACGGATACCGTTTTGACCGAAATTACCTTTTTGCCCTTGTGTCCAAATTGGACCGTTGGGTAGGCTATCCTAGCTAATTTGACCATTCTGGACACGTTGGCGATGTTCATTTCATCGTCCGACAATGTTTGTTGATAATTTCTCTGAGTTTAACCTTTTTATAATTAATTAATAATTAATCCATATAATGTTCATATTTCGGGATTAGTACAACGAAACTGAGATCAGCCAATTCCAGTGATCTCACATCGCTGAAATTGACAAGTTGGACACGTGGATCACTATAATAAGATTATCAACCTTACCGATAATCTTCTTATCTCGATTTGCGTGTCGTAAGTTTCGACGTACAAATAACGAAGTACACTTTATATTAGACTAGAATTGACCCTGTTTGACCAGAGTTGACCAGTTGACCCAAAGTCAATTGTAAGTCAACACTTGACCTAGTTGACTAGATTATTGACCGGAGTCGACCTAGAGTTGTTTTGACTTAGAAGAACCTAGAATAATATAGATTGCCTGTAGAAATTCATTTATTTTAACTTGAACACCTTGTAACCTGTGTTGCTTTAAATAGGACTCTGTGGCTTCAGTGGGACCTCCTATACTTATCAGCTGTTCAGGTTATCGAGGCGAGTACATTCTCTGATCATTTCATATCCTGCTTAGAATTATTTCCTGCAGTAGATTACTTTACTTGTACTGTCACGTTGGTCACACGGATTGGTACTATATGGATCCCTTCTTAAGATGTTATCCTTAGGGAGCATCGGGTACTACATGATCTGTGCGTTTCACTTACATGGCGTATCATATGCTTCATTGGTTCTTTGATCACTTACGACATATACTCTTATGATCGTAGAGTCTTCCTAGAATCCTTATCCCATTTATGGGACTACTATCTATCACCTTCGGGGTCTATTACCTTCGGGGTCTGTTACATAGCATCATAACATAACCTGGCTGGATCCTTGTGTATTGATTGGGGGTACGGGGGAGTATAAGTGGACATGTGAATAATACACCAGTAGTTTCTTATCAGAATCATTCCTTAGTGTCATATCAGAATCATCCCAGGCCATTTACATGTTCATGATTGTACTCTGACTCACTAGTCACTGCTAGTTCTCTATGTATAGTAGATATTTCTATTACAGTTCTCGCTCTGTTTACATACTATTTTTCTTCAGTACTGGTATCTTACTTTACTGCATGTTATATGTTTTCTAACCTGCTATGATCTGTTGAGATGTATTGTGCTCGCTCCAGTCCTGACTGGACCTGTTGATAAATTTTACAGATAGCCTGGAGGTGCCTGCTAGCCTAGAGGAGACACATTAGAGGTTGTTTAGGTAGTTATTTCATTTTGTCTGGAGTTGTATTTACTTTGTGGAATACTGTATCTTTATTTGAGTTTTGAGATGTACTTCTGGGTTCATGTATCTTAGACACTTAGACTTCTATCTCCTGTATTTATTTTGGATTTCATGTTTTATCTATCCTTATCATGCTCTACCTTAGATGTGATTGAGTTTGTATCTGCTATGTCACCCCCATTCGGGGAGTATAAACTGTTTAGTCTTATACTGTTAGATGCATTGAGACCTAGGACAGCGTTCTACCGCCGACACTGCAGCGTAGGCTGGGCGTCGTTACGTTCTCGTGCCCTAACTCTAGGGTGCGGGTCGTGACATTGTGAATCAATAAAAGACTTCCATTTTTGGTACTTCAAAGATTTTTCTTTTTTTTTGCTGATTTGAGGAATGAACTGGCTACTCTGTTGTTTGTTATGGGAACTGTAGTCATGCCATCATAATTGAGCATCGTTGTACTTGATTTATTATTCTTTTCCTATCAAGATACATAAAAGCTTGAGGATCTTAAACCCTGCAATGGACTTGCACCGTAGCTATTTGTATATATGTTGATTTAAATGGTTGTTTGTTCCTACAGAATGAGAAGAAAGAGATTGTTGGATCAGAAACTGAGGCATATGCTCTTGTTGATAGCAAAGAACACATATGCAATAAAGCAGATGAAAGCATGCTAGAAATGGTTACGATTAGCATTAGGTCGAGAGTTAGAGGACCCCAACAGTTGGTTGTCTTGTTAGTACTAAAGCCTGCTTCATCAATTTGTGATCCCAATCATTTGAGGAAGCATGTATATGGGATCCGTATCATGATAAAAGACTTCTCTTGCAGTCTTGACTTAAGAGAGTTTTTTTATACAACAATTTGTAGTAGCATCAACATTAAAGATTGTTTTGTTAAAGTGTACATTTATATTTTTCGTGATTGATTTTATATTTTATTTGTATTTTTTCTTTATATACTTTTGATGACATTATATATATATAAATATTACTTTTGGGAAATGTTATTAGTTGTTTCATATAAGTTTACAACTTTGGTTAATTTAATGGAGCTATTGGATGTTGATCAATGAATGCATAAAAAAATCTTACACTATTTATTATGGGTTTTAATGGCTATTTAGGAATCATCAAATTTGTGGTTCAAACTAAAAATTGGAATCAAAATTGTAATTAAAAAATACACAAAAATGATAATAAAGCGTTTGAGAACTAGCCATAGGAACGATGTAAAAGCGTTGCAAATTATATTTAGAAATGGGCGTAAAGCGTTTCAAAATGACATTTAGAAACGTTTCAAGGGCGTTCCAAAAATAATTTAGGAACGCATTATACGTGTTCCAAAATCTGTTTTAGGAACGTCTGATAACCGTTCCGGACTAAATTTAGGAACGCATTATATCCGTTTCAAAAATTGCAATGCCACTTTTAGGAACGGTTATGATATGTTCCTAAAAATATTAGGAACATATAAAAACTGTTCCTAAATTCAATTTTTGGTGTAGTGTTGTAACGCCCCAGTCCCAAAATACATAGGACTAGGTACGTAGACATGGCAGCTGTATACATACGAGGTATACTCCAATATATGAAAATCTCGTATGTATACATAAGCTGTAAAATGCAGTGAACCAATAGTAATCTAATCTCATCCACAAAATGAAAGAGTAAAATATATGTCATAAATCAACTTTGAATTATTAATGTACAAGATGTTGGGTGGAGACAAATCCGCTACCAACTGTGTAAAAGAAGAGACGTACATGACATATGAAATGATTTAGCGAAGTTAGCAAGAAAGATCCAAGACACGTCATCTTCGAAGGAATGGAGGAGATTACAATCTCAGCTAGAATACCTGCGGAAGACAAGAACACACACTTAGAGCGATAACCAGATCCTTAGAGGGACGTAACAAGATATATAATATCATGCCATATAAACTGAATAAATACTGCTCAATAACAAGTCAATCAGATCATAACATGGTCCAACACTCTACCCTTGAATTAGCGCACCATCCCCCCAACCAAACAAGGACAGGAGATGGCACACTAACCCACGATGAAGTATCTTTCCAAGTCACGAATCCAATATGGTATCCGGACCACAACAGGGTTCAGTACCTTTTCATCGGAGTAGTGAGCGACACCTACAACCAAATAAGGACAAGATGTAGCAAACTAGTCCGCAACAAGTTACTATTCTAAGCCACGGTCAGATATAAGTACCCAAACCAAGTGTACACGTATCTAACGGATAAGGTAGCCTAACCAGTCTAAGTGTATGCAGTTTTAAGAACATTCTCCAATGCATGGGCCCTGGCTAAAATGGGATCGACATGGTCTCCCCTTGGGGCACCAGAGACCCAATCAGTAAGAGCATGACGTTTCAAAGAACGTCAGTGGCCGTCAGTAAAATAATGGTCATCTCACACCGTATCTCCAGCGGAGCATCCAGATCACAAAAGGGAAGTGTATAGTGGTCCATACGCTAAGGAATTGTCCTTTCCGCCCAATGCCTATTATGTCTTATTCATAACACGGAACCTCTATTAACCGCAAAGTCAAACTAATCATTTAAACACTATTAGCGGTTAATCCTATCGCACGACTTATACGTACAGGTGGCCAGCCAGTCATGCATGTCCGAGTTCTATATGCGACTCACAACAACGTGGTACACATGTGTCAAGGCCTATGAATACAACACACAAAGGGTGGTCCCTTAAATCTTAGTTCAATGTGTAAAAAAATAGTACATAGCAGAAAATAGAACTGAACAGTAAGATTCTATCAAATTATGCCATGTATCACAGTTTATTTTACAGAAAGTAAATGCATGAAATATGAGCTACAAGAAATAAACAACAAATAGCAATGTATCTTGCCTGAGGTCCTTGCTGGTGAAACCGATAATCCCGTTGGGTACAGAATAGTCACAGGGCTACATAAGATGAACTATGACGATGTGACAAACTTCTAAAATAAAAACCAAATATAAAATATTTTAGAAAATTTCTGGGAAAATATATGATGTGTATTTTTCCGTCAGTATTCCGAAACTTCAAACGGTTCGTGATTCTGATTCTTGGTTCTCCCAGAATCTCAAAAACACTAAAACGTGTCAGATTTCGGACAACTGGCACTCCACAAAATTTGCAGAAAATTAAGTTCAAAATTTATCAAAATAAAACTTATATTCAAAAAATATACCTCAATACGATTCCAACGAAAAATAATTAGAGGTCAAACGGAGTCCAGAGTTGGGAGTTATGGTCATTCGAAGTTGCTACAACCTTCAAAAATTGAGACTAAATTTATGACGTATTTTGGGCTTAGTTATGACGAAGAAAGAGAGAAATTTTGACAAGAATGGTTTGGAAGATGATTTTATTCATAGATTCGATAGATATATATAATGGTTAGCAATTAATTAATTATGATAGGATTAGAATAAATCAATAAGGATTATTAGGATTACCAACTAATTTGGATAGGAATATGATTGGTTTAAATAAGAAACGATCTAATTAATGCTAGATATGATTCCAATATGATAAGAACTTCTAATGGATAAATTTTTCCAAAAATTTAAATCAAATAAATTATTAAAAACAAAACAATTTGGTTGCAATCCTTTAAATGATCACCATAATAATTTTAAGTATTGTTTATATTATCAAATAATTCAAATCATATGAATCCAAATCCAAATCAAACTCAACATAATAACTTTAAAATAATATTTAATATTTATCAAAACAATTTAATTCATATAAAAGATAAATCTTTAAATCAAATAATATTTCAAATCTAGATTAGACAAAGCGTAATGCCACAATTAGTCATCGTAAGTATTTTAAACAATATTTAAATTATCAACATAATTTAAAGTATAGTTTATAACCAACAAGATAATTTTAAAAAAATCAAATATAATCAAATAACTGATTATCATATCAAAATAATACTCGATGTCATCAAATATTGTAAGACTTACTTTTATAAATCCAAATCTCTATTGAAAAATAAATGGACAAAAATCTTTTATCGCTAATTTCTTTTTTAAAACCAATTTTTAGAAGATCAAAAATAATAACAACAAATTTTATATTTCAAATAACAAAATTTGAGAACATTCTTTTTAGAATCATTATTTCAAATCATTAATTTAAAACTAATTTTTGATAACAAAAGTAATCTATCTTTTACAAAATTTTGACAAAAATTACTTTTAAACACAATAATAAATATATATAGAAATAATTTTAAAAAAATTTGGGAAGAGGTGTTACAAATCTACCCACCTTAGAAAAAAAATTCGTCCTCGAAATTTAAGGACTACTAGGATAGATGGACTTAGTTGATCGGTAAAAAGATAGTAAGAATTTATGATAAGAGAAAATAGATGGAAGGGAAAAGAGAATTTCTTTAATGAGAACATTAATCAATTTGGATAAAAATAGAAGAAGTGAATGGATCTGGCTTGGTGTGCACGGACATGATGCACATACACATTTGTAGGTGGAGAAAATTTGGAGAGAAATTTGTGTAAAGAAAATAATGGCAAGCTAACATATAAATAGGGTAAAAATCTTGGTTAGATAAGGATTATGATTTTTTAAACCCCACTAGATAATTCACAATTAATTTAACCGTTTTTAAAACCAACTCAACCAATCCATAAAAAAATCTAGATATTCTTTATCTTTATTTTAAACTATTTAAATCAAAATTAGAAAATTATTTTTCCAATTTAAATCATCATGAAAATTAAATAATTAAATCTAACAAAATTTCAATTATCTTTTTTATAAATAGTAGAAATACAATAATAATTAATTTCAAAATTCATGATAATAAATACTTAAATAGTTGATAGATCTCTTCGCAAACAAATAAATAAATTACAATTAGTTTTTAAAAAATCAAAATATACATGAATTTAATTTCATGTACCTCTCATGCGAATAGAACATATTATTTACAAAAATATTATTTTCTAACTTATCATAAATACTTGTATAGTGAGTAAAAATAGTTTTTACGTATAGTAAAATAAAATCAAGTTTGTATGGCATATAAAAATATTTACCTGCTACGATATTGATCCACAATAGTTATTTTCTATAAAAATATTTATAATTAAAACTTTTGTAAAGAAAATTTTAAATACTTCATATATAGGGATTCTCTCTAGACGTACGAATACCAACATAAAATAATTATCAAAATAAACTAAAAAAATCGTATTAAATTTTAAGGGATTTACATCCTACCCAACTTACAAGAATTTCGTCCTCGAAATTAAAAAATAATTAGGTAGACAGGGTTGAGGATTTAAAAAGAGTTTATCCAAATGGAAACACGATCAAATGATTGGTCGAGGCGAAGTAACGACGTTTAATCAAAACATGCAATTAGAAAATCGTGATTTAGCTAATAAATCATGGACATGGTTAATTAACGCAAGAAAGAAAAGATTAGGAGTTTTAAGTAGATCAAGATAAAACAAAAATTGAAGATTAATAAGGAATGGAGTAGATTAAGATAACATAATTAGAGACTTGGATATATTTGTTCATTGAGAGTAAATTGTATGACAGTCGTCTAGGTTTGGTCCGATTAAGGAAACACTTCTAATCATTATTAGGTTTCCAAATGATTAGAAAGTTGCGATAGTGGATATAAGGTCGAAGGAAAGGATGAATAGTTTGAGACGAGGATATATATAGTCACGGGTTGCTAATGGCTAACTACACATGGCTATAGGTGATAGGGTAATTAAAGGGGATACTCTGTATGAGTGATTTCGTCCTTCTAAAATAGGTGAAAGACAAAAGCAATAAATGGTCCATGAAGCTACGATTGAATACAACTACGGTTTTCAAAGGCGATTGGATAGTTTCAAAAGGGATTGTCAAGGAAAAGGTGGATGAGATCCTAAAGGGCTAGTACATTTGTTAACTATATCTCAATCCACGTAGAGTAATCGTAAGAAAGGTGAAACAAAATGCACTTGGTTGATCAGACCATTATGCACCAGTTCTGATTAGACAATACGTTAGTGGGAGCTCTTCCAATAAACATTTGTCGTGAACAACCTCGATAAAGAATAAGCTTGTAAAACTAGGCTAGATTACCAGCGTTAGTCAAGAATGTCAAAATATAAGTAGGGGAATAATGATAAAAGAAATCAAATAGTCCAAGATCCTTAAATCTAAGTCTCGCCCGAAGATTGGGCCTATACCGTCATCCTACTGTCTTCTTGTCTATTGCTTGGTTGGCTAGATGGGTTAGGGTCCTCTAAATTCTAGAATCTAAATAAACTTATTAATATGGGTAACAAGGACAAGGGATTGTTAGGTTGTGAGGCATTCTACCCAACTTACAAGAGTTAATTAGTAGTGTGATGGAACAAGGGAACATATCTATCTAGTATGGGTTTTTTCCTAGCCACTATCAAGCACGAAAGAAGGATAAGAATTTACGGTAGAGGGGATCAAGCAAGATGCAAATCAAGGAGTCAAGCGAGAGTTCGAAGACAGAATCGAAAAAAGAGGTCAAGTATGTGGATGAGATCATAGACTCTAATCATATACGCAGGCTTGCTTGGTACGGTAAAGTAACCAAACAATTTATCTTGACCTGCATGGGCCACTACAAAAATATGTAACGCCCCAGTCACAAAATACATAGGACTAGGTACGTAGACATGTCAGCTGTATACATACGAGGTATACTCCAATATATGAAAACCTCGTATGTATACATAAGCTGTAAAATGCAGTAAACCAATAGTAATCTAATCTCATCCAAAAAATGAAAAAGTAAAATATATGTCATAAATCAACTTTGAATTATTAATGTACAAGATGTTGGACGGAGACAAATCTACTACCAACTATGTAAAAGAAGAGAAGTACATGACATATGAAATGATTTAGCGAAGGCAGAAAGAAAGATCCAAGACACGTCATCTTCGAAGGAATGGAGAAGATTACGATCTCAGCTAGAATACCTGCAGAAGACAAGAACACACATCTGGAGAGATAATGTAAACCCCCTAAAATTTTTATGATAATTTTTTCTAGTAATTGTATGTCGAGTGCGAATACGTATACGAGGTATATATATTTTTTAAAAATAATTTCTTATAAACTTTCTCCATTTAATTTAAATAAATGTTTTTTTCCAAAATAATATAAAGTAAATAATTTATGTTAGTTATAAAATATATCACGATTGCAAAAACGTTTAAAAAAAAGCTATTTTGTTATAGAAGTATAGATGATAATTTAGGAAATAAATAGAACATCATGTTTACATGCGAGGTGCGTGGAATATTATTCATAGATATTCTTTCATTTTCGAAATTAAATTTTAATATATTTTATTTACCTATAAAAAGATATTAAATTATATTTATTGTTATTTAATTCGCGATTTGATTTTATTGGATAAATTTTTAATAGCTTTACATTAAAGATAAGGATTTTCAATTTTATTTTCGAGAGATTTTATCTAATTGATTTTTAGCGATTTAAATTTAAAAGATGGAATTATCTATCGTGAGGGTTTAAACAATTCTAATCTTTATCAAACTAGGAGTCCACCTCCTATATAAGGAGAGACTCCTTGCACCTCTTCCACTAATTCCACATGCCAAAAATTCTCCACAAGAACATCGTGCATCGTATCCGTGTCCCCGTTCCGTCCCATCCACTATATGCATTTCTAGTACATATACATATTTTTGACCCCGTGTCCGACAACCCCGGACACCCATCCAGGTCATGTCGGACATTTCCCGACACGACGATACAAACCAACGACATTCTGTCACCGACACCACCATCACCTCCTCCTTCTCCCTGTCCCGACACCCGACCACTACCACAGTTCAACCATGCCCGCTGCCCGAACCACCACCACCCTTGCCACCATCGCCACCCAAACCCCTCACCTCCGACCACCGGCCATCCGCTGCAACCGCTACCACCGGTGTAGCCACCGCCTACCACCATCACAAAACCTACATCGTCGCCACCAAAAGCGATGGCTGCCCGCACCACTGCCATCGTCGCCCCCTCCCCCCGCCACGGCCACTTCCCGGCGAAATCCTCCAACACCACCACCACATGAACCGTCGGCCACAAGCCCCGCACCACCATCGTCACCAACATCCAAAAAAAAGAAGAACAAGAACCTAAACCTAACCTGGCCGCCGCCCCGACGTCAACCTCCGTGTCGAGCCGGCCCAAGACTCCGGCGCTCCTTCACCGAAACCCTGTGTCTCCGCCGCAGCCCTCGATTCCGCCTCCTCCTCCTTCACCTTGACCGGCCACCACCACCAAACTCGCACCGGCGTGCAACGAGCCACCGGAGCTTCTCCGCGCAGTCAGATCCTGACCGTGGCTGATACAGCGTTGCCGCTTCATCGTCGCCCGGCATCCGATGAACACCCGCCGCGCTCGCCGGATCCCACCGCATGCCACCTCTTCAACCTCGCCGCGTCCAGGCGTTCCCCGCAGCCGCATCCCCGTGCCACCGTAGGGCTTCCCCACCGCCGACGACGGGCAGGCCCCCGCACCCCTTCCTCCTTGCTCGCACCACCGCGCTCTGCTCCATTTATGTACAAGCGTCAGAGCTGCCGCCTTACACCACCGCCTTCTGCCCGTACCAGCCTGGCACAGCCGTCACCATCCGAACTGTCGCGACGAGCCATGATCGGCGACCATCCTCCGCTGCCAGCACGAAACCCCGATGAGTCCTTTCACTCCTTCCCTCTCTCTCCCTCTATTTCTCTCTGGTTCCACTCCCTCTCTCTCCCTCTATTTCTATATTTATTTATTTTTATTTTAGCTTTTATTTATTTAATTAATTCTTTCTTAAACACATATACAATAAATAGTATATTAGTATGTAAGAATTTAGTTGTATTTATATTAGGTTGTATGGCTAGTAATAAATAAACTATTTAAGAAATTTTATATGTTTTCAAAATTATTATCATAACAAATATAGATTTGGCTTAGACTAAAAATATATTATTTTTGCTTTTACTTGAAAAGGTTATTTCCAAGTTAAATTTAGTTTTCTATAAAATATATATATATATATATATATATATATATATATATATATATATATATATATATATATATATATATATTCTCGAATATGTTATTATATCTTTACTATAAAGTAGTACCAAGTGATGGTTTTTCTAGCATTTGGAAAATATTTTCCTAAGTATTGTGGACTAATAAAAGCTAGTTTTCAAAAAGTTATAAATAATTTTTATGACTAGTATATGTATTTCTCCCCCACAAATTTTTCACGATTATCACCATTAATCACGACTGATCCCATATTCCTATTTTCTTGTGAATTTCGGACCCCTACACATCGACCATGGCTAGTGGACTGTTGGAACATGACAGAACATCGCACCACCCGACGACACACCAGGCAAGACACCTTGCCTTTACTGTTTAATTTCTTGCTCAATATCATGCATATTTTTATTTCTTTTCAAGTTGTTTCTTTATAAATTATATGTAGATGCAAATTACTATATTTTATGCAATTGGCTTAGAGTTAAGGGACTACCATATGTTTAGAGCATCTCATAAACCGTCACGATATGCCACGGCTTGTGTGTGAGTTGTGAGTGTCATGTAGTGGTCACTTGCGTGTTGGCTGATCACCCGTGCACATGCATAGGAATAACTGTCAATAGATGCATGTTAGAAGACTTGACAGTTATCTATTACAAAACAGTGTGATGGAAATGACACGTGTTTGTGTGTCATGGTTATGACACATGTATAGTATCATTGGGGGGAGGGGACAGCTACTAGCGTAGAGGCTACATTTATTTTTACACACATTGGAAGATAATGTCTCGGATGAGCGCTACGTGTTACCCGACCGATAGTGTCTCGGATGAGCGCTACTTGTTGGCCACTCTTTATTAATTGTTTACGTGAATCCGTTACAGCCCCTGCGTTGAACGTTGTCCTCAAAGTGCATATCACTTAGACGATTAAGAACATAGTTGTGTCGTAGTTTATAGTATTTATACTGCAGTTACAATGGCATATTCTTCTTGTATCTTGTTATGTCCCTATGAGGACCTGGTGATCTCTCCAGGTGTGTGTTTTGTGATTTTTGTAGGTGCTCTAGCTAAGGCCATATCTTCCTTTATCCATGATGATTACTCGTCCTTTGCTTCGCCCGACCAAATCAGTTCTTTGTATATTTTTTTCTTATTTAAACTTGTTGGTAGTGGATATGTCTCTACCCAACGTTTGTACAAATGACTATTTGATTATATCATTAAAACTTTATAATTGTGGATGAGATTTAGTTTGAGCATGGCTTTCTATATTTTACAGCATATGTATACATACGAGCCTTTCATTTACTCGTATTTATACAGCAGCATGATACGTATATAGTCCCAAGTATTTTGGGACTAGAGCATTACATGTTTTTATGGTGGCCCATGTAGGTCAAGCTTATCACTCCGGTTACGTTATTTGTACCGGAGTGAGCTGCATATAGGATTAGAGTCTAGAATCTCATCCACCTACTTGACATCCTTTCTTGACTTCAAATTCCGAACTCTCGTTCGACCTCCTTGATTTGCATCTTGTTTGACTCCTTCTACCGTAAATTCTTAGTTTCGTGCTTAGTGACAACTAGGAAGGGCTATACTAGTATATGCTCATAGTTTAAACACATGGCTAGTAGGATTACATTGACAACTAGTATGGATTGAGATCCTATTCGAGTTATAAAGATATGAGGATAAGAGGGATCATATTTTCAAGAAGTATGAACTTAGGGATTAGTTAATTTCAAGTTGGGTAGTAGCAACATTAATAACTTCGAAGGATTTTAGAACTTTATTTGGATTTACAAAAGGATAGTGGGACCTATATACAAATGAGAAAGGAACTTGATTTGATTTTTGATTTTTGAGTTTTGATTTTAAAAGGTCTTTGAAAAGTATTTATGATTCAGTGAATTATAGTTATACATCCTTTAAGATATATAAAGATAGTTGAAAAGAATTTTATTTTGCTGTAAAATTTATAAGAGCGATTGATAAAGCTTGGTAAAATCTTAAGGTTTAAATTGGGTTGTATGGTTCACAATTAATAAGTTCACGAAATTTTGAATTTTATGTTTGAAGTAATGATATTGAAATTCTGGTTTAAAATAATTGGAAGAAATGAAAACAATTGTTGAGGAAAATTTTAAATTTGAAATCGTGTCATTTGATTGAGGATTTACAAATCTATTTAGATTTTGGGTTTAAAAAGTTGTGATTATGGATATCAAATTTTGGTAAAAAAAATTGAATATTGAGTTTGAACAAATGAATTGCTAATATTAATTTTTTGGAAAAGTTACTAACGATGTAATAAAAAGTCATTTTGATTGATTAAAGGAATTACCATTTAAAAGTTGAGATTATGTTTGTTTGACTTAGAATTGAAGTTATGATTGATGAGTGCGTTAAAATATTGAGCAAAAATTTTTAGATTGCTCATGATATGCTAAGGATTTAACTTGAGGATTTTGAAAATTTTTTTGGAGTTTTAAAGTTATGAAGAAATAATAAAATTTTTATAGCTTCATGGTTTATGAACTCTTGAGTTCAAAGGTTTGAGTGAAAACGTTAAATCTTGAAAAAGTTAGTAGTAACGTGATGAAAGATCACTTGGAGAATTATGGAAGGGATAAACTTTTAATCATGATTAAATTAGACGGCTTGGAGTAAATACAAATTATGGTTGTTCCTTTTGGAAAAAAATTTAGAAACTTTTTGAAGGAAACTTGGGTTTTAAATTTTAATGATAGGCCGCCAAGATAACCCTAATGGGTTAGAAGGATTCCACACTAAGTGCCATATCCCTCATGGCCATGATAGTAGTATAAACACAAGTGTAGTTGGTCATCTGCCAAATCATGTGGTTATATTTCAATCTTGATTCACTCGACATCCCCTCAAATCTAGATTTTATCGCGACTTTCTAACCATTTGAAATTTGAGAAATGATTAGATTGATCCTTAACCATGTTCCATCTAAGAGACTGTCTTCTCTCTAGAAACCGTGTCCCTAACTTATTATACTTTGACCTACTAGATTTCTTAACAACCTTTACTTTGTGCTTTAGCTCGATCCCTTTTATTTGGGCGTAAATATCACTTTATGAAATCCCACTTTCTATTTTAGATCTTTTGGTGTCCCCACTCGTGACTATGATATTTGGAGCACAACAGTAGACTTTTTCCTCAAACAAATTTTATATGCAAGACCTAGACGAGCCTACCGTCATGTAGGCATATTATATCCCACTAAAACACGCCCCCTTGGTACTCTATTTTTATGATACGACTTTCGAGTCATAAAGACTAAACTATAACCCTTAGCATGGTACCGATCGATATACTTTTGACTACATATATAGACTCAACCTCGGCTCAATTTTTCGACCCCATATATGATCGCGATCTACTTAATTCCTTAAATGCTTAACTTTATGTTTTATCTTGATTGCTTGACCCTTGTCCATTTATTATCTTGACTTACTTAGACCTATACCATATTTTACTCTTCATGTAATAGTAGCGACCCTTACATTTCTCCCTTCCAATTATATTACTTCTCCCATATTTTATTGTGATTCCTCCATAGTTTATGCAACCTTGTTTCTTGTGTGATTTCCTTATTCAAAGAATAGAAATTGAATCATGATACCCTTCGGTTATACATGATTAGATGAGAAGGCCCCTAGGGGAGACTAGTAGTATTATTGGATAAATGATTGTGTGGCATGAGTTGAAAAGTGATATTAAATGGAATTTAGAAAGGTGACGTTATGAGGTGATTGTAATTGACAAAAAGGCTAAAGATTATTCAAATGAAAAAAAAAGAAAAAAAGGGATTTTATTCTTGGTACTTAAAGGATAAAATTTTCTCTACATTTACAAGTAAGTATAAATTTTCTTGGAAAGTTTGACTCTTACTTCAACTAACTCGATTAAGGATTTTTGAAATTTTGAGGAAATATATAGGAAAAAGAAGGTTAGAAATTTTTGAATATCTATTATCGAGGAGATTACAAAAGGCAAAACCTATTTTGAAAATATATATATATTTACGAATATTGAGAGAAGTAAATTAAAAAATATTGCATTTAGAATTTTGGACTTATCTAATTCCTATCATTCGAATACCGGTGGAAATTCAAAATTTTGTGAGTAAATTTTGGTGGTTAAATTGAAAAGAATGAAGGGAGAATAGGTAAAAAAAAAATTTGTGGATCATAAAACTTGAGAATAATGAACGAAAGGTTGAATGTAGAAAGCAGGAGGATCATGTCAAAGGTTATGACGATATCAAATAAAAGTTAAAATTTTGAGTTATTGATCGTGAGTTGGACGGAGAAAACTTTTGTCTAATTGGGAGTTACACAGTATGGATCAAAAATCGTTATTTATGGGTTGCCATGAGATATCTTGTAAATATACCCGTGAATTCAATTCTTCCTCGTTATTTAAATTCTTTCGATTATTCCAAAATTTATTCCATGGTATTCTTCGTCATCTCGACGAAAATTTTGATTGGAATTTTTACTCTATCTCCTCCACCCTGCCTACCCTATCTATTCCTGAATTTCGAGGACGAAATTCTTTCAAGTTGGGTAGGATGTAAACTCCCTAAAAATTTTACGATGATTTTTTTTCTAGTATTTGTACGTCGAGTGCGAATACGTATACGAGGTATATATATATATATATATATATATATATATATATATATATATATATATATATATATATATATATATTTTTTTTTTTTTTTTTTTTAAATTTTCTTATAAACTTTCTCCATTTAATTTAAATAAATATTTTTTCCAAAAATAATATAAAGTAAATAATTTATGTTAGTTATAAAATATATCACGATTGCAAAAACATTTAAAAAAAAAAGCTATTTTGTTATAGAAGTATAGATGATACTTTAGGAAATAAATAGAACATCATGTTTAAATGCGAGGTGCGTGGAATATTATTCATAGATATTCTTTCATTTTTGAAATTAAATTTTAATATATTTTATTTACCTATAAAAAGATATTTAAATTATATTTATTGTTATTTATTTCACGATTTGATTTTATTGGATAAATTTTTAATAGCTTTACATTAAAGATAAGGATTTTCTATTTTATTTTCGAGAGATTTTATCTAATTGATTTTTTGCGATTTAAATTAAAAGATGGAATTATCCATCGGGGGTTTAAACAATTGTAATCTTTATCAAACTTGGAGTCCACCTCCAATATAAGGAGAGACTCCTTGCACCTCTTCCACTAATTCCACAAGCCAAAAATTCTCCACAATAACATCATGCATCGTGTCCGTGTCGCCGTCCCGTCCCATCCACTATATGTATTTCTAGTACATATACATATTTTCGACCCCGTGTCCGACAACCCCGGACACCCATCGAGGTCATGTCGGACACTCCCCGACATGACGATACAAATCGACGACATTTCATCACCGACACCACTATCACCTCCTCCTTCTTCCTGTCCCGACACCCGACCACTACCACAGTTCAACCATGCCCGCTGCCCGAACCACAACCACCCTTGTCACCATCGCCACCCAAACCCCTCACCTCCGACCACCGGCCATCCGCTGCCACCGGTACCACCGGTGTAGCCACCGCCTACCACCATCACAAAACCTACATCGTCGCCACCAACAGCGATGGCCGCCCGTACCACTGCCATCATCGCCCCCCCTCCACCACGGCTACTTTCTGGCCAAATCCTCCAACACCACCACCACCTGAACCGTCGGCCACAAGCCCCGCGCCACCATCGTCACCAACATCCAAGAAGAAGAAGAAGAAGAAGAAGAATAACAAGAACCTACACCTAACCTGGCCGCCGCCTCGGTGTCGACTTCCGCGCTGAGCCGGCCCAAATTCTGGCGCTCCTCTACCGAAACCATGTGTCTCCGTCGTAGCCCTCGATTCCGCCTCCTCCTCCTTCACCTTGACTAGCCACCGCCACCAAACTCGCGTTGGCGTGCATCGAGCCACCGGGGCTCCTCCACGCAGTCAGATCCCGACTGTGGTCGACACAGGGGTGCCACTACATCGCCGCCCGACATCCGCGAACACCCGTCGCGCTCACCGGATCCCACCGCCGGCCTCCTCTTCAACCCTCACCGCGTCCAGGCATTCCCCGCAGCCGCATCCCCGCGCCACTGCGGGGCTTCCCTACCGTCGACGACGGGCAGGCCCCCGCACCCCTTCCTCCTTGCTCGCACCGTCGCGCTCGGCTCCATTTATGTGCCAGCGCCGGAGCTGCCGCCTTACACCACCGCCTTCCGCCTGCACCAGCCTGGCACAGCCGTCGCCATCCGAACCGCCACGACGAGCCGTGATCGGCGGCCATCCTCCGCTGCCAGCACGAAACCCCGGTGAGTCCTTTCACTCCTTCCCTCTCTCCCCCTCTATTTCTCTCTAGTTCCACTCCCTCTCTCTCCCTCTATTTCTACATTTATTTATTTTATTTTAGCTTTTATTTATTTAATTAATTCTTTCTTAAACACATATGCAATAAGTAGTATATTAGTATATAAGAATTTAGTTCTATTTATATTAGGTTGTATTGCTAGTAATAAATAAATTATTTAAGAAATTTTATATGTTTTCAAAATTATTACCATAACAAATATAGATTTGGCTTAGACTAAAAATATATTATTTTTGCTTTTACTTGAAAAGGTTATTTCCAAGTTAAATTTAGTTTTCTATAATATATCTATATATATATATATATATATATATATATATATATATATATATATATATAAAATATATATATATATATATATATAAATTTATTCTCGAATATGTTATTATATCTTTACTATAAAGTTGTACCAAGTGATGGTTTTTCTAGTATTTGGAAAATATTTTCCTAAGTATTATGGACTAATAATAGCTAGTTTTCAAAAAGTTATAAATAATTTTTAAGACTAGTATATGTATTTCTCCCCCATAAATTTTCTACGATTATTACCATTAATCACGACTGATCCCACATTCCTATTTTCTTGTGAATTTCGGACCCCTACACATCGACCATGGCTAGTGGACTGTTGAAACATGACAGAACATCGCACCACCTGGCGACACACCAGGCAAGACACCTTGCCTTTACTGTTTAATTTCTTGCTCAATATTATGCATGTTTTATTTCTTTTCAGGTTGTTTCTTTCTAAATTATATGTAGATGCAAATTTCTATATTTTATGTAATTGGCTTAGAGTTAAGGGACTACCACATGTTTAGAGCATCTTATAAACCGTCACGATGTGCTACGGCTTGTGTGTGAGTCGTGAGTGTCATGTAGTGGTCACTTGCGTGTTGGCTGATCACCCGTACACATGCGTAGGAATAACTGTTAATAGATGTATGTTAGAAGACTTGACAGTTATCTATTACAAAACAGTGTGGTGGAAACGATACGTGTTTGTGTGTCGTGGTTACGACACATGTATAGTATCATTGGAGGGAGGGGACAGCTACTAGCGTAGGAGCTATATTTATTTTTACACACATTGAGAGATAGTGTCTCGGATGACCGCTACGTGTTACCCTGCCGATAGTGTCTCGGATGAGCGCTACTTGTTGGCCACTCTTTATTACTTGCTTGCGTGAATCCGTTACAGCCCCTGCGTAGAACGTTTCCTCAAAGTCCATATCACTTAGATGGTTAGGAACCAGTTGTGTCGTAGTTTATAGTATTTATATTGCAGTTATAATGGCATGTTCTTCTTGTATCTTGTTAGGTCCCTCTGAGGACCTAGTGATCTCTCCAGGTGTGTGTTTCGTGATTTTTACAGATGCTCTAGCTAAGGCCATGTCTTCCTTCCTTCGTGATGATTGCTCGTCCTTTGCTTCGCCCACCAAATCAGTTATTTGTATATTTCTTTCTTATTTAAACTTGTTGGTAGTGGATATGTCTCCGCCCAACATTTGTACAAATGACTATTTGATTATATCATTAAAACTTTATAATTGGGGATGAGATTTAGTTTGAGCATGGCTTTCTATATTTTACAGCTTATGTATACATACCAGCCTTTCATTTACTCGTAAGTATACAGCTGGCATGATACGTATATAGTCCCAAGTATTTTGGGACTGGGGCGTTTGAGATAACCAGGTCCTCAGAGGGACGTAACAAGATACATAATATCCTGCCATATAAACTGAATAAGTACTGCTCAATAATAAGTCAATCCGATCATAACGTGGTCCCATCCTTGAATTAGCACACCATCCCCCTAACCAAAGAAAAACAGGAGATGGCATACTAACCCACGATGAAGTATCTTTTCAATTCAAGAATCCAATATGGTATCCGGACCACAACAGGGTTCAGTACCTTCTCATCGGAGTAGTGACCACACCTACAACTAAATAAGGACAAGATATAGCAAAATAGTCAGCGATAAGTTACTGTTCCAAGCTACGGTCAGATACAAGAACCCAAACTAAGAGTACTCATACCTAATGGATAAGGTAGCCTAACCAGTCTAAGTGTATACAATTTTAAGATGATCCTCCAGCGCATGGGCCCAGGCTAAAATAGGATCGGCATGGTCCCCCCTTGGGGCACCAGAGGCCCAATCAGTAAGAGCTTGACGTTTCGAAGAACGTCAATGGCCATCAGTAAAATAAGGGTCATCTCACACCGTATATCTAGCGGAGCATCCAGATCACAAAAGGGAAGTGTATAGTAGCCCATACGCTAAAGAATTGCCCTTCTCGCCCAATGCCTACTATGTCGTATCCAGAACACAGAACCTCTATTAACCGCTAAGTCAAACTGATCATGCAAAAAATATTAGCGGTTAATCCTATCGCACGACTTATACGTACTGGTGGCCAGCCAGTCACGCATGTCTGAGTTCTATATGCGACTCGCAATAATATGGTATAAATGTGTCAAGGCCTATGAATGCAACACACAAAGGGTGGTCCCTTAAATCTAAGTTCAATATGTAAGAAAATAGTACATAGCAGAAAATAGAACTGAACAGTAAGATTCTATCAAAGTATGCCATGTATCACAGTTTATTTTGTATAAAGTAAATAATAAGTAAATGCATGAAGTATGAGCTACAATAAATAAACAGCAAATGGCAAGGTATCTTGCCTGAGGTCCTTACTGGTGAAACCGATAATCCCGTTGGGTACAGAATAGTCACAGGGCTACACAAGATGAACTCAGACGATGTGACAAACTTCTAAAATAAAAACCAAATATAAAATATTTTAGAAAATTTTCAGAAAAAATATATGATGTGTATTTTTCCGTCACCATTCCGAAACTTCAAACGGTTCGTGATTTTGATTCTTGGTTCTCCTAGAATCTCAAAAACACTAAAACGTGTCAGATTTTGGACAACTACCAGTCCACAAATTTTTTAAAAAATTAAGTTCAGAATTTATGAAAATAAAACTTATATTCAAAAAATACCTCAATACGATTCCAACGAAAAAAATTTGGAGGTCAAACGGAGTCCGGAGTTGGGAGTTATGGTCATTCAAAATTGCTACAACCTTTAAAAATTAAGGCTAAATTTATGACGTATTTTGGGCTTAGTTATGACGAAGAAAGAGAGAAATTTTGATAAGGATGGTTTGAAAGATGATTTTATTCATAGATTCGATAGATATATATAATGGTTAGCAATTAACTAATTATGATAGGATTAGAATTAAATCAATAAGGATAATTAGGATTACCAACTAATTTGGATAGGAATATGATTGATTTAAATAAGAAACGATCTAATTAATTCTAGATATGATTCCAATAGAATAAGAATTTCTAATGGATAAATCTTTCCAAAAATTTAAAGCAAATAAATTATTAAAAATAAATCAATTTGGTTGCAATCCTTTAAATGATCACCATAATAATTTTAAGTGTTATTCTATACTATCAAATAATTCAAATCATATAAATCCAAATCCAAATCAAACTCAACATAATAACTTTAAAATAATATTTAATATTTATCAAAATAATTTAAATCATATAAAAGATAAATCTTTAAATCAAATAACATTTCAAATCTAGATTAGACAAATCGTAATGCCACAATTAGTCATCGTAATTATTTTAAACAATATTTAAATTATCAACATAATTTAAAGTATAGTTTATAACCACCAAGATAACTTAAATAAATTCAAATATAATCAAATAACTGATAATCATATCAAAATAATACTCGATGTCATCAAATATTATAAGACTTACTTTTATAAATCCAAATCTTTATTTAAAAATAAATGGACAAAAATCTTTTATCGCTAATTTTTTAAAAATATTTTTAGAAGACCGAAAGTAATAACAACATATTTTATATTTCAAATAACAAAATTTGAAAACATTTTTTTTAGAAATATTATTTCAAACCATTAATTTAAAACTGGTTTTTGATAACAAAAGTAATCATAAAATATCTTTTACAAAATTTTGACCAAAATTACTTTTAAACACAAAATTAAAATATATAGAAATAATTTTAAAAAATTCGAGAAGAGGAGTTATAAATCTATCCACCTTAGAAAAAATTTCATCCTCGAAATTTAATGACTACTAGGATAGACGAACTTGGTTGATCGGTAAAAAGATAGTAAGCATTTATGATAAGAGAAAATAGATGGAAGGAAAAAGAGAATTTCTTTAATGAGAATATTAATCAATTTTGGTGAAAATAGAAGAAGTGAATGGATCTGGCTTGATGTGCACGGACATGATGCACATACACATTTGTAGGTGGAGAAAATTTGGATAGAAATTTGTGTGAAGAAAATAATGGCAAGCTAACATATAAATAGGGTAAAAATCTTGGTTAGATAAGGATTATGATTGTTTAAACCCCGCTAGATAAATCATAATTAATTTAACCATTTTTAAAACCAATTCAACCAATCCATAAAAAAAATCTAGATATTCTTTATCTGTATTTTAAACTATTTAAATCAAAATTAGAAAAATTAATTTTCCAATTTAAATTATCATGACAATTAAATAACTAAATCTAAAAAAAATTCAATTATCTTTTTTATAAATAGTAAAAATACAATAATAATTAATTTCAAAATTCATGATAATAAATACTTAAATAGTTGATAGATCTCTTTGCAAACAAATAAATAAATTACAATTAGTTTTTAAAAAATCAAAATATACATGAATTTAATTTTATGCACCTCATGCGAATAGAACATATTATTTACAAAAATATTATTTTCTAACTTATCATAAATACTTGTATATTGAGTAAAAATAGTTTTTATGTATAGTAAAATAAAATTAAGTTTGTATGGCATATAAAAACATTTACCTGCTACGGTATTGATCCACAATAGTTATTTCCTATAAAAATATTTGTAATTAAAACTTTTGTAAAAAGAATTTTAAATACTTCGTATATACGGATTCGCTCTAGACGTACGAATACCAACATAAAATAATTATCAAAATAAGCTAAAAAATTATAGTAAATTTTAGGGGGTTACAGAGATTCCCATTACGTACATAGGTGTTGAGCCCAGGGTTCTTCTTCGAAGAAATATATTGCCTGGTCGTCGTCTTTATCTTTTGAAGGATGTATGGATGTTATGTTGGCTGACAGCACTTTCCAGAAGATTAGGCCGATGCTAGTATCAGAGTCCCAAGTAGAAGCTTCAGACGAGTGAGAATGTGTGACATCCTCTGCTTCTGTACTCTCTGGGGTTGTCGGAGGCGTAACGTTGCCCACCTTCCGTCAAGTACGGTGGTAATAGTCCCACGACTTTTCTTTTGGTACGAGAAGTCGTAGACGAAGACGTCGACCTTTGCCATAGTTCAGACCCTGAAAGCTCTTCAGGTTGTAACCCATCTTTTGGATGAGATATTTGGCTCAATCATTGTACCGGTAAATTTGTATTCTGTCGGTGTCGAGTTCTGGTTCTGCTGGTAGAAGGTTTTGTTGACGCTCGACTTTGCCGAAGATAATAGACTTCTCGTCCTGGTTCTGAGGTGGGACTATGTAACAGACTACTTGCTACGGGACGACTCGATTTACATGATTAACAGTCGTTATTTGTGTTTACAATGACTGCAGGGCATTATTTAAAGTATACATTGTATTACAGTGTGGAAGACTAGAATAATTGAAAGACACCCTTTTATTGATAAAATATGGGATCTTGTCCCGAGAGAGTACATCATCAAGGGACGGTGCATCAACATTGGCGGATATGTAATCCTTCAGCTCTTCGTCAGTGAGCACTGGAGTAGTCTTGGGCAGTTTAGGAGGGTCCATCGGGAGCTTGACCCATGCTGGCTCTTGGGTCTGTGCTGAGAAAGACGCTGGGGCCATCTCCTGTGGCCTGGCGGTGAAAGGTGCCGACGACTTTTGAGGTCTGTAACTCCCAGTTTTCATAAATACGGGTAAAATAGTCATTTTTCATTTTTTTGATATTTTGGAATTATTTATTTATTAATAATGTTTTTTGGGGATTATTTAAGTCGGGTTCGAATTTCATCTCGTTTCGACTTGTATCAGAGACCCGGGTAGCTTAGACTCTAGTCAGGACCCAAATATTAGTTAGACATGGCCCATAAATTCCACTAATTAGTCTAGTATAATTGGGCTAATCCCACACATGACTTAAATGGTTCATTAGAAGATTTTAGAACTTGACCCTTTTGACCCCAAACTGTCATATGACTTAAGTTGACCCAAAGGAGACCAAGGAGGGGAAAATTAGACTTTTCAAATAGGGATAGAGAGGGCTATAGGTGCTGGCCACTTAGGGTTAGTCTCTCTCACTCTATTTCATTTTATAGATGCCTCCTTCTTTCCTATTTTAGTTCTTCCCCAAAACTTGAGAGCTTTCCTCTAGGTTTTGATCTCTCAAACCCATCCAATCTCCTTCCATCCCCCTTAATCTACCAAGGAGAAGGTGCTAACAAGGCTTGGGAGCAAGGAGCAAGGAGCAAGGAAGGGTGTCCAATCTCAAGGAGTTTCCATGTCGGAGATGTGTCCATTTGAGAGTATCATTGGGATCCAACTCCCAATAGGTAAAACTATCTCTCTATTTTGATTTCCCTTCCATTTTAATTAGTTTAGCATTCATTAGGACCACCCCCATGAATAAACCACAATTAGCATGGATTTAGAGGCTCTCATGAGTCCTCTCTAGGAAGTTAGGGTAGTTTTGGTGTCCCCATGGAGAATTTCCAAGAGGAGGCACTCCATGTGTTTGATAGAATGCCTAATAGGCTTATTTGTCTTTTAATTTCAGATTTATAATTGTTAGAGAGTAGATTGATCATGGTTAGGATGTTTAGAATAGTTTTTATATGTATACTAATGTTTATATCTAAGTATCTTAGCCTACAATATCATATTTATATAAAATACATGTCATTTTGATACATATTAATTTGTTGGACAGTTTTATATACATATATATATATATATATATATATATATATATATATATATATGTATGCATGTTAGATATGTTTACATATTAAGAGTGTTGTGGTTGGGTATTGGTGTGGCTTGTGAGTGAGAAGTGGGGATGTTTGTATAGATATGTGTGTGAGTGTGTGTTAAGGGGTGGAAGTGAGGGGGGACTAGGCTGTTGTCCTAGGCAGTGGGCAGCCATTAGGCAAGCCACTGCAACAGAGCACTAGCAGCAGCAAAATGTTGCTGTACAGGGCACTTAGAGCCACTGCAGCCACTCATTTGAGTGCATAGTAGCAGCTGCAAACTGCAGCAGGTTGGAGCAGCAATAACAGCTTCTTTGCTGCCATTTGCAAGCTCAATTTGTCTCCTTTGCTAGCCCCCTTACCTCCCCATTTAGTCTAGCATTAGCCTTAGCCCCTTTGCAACCCATTTGGCCCCCTTTGCATCCTATTTAACTTCAATTCAGCCTCCATTCATTCACCTATTTGACATATATTTCAGTCCATCCCCATTTGACCTTTAAATCAGTCCATAACTTTCCATTCAAATTTTAGTCCATCCCCACATATAAATCAGTCCCCATTACATACCATTTTAGTCCCCATTATACATAAACTAGTCCATCCACTCCACCATATCAGTCAATACATTCATTCATCCATTTTATCACATATCAGTCCATCATTTCATTCCAAATCTAATTCATTCCAGTCCCATTTCAGATTGAATAACAGTCCACATTTCAGTCTATATATTCACATGTATTTATTCAGTCCACTGTTTCACCATACATCCATACATTTACTACAACTTTACATATATTTCAGTCCATATAACTAGTCTATCCATCCACCAAATTCATTTCCATCCACATTCACTACAGCTTGAATCCAATTCAGTCCCATATGGTTTGTTTTGTGTGTGTGTTTGTGTGTCTAGATTACATGTTAGAATGTAAGGTATTTGTATGTTAAGATAATATGGTAGGATGTAAGATAAGTGTCAACTCCGTTTTCTGTTATACGTATTTTCAATATACGTGTACGGAATTCTGACCCGTATTGTGACTTGTCTTAACTAGCTAATCTTGGTTTAGTCCTGTATTGGTTCAATATTGGCATGATAGGGCTCGGTTTGGCTTGGTTGGATTGGTTCAATATATAACCCACCCCTCTTTATAAACCAACTCTCTCTCTCCTCATTTACTTCTCCTTCTTCATTTATTTCTTCCTCTTCTTCCTCTTAACTTCTCCCACCTTCCTAGTCTTAGACAAGTGCAACTTGCTTCATGATGGATCTCAAGTTTTATTGTTCCATTCTCTTCCTTACTTGATTTTAAGCCACTTTAGAACTTAACATTTTTGGGTTTGATGGATAGATTTTTGTAGATCTAAGTTTGTAGTCTTTTCGGATTTCTTGGGTTTTGATCTACCAAACTTTATTACTTTCAAGTTTTGATTGTTCTATGTTGTAGAGAATTCGATTTTACTCAAAATGGACCTTTGAAAAGTTAGATTTTGACTTGTTTGAGGAAGTTATGGCCAAAATAAGATTTAGACATTTTCTAGTTCATCTGTCATGATTCTGGCAGGGACGATGAATAGTATCGCATAAATAGTGCCGCATGGATGCATAGTGCTGCATGCTTGCATACAGGCTTGCATAGTGCCGCATGAATGAATAGTGCCACAGAATGCCGCATAGAGCCTATTTTGGCTGTTTTATGTCCTATTTGGCTGATGTGTGGCCAAAATTTCTCCCAACTCCCAACATAAAAGTTGTAGATCTTTTCCTTGGCTTCAAGAATATGTTACCAACTATTTTATACAAGTTTCTTTTATTCTTGATATGAAGCTTATGATTGCATTGCATGTTTTCTATCTTGGCCTAAATTGCGACGACCCTACTAAATAGCTTGATATTTCTTTAATAAATGAATTTATTAACAAGATTTGATAATATCGTACAGTTGGAGAATAATTGTACCCCCTTATATTCCTAACACTAGCATAGATTCAATTATTATTTTATGCCAATTAGTTACTTTACTTATCCCTTCTCACATGTCAGGATATGTCTTTCCTTTCGAATATTTCTTATGTGATATGATATGTGTTTCTATGCTTATCCGGATTTATTGTACTTTACAATCTATGCCATATTTAGAATTTCTAAATAGTGACCCGTTGTGCGCACTCATGATTTATATCTTTTCTTTGCTTTATATGATAGTGACCCGTTGTGGTGCACTCTTGAACATGTCTTTCTTTGCTTTACATGATAGTGATCCGTTGTGGTGCACTCTTGAACATGTCTTTACATGATAACTCTTGATAGTAACCCGTCGTGGTGCACTCTTGAAAAGTAAGTTGACATGATAATTCTTGATGGTGGTCTGTCGTAACGCACTCTTTACATGATAAGTAATCTTGATAGTGGCTCGTAGTGGCGCAAACTTGACAAGTAATCTTGATAAGTAACCTAACATGATAATCTTGATATGCTATTGTGACTGCTATCTTGACTTGCTAAGTAACTCTTATCCTGACACCGTGGGTGTTTGTGCTTGTGTAAGCTACATGTCTTGTCTTGCATCATGTCTAAGGCGTGGATTCCTGATGACCACGGTCAGGGATTTATACTGAATCTTGCTAGGATTAATGACTAGATTGATCAAGTAGTTCATGAAGAGACTTTTCCAGTTACCTGTTGCCCTTTTGATCCCGGCCTTATATATAATATATACATTGGACTTGGAGCTATCAGTCATGATGAGCACATTTCCAGCCCACCGTCGAGTGGGGCGTGACACGGTTTAAGTGGTGGCCCATGTAAGGTCTTGTAAATCAAGATGTGTGGGGGTTTTACCGCATAGATGTCTCAATCAGCACTCGCCCTTGATCTTTACTCGTGTCTCCTAATCTTTCTGAAATCTTGACTTGATCACATGCTTATATCCTCGATCTATCTTGGTCCTTCCTTATTATTTCCCATGTCGTTTCTTCAGCGGCATTGTTCTTGGTCCTACCGATCAGCAAGGTGGAGCACCTCCAGTTGACCAGCAGCAACTTGGGGACCAGCCCCAGTACCAGCAGCAGCAGTACCAGCCTCCGAGGCCATTAACGCCTCAGGCACAAGCCTGCCGCATAAATGAATAGTGCCATAGAATGTCGCATAGTGCCTATTTTGGCTGTTTTATGTCATATTTGGCTGATGTGTGGCCAAAATTTCTTCCAACTCCCAACATAAAAGTTGTAGATCTTTTTCTTGGCTTCAAGAATATGCCACCAACTATTTTATGCAAGTTTCTTTCATTCTTGATATAGAGCTTATGATTACATTGTATGTTTTCTATCTTGGCCTAAATTGCGACGACCCTACTAAATAGCTTGATATTTCTTTAATAAATGAATTTCTTAACAGGATTTGATAATATCGTACTGTTGGAGAATAATTGTACCCCCTTATATTCCTAACACTAGCACAAATTCAATTATTGTTTTATGCCAATTAGTTACTTTTACTTATCCCTTCTCACATGTCAGGATATGTCTTTCCTTTCGAATATTTCTTATGTGATATGATATGTGTTTCCATGCTTTTCCGAATTTATTGTACTTTACAATCGATGTCATATTTAGAATTTCTAAATGGTGACCCATTGTGGTGCACTCATAATTTATGTCTTTTCTTTGCTTTATATGATAGTGACCAGTTGTGGTGCACTCTTGGACATGTCTTTCTTTACTTTACATGATAGTGACCTGTTGTGGTACACTCTTGATAGTGACCCATCGTGGTGCACTCTTGACAAGTAACATTGACATGATAATTCTTAATGGTGGTTTGTCGTGATGCACTCTTGACATGATAAGTAATCTTGATAGTGGCCCGTCGTGGCGCACTCTTGACAAGTAATCTTGATAAGTAACCTAACATGATAATCTTGGCATGCTGTTGTGATAGCTATCTTGACTTGCTAAGTAACTCTTGTCTTGACACCGTGGGTGCTTTTGCTTGTGTAAGCTACATGTCTGTTCTTGCATCATGTCTAAGGCGTGGATTCCTGATGACCATGGTCAGGGATTCATACTGAATCTGGCTAGGATTAATGACTAGATTGATCAAGTAGTTCATGAAGAGAATTTTCCAGTTAGCTGTTGCCCCTTTGATCCCGACCTTATATATAATATATACATGGGACTTGGAGCTATCTGTCATGATGAGCACATTTTTAGCCCGCCGTCGAGTGGGGCACCTCCTTAGGAAACATGTATCTTACTGCAGTGTGTCTGCTATACTTGTTTTTCTTTTTGCCGGGGTCACTCAGGTAGCAGCAGGCGGGTAACTGGACTTGGAAATCTCATTACATCATATTATTAACTAGGCTTGTGATAACCCTAGTTAGTTAAAGTATCAAGTCGTACTCATTTCTTGGCCGTGATTGTTGGATGGAGTCCAATCTTGTCTAGTCTTGTTTAGATCTAGTACATGGTTATCTCAGGACATGCTTGCTTATGCTTTACTTATTCGATAATTGGTTAGAGACTAAGCTCTATTCAGGTGAAGGGTTAAAACCCCGGTCCTTGTTTGGTTTACGGGTTGTAACTTGGCTACCGGAATAGTCCCTTAGTTGTCTTATCGTTTATCATATTATTTTCTCTAACTCATGTCTTTTATTATCAATTATGTTTTTATGTGCTAATATGCTGATTTTAGTTCTTAAGTGAAGCCTCCCTTGTGGCAATTGCTCTTTTTGGGGTCTGACCCAGCTGGTTTTGTATGGCCAGATTTTGGAGCAGCTCCCGAGGATCTCCTGGCCTTCCTGTCAGATGGTGAACACTAGAAGAAATCCTGGCAACGAGTGGGTTTTGTATTGCTCTCCCCGCTCTATTATAAAATTATTATTTTGAGGTGTTTAGCCGTCGAACAAGTGTTAGCTCGTGTTGAATACTTATATTTTTTGTCTGCCTACAGGCTGTAACATGAATAACAAATCCTAGGATTGATCATGTATGAATGAAACTCTTGCTAGTCCTTGGATTTTGTACGACTAGCTTCATGATCATCTGTATATAAAATGTGCGGGACGCCTTACTATTGATTATCTGATGGTCTAACATCTTATAACTATTATTACTTGCTTGAGATTGAGACACTAGGCTTGTTCTTGACCATAAGAGACTGATGGCTTGTAGATAAACCCTCATGTATCTAAATAGCCGTGACCGTATATCGAGGTGGATTACACTTCTATATATGTAGCTGGCTGTGTCTGCCCCCGCTCTCTAGTATTCTGATTTTGGGGCATGACAATAAGGTAGTGAGGTTTTATTTAATAAGTTATCATGTTAGCAAGGTAAGGTAATGAGGATTAACTTAGTATAGGGTAAGGTATCAAGATACCAAGTTGAGGTATCAAGATACCGAGATATGGTATCGAGATATGAGGGTAAGGTGTTGCAATACCTTACCAAGGTATTGGAGTTGCATTAGGGTAAGGACAAGGTAAAGGGTAAGGTAAGATAGAAGTTAAGGTAAATTACCTATGTTAAGGTAATTACCGCAAACTAAGATATTGGTATTGGGATACCATTTTGACCAAGATATGGGATGTCTTGGTTGGTAAATGTTAGGAATAGTATGCTTAGGCTAGTTTTGACCTCGGTTGACCAAGTTTGACCGTTTTGACCAAAAGTCAACTATCAGTCAACGCTTGGCCAAGAAATGACTAAAACTTGATCGAACTTGATCAGTTGACCAAAAGTCAACTGTTAGTCAACATTAGTTTAGTTTGACCTAGAGTTGACCAGTTGACCAAAAGTCAATTGTAAGTTAACCCTTGACCTAGTTTGACCTAGTTTGACTTTGTTAACTTTGCTTGACTAAGATTGACCTAGATTGTACAACATAACTAAAATATCATGCCATTCACGATCAAACCCTAATTAACTCATAATATCTCATCATTAAGTCTGTGACATCACTTTGAGCATCTATTCTCACTGACAGCTCAGGACCGCAGGTAAGTACATTCACTTATAGTTTTCATTGTCTTGATATCTGCTATATACGATTCAGTTGTACTGTCTTACTTGATTCCCGACACGATGGTTCACGGACTAGTATACGTCGGATCCTGTCATGAGATGTTATTCTTGGACTTTCCTGGTATATTGGTACATTGTTCGATCTTGTTTTTCTTGTACTTGTATAGACACGGATTTGGGAGTAGGATGGCTTCCTGCTTTTGAATCCCGTGTCATGATATGACATGTCCAGATCCATTATACTACTCGAGGATGGAGAGTTATTAGAGGTTATGTGATCAATCCCCTCATGTCACTATTCTTGTGCTTGCGTCACCCTCACCGCACGTAGGGTATAGCAAGATCTTATATTTCTTGTGCTCGCTCTCCATGTTGGCCGGCTTGACCCTTCTTCAGATTTTTCTGTGATAGCCGGGCCAAATAGAATAGCTTGATCATGCGTCCCAAGTCGATCACATAACGCTCTAATGTCTCATGGCACCAGTTTATGTTTACGTTTATACATCATATATCCCTGTTCTATCTACATTTCTGTATTTCATACCATGACATGATATCTAGTTTACATATCCTGTTTACATTTTCTGTCTTGATATTTCATCTTGTTTTTTATTATAATTTTCTCTTATAGAATTTATCAATTCATGTGAAACTGTTGTTAGTGTTTATACTTTCTCATATCCTGACTGGATAACCCTGTTGATGTTTACAGATGATTTAGAGGCCGATTGCTCGACCATCTATGGCTATAACATAGATGGCGAGTATGACTTGGACATTCTCATGGAGCCGGTGCTTATAGAGGACACACCGTCTACTTAGACTAGTTAGATAGGTTTGCCTGGACTGTGATCCAGGTAGTACTTCAGACTTGTAGTATATATATTTTTTGGGATTTCTGTTATGTTTTTAACTCTAAAACTGTGTGGGATCTTGTATCTATTTCCTGTTATTTCCTTCTATCATATCTTTCATATTTGGTGCTATCTTCGTTAGATGTCTTGTGATTTAGTTGAGACATTATATACCTCCGTACGGAGATGACAGGTACCTTTATATTGTGTCAAAATGTTGTATGTTATAGACGACTTATATACAGCGTTCTGCCGTTGATTCTGTGGCATAGGCTGGACGTACCTACGTGCTCGTGCCCCTACTTAGGGTACGGGTCGTGACACATTTTTGTGGTGGCCTATGCAGGTCCAGTGTCGCAACTAGTACGATCTCATAGTGGTACTCGACTTAGAGTACTAATTACAAGCCTGCAGTTAGGATAGAGGTTCTAGGATATGATAGGAGTTACTCAATCACATTTTAGGAAAATGTTCAATCTTTCGATTATCATGACAACTCTTCTTACAATTCAAATTTAATTGTCCTTCTTTGATAATATCATATCTTATGCCATTTTGATCTTTTGCTCGAATCTGTCTTCAGGATGACGATTACCCGAGCTCAGGCTGCTGGATCTAGTACTGCCCCGGAGAGGTATAATCTGTCGAGGTCTATTGTTCCAAAGGAGGGAGAGGTCCAGACGGATGTCCCTGCTGCCCCTACTGTTCCTGCCATCTAGGTGGGAGTAGCAGCAGCAGTTCCTGGGGGTCTTCCACCTCCAGTTCGGAGGCCTTCCATCGTCATATCGGAGACTCTTCTGCCGCCACCACCGGTACCGACCGACATATTGTAGATGTTCGTGCTTCTCCAGCAGATGATGGAGGCACAACGAGCACAGGCAGAGGCATCTCAACGGCAGTCAGAGGTTCTGAGGCAGAGTATGGAGAATGCTCATCCGCTAGCATTGGCAGCGGTCGAGAAGGTGGCTGCAGCTCCGGTTCAGGGCACTCCAGCCCAGGAGTCACAATAGCAGCAGGCGAGGCCTGGATCAGTGCTGGATTTCAAGAAGATGGTCCCGAGAGAGTTCAAGGGGACTGAGGGCATCCTTTATGCCGATGAATGGCTAGTGGACGTTGAGCAGAGCTTGGAGCTAGCAGAGCTTCCGAGGAGGCTGTGGGTGTCATCTACGGCGAGTCAATTCTTTGATATCGCCTTGACATGGTACCACACAGATCCTCGTACGTCAGTCAGAGGGTTGACCTGGAAGAACTTTCAGAGGCTATTCAAGGAGAAGTTCTATCATGATATAGCTCTCAGCGCGTTGGAAGGCCAGTTTGTCTGGCTGGTCCAGGGGAACTCGTTTGTAGACGAGTATGCGACAGAGTTCTTTTGCCTGAGCCGATTCTCTCAAGGGATGGTTCAGGATGAGAGAGGGAAGGCCCGCAAGTTCAGGAGGGGCCTGATTTATGTAGTTCGCTCTCGCACTTCTAGGCGTTGCGATACGACATTTGAGCAAATTTTGATGGATGCTCAGATTGTAGATAAGGACTACGGTTTGAGGCCCAAGAGGAGCAGTGATGCTTTGGGGGCTGGTTCTAGTACAAGGCCGGCCAAGCACCCTCACACTCAGCAGAGGCAGTTTCAGCAGCAGCCTCAGTTCCAGTAGCATTAAACACCATCACGTGTGCATCACCAAGGGCAGAGAAAGGCCACTCAGTACGACTTCTGCAGGAAGCCGGGGCAGAGTAGAGCTCAAGAGGTCTGTCATAAGAGGATGGGCGCTTGTTTGTACTATGGAGCAACCGACCACCAGCTGAAGGATTTTCCTGGTCGTATAGGCCGAGGAGGTTAGGACCGAGCACCACATGCTAGGGCTCCAGCTGGACCTGCAGTTCAGCAAAGGGGTCCGCCACTTCAGATGCAGCAGCAGCATTTTGTCCAACATCAGAGGGGAGCACCCCAGGGCAGAGAGTTCGTGCTGACAGCTGAGGAGTTTGAGCTATTGGGCAATGTAGTGGCAGGTTCTGTTCTACTCGATTCTTTTTCTGCTTTAGCTTTGTTTGACTCTGGTGATACGTACAGTTTTCTGTCTGTTTCTTTTGCTCTTAGACACAATATTATTGCTGAATCCTTGGGTAGGACTTGCAAGATTATGACTGGGCGAGGCATTATCCTAGTCAATAATATTTGTAAGAGATGGAGAGTTATACTGGGAGTCCGAGATTTGAGTGCGTGTCTGCTCGTAATGCCACTTCCGAGCTACGATATGGTACTCGGTATGGATTGGTTGAGCAGGCATCATGCTAGTATAGATGGTAGAGGAGGCAAAGTTTTATTTAGACCACCGGGTGAGCCAGAGTATGAGTTTGCCAGAGGAGCAGCTGAGCCGATAGATGGGCTCTGTGGAGCTTTGTTGGCGGGGTAGGAATTGCCACATCCATTGATAGCAGAGTTCTTGGATGTCTTTCTCGAGGAATTGCCTGGGATGCCGCCAGACAGAGATGTTGAGTTCTCTATAGACTTGGTACCGGGCGCTGAGCCTATTTCATAGCACGTCTATAGGATGAACAACAGCGAGTTGGCAGAGATGAAGAATCAAGCTGACGAGTTGCAGGACAAGGGTTTCATCAGATCCAGTTCTTCACCCTGGGGCGCACCTGTTCTGTTTGTTCCGAAGAAGGATGGTATGGTACGTATGTGTATCGATTACAGAGCGCTCAACAACCCCACTATCAAGAACAAGTACCCGTTGCCGAGGATTGACGACTTGTTCGATCAGATGAGCGGTACGAAAGTATTTTCGAAGATAGACTTGAGGTCCGGCTACCATCAGCTGAAGGTGAAGTGGGAAGATGTTCCGAAGATGGATTTTTGGACTCGGTACGGCCAGTATGAGTTCACTGTCATGCCATTTGGGTTGACCAACGCCCCAGCAGTATTCATGAACTTGATGAACAAGGTATTCCATCAATACCTTGACAAGTTCATGGTGGTCTTTATAGATGACATTTTGGTCTACTCGAAGATGCCGAAGGGACACGAGGAGCATCTACGGATTGTGCTTGAGACTCTGAGGAAGGAGCAGTTGTACAGGAAGCTTTCAAAGTACGAGCTCTTCCTGGGACAGATAGAGTTCATAGGTCATGTTGTGACCGAGCACGGGATCTCAGTGGACCCGAAGAAGATTTCAGCAGTGGTGTCTTGGTCTACACCCAGTTCAGTTGTCGAGATTCGAAGCTTTCTGGGTCTAATAGGCTACTATAGAAAGTTCGTCCAGGACTTCTCTTCGATTGCAGAGCCGATGACTAGACTCACCAGGAAGGACATGGAGTTCGTCTGGACTGAGGAGTGTCAGGCTGCTTTCGATGAGCTGAAGAAGAGGTTGACCTCAGCTCCGATCTTGACAGTACTATTTGGGACTGGTGGTTTCACGATCTATAGCGACGCTTTTGGGATGGATTTGGGTTACGTTCTTCAGCAGCACGGGAAGGTGATTGCCTATGCATCTAGGCAGTTACGTCCTCATGAGAAGAACTGCCCTACTCATGATCTGGAGTTAGCCGCTGTTATCTTTGCTTTGAAGATGTGGAAGCATTACTTGTACGGAGAGCGAGTTGAGATCTTCACGACTCACAAGAGCTTGAAGTACGTGTTTACACAGAAGGAGATGAACATGCGCCAGAGACAGTGGCTTGAGCTGATGAAGGACTTCGATATATCATTGTAATACCATCCGGGCAAGGCCAACGTAGTTGCAGATGTCTTGAGCAGGTATCCAGTCGCTATGTATTGACGGCATATTGTCATCTTTTGGCCGATATGGATAGTTTGGGTATCGAGGTGATTGTTCCGGATATAGAGGTTCAGATATGTGGCTTACAAATTCAGTCTACAAATTCAGTCTGAGTTGATGGACAGAGTCAGATCAGCACAGTATGACGATGTTGCCCTGAGGAGCATCAGGGAGCAGGTGCGGGCAAGTTTGCTCGACGATTTCTCTATAGCATAAGATGGGTCGCTGAGGCACGGTGCTAGACTGTACGTTTCGAGTAGAGAGCTTCGGGAGAAGGTTCTTCAGAATGCGCATCGCTCTCAGTACTCTATGCATCCTGGAGCCAACAAGATGTACAGAGATTTGAGAGAGCACGTATGGTGGTATGACATAAAGTGAGAGGTAGCTCAGTTTGTATCTTGCTGCCTAGTGTGTCAGCAGGTGAAGGCCGAGAGGCAGAGGCCTGGTGGGTTGCTACAGCCACTACCCTTTCCTGGGTAGAAGTGGGAGCACATCACCATGGACTTTCTGTCCGGAATTTCACGATCTCCTGGAGAGAAAGACACGATTTGGGTCATTGTTGATCGATTGATCAAATCGGCCCACTTGTTGCCTTTCAAAGTGGGTTTGTCTACGAAGAAGTCGGCAGAGCTGTACGTGCGACAGATAGTCAGATTGTATGGAGTTCCGGTGAGCATAGTCTCAGATCGGGATAGTCGTTTCACTTTCCATTTCTGGAGGAGTTTGCATATTAGCTTGGGCAACCAGCTCAAGTTTAGTACCGCTTACCACCCCCAGATAAACGGGCAGTCAGAGAGGACCATCCAGACTCTTGAGGAAATGCTTCGCACATGTGTGTTAGACCTCGGGTGTTCTTGGGTGGATCATCTTCACCTGGTAGAGTTTGCTTACAACAACAGCTACCAGGCCAGTATAGAGATATCACCATTTGAGGCTCTATAAGGACGGAGATGTCGCACTCCTTTGTCATGGGATGATATCGGTGAGAGGATGATGCTTGGGTCGGAGGTGGTAGTGGATGCGGCCGAGAAGGTTAGACTAATTAAATACAGACTTCTGGTGGCTCAGGATAGGCAGCAGCATTGGGCCGATAGCCACCGGAGACCGTTAGAATTCGAGGTTAGTTTCAGTTTCCTGTCGTGCTTGTTCATGATTGTTTGTTTGGTTTTGTGTACTATGTTTTATTTTATGTCTAGGTTGGTGATATGGTGTTCCTGAAGATTTCCTCGACACGTGGTGTTGGCCCATTAGTCGTGGTCAAACCTGATTGTAATAATTGATCAAACTCTCTCGATATAAATGTAAGTCAATTCAGATGTTTACCTACGACGTTTTGGACACTGCTCAATGATGGATATCTACGATGTTCAAGACTGAATTTGTTTGCCATTTCAAATGTATTTCTGTCGAAGCTATGTAATTTTTTATTTTATTGAGTCTAGGAATACATTGTACACCAAGTCGTACTGGCAAATAGGCTGTCCGAAATCATTTTTCAAAATCACCCTATCTCTTTAAAAATGACCTATGTTTTTGAAAACATCCTTTTTACAAAAAGCTTCTGAAGGACTTTTCAAAAAGCCAAAATTGATTTTTCTCAAAAATGAACTGGCAGAACCCTAGCAGAACTCGGCCCGAGTTCGGCCAGAGTTCGGCCAGAGTTCAGCCAAGTAGAACGTTAGTGAACGTTTAATTTTGAACTTGGTCATCCTTCAGTTGCGGTTTATTACAAAGAGTTCTGTCCGAATTCTGCCCGAATTCTGTTAGAGTTCTGTCTTTGGAAAAACTATAAATAGAGAAGCATTTCGATCATTTCAAATCACCAATTCACTTTCAATCTCTTCTCTTCTTAAGCTTACATTCTTACAAAGAGTTCTAAAATGCTTTCATTTTCAAATCCCAAGCCAATTATAATCCTCTAGTCGATTTGCAAGTGCGGTGCGGTCTAGAAGTTTCAAGAGCGATTGTATTCAGAGGCTTGATAGAAGATTCAACTCTTCACAATTGATGTTGGTCGAGGTCTTCGTATCAAAGCTCGTGTCTATAGAAGTTGCAAGGACTTCGTATGAAAACTTGCAGAATTTTCCAATAGTGGATTCAACTGGAAGCTAGAGTTCTTTCGACTGGACTAGTCCTCACAAGAGAGAAACCAGTATAAATCTCGGTGTTTGCGTTTGCCTTCTGATCACTTTTAATTTCTATTATTTACTTTGTGATTATTATTATATCTGTGATCTAACAGCTAACAAGATTTTTAATTAGCAATATTCTGCTGCCTACTCTATTCCCCCCTCTAGAGTATTCTGCTTTACGATTTTGTTCCTACAATTTGTATTAGAGCAGGTTCTCCATCTAGTGGTATTATATATTGATCCCAATTGTTCCGATAATTGGTATCAGAGTGGGTTATATAGGTAAAGCAAGATAAAATTGCAGTTATATTCAATTTTTATATAGATCACATCATTACACATGGCAACTGTGAAATTCACAAGTGAAGGCCAAGCCACAAACAGACCTCCACTGTTTGATAGCACAAACTGCACTTATTGGAAAACACGTATGAGTTTCTTTCTGAAATCTCTTGATTTTGACTTATGGTCTGTAGTTATTGATGGCTATAAAAAGCCACATTGTATTAATGTTGATGGTGTTTTAGTTGAAAATCCCCACGACAAATATACAGAGGAGGAAAAGAAAAAGGCCAGTCTTGACGCACGTACTATTAACGCTCTATTTTGTGCTTTAGACAGAACTGAATTCAACAGGGTGTCTACTTGTACAACATCAAATGAAGTGTGGAAACTTCTCGAAGTAACCCACGAAGGAACAACACAAGTCAAGGAGTCAAAGATCAACAGACTTACTCAGGAGTACGAGGCGTTCAAAATAAAGCCAAGTGAATCAGTCACTCAGATGTTTACAAGATTCTTGGATACTGTAAATCCTCTGTCTTCACTAGGCAAGGATTACAGTAACCATGAGAAGATTCGCAAACTTCTACGAGCCTTTACAAAGAACTGGATTCCAAAGGCTACTGCAATCATTGAAGGGAACGACCTCTCAACAATGTCTATAGAAACACTTATAGGTATGCTACTCACTCATGAGTTAGAACTTTAAGACTTTGAAGATGCTACACCAAAGGAGAAGTCAGAGAACACGATCGCTCTCAAGGCTCAACATAGAAGAACCATCGAAGATGATTCTGATGACAGCGACTCCGACTCTGAAGATCAAGCTCTTCTGGTAAGAAAGTTCAAGAAGTTCATGAGATTTAAAAGGAGAACAAAAGACAGCAATAACAACAACAACGAGGAAGATCCTACTTGCTACGAATGTAAGAAGAAAGGACATATGAAGAAAGACTGTCCAACAGCATCATCATCAAAGAAAAACAGCAAATATGACAAAGGCTATCTGAAGAAATCTACATCAAGAAAGTAAGCCAACACGAGCATATGACATGAAAGTGAAGCCAGCGACTCAGAAGATGAACAATCAGATGACGCTGCAAATGTATGCTTGATGGCTTGTGATCAGGTAATTACTAATCCTCTATTTGATCCTTATGATGATTTCACCTTTGAGCAACTAGGAGATGCTTTCAGTGAACTGTTAGATGATTACAGAAAACTGCGTAGAAAATATGAAACCTCTAAGAAGGTACTCAAAGAGTACAAAGGTAAAATAGGAAGACTTACTGACCTACTAGATCATGTTAGAGATAATGAATCTTCAAATGAGTCCGATGAGCTTTCTTTTATTAAATTGTTGTTACATGAAACTGTGAAGCTATCCGAAGAAAAAGACCAAACTATTATCCAGTTAAAGGAAGACCTATCTAAGGAGAGAAAGAGTCTCCAGTGTGCACAGGTCAGATTAGAATCACTTACATCTGACTATACTAGATTATATGACACTTCCAAAAAGTTGGAAATTAGTTTAGGAAAACGGCCTGAAGTTGCTGCTTCCTATTCTAACACGTGTCAATTACCAAATCATCGGAACACGCCCAACACTGTCAGACCAAACCATACCAAGACTATGCCCAAGAAGACCAATAGGCATGCATTCTTCTATACTAGAAAACCAAAACCTACCAATCATGCACCTAATACTACTTTCAACACTCAACATGATAAATGTCATTATTGTGGCCTCATTGGTCATATATCTTCTTCATGTAGAATTAGAAAGTTAGTAGATTTAAATATTTATGCATGGATATCGAAAACTAACCAGTCAGGACCCAACAAGAAATGGGTACCAAGAGTTTCATCTGTAAATTGTTTTGTAGGTGGGACTCCCTTCACATGCTGGGAGCAAATGGATCCTCGACAGCGGTTACTCACGGCACATGACCGGTGATGCTTCATTATTCGCAACACTGTCGAAGAGGAATAAAGAAGGATACATCTCCTTCAGTAACAATTTAAGAGGGTATATAATCGGTATCGGTGACATTGATGCTAAAACAGCATGTAGATGTTTGATGGCCAAAAGCGTTGAGAGTCAACTATGGCATATGAGACTCGGTCATGCAAACATGGATACAATTTTAAGATTATCTACAAAGAAGTTGGTACGCGACTTACCGAATATTTCTTTCAAGAAGGATATGGTATATAGTGAATATGAAAAGAACAAAGCTACCAAATCCGCATTCAAATCCAAGAACGCTGTAAGTACCACTAGACCTTTACAACTGTTGCATATGGACTTATTTGGACCCAGCAAAATTTCTAGTCTAGGTGGTAAGTTATATGCATTTGTTATTATAGATGATTTTTCTAGATATACATGGGTTTATTTTCTTGCACGCAAGAACGATGCATTATCAGAATTTATCACCTTTTGCAAGAAAGTACAGAATGAAAAAGGGTTCATGATTACTCGTAATCGTAGTGATCATGGCGGCGAATTTGAAAATGCAGAATTCAAGCAATTTTGTGACACACACGATTATCTGCATGAATTTACTTGCCCTAGGACTCCGCAATAAAATGGAGTTGTGGAACGTAAGAACAGAACTCTATCTGAAATGGCTAGAGTAATGTTAAACCAGTTTAGTCTACCTAGATACTTATGGGATGAAGCTGTAAATACAGCATGCTATATTCTCAATAGGGTTCTAATTCGACCTATATCGAAGAAGACTCCCTATGAATTATGGTTTGATAGAACACCAAATGTTTCTTATTTCAAGATCTTTGGTTGCAAATTTTTTATTCTTAATACTAAAAATAGTTTGAGTAAATTTGATGAAAAGGCCGATGAAGGTATATTTTTAGGTAATGCAGCAAAGCGCGAAGGATACAGAGTCTTCAACAAAAGAACCATGATCATCGAAGAATCTATAATTGTCAAGTTTGATGAGCTAAATCAACACTTAGACGATGATGACAATGAAGACATAATCGCACCAAGTATAGCTACTGTAAAACCTTTACACAAAGATACAGAACCATCACATCAGGCATCAAATGAACCTCCAAGCAAAGAAGCCAGAACTAGCAATCTTGAGACTACACCAAAAGAGATGAGATTCTTGGCTAATCATCCAAAGAACTTGGTAATTGGTGAGATTACCAAGGGTGTAAGTACTCGTTCCTCTAATAAAGATATAACTTCTTGTGTTGCTTTTTTCTCGCAGTTTGAACCAAAAAATATTGATGAAGCATGTAGTGATAATTTTTGGTTAGATGCTATGCAAGAGGAATTAAACCAATTCGAACGGAATCAAGTTTGAAAACTTGTTCCCAAGTCCATTGATCATCTGGTCATTGGCACCCGATGGGTATTCCGAAATAAACTGAACGAGAATGGTTTAGTAACATGTAATAAGGCTCGACTCGTAGCTCAAGGATACAATCAAGAAGAGGGTATCGACTACGATGAGACTTATGCCCCAGTTGCGAGATTAGAATCCATTCGCATGTTATGTGCATTTGCATGTTTTTATTATTTTAAGTTATTTCAAATGGATGTCAAAAGTGCTTTTTTTAAATGGTTTTATAAAAGAAGAGGTTTATGTAGCTCAACCACCCGGTTTTACTGATTTCAAATTTTCTAAATATGTTTTCAAGTTGAAGAAAGCCTTATACGGTTTGAAACATGCCCCTCGTTCTTTGTACGATCATCTAAGCTCTTTTCCACTTGGTAACATTTTTTCAAAGGAAAATATTGACACTACTTTTTTTATAAAATCTTTGAACAACAATATTCTTTTGATTCAAGTCTATGTAGATGATATTGTCTTTGGATCTACTGATGAATCTCTTTGTCAAAAATTTTTAAAGTGTATGCAGAATGAGTTTCAGATGAGCATGATGGGAGAGCAGAAATTCTTTCTCGGACTACAAATCAAACAAACCAACAATGGGACGTTCATAAATCAAGCAAAGTACACAAAGGATCTATTAAAAAAGTTCGACATGGAAGCAGCAAATCCACTTAGCACTCCAATAGCGACTTCAACCAAGCTTGATATTGATGAACAAGACAAACCCGTCGACATACGTAAGTATCGAGGTATGATCGGTAGCTTACTATATTTAACTGCTAGTCGACCAGACATTATGTTTAGTGTTTGCTTATGTACACGTTTTTAAGCTAATCGTAAGGAATCATATTTGTGCGCAGTTAAGCGTATCTTTCGATACCTTAAAGGCAGTTTTTCTGTCGGCTTATGGTATCCCAAAACCGCGTCATTTAACCTAAACGATTATTCTGATGCTGATTTTATCGGATGTAAAGTAGATAGAAAAAGTATCAGCGGTACATGTCATTTTCTATGAAAAGTTCTAGTCTCTTGGTTTAGTAAAAAGCAAAATTCTGTTGCATTATCAACAACCGAGGCTGAGTATATCGCCGCAGGACGTTGTTGTGCACAAATTTTGTGGATAAAACAAATTTTAGAAGACTATGGATTATATTTTACACACATACCCATTTTATGTGACAACACTAGCTCTATTAATTTGACTAAGAATCCAGTATGTCACTCTCGTACTAAACATATCGAGATTCGACATCACTTTCTTAGAGATTATCAACAAAATGGAGATATAGACCTTGTAAACATTGATACACAGAATCAATTAGCTGGCATACTCACAAAACATCTAGCGGAAGATTGTTTCAATTATTTACGTCGAGAATTAGAAATTTTAGATATCAATAATATTAATTAATTTTATTTTATTAATTATTTATTCGATACTCAAAAACTATTTTCGTGACAAGCCTAAAAAGAGTCTGTCTGTCACTACGACTACGGTCGAAGCGAAGCGGTACTTAAGAGTTCTCCGGTGAACCTCCGTTAGCTGGGACAGTACTCCTACAGCTAATCTGAGACAGAAGCTAAGTAAAGAATATTAATTTATAAAATAATATTAATTATATTATTTTGAGATTTAAAATTACTAAACTCTGAATTAATCATTTGAAACGAATTAATGAAAAAGATGTGGCCCCATTTCTATTATTTTTGATATATTTATAGCCAGGCAACCCTTGGTGAATTCGGCCCGAGTTCGCTCCGAATTCGGGCAGAGTTCGGCTGGGTATATATATGTACCAGCCAGAACCTGAGGCCCCCATCTTCTTTATTCTTCCAAACATCCTCAAACAGCAGCAGCCGTGCCTACAAACCCTAGCTCTTCTCCACCCTTGTTCTTCCAATCCGCGTAGAGATTTTCGTCCAAACTTTGGATTTGTGCGGAGAATCTCGTCCTCAACAACATATCCAATTCTTGGAAGGTATAATTCTTTCCCTTCTCTACTTTTCAATTCTTAGGGTTTCTAGAATTTTGGGAAAGAATGCCTAAGTTTAATCCCTTCAAGAGGAAGAAGATCAATACCAGTGAAGAGGCATCGTCTTCGGATCCGCATATGGATTGCCTCTTTTCTCCTGTCCAATCGGACGACGGTGCATCGGACGAGTTTTACTTTAAAACTTCAGACCAAGCTTTATTATGGTATGCCGATTTCATTATGCGTACTATTTGCACCGGTTCACCGATCAAATGGACTATTTTTCCTGATCATCGCCCTTACTTTGAGGCATTAGGGTTACAGCACTTTATTACCCTACAATTTTCTATTGCTAATAATACCGTTAGATTATTCTATTATAATTTCGTGTTAGACACTTTTACCGCGAGAACACGTGTCGGAGGGATCGATATCAAATTCACTGATGAAACGTTAGCAAAAATCCTTGGTATTCCAAACGAAGGTGCCCCGCTCGATGATATCACTGATTTTGATTTTCCCGATGGTACGACGCCCATTAGTTTCAAGAATGAGCTTTGTGCGCCCGCACGCGCTCGTCCTGGAAAGTTCAAGGCTAATAACTTGAACTTGTTTAATTACGAATTATATCGCATCATCTATTCCACTTTACTTCCAAAATCTACTTCCAATGATGATGTCACTGCACTTGAGCTCTCTGCTCTTTATCACATTCTTAAGGGGATTCCTTTTTTTGCCCCTAAGACTATCATTCAGATGATAGGTAGATGTCGTGAAAGAGACCGCAACCTATCTTATGCGATGATCATCCCTCGTATCTTTCAGAGATTTGACATTGACCTATCTACTTGTGCTGTTGACCCTGAACCCAAGTTCCTCAAACTCTCTCATCGCAGCAATGCCACTATTCTTCCACCTACTGTACCTACTCCTCCTGTACCTACTCCTACAGCACCTGGACCTCTTCATTCTTACCCTATGACATTTAAGGGTATTCATCAGCACCTGTCAGATCTACAGTCATTCTATGTTGACACTTCCAAGGAACGTGAGTTCGGTGACGTGACTCGGTTCCAGGCTATTGCCAACTCCTTCTCTGTCACGCCCCAGAACCAGAATACTGGAGAACGAGGGAATGACTCAGCCAGCTACGTATTACGGGTAGATGAATACCGTATAATACGATCAATGTTGTCTAGAAGACAAGGGGGTGCATACTACATGAAAGTCTCGCTATGGTCACTTCACATCTATTGTCTCAATCATTCAAACAAGAAGCAATAACAGAGAACATTTAAGATAAAGCAATAAGGCGTCCCAAACGCTTAGTCAAAATGTTCTTGAGATCTGGCTTTACAAAACATAGCCAGATGATATAGCAACATATACACAATTGTTATCAGCTGCAGTCTGACTTAATTACAATTATGTAAAAGTAAGTACAAGACAATCCGACTAACATGTCGGTGCCAAACGGCAAAATATAAAGTAAGTAACAAAACGAACGAGGAAGTAAGGAACCCACTCGAGTCCTCCTACGATCATTCCTCTAGTATTGACCATCTTGGAGGTAGAGGTAAGCTGAGTCCTCGGGAACCGGCTCTAAATCTGGCCATGCAAAACCAGAGAGGTTAGACCTCTAATAGCAAGTACCGCAAGGAAGCACGATATGAGGAGTTAAAACCAGTAATAAGAGAATAGGATATATAGATCTCTGCTTGCTACTAGGATTCACATAATGTTACGATACATCGAACCAACCTCCCAACCAAACAAGGACAGAGGTTGGTCCGTCATGTCTCGACACTCTGATCATCTTAGTTAGTTAACATAGTAGGTACAGTACACAAACAAATCAACTTAAACGGCGCCCATCCAACTCCTACGGCTTACTACTATGAGTCCCAAGTTATCCTGGAATTATGCAATAAGGATTTCTCAGTTCTTACTATGGACAAGCAAGGCTAGTCGATCCAATCAATCAATTGTGCCAATCATGAATTAGACGAGTCCAAGCGGGACGCCCGTCATCAATATACAATATACAATAATATAAGCAGATACCGCTCCCTGTCCGTGTGGTAAAATTGTAGTATCTGTGGGCACCAGCCGGCCTGTTGGGTGCTAATAGTCCCAAAGAGGGCTGCCATGTAAGAACTCGAAAATCCATTCTCTCCATGCAATCATTATTTTATTTAACTTAGTAGCCTCTATGTTAAGTGAAATCCCATGCCGTGGATCATGGTCATTTCAGAATGAGTACTTCCGTACAAAGTACGATATCTTCAACTCTACAACGATACCCGTGCGGTTAGGTTGTAGGTCTTACATAGCGTAATGCAACAATCAAAACTATCCACGAAATAATCATGCCTTGACCATAAAGTACTCATGCTGCTTTCGTAAAATAAATAAATAAATTGTAGCCTGCATGTATCTGTATGTCAATATTCGGGATTGGCCAATCGATTGTAATAGTTCATAGTTAATATGAACGTGTCTTATTCCATCTAATTCAATAAGATGACTAGCCAGTCTCTTAGTTCCATCTAGGAACGCATGATCAATTATTAATCAAGATAACAATCAATGTTAATTAATACCAAATTCGAGGAATAAAAATTGGGAAATAAATAATGATTGGGAACTAATGATTGGGAAATAAATAATCTTATGCGCCTGAGAAATAAAGATTCATGCGGCTGTGAGAAATAAATCTCATGCGTTGGAAAATGATTAGGAAATAAATAATATCATGCGCTGTGGGAAATGATTGGGAAATAAATAATCTCATGCGCTGTGGGAAACGATTGGGAAATAAATAATGTCATGCGCCTGAGGAAACGATTGGGAAATAAATAATCTCATGCGCTGTGGGAAATGATTGGGAAATAAATAATATCATGCGCTGTGAGAAATAATTGGGAAATAAATAATATCATGCGCTGTGGGAAATGATTGGGAAATAAATAATCTCTTGCGCCTGAGGAATGATTGGAAAATAAATAAGCTCATGCGCCTGAGGAATGCGGCTGTGGGAAATAAATATCATGCGCTGTGGGAAAGGTTGGAAAATAAGTAATCTCATGCGCCTGTGGGAAATGATTGGGAAATAAATAATATAATGCGTTGTGGGAAATGATTGGGAAATAAATAATCTCATGCGCCTAAGTAATGATTGGGAAATAAATAAGCTCATGCGCCTGAGGAATGCGGCTGTGGGAAATAAATATCATGCGCTGTGGAAAAGGTTAGAAAATAAGTAATCTCATGCGCCTGTGAAAAATAATTAGGAAATAAATAATATCATGCGCTGTGAGAAATGATTGGAAAATAAATAATCTCATGCGCCTGAGGAATGATTGGGAAATAAATAAGCTGATGCGCCTGAGAAATACGGATGTGGGAAATAAATATCATGCGCTGTGGGAAAGGTTGGGAAATAAATAATCTCATGAGCCTGAGGAATGATTGGGAAATAAATAAGCTCATGCACCTGAGGAATGCGGCTGTGACTGTTCTTCTTCTCCAAATTTTCTGAGAACAGAACCATGGAAGAGAACCATGGAAGCCATTGCTTCCAAGCTCCATAAATCCTTCATCCCAAGCCCAAATATGGACTTCCATAGGTCAAAATTGGGTAGAACAAAATTCTCTACAACATGGAACTATCAAAACTTGAAGATAACAAAGTTTACTAGATCAAAACCTAAGAAATCTAAAAAATGTATCAAACTTAGATCTACCACAAATAAGCCATGGAAATTGGAAATGCTAAGTACTAAAGAGACTTAGAATCAAATAAGGAAGATGATGGAACGATAATAATGGAGATCCATCATGAAGCAAGTTGGCACTTGCCTTGCTCTCCTAGGTTGGTGGGAGAGTTATGAGGAAGAAGAAGAGAAATGAGAAGAAGTAATGAAGAGAGAGAAAGAGTTTGGGGCTTTCAATGGGGTGGTGGTAGGTGGGGGGTTGGGTTCATAATGAACCAACAAAAATCGAAAATAAACCAATCTAGGCCGAACCCAAAAGCAAAGTAAAAGCAGAGAATAAAATACAGAAAGTAAAATACAGAAATAAAATTGCAGGAAATTAATTAACATGAAATTAAAGGAATTTAAATACAGAGCAATATATGATAAATATTGAATAAATACGTTCCAGCAGTACATGTATTTAGAATGCGCATTCCGGGAACGGGAAGTGACATCTCTACCCTCCTTAGAAAAATTTCATCCTCGGAATTTCAAATCCAAGCAGGATAGAAACATCGAAGCTAAACTAATCTAAGTATAAGCAATTTGAGTAAGCAATTATTCTACAATGTCAATAGCAAGTAACATATCTATGTTGAACATTTTATGACACCAATCAATTCTACTCATAAAGTAACAAGCATGAGGAGTTAAGACAATCAAGGTATACAGAAAAAGATATACCTTGTGAGTCAAACAGGTACGGATACCGTGATCGGATATCATCCTCACGTTCCCACGTTGACTCTCCTAAAGAGTGATGACCCCAAGCAACTCGGACAAAGTTAATTGTTCGGTTCTTGAGTATTTTCTCTCTTCGATCCGAAATAGACACAGACTGTTCTTTGTAAGACAGGTTGGTACCAACAACCAGCTCAGAATGATCAAGGACATGGCTTGGGTCCGATACATATCTTCACAATTGAGATACATGAAACACGTCATGCACCTCTCGTAACGAATGTGGAAGGGATAAACGATAAGCAATATCGCCTATCTTCTCAAGAATAACAAATGGGCCCACGTACCGCGGACGCAACTTCCCGCGAACGCCAAACCTATTGACCCCACGGGTAGGTGAGATCCGCAAGAACACGTGGTCCCCAACAAAAAACTCTAGCGGCCTACGATGCTGGTCCGCCCAATGACGATGCCGATCCTGCACAACTCGAAGTCGCTCTCTAATTTCTTTAACCACTTCAACGGTCTGGACAATCATTTCTGGGCCTAGCATCTTCCTCGCCCCGATGTCGTCCCATGCTAGTGGCGACCTATACTTCTTACCATATAGTACTTCAAATGGCGCCATCTGGATAGTGGCTTGATAACTGTTGTTATATGAGAACTCGACCAAGTGCAGGTAGCTTTCCCAAGATCCTCCAAAATCTAGGGTGCAAGCTCGCAACATATCCTCCAAAGTCTGGATTGTTCTTTCTGATTATCCGTCCATCTGTGGATGGTAAGCCGTGCTAAATCTCAACTTGGTACCCAAGCTATGATGTAAGCTCTTCCAAAAATGTGATATAAAATGGGTATCTCTGTCTGACACAATACTGACTGGGACTCTATGCTGCCTGACTATCTGTTGCATATACAATTCTGCCAACTTCTCCGTAGATTGACCTACTCTAAAAAGAAGAAAATATGCCACCTTTGTAAGCCGATCTACGATTACCCAAATAGCATCCTTACCACCTGGTGATCTCGGTAAACCGGTCACAAAGTCCATTGTAATATGTTCCCACTTCCATTCTGGGATAGGAAGCGGTTGCAATAACCCAGTTGGCCTCTGCTGTTCTGCCTTCACTTGCTGACATACCAAGCAACGGAAAACAAATCTAGCTATCTCCCTCTTCATCCCGTTCCACCAGAAGTGCTGCTTGATATCTTGGTACATCTTGGTCCCTCCAGGGTGTATGGAATACTGAGAGCTGTGAGCTTCTGCCATAACCTCCTGTCTGATATCTCCACTGGGCACACATAGGCGTGATTCAAACCTAAGCGTACCATCTTCATGAATTTGTATATCCTTTCTGAGTCCTGATTCACATTCTGTTCTAAGCTTCTGAATCCTTGGGTCCTGTGCCTGAGCTACCTTGATCATGTCTACCAAGTCGGATTGAAAATGTAGACTCGCCAGAATTCCTACATCACTAGGAAGTATAACTTCGATGCCCATCTCCTAAAGGTCTTCTAAAATATGCCTCTGTGTTGTCAACATAAATGCGTCGCCTCTCCTGCTGAGAGCATTTGCTACCACATTAGCCTTGCCTGGATGATACTGAAGCTCCACGTCGTAGTCCTTAATCAACTCCAACCATCTTCTCTGCCTTATGTTCAGTTCCTTCTGGGTAAAGATGTACTTCAGACTTTTATGGTCTGTGTACATGTCTACTCGGTCACCATATAAGTAATGCCTCCATAGCTTCAAAGCAAATACTACTGCTGCCAACTCCAAGTCATGAGTTAGATAATTCTTCTCGTGGTCTCAAAGTTGGCTAGATGCGTATGCTATCACCTTTCCATGCTGCATGAGGACACATCCAAGTCCTTTACCTGACGCATCACAATAAACTGTAAAACCTCCGGGTCCAACTGGCAATGTAAGAATAGGCGCTGATATCAACTTCTACTTCAGATTCTCAAATGATGTCTGGCATTCTACCGACCAAATGAATGGTACATCCTTCCGTGTCAAGCGGGTCATGGGTGCTGAAAGCCTTGCAAAGTCTGACACGAATCTTCTGTAATATCCTGCCAATCCCAAGAAACTCCGTACATCAGCTACGGTCTTGGGTACTGGCCAACTCTCTACTGCTTCTACCTTCTTGGGATCCACTGCTACTCCAGCTCCTGATATGATGTGACCCAAAAATAAAATATGATCCGACCAAAACTCACACTTGCTGAGCTTGGCATACAACTGGTTCTCTCTCAGAACCTGTAACACCTTCCGGAGGTGATCTTCATGCTCCTCTTCACTAGTTGAATATACATGAATGTCGTCGAGAAATACAACGACAAATTGATCTAAGTACGTTATAAAGATGCGATTCATTAAATCCATAAAGATTGCTGGAGCATTGGTCAAACCAAATGACATTACTAAGAATTCATAATGCCCATACTTCGACCTGAATGCTGTCTTGGGAATATCCTCCTTCCGAACCCTCACTTGATGATACCCTGAACGAAGATCTATCTTGGAGAAACTCTAGCTTTGCTCAACTGATCAAATAAGTCGTCGATCCTGGGTAGTGGGTACTTGTTCTTTACTGTTGCCGCGTTAAGCTTTCTGTAATCGATGCACAATCTGGATGACCCATCCTTCTTTCCCACAAGTACCACTGGTGCTGCCTATGATGATATGCTAGTTTGGATGAACTTCTTCTCCTTCAGTTCCTCTATGTGCTGATATACCTTGGCCTGCTCTGAATCCGCCATTCTATAAACTCGATCTGATCTCGGTTTAGTTCCAGGTGCCAATTCTATAGTGAACTCAATATCTCTAACCGGTGGTAGACCTGGAAGTTCTTCGAAAAATACGTCTAGAAACTCTTCAACTACCTTCGGGACTTGAACTTCTTCCATTGCCGTCACTACTCCCTGCTCTTGTTGAGTTGCTACTGATCTGACTAAGGTGAACCGCTTCATGCCTGTAATATCAAAAGATACACTCCCTCTACGACAATCTATTGTCGTATGACTGTCTTTCAGCCAGTCCATGCCTAAGATAATGTCAAAATTTCCAACATGAAATTCTATCAACCGGGCGGGTAAGGAATGCCCGCAAACTATAATGCTACACGCTAGAATAACTCTACTAACTCCTACGAGCCCATTGCCAGTGAGTATATTCAACCTCCCTGACAATGCCTCGAATTCCATTCCTAGCCGTGTTGCAAATTGTGTAGATATAAATGAGTATGATGCTCCCGAATCAAACAATACTATTGCGGGATAAGAGGCAACGAAAATGTTACCTGCCACAACATCTCTCGATGCCAATGCCTCTTCCAAGGATAGAGTGAATGCCTGCCCTCGACCTCCTTGCTGGTTCCTATGCTGCGGCCAAGCCTGGTTCTGTCGCTGGCCCCTGCCTTGGTGATGTTGGGGTGGTCTATGCTGGTGTTGCTGCATCGGCGGTCCCTGCTACCGAAATATTTGAGCCTGCGGCATTAACGTATATTGTACCAATGGCCTAACTGCCACCGCTGGTCCTCAATACTACCCTGCCCCTGGTGCTGGCAGAGCAGGAAACTGCTGTACTGGTCCTCTTGACCTCGAATTTATGGGACATATGGTAACCCGATGATCTGGATTTCCACATATCAAATACAGTCCGTTCAATGCCCGACACACATCTCTAGTATGCCCCATCTTTCCACAATAAGTGCAGCCCGCTGGGGGTTGCTGATTCTTCTTCTGTTGCTGTTGCTGTTGCCTTGGTGGTGCTGGCCCTCGTATTGCTACATCGTGAATGCGAATGCCAGGGGACGGTGCTGTTGTTCGGGGCGCTGCTCCCCCTCCTCCTTCAATCTGACTGTGTGATCTCTTCTGACCTCCAGTCCTTGCCGTGATCCTTTGAGTGGTGATCTCATGCCTCCGAGTGGCCATCAATATCTTATTGAAAGTCTGATAATTGTGCCCCTCTATCAACTGCAAGAGTTCAAGGTGAAACCCTTGCTGAAACCTCATAGCCCTCTGGCTCTCTGTGGCTACCATCTCTGGGGCGAACCTACTCAATCTGCAGAACTCTGCTGCATAAGCATCTACAGTCTTGCCAGCCTGCTTGAGGTTAATAAACTTCTGTTGTAGCTCAAACTGTGCCACAACTCCATAGTACTTTGTCTTGAATCTTACTGTAAAATCGTCCCAAGCCACAGGACGTCTGATGCCTACCTCTTCTGATTCCCACCAATCACGTGCGAGATCCTGAAGTAACAACTTCACCTGATCCACACGTTCTTCTGCCGGCACCTTAGTGGCTGTCAAAATAGCCTCAATATCCTTAAGCCATGCATCTGCTGAGATAGCATCCTCCGTACCTTCGAAACGACAGGGGTTGTACTTGCAAAACCTGGCTGACGCTCCTGAATCTGTCCTCATCCCTCTTTCCAAAGCTGTCTGCAATCCTTGGTTAAGTAGTACATTCTGCTCTTGTAACTGAGCGCGCATACGTTGTTGGGCTAACATCTGATGTTGCTGAGTAGCCATCATCCCTCTCATGATCTCCAGAAGGGCTGGTGTATCCACTTCCACTGGGGTAGATGGAACTATGGGTGGTATAGGAACCTCTGGATACTGCGGTCCAGCTGCTGGTTCCACTATCTCTTCTTCTTGGATGGTCTCTTGAGTTAGTACCGGCCCTTATTGCTGACCAACATGGTCAGGTTACCCATGTTGCCCTTGTTATTGTTGCCCAATCATGACAGATGCGGACGAGATGCCCCTAAGAAAAGGGATAAAAGAACAATCAAACGATCGGACAGGAAAGATCAATAAAGTCAAAGGATACCGGAATGTCAAGCTAGAGTCGAGAGTAACGAATCATGAGATCAAGGGGGAACATGTGTGATTGAGACATCCTATAAATTAAAATACCCCACAAGTCTGAAATCAGACCTGCATGGGCCACCACTAAAACCTTGTCACGCCCCAGAACCAGAATACTGGAGAGCGGGGGAATGACTCAGCCAGCTACGTATTATGGGTTGATAAATACCATATAATACGATCAATGCTGTCTAGAAGACAAGGGGGTGCATACTACATGAAAGTCTCGCTATGGTCACTTCACATCTATTGTCTCAATCATTCAAACAAGAAGCAATAACAGAGAACATTTAAGATAAAGCAATAAGGTGTCCCAAACGCTTAGTCAAAATGTTCTTGAGATCTGGCTTTATAAAACATAGCCAGATGATATAGCAACATATACACAATTGTTATCAGCTGCAGTCTGACTTTATTATAATTATGTAAAAGTAAGTACACGACAATCCGACTAACATGTCGGTGCCAAACGGTAAAATATAAAGTAAGTAACAAAACGAGCGGGGAAGTAAGAAACCAACTCGAGTCCTCCTGCGATCATTCCTCTAGTATTGACTATCTTGGAGGTAGAGGTAAGCTGAGTCCTCGGGAACCGGCTCTAAATCTGGCCATGCAAAACCAGAGAGGTTAGACCTCTAATAGCAAGTACCGCAAGAAAGCACGATATGAGGAGTTAAAACCAGTAATAAGAGAATAGGATATATAGATCTCTGCTTGCTACTAGGATTCACATAATGTCACGACACTTCGAACCAACCTCCCAACCAAACAAGGACAGAGGTTGGCCCGTCATGTCTCGACACTATGATCATCTTAGTTAGTTAACATAGTAGGTACAGTACACAAACAAATCAACTTAAACGGCCATCCAACTCCTACGGCTTACTACTATGAGTCCCAAGTTATCTTGGAATTATGCAATAAGGATTTCTCAGTTCTTACTATGGACAAGCAAGGCTAGTCGATCCAATCAATCAATTACGCCAATCATGAATTAGACGAGTCCTAGCGGGACGCCTATCATTAATATACAAATATACAATAATATAAGCAGATACCGCTCCCTGCCCGTGTGGCAAAATTGCAGTATCTGTGGGAACCAGCCGGTCTGTTGGGTGCTAATAGTCCCAAAGAGGGCTGCCATGTAAGAACTCCGAAATCCATTCTCTCAATGCAATCATTATTTTATTTAACTTAGTAGCCTTTATGTTAAGTGAAATCCCATGCCGTAGATCATGGTCATTTCAGAATGAGTATTTTCGTACAAAGTACGATATGCTCAACTCTACAACGGTACCCGTGCGGTTAGGTTATAGGTCTTACATAGCGTAATGCAACAATAAAAACTATCCACAAAATAATCATGCCTTGACCATAAAGTACTCATGCTGCTTTCGTAAAATAAATAAATAAATTGTAGCCTGCATGTATCTGTATGTCAATATTCGGGATTGGCCAATCGATTGTAATAGTTCATAGTTAATATGAACGTATCTTATTCCATCTAATTCAATAAGACGACTAGCCAGTCTCTTAGTTCCATCTAGGAATGCATGATCAATTATTAATCAAGATAATAATCAATGTTAATTAATACCAAATTCGTGAAATAAAAATTAGGAAATAAATAATGATTGGGAACTAATGATTGGGAAATAAATAATCTCATGTGCCTGAGGAATAAAGATTCATGCGGCTTTGGGAAATAAATCTCAGACGTTGAGAAATAATTGGGAAATAAATAATATCATACGAGGTGGGAAATGATTGGGAAATAAATAATCTCATGCGCTGTGGGAAACGATTGGGAAATAAATAATGTTATGCGCCTGAGGAAATGATTGGAAAATAAATAATCTCATGCGCTGTGGGAAATGATTGGGAAATAAATAATATCATGCGCTGTGAGAAATGATTGGGAAATAAATAATATCATGCGCTGTAGGAAATGATTGGGAAATAAATAATCTCATGCGCCTGAGGAATGATTGGAAAATAAATAAGCTCATGCGCCTGAGGGATACGGCTGTGGAAAATAAATATCATGCGCTGTGGGAAAGGTTGGGAAATAAGTAATCTCATGTGCCTGTGGGAAATGATTGGGAAATAAATAATATCATGCGCTGTAGGAAATGATTGGAAAATAAATAATCTCATGCGCCTGAGGAATGATTGGGAAATAAATAAGCTCATGCGCCTGAGGAATGCGGCTGTGGGAAATAAATATCATGCGCTGTGGGAAAGGTTGGGAAATAAGTAATCTCATGCGCCTGTAGAAAATGATTAAGAAATAAATAATATCATGCACTGTGGGAAATAATTGGGAAATAAATAATCTCATGCGCCTGAGGAATGATTGGAAAATAAATAAGCTCATGCGCCTAAAGAATACGGCTGTGGGAAATAAATATCATGCGCTGTGGGAAAGGTTGGGAAATAAATAATCTCTTGCGCCTGAGGAATGATTAGGAAATAAATAAGCTCATGCGCCTGAGGAATGCGGCTGTGACTGTTCTTCTTCTCCAAATTTTTTGAGAACAGAACCATGGAAGAGAACCATGGAAGCCATTGCTTCCAAGCTCCATAAATCCTTCATTCCAAGCCCAAATATGGACTTCCATAGGTCAAAATTGTGTAGAACAAAATTCTCTACAACATAGAACCATCAAAACTTGAAGATAACAAAGTTTACTCGATCAAAACCTAAGAAATCCGAAAAATGTATCAAACTTAGATCTACAACAAATAAGCCATGGAAATTGGAAATACTAAGTACTAAAGAGACTTAGAATCAAATAAGGAAGATGATGGAACGATAATAATGGGGATCCATCATGAAGCAAGTAGGCACTTGCCTTGCTCTCCTAGGTTGGTGGGAGAGTTATGAGGAAGAAGAAAAGAAATGAGAAGAAGTAATGAAGAGAGAGAAAGAGTTTGGGGCTTTAAATGGGGTGGTGGTAGGTGGGGGGTTGGGTTCATGATGAACCAACAAAAACTGAAAATAAACCAATCTAGGCCGAACCCAAAAGCAAAGTAAAAGCAGAGAATAAAATACAGAAAGTAAAATACAGAAATGAAATTACAGGAAATTAATTAACAAGAAATTAAAGAAATTTAAATACAGAGCAATACATGATAAATATTGAATAAATACGTTCAAGCAGTACATATATTTAGAGTACGTATTCCCGGAAAGGGAAGTGACATTCGCCGATCTGAGATTTGTGCAGACGGATCACTCTGCTGGCACTCTACCTCGAGACCCTTCTGTTTCTGGATACCGCGTTGATGATGAAGCGATCCACTCTCTGTTCCAGCCAGGGAACGCCTACGATTGGTATCGTACTACTGGTGCCACTCCTCATACCTCTGGTGCTGGTACTTCTGGAGCTGGTCCTTCTGGACATGCTGGTGCTGCAGCTGATAACGATGATGATGAGGATGATGACTTTTGAGTTGTTATGACTTTTGAGACTGTTATTATGTCTTATGTTTACTTGGAAATGCTCCGATATTTCAAGATTTTATCAGTACTCTTATTTTATTTTTATCAGCACTCTTTTAGTTATTATTTGTGACTTTGCATAGACATGGTTTTTATTATGCCTCAGTTTGGCATATGTTTCACTTTGTTTATTATTCAGCACTTTATTGGTTCAATTTTATTCTAGCATTATTTTTTATGCTTCCATATAAATTGCTTGTGACAATTACCAGGCCTGTGTTGTCTATTTAATATCTTTTTAACTGTCTATACCATGCATTTGATGAATGTTTTATATACATTTTTTTGTGTTTCTTCACGGTGTTACTTATGCATTTATTATGGGGGAGCTTTCTCTTTTGCAATTATTTTGCTAAGTGACAATGGGGGAGAAATAGATCTAACATCTTCATGAATGCAGGTTAAGAACAATTTTTATTTTCTCTGGTATTACACATTTTTGAATTGATCCAAACTTAGATGTTATATCGGCAAGGTTTGTCAATTATCAAAATGGAGGAGATTGTTGGCCTATTGGTCATGGTCAAATCTGATTTTAATAATTGATCAAACTCTGTCTCGATATAAATGCAAGTCAATTCAGATGTTTACCTACGATGTTTTGGACACTGCTCAACGATGGATATCTATGATATTCAAGACTGAAGTCGTTTGCCATTCCAAATGTATTTCTGTCAAAGCCATATAATTTTTTATTTTATTGAGTCTAGGAATATATTGTACACCAAGTCGTACTGGCAAATAGGCTGTCCGAATCATTTTTCAAAATCACCCTATCTCTTTAAAAATGACCTATGTTTTTAAAAAACATCCTTTTTACAAAAAGCTTCTGAAGGACTTTTCAAAAAGCCAAAATTAATTTTTTTTCTCAAAAATAAACTGGCAGAACCCTAGCAGAACGCGGCCCGAGTTCGGCCAGAGTTCGGCCAAGTAGAACGTTAGTGAACGTTTGATTTTGAACTTGGTCATCCTTCAGTTGCGGTTTGTTACAAAGAGTTCTGTCCGAATTCTGTCAGAGTTCTGTCTTTGAAAAAACTATAAATAGAGAAGCATTTTGATCATTTCAAATCACCAGTTCACTTTCAATCTCTTCTCTTCTTAAGCTTACATTCTTCCAATGAGTTCTAAAAAGCTTTCATTTTCAAATCCTAAGCCAGTACCAATCCTCTAGTCGATTTGCCAGTACGGTGCGGTCTAGAAGTTTCAAGAGAGATTGTAATCAGAGGCTTGATCGAAGATTCAACTCTTCACAATTGAAGTTGGTCGAGTTCTTCGTATCAAAGCTCGCGTCTGTAGAAGTTGCAAGGACTTCGTATAAAAACTTGTGGGATTTTCCAATAGTGGCTTCAACTGGAAGCAAGAGTTCTTTCGACTGGACTAGTCCTCACAAGAGAAAAACCAGTATAAATCTCGGTGTTTGTGTTTGCCTTCTGATCACATTTAATTTCTGTCATTTACTTTGTGATTATTATTATATCTGTGATCTAACTGCTAACAAGATTTTTAATTAGCAATATTCTGCTGCCTACTCTATTCACCCCCTCTAGAGTATTCAGCTTTACGATTTCATTCCTACACGTGGCACAATTCGCTTTCGTCGGGGTGGGAAGCATAGTCCGCGCTACATCAGGCCTTTCACTATCCTTGAAAGGGTCGATGCAGTAGCTTATCGACTAGACTTGCCACCTTTGCTCGAGGGAGTGCACAACATGTTCCATGTGTCGCAGCTGAGGTGGTACGTGGCAGATGATAGCCATGTATTGGATCATTCACCGATAAAGGTGGGACCTACTCTCAACTATCCAGAACAGCCCGTGGAGATTCTGGATCATCGGGAGAAGGTGCTCCAGAACCAGTTATACCCTTGGATCATGTTGCATGGAGGCACCATTCTCCAGGCGAGTCTACCTGGGAGAGGGAGGACGACATGCGGGAGTGGTTCCCTTATCTCTTCGAGCCCTGAGGTATATGTTATTTTGTTTCTGCATGTGTTTTCTGTGATTCGTTTCTTTTAGTTTTGAGGACAAAATTTTTTTAAGGGGGATAGATTTGTAACTCTCAATTTTTATAAATAAGGGTAAAATAGTTATTTTTCATTTTTGTGATATTTTGGAATTATTTATTTATTAATAATGTTATTTGGGGATTATTTAAGTCGGGTTCGAATTTTATCTCGTTCCGACTTGTATCGGAGACCCGGGTAGCTTAGACTCTAGTCAGGACCCAAATATTAGTTAAACATGGCCCACAAATCCCATTAATTAGTCTAGTGTAATTGGGCTAATCCCACATGACTTAAATGGTTCATTAGGAGATTAGAACTTGACCCTTTTGACCCCAAATTCTCACATGACTTAAGATGACCCAAAGGAGACCAAGGAGGGGCAAATTGGACTTTTCAAATGGGGATAGAGAGGTCTATAGGGGCCGGCTACTGTTAGTCTCTCTCTATTTCATTTGGTAGTTGCCTCCTTCTTTCCTATTTTAGTTCTTCTCCAAAACTTGAGAGCTTTCCTCTAGATTTTGATCTCTCAAATCCATCCAATCTCCCTCCATTCTACCTAATCTACCAAGAAGAAGGTGCTAGCAAAGCTTGGGAGCAAGGAAGGGTGTCCAATCTCAAGGAGTTTTTGTGTCGAAGACGTGTCCATTTGAGAGTACACTACAAGAATAAAGGCTTTTCTTGACGGGGATTCCCCATCAAGAAATCGGTATCTTGACGGTTGCATATCCATCAAGTAGGCCAGAGTCAAGAAAAGACTCCCCCTTTTCTTGACGGTCGCTGGCATGGCTTTTCTTGACAGTTTTTGGCCATCATATGAAGTAATTTTCTTGACTATTTTTAGCCGTCAAGATAGCATTTTTTAGAAACCGTCTACGTAGGCAAACACTTTTCTTGACTCCGGCCTAGATGACGGCCTTTAGCCGTCAAGAAAATCTTTAATACAAAGAGCAATTGCAGCAAGATTGAGTTAATTGTGACGTTTTGTAACCGTCAAGAGAAGCTTAATTTTGTATAGCCAAAATTTTGTTTATAATTATATATAATGAATCGAACACACACGTAATATCTGTCATCCATAAGATATACACACATCAAATAATTGCAATTTTAATTTTTATATTAACAAATTGTATTGTTCATACACCTCAAGCTTCCAACGTATCCAACATCCTTTTCAACCACAAACATCAAACACACGTCCAACCACAACATATCCAACCAAAGTATGTAGTCTTTGTACATCTTAAGGATCCAAAACTGATATTTATATAACTAGAAACAAAATAGGTAGCAAACCCGGCCGGAGCATATCCTTCCTATATTCACAGCACCTTCATTTTCCATGTAGTTCCTGAGAAAAGAAGAGAAATATATTTAATCATTATATGTACATGTTCGTATAAACTGATATCAATTAAGAACAAAAACTCTAAAAAATTAGCTTATTTCAACTAAGAATAAGATATATAACAAGTGCTGTGAGGTCTGATACTCTCTGTATGAGAGTGGTATCATTGTTATTTTTGTGAGAGTGTTAGAGAGTTAGTTAGCATTTTGGGTTGTATTGTGAGTATTAGCTTGTCCTTGGGTTTTGACCCTTGTATGTGTATAACTTGGGTAGAGGATGCCTTGGTGACAGCTAGACTAATTAGTGTCCTAAACTAAGTAACATTTAAAGAGTATGAGGATGAGAGTACCAGTTAATTAGATATCAATGTTAGTGTAGAGTCTTATGGGCAAGGATAAGAAGGAACTAAGTTTAAATTTTGGGGTGAGATTAGTGGGTGGCCTATGCATTAGAAAGTGAGGATTGGGTTAGACAGGAAGCTTGGGAGTGTTAGAAGGTCCTGTTGAGCCCAGACAACAGGGTATGACCCTGCCTAGGCCAGGTGGTTAGGGGCAGGCCCTGTGCATGCTCATGCAAGTGTCGGAATGGCCTGTAGTATGCAGGTTGCAGGTCATTTGGGCACTATTGTAGGCCTCAGGCATGGCAGCATGGGTACACTTGCTTATTTTCCTTGGTAAATGGTAACTTTTGGTGTTAGAGTTTTGTGTTGAGTGTTTGGATGTAGAGTATCAGAGATATTTGAGTGTGTCGTATTTTGGTAATGTGGTTCAGATTTGAGTGTGTGTATGTGTCATGTGAAGGTGTACCAATATGGGTTATTAGAGAGTATCATATATTAGTGTCTGAAGTGTAGATAGTGTATTAGTGTTTAGGGATTAAGTAAATTTTGTGTAAGAGTGTGTTAGTATGCGTCAGTTGGCTTTGGGTTTAAGACAGAGGCATGTGGGGGTTAGTATCAGTTAGAGACTAGGGTTACATACAAGTTTAGGGGACTTTGGCCTTTAGGCCACTGTTCCATGGCAGAAAGGGGAAGGGAAATCATTCCCTGTTATTGTGTAGGCCAAATATGGCCACTGCTTGGCAACTAGAATACTACTCGAGCGCTAGTGCAGCAGGACCAATTTGTCCAGGCCTTGGGCCATATTGGTTAGGCCAGTATCTTGAGTGTTTCAGTGGCTTGGCCATCTCAGATGGAGAGATCGTGTGAGTTAGTGTTAGTTAGAAGGTTGGCTTCATAATCTGGTGCCTGTTAATTATCAGATATAGGACATCCATGTATATGCTAGCGAGTTAGATGTTAGCTGCAAGAAATTTCAGAGGTTAGAAGGTTGTATCTTGGTTTTGTTAGTATGTTAGTATCAGAACATGAGTGTATCAGTGAGTTCAGTTGTTGGGGATTTGAGTCTTGAGCTAATAGTATGGTTAGTTTTGGTACAGATTAGTGTAGCTTGATTAGGAGTTAAGTTAGAGTATCTTGGTTGGTGGTATCAGTACATGAAGATTAAGGGGCTCGAGCTTGCTATAGCAGCTATAGCAATAAATGGCAATTCAGCAGCAGGAAGTGGTAGTAGCTGCAGCAGCATTGTTGTAGTACTAGCAGCAGCAGGCTGCAATAGCCACTTGGCCACTGAGCTTTGGCCATTGGCCATGGGTTTGGGTCTTTTGGTTTGAGTATCCTAGAGAGCCTAAGGAGGTTAGTATCAGAAATGGTTGTGAGTATCTATTGGTATCATAAAGGGGTTAGTATGTCAGTATGTATTATAGTGGTTTAGGTATTGGTCCAGTTAAGCTATTAACCTAAGATAGAGGGTTACTATAGCCTAAATAGATGGGTATATTAATATAATTATAAATGTACATGCATAAGGTAATGTGGAATACTGGGTATCCTACTAGCTAAGGTATAGACCAATACCTTAGATATCTAGGTAGATGGATTTACCTAGTAGCAAGGTTTAGAGTGTTGCCCCTTTAGAGTCTAGGGTAGATTGTCATGTTATGTATATGTAAACGTACTTGAATTAAAGTAAATTGAGTATATGGATACCTAAACTAGGGCATCTTATAGGATTACTTGATATAGGATACTAGATCTAGACTTAACCATGGTTGACCAAGGTTGCACTTACCTGTGCATACAGGGAGAGTTCCCTGCTGTGCAGGAACACAAAGTCCCTAATCCCCCATTTCTATTATCTGCTGCCCCTTACATTCCAAGTTACCTAACTTTCTGATCCATTGGTACACACACACTTGCATTTTCTTCAAATTGACACACACACACTTGCATTTTTCTTGTGCCCATGATAAACTGCCCCTTACAAAGTCGCCTTTTCCAGCATTCATAAATAAAAAGATGCAATTAGTTTTGACATCGGAACCTCATATCCTATAAGAGAGATCCCCACATCTAGTAGACAAATGAAAATAAGAATAGTTGCTTATTGCATGCATGTTCCAATTCATGACCGACCTTTAAGAGTTGTGAAGCCATATAATTCATATACATCCTGTCATGCATGAGAAAGCACACATAGACAAGTAGAACGGAGGGGTTTCAAACATTTTCCCTAGTTGCAAAATCATCATCATACAAGAGTTATCCCACAATATTGGGGCTGACTTTTAATACTATTCAACATTGAGAAATTCGAATATACAAATTGACTATTTTTTATTTGACTATATGTCGACAATGCTGATACTCTGTAATTCGTAGAAACTGCAAGCCAAGGAAGCTATAAGAAAGAGAGCAATTTTCATAAAACCTTATAAGCCAGTTGCATTTTGGGTAGACTGGTATCTTGGACATGCAGTTTAAATTCGGAGAGTTAATTTCAAAACACATACCTATGTTAATTAAAATTCTCCAATTGGTCGTACAAATTGTTCTTGTTGTCGAACATATGGAAGAACAACATCAAGGCATGCTTGCATAAGATCCACAGGGCCAGCAGCCAAAACAAGCCTTTCCAAATTTAGTCCTGACATCAGGACATAAACACCTGAAACAAGGAAAAGATAAAAGACTACTTCAGTTTAAGATCAGACAGGGAACATGGACATATGAAAAATAATAGTAAAGTCCGAGTAGCTATTTGTTGAGTTGTATAATAAGATAATATAACAAGATAAGCAAATAAAAAATAAAAAAATGTTTCAAAAACACTATATTAATATCAAAGGCATATAACAAAACAACTTTTTTTTTATCAAGAATTTGACCCAAACAGATTACTAACTTCCAATAGTTCCCACTTTCCTCTCGCTTCAAAGACATAATGAAACTTCCAATACGCACACAGTACAATATTATCTTAATAACTTAAAGAAATGATATTAATACCATAAAAAATGGCAGGAATTGACAAACAAATTCATACACATTAAGCTGTTGAGAAGGTAGATTAGCACAAAAGAGAAGACATGAGACCCAAACACAATTTAATTTCCTTGTAAGTTGCCTAGAAGACATATTCTTATTTTAAAATCAAATATGTTCTTATTAAGTGCACTAGTACCTCTCGAATCAAGACGGAGTACGGTAAAATGTACACAATCGTCCAAATATGATCAAAAAGTGTGGTTATAGTCGCATTCAAAAGTATCATATCTACAAACATATTAGTGAAACACCAATCAACTCATAAACAAAGAACAAAAAACATGTAAATGAATCCGAATAAAAAAATGATACCAAACTCTAGAAATTCATTAGCAAAGACGAATGTCGAGGCAATTATAATTCCAAAGATATAGTTTTCCCATATTCAAATCTTCAACAGGGATCAACATTATAATTTCTAGGCAAAAGTAGCATTCTCAATACAATTCCAATCACAAATCACCTCATTAACAGTTTAATTTCTTCCTCCAAAATAAAAATAACCACACGTGAAGAATTCAAAGATCGCAACTTTGCAAAGAATCAAACAGAAAGATTGCAACTTTAGGAGCTCAGAAGCAGTTTGTGATGAGAGAAGCATCTGATCCTCGTGTCCGGGGAACTACCTCCTCGATTTGGACGGAAAGGAGCCCATCGTCTCCTCTTCCCACTGCCACCAAACTCCAAACCTCAATCCCCCAAATCGCAATCCATGAAAACCCTAATCTCCATCTCCCCTAAACTCCGATCAAAAAAAGAAACCCTAATTTCCCAATTCAGCACCTAACAATATAAACCTTCAATCGTTGGTAAAAAAAATGATACTTTGGGAAGAAATCCTAACCCTAACCCTAGCCGTAACCCTAGGGCTCACCAGAACGGCAGAATTCCAGAGGAAGGAACTTCGCTGGAGGGATCGAGCGGAGGGGAGGGTCCTATTAATGGCGATCATACGGTCAGGATACAAAGAAGCGGCTCAAAAAGCGACCGCTCGTCCCCATGCCCTAGTTCGGAGTCGCTGAAGACACGGTGGTCGAGCGCCACCTCACGGTTGCTTCGGTCGGTGAGGCCGAGGATCCGGTGGCTCGTGGAAGCTGAGGAGGATGAGGACCTTCGACTTCGCCATGGACATCGTAAGATTCCGGTGCCTGCACAAAGTCGATAAGGGAGAGAAGGAGGACAAGAAGGAGAGAGAGGGTTTTCAGAGTGGAGGGGAATTTGGGGATTATGGTTTAGGATTTAGAAAGGATCTATAAGAGAGAGAAAGGAGGAGGAAGAGGAAGAAGATGTGGAAGAGGGTAGAGAGAAGGAAGAAGGGTTTGTTGGTTTTGGCTCTCCTTCTCTATCTGCTCGTAGAGAAATAAAGCGGAGAGGAAAGAATCAAAAAATAAAGAAAATGGGATTGAAAGACAACCCGTCAACATATATCAAATTTTAAAAAAATTACCAAAATGGCAGCTGAAAAAATTATGCCAATTATTTTAGGCATATGTTAGTTGACGGTTATTACCGAACCGTCACTAAATAAAAGGATGTTTCTTGACGGATCATCTAAAACCGTCAACTATTATGCTATAAGATTGCTAAATTAACGTAAAATAAGGCATTTCTTGACGTAAGGCTAAATCCGTCAAGATAAGCCATTTTCTTGACGGTTTTTCACGACCATCAACTTATAAACCGTCAAGAATCTTCATTTTTTGTAGTAGTATCATTGGGATCTAACTCCCAATAGATAAAATCATCTCTCTATTTTGATTTCCTTTCAATTTTAATTAGTTTTGCATTCATTAGGACCACTGCCATGAATAAACCACCATTAGCATGGATTTAGAGGCTCTCATGAGTCCTCTCTAGGAAGTTGTGGTAGTTTTGGTGTCCCCATGGAGAGTTTCCAAGAGGAGGCACTCCATGTGTTTGATAGAATGCCTAATAGGCTTATTTGTCTTTTAATTTCAGATTTATAATTGTTAGAGGGTAGATTGATCATGGTTAGGATGTATAAAATAGTTTTTATATGTATACTAATGTTTGTATCTAAGTATCTTAGCCTGTCACATTTATATAAAATACATGTCATTTTGATACATATTAATATGTTGGACAGTTTTATATACATATAGATATATATATGTATGTATGTTAGATATGTTTATATATTAAGAGTGTTGTGGTTGGGTATTGGTGTGGCTTGTGAGTGAGAAGAGGGGATGTTTGTATAGATGTGTGTGTGAGTGTGTGTTAAGGAGTGGAAGTGAGGGGGGACTAGGTTGCTCTCCTAGGCAGTGGGCAGCCATTAGGCAAGCCACTGCATCAGAGCACTAGCAGCAGCAAAATGCTGTTCTGCAGGGCAGTTAGAGCCACTGCAGCCACTCATTTGAGTGCACAGTAGCAGCTGCAAACTGCAGCAGGTTGCAGTAGCAGTGACAGCTTCTTTGATGCCATTTGCAAGCTTAATTTGCCTCCTTTGCTAGCCCCTTTACCTCCCTATTTAGTCTAGCATTAGCCTTAGCCCCTTTGCAACCCATTTGGCCCCCTTTGTAGCCCATTTCACTTCAATTCAGCCTCCATTTATTCACCCATTTGACATACATTTAGTCCATCCCCATTTGATCTTTAAATCAGTCCATATCTTTCCTTTCAAATTTCAGTCCATCCCTACATATAAATCAGTCCCTATTACATACCGTTTCAGTCCCCATTATACATAAACCAGTCCATCCACTCCACCATATCAGTCAATACATTCATTCATCCATTTCATCACATATTAGTCCATCATTTCATTCCAAATCCAATTCATTCCAGTCCTATTTCAGATTGCATAATAGTCCAGATTTTAGTCTATATATTCACATGTATTCATTTAGTCTACTATTTTACCAAACATCCATACATTCACTACAACTTCACATACATTTCAGTCCATAAAACCAGTCCATCCATCCACCAAATTCATTTCCATCCACATTCACTAAAGCTTGAATCCAATTCAGTCCCATATGGTTTATTTTGTGTGTGTGTTTGTGTGTCTAGATTACATGTTAGAATGTAAGGTATTTGGTATGTTAAGATAATATATTAGGATGGCATTGAGGTTTTATGTAATAAGTTATCATGTTAGTAAGGTAAGGTAATAAGGATTACCTTAGTATAGGGTAAGGTATCAAAATACCAAGTTGAGGTATCAAGATACCGAGATATGGTATCGAGATACGAGGGTAAGGTGTTGCAATACCTTTGCAAGGTATTGGAGTTGCATTAGGGTAAGGACAAGGTAAAGGGTAATGTAAGATAGAAGTTAAGGTAAATTACCTATGTTAAGGTAATTACCCCAAACTAAGATATTGGTATCGGGATACCATTTTGACCAAGATATGGGATGTCCTGGTTGGTAAATGTTAGGAATAGTATGCTTAGGCTAGTTTTGACCTCGGTTGACTAAGTTTGACCATTTTGACCAAAAGTCAACTATCAGTCAACGCTTGGCCCAGAAATGACTAGAACTTGACCGGACTTGACCGATTGACCAAAAGTCAACTATTAGTCAATATTAGTTTTGTTCAACCTAGAGTTGACCTAGAGTTGATCAGTTAACGAAAAGTCAATTGTAAGTCAACCCTTGACCTAGTTTGACCTAGTTTGACTTTGTTTAACCTATTTTGACCTATTTTGACTTAGTTTGACTTTATTGACTTAGCTTGACTAAGATTGAACTAGATTGCACAGTATAACTAGAATATCATGCCATTCAGTGTCAAATCCTAATTAACTCATGATATCTCATCTTTAGGTCTATGACATCACTCTGAGCATCTATTCTCACTGACAGCTCAGGACCGCAGGCGAGTACATTCACTGATAGTTTTCATTGTCTTGATATCTGCTATATCCGATTCAGTTGTAGTGTCTTACTTGATTTCCGACATGATGGTTCATAGACTAGTATACGTCGGATCCTGTCATAAGATTTTATTCCATGACTTTCCTGGTATATTGGTACATTGGTCGATCTTGTTTTTCTTGTACTTGTATAGACATCGATTTGAGAGTGGGCTGGTCCCCTGTTTTTGAATTCCATGTCATGACATGACATGTCCGGATCCATTATACTACTCGAGAATGGGGAGTTATTGAGGTTATATGATCAACACCCTCATGTCACTATTCTTGTGCTTGCGTCACCCTCACCGCACGTAGGGTGTAGCGAGATTTTATATTTCTTGTGCTCACTTTCCATGTTGGCTGGCTTGACCCTTCTTTAGATTTTCCTGTGATAGCTGGGCCAAATGGAATAACATGATTATGCATCCAAAGCGGATTACATAAGGCTCTAATGTCTCATGGCACCAGTTTATGTTTACGTTTATACATCATATATCCCTGTTCTATTCTACATTCATGTATTTCATACCATGACATGATATCATGTTTACATTTTCTGTCTTAATATTTTATCTTATTTTTCAATATAATTGTCGCTTATAGAATTTGTCAATTCATATGGAACAGCTGTTAGTATTTATACTTGCTCATATCCTGACAAGATAATCCCGTTGATGTTTACAGATGATTTAGAGGTTGATTGCTCGACCTTCTATAGCTACGGCATAGATGGCGAGTATGACCTGGACATTCCCGTGGAGCCGGTGCTTATAGAGGACGCACCGTCTGCTTAGACTAGTAAGACAGACTTGCCGGGACTGTGATCCAGCTACTACTTTAGACTTGTAGTATACATATTATTTAGGATTTCTGTTATATTTTTAACTCTAAACCTGTTTGGGATCTTGCATCTATTTTCTGTTATTTCCTTCTATCATATCTTTCATATTTTGTGCTATCTTCCTTAGATGTCTTATGATTGAGTTGTGACATTATATACCTCCGTGCGGAGATGACATGTACCTTTATATTGTGTCTAGATGTTGTATGTTATAGACGACCTATACAACATTCTACCATCGATTATGTGGCGTAGGCTGGACGTACCTACGTGCTTGTGCCCCTACTTAGGGTGCGAGTCGTGACAAGGTCTGCCTTTAAGTCGTACATTGAGGGGTGCCTCAGCTGTTGTCTCGGCGGCTGGTGCCTTTCTCCGTAGTTTGGCTACGAGAGGAGACACCACTTGAGGTGGTTTCCCCTTAAGTCGTACCTTCAAGGGGGCTTTAGTGGACGCTCCGTCCAGGGAAGCTGGTGCCTTTTTGTAAATTTTAGCAGCCATAGGAGGCGGTGTTTGAGGTTGCTTCCCTTTGAGTCACACTTTCAGAGGAGCCTCGATTATCATTTTTGCCTCCAATTTAGTTTCGGCTTCAGCTTCATCGTCGGCGTCATTGGCTTCATCTTCGAGCTGAATTGACTTGTATAGGTCCACGTTAGTAAAGAAGGCTTCAATCCCTCTGAAGGGATCGACATCAGCGAACTTCGTTCGGACGATGCCGTTGGTGGATACGTACTTCATACATTGATGTAGAGTGGATGGCACCACCATGTACTCATGTAGCCAAGGGTGCCCAAATAGAATGTTGTAGTTGACGTCCGCATCCACAATATAACAAGTCACCTCACGATATGACATTTGAGTCGAATCTTCCCCACGGCTCACTTTTGCTGGCATTGAAGCAACTGATTGGAGTGTGGGACGCCATCAAATAATGCATCGGGATCTCCAGTGTCTGGAGCAGAGTTTATGGGATAATGCTGAGAGAAGACCCAGGGTCGATCTGCTTTCGATCTACCTTGATGGCCCTAACATATTCTGTGTAATACAGCGGTCTATTGTGCCTATTGTTCTTGAGCAGCATGTCCTGTTGAGTGAATATGATGTTGGGGATGATTTCCTCCATACTATGGCAGTATGGACTTGCTGTTGGATCATCTTCAGGCTGCTTGACCTGACTGATAAAAGACTCAGCGTCCTTCAGGGCTTCGTAGAGAGCCTCAAGAGTGTCTTTGGATAGACGGCGGAGTTCGAACTGGGACAGCCAAGCCGGGGTACTTACAAGTTGTGCTAGTATATCGAAGTTATAGGGTTTGGCTAACCTCGAAGCATTGCCTCTTCGTAGAGGCTTGTCGAAGCGAGCCACTTTCTGCTTTTATTTGTCAGCTACTGGAGGTTGGGAAGGACCCTCTCCTGGAGCAGCCGAGGAGGTGACAGGAGGTGCCACTTCGACAGGGGCCTCCTTTGGTTGAGTGTTCTGCTGTGAACACGTTTGTACAAAAAAGTGCCACCTCAAGGAAGGTAGTCACTATTTGGCAAGGCTTGATCTTCTTTTCTTTGGCCTTGGCGGTAGAACGTACCCCCGGCTGAGTAAGTTCCAGAGCGAGATCTGGACGAACCCACATGATCTCTTTCCGAGGTGTGTTGAGTGGAATCAGTCCACTCGTGTTGTATCGAGCTGGCGAAAGGTTGACCACCTCCATTGTTGCCTTCGGGATGGTGACAACACCATCTCGAGCTGTGGTAGGTGACAAGGTGCCGAACTGGAGTGACACCATGTGTAATGCCCCGCTCTGTACGAGGCATTTGGTTGGCTTGTTGGATGGGATCAGAATATTGGACCGTAACTTATGTTGAGAATCGGAAGAATTGAGACTGATGCAGTCTCACTTAGCTAGCTAGATTGAATGGGTATTGGAACGTGGCTCGCTGGTGGAGCTACACATAGTAGAATTTTGTGTGATCGGAACAGGAAGACCCTTTATTGCAAGTGAATGGAACTGTCCTTCCTCCTCCTTACTCCTTCATGCTTAATAAATAAAGTATTAAAATGCTATAAACTGCCCCTAAATGTCCCATATGTTAGTTGCTAAATAATAGAGATGCTTATGCTGAGAATTATTGAAATGTACAACACATTGAACTGCTAATGTGATTCGATGCCTGAGATTGAATTGATAACATTGCCCCTTATGCTTAATGCTGCTGGAACAAGTAGACACTTGAATAATGAGATGCCTTGTGAATGATAGAATAAGAAATGAACTGGCTATGCTATCGACCCAATGAACTGAATGAGACACTAGAATCATGTACTCTCTGTATATCTGTTGCAAGAATATGAAATGCTGCCTGTCCCTTATAAGAAATGAATGAATGTTACGTTCCTCTTAAGAAAGAAATGTTATGAGGTACATTGCAATGAAGCAATGATTAAGAAATGATAAAGCTGGGATCGTTGAGATCACCAAATGAAATGATGGTATTGACGAAATGAATAAGTCATTGAATATGACTAATAATGCACTGTTGCCTTTACTTTCCTTAATATGTTTTACCATGCAATTTTGTTCACAATCGAGTCGGATACGCATTCGCATGGTCATGGACAACTTGCATACAAGGTTTGAGTAATAATTTCCTCGAACGGTTCCTAGGGCCCTGGGGACCGATTCGGCCTAGGAGAAAATAATGATGAGTGCTTTGGAAGCACGGATAAGACGGGGTAGCATAGAGGCTCGCCACCTACTATGCTGACCGCATTATCTTAAAATAAAATGAAATGAGAAGAGTCTATATGGTTTAACAACACCAGTGACTGTTTGCCATGAAATATAAAAGAACAGAACAATTATCGGAGGACCGAACTTTTACTTCACGTTACAAACTCGCTTGTACAAAGAAAGCCTAGGGACGAAAACCTAGGTACAGCAATCTAAGTACAATTGTTTATTTTAGATTCTGGGGGATGACGATAGAGGCTCGGGAAGGCGACGGCAGCCCTGCCTTACTCCTTGGACGATCGGTATGCAGCCTTGGCTCCTGTGAAGAGATGGTTGGCGTTGATGAAGAAATGCTCTTCTTGATCTCCCTCTATTATTCTTCTGGCTTCTCTCTCTCTCTGTATATTTTTCTCTCTGATTATTGGGGAGTCTCTCTGTATATGCATATTTTTCTCCGATCCTCTTTTTTTTACAAGAGAATGGCACCTTACTATTTATAATAGTGGGAGCATCATTAGGGTTTACAATGATTGCCTCTTGGAGATGGCGGCGGCCTGATAATTGATCAATCTGGACCATTAGTCTTGAGTGTGAAGGATCTGGACCATTAATGTGGATTATGCCAAATCCCATCAATAATAAATGCTGATTGTAATGAATCTTCATCATGATGATTTGCTGATGTCTACAAATCTAAATGAATCAATTTAATTCATTCTCTTGCCACGTGTCCCAAATTATTGGGATCCGATCCAAGATTTGATTATCTTTAGGACACGTGTCCTGTCATCATTATTGATCCGTATTAGGAGTGTTCATATCTGGGCTGCATGAAGGTCGTCATGACCGAGCCGTATGGAAGATTTCATGACCGAGCCACATGAATAGTCTCTACACTCGAACTGCATGAAGGTTGTCATGACCGAGCCGCATGAATATGTTCATGACCGAGCCGTATGGGGGTCTTCATGGCCGAGCCGTACGAGAGTCTTCATGGCCGAGCCGCATGGGTTTCTTCATGGCCGAGCCGCATGGAGGCCTTCATGGTTTGAACCGCATAGATTTCTTTGCACTGGCCGTATGAACTCGTCTAGTCTGGCCGCATGGACCTGCCTCGAAGCTTGGTAGACAGCGCTGTATTGGTGAAGATTTTCCTTATTTCCTAGGAAAATTTTGCTTTTCGTGTCAGTCATTTATGACAACTTTATGTCAGGTTTGTCATCTGTCAACTGTCAGCCGTCAGAATATTAAATGCATCCAAACGTTGAGCACAGCTGTTTTGAATGCCACGTGGCCTCTCTCTCTCTGAGCCGCATGGAGTTTACTCGAGTTGCCTATGTGTTTGAGCCGCATGGGACTCCTGAGCCGCATGAAGCTCGTCTGATTTTGAGCTGCATAAAGCTTCCTAGGTTCTGTGCCGTATGAAGAACGTTTTATGACCGAGCCGCATGAAGGACGTCTTATGACCGAGCCGCATGAAGGACGTCTTATGATCGAGCCGCATAAAGGACGTCTCATGACTAAGCCGCATGAAGGACGTCTTATGATCGAGCCGCGTGAGGAATATCTCATGACCGAGCCGCGTGAGGAATGTCTCATGACTGAGCCGCATGAAGGACGTCTCATGACCAAGCCGCATGAGGAATGTCTCATGACCGAGCCACATGAAGGACGTCTCATGACCGAGCTGCATGAGGAATGTCTCATGACCGAGCCGCATGAAGGATGTCTCATGACTCGCATGAGGAATGTCTCGATCAGCCTGTGACTCGCTTTGTGGGCCCGGGTATCCCGAACACACGAGTGCGTAGGTATCATGTTTGCTCCCTGATGTGGGGCTAATAGAAATACTTGCCCTCGATCTTTGTTGGGAGACTCTTGAGAACCACTCTGTCCGTTTGTCGCCGGGGGCTGGACACGAGCGGCTCTGTACAACTTTCTATCAGAGGCCCACTTAGCGGGACGCTCTTGATGGTCAGAGGTTGGGACAGCTGACTGCGCCCGATGAGCCTGCGCTGCCCTAGACTTCTTCTACTTAGCACCCGAAGGTGCGCAATAGGAAGAGTCCAAGTTTGGAAGGAGGGAAGAGAAGTTGGTGCCCTTTTCAAAGGAAGAAAGGGGGCTCTATTTATAGAATAGAGTGAGCCCTTTCTTCTTCTTCTTCTTTCCGATGTGGGACTAAAAGCAATATTTTCCATGCTTCTACAGTGACCATGTAGTCAGGATGCATGCTAATGAATGTTTTATGTAGGCAGAGTAAGTATATCAGATAACCTGTATTTGATGCAGGTACGAGAATTAGGTTATCGGTAAGAAATCACATAATTGTGATATTGTATAAGTTGGTTTAACTTGCCTGCTTAATATGTTCAATTCATTATGTTAGAAAGATGCCTTGCTATAAATAGTGCTCAAACATAACATCCATGCTAAGTGATGCATGAAATGAGAATTGTCATAACATGTTTAAGATGTTAATGTTAACGATGCCTCAATGACGCCTTTGCATGATAACACCAAGAATGCTATAATGATATGTCCACATGAATATTGCTAAGAATATGTTTACATGTTTCACCATGATTATTGCCCATGAACTGTAAACTGATGTTAGGCCCCAAGTAGAAAGATCACTCTAATAAATGCTTGCTTAAATGATCACTTTAATGTTGGTTTATACGAGTGGGTTGGATTCTGCTCGCCAGTACATAGATGATGTGCTGACCCACGTTTTATGGACAGGTGCTCGTGCCTGGAATGTTCTACACACGAAGATTGGCTTGATTGGTCCCGTGGCATCGAAGATTTGTTGGGCATACAGAAGCTCTCCTTGCACAAGATGATGTCTTCTATTTATAAAGGGCATAATGTATGGAACATTGTAATCAGTTGTATCAGTAAGATTGTAAGCCAAGTTGGTATATCGAGTTGTAATTCATTGTATCCAAATATCAAATGTAAGCTGTATAGAATTGTTCAGTTGGCTTTCAATGTAAAGTGAGATGTGCTGTAAACATTGTACTTCAATACAAGTCTTGTACTCTTCTTCAATTATCAATAAAGAGAATAAAGTTATATATATCTCTGTGTGACTTCAAGTTATCCTTTTATCTCTGCTGCTATAAAAAAGTGATCTATTTCTATTCAATGAGAGAGATTGTCCTTATTAACATCAATTTGTCTGCTTCTGCCGCTGCAATGTATCCCTATTTGAAGATAATCGATTATGTACCATCTTTGCCTTGTACAAGTGCAATACCAGACTTGTACGGCATCACGCCCAAGCGAGGACGATCGATTCCAATAGATAAAATATGTGAATAAATGACTATGAATCGGGGCGTGACACCATGTTGGCCGATGACATTCGTATTGATCATGCGATGTATGTAGTCTTTGTGGATGTAGCAATCTTGAGTTGGATGTCCAACGAACCGATGGTAGTTATAGTACCTCGGGTCGTAGACTCGGCCCACCTCATCAGGACGCTTTGGCTCAGGAAACTTGATTTTGTCGCTCTACTTCAGCATCTCGAAGAGTTATAAGGTTTCCTTATCGTTGAAGGAGTAGACCATATTTGGTCTCGGTGCAGGTGGAGGCTTCTCAGCGGGGCCCTGCATACTTTTTGAAGCATTGACTGTCAATGCCTGCTTCCATTTTGCCTTACGCCCATTGTTGCTGGTAGCAGGCCACTTCGCTTTGTCATCAAAGGTGGGAAGTTAACCCCCATAAGGGAGCATTACGTGCTTTCTTTTCAGCGGCTTCGACCCCGATGATCAATGAACTCCAATCGGAAGGCTGGGTGGAGTCAAGCCAGAGCTTGATTGCAGGAGTCATGTTCATGCTGCAGGCATCGATCAGTGCATGTTCTGGCATACTCGGAGGCAACCTTAAGCATATTTGTCGGAAATGTTCGATGAAGGCTCGAATAGTCTCCTTCTCTATCTGGCGCACTTCTATAAGAGATGACATAGTCATGTCCTTCCTACCGTCGTAGAATCGGTCAAGGAAGAGGCGTATCAAGTCATTGAAGGATGATATGGAGTTGTTAGGGAGACTGTAGTACCAGTCGTTGGCGACTCCTTTTAATGCCCTAACAAACAGGCTTGTGAGTAGGGCATCTTTCTTTGGAAGATGCCCCATCTGAGACTGCAAGTATGTCAGGTACCGGCAAGGAGAATCCTTTTTGTTGTATGGCGTCAGTGTTTGTGGTTTATACTTGGAAGGATAGACCACTTTGTTCTACTCGAGGGGGTAAGGTTGCGGGATGCCCATCTTCTGACGCTCCTCCTGCCTATTTCGAGCCTTGAAGCGCTCACACTGGTCTCTAATCATCTCGTCTAGATCTTCTGTAGAGCTAGAAGCTGGTGATGGTGGTAGAGCTTGAAGTTGGATATTGGAAGGAGACGATGATCGGGGTACGGTGTGATGATCTGCACCCGAAGATATCTGCTGAAGGGGTATAATTGATTCCCCATTGGCCCCTGGATCAGGACAGGTAAAGACATATGCCCTTGCTACAGTGGTTCTAATCTCGAACATTGCTTGAGTCAAGGTGTGCATAGAGACATAGAGGGTTTTGAGGCCCCCTTCCAAAGTGTCTATACGCTGCACGATGTCCGGAGCTAGAGCGTCTGATTCTCCTTTATTACCACCCCCTGCCATGTAAGCTGTCATGACATGGGTGAAAGTGGATGGATCGGTTGAAGCCTCACTCTCGACTTCACTTTCCTGTGGAAGGGTCTCTCCTCCTGAGACGTTGTATTGGCTACCCCCAGCTACTTCGAGGTTGGTTCCTTGGGGGACTTCCTCGTCTTCAAGAGAAGGATTGTCAGGAATTTGACTACCCCCAGCCACTGCTTCAGCAAAAGACTTCTTACTTGTTCGGGTGCTTTCGAACACCCCTGAGGACGGGATTACCGTCTTGTTCTTCCTCGGCTGGCTCTTGGTTGCAGAGGTCGAGGAGTTGGCAGTTGCCTTTCTCCCGGATGAGTGAGAGTTGGTGACAATATGGCAGAAAGTGATCTTAGGCTCCTTTTCGTCTTCAATTGGCACTCTCTTACCGAGGCAACGTCAAATGGGTGCCGTAGATTACAGTCGCTGAAACACGGAGTGCCTTTGTAGTGGAGCTGCTGTCTTGCAACAATAGCAGTTGATGGTGATCATGGCACAAGTATGCTCTACGAGGGACGCATGTGCTTATTGGTCAGCTCTCCTGATCTGCGTTTGTGAGTGATCACGTTATGCAAATCTTGATGGAGGAGTTCTACTTTGACACTCTCTTCAGGCGTATGGTAAGGCCAAGCGCCGGGGTGGTAATGTGAATGTTGCACCCCTGATCTAGTTCACGTACATGAGATACGCCTAGATCATTGGTGGGGGAACAACATTTATTGTAACTTGAAACTGTTTCATGCGCACTATCGAAGTGGGCGCATGGGTTCAACGTCGTAAATTTTGTCCTGTCTGACTTGGTTTGATACGTAGTAGATGTGCCCAAGCGGGACAGGGACTTTGAAGGTCAGCTCGTAAAAGCGTCCGAGTCAAGCCTGTACAGCTTTCCATCAGTAGCGCACATAATTTTGAGCGCATCCTTCTAGTTCACTATTGGCATAGCAAATTTGGGACGCATGGCCTGTGCTGCCTGAGATCTCTTTGTACTAGCCCACAAAGGCGCATAGTACTCAGAATCCAATGATGCCTCGTTATGACAGCGAGTGAGTCTGTCAAAGACATATGTTTTCTCCTACACACCAGAGTTCATGCTCGGGAGATTGGCTGTGTCTCTGCTCCGTTGGCGCATTTTCTTCAACTGGGAAAAAGATAGTTGGGGAATGCAGTCAACACCGCATTTCCCTGACAGACGCACAGTGTCTCTCCTGCTCTCTGGATATGATCTCTGGATATATCTCCGTGTATATATCTCTGTCTGTAGATAACTGGGCCCCCTTCCTCTGTTGAAGGAATGGTTCTTCTATTTATAGGCAGCAGACTGAGCTGTCTCTGCGCGTATATGTAGGATGCGTCTGGATGTGGGAACGTCACATGGTTGATACTGGCGGAGGCGCATGGATGATGTGCCTCGAATATGTTTGAACTATTGTGTTGGGCTGCGATGGAGCTGACACGTAGCAGATGCAAAGATTTGGTTGTTACTGAGATCTTGGGTGGATAGCACCCATTCGTAGGCAGAACTGAGTCAAATGACACGTGGCATGTGTTTATGGCTCAAAGATCTCAAATTTGGGGGAGAGTGATTTGTCTTGATGTACCTAGGATCGGGCGCGTGGAGAGGACTGAGCTACTGTCTTTAGGGATCAGTAGCGAGTCGGGCGCATGGCGTTTGAGGTGCATACATGGTTTTTCATCAGGATGCACCAAGGATCAGGCGCGTGGATTGACTTGGTCTATGACTTTTAAAGGTCACATACAAGTCTGGGCGCATGGCTGCTGAGGCACATGCAGAGCTTTTAGGGCGCATGGCTGTGGAAGCGCATACAGAGACTTGGCTTCTGTCTTGAGATCAAGAGTAAGTCTGGGGGGCGCGTGGCTTTTGAGGCACATGCAGTCTTCTAGGCGAATGGCTGCAATACGCATGCGAATGAATGATCGGCCACGTGGCAAGGACAGCTGTAGCCGACCAAAAGTGTAATGATGGTGCTGATGTCAGCAGCTCTTCGTTTTCTACAAAGGACGGCTGAATGGACGGCTATTTGGAAGATGTGTTGCCGTCTTTGTCACTCAGTATTAAATGATTGATGAGAACAAGTTTGAAAGGGGCGCATCGGTTAATTTCGATCTGGGCCCATGGCTTTATGTCCCACTGGGCGCATCAGTAGGGGACACATGATGTCGATGGTGCATCTGCCATGTGTCGCATCCTCGTTGGCCCATCTATTGATTTCTTCTAGGCGTTAATGGCTGCCTTACTTTTAGCAGAATACGAACAGACAAGTTCATTGCCATGAATGCAAATTTATTGCACGGAAGTCGGAGAGCCTTCCACTTGGCGCACGGCAGTGGGCTGCCCGGTTTGTATAAATAGCCGCATGAAGGGTAGCTATTTTCCATTCTTCACTTTTCTTTCCAAAATGGAGATGAACCCGGTTGGCCCCCTGCTTTGGCTAACTGCCAAACTCCTTATTCGAAGCATTTTTTACGACGAGCTCCTTCCAAAGGTGAAGTTGCTCCGAGTTTGTTCTTTTGCCATCGGCCCTATTTTTGTACCAGCCTATGAAAGTGCCTGTTGCATCCAAATGTCGGGATTGTCGTGTCTCGACACAGGTTAAAGGTGCCTATTGTATCCAAAGATCGGGGCGATCGTGCTCCGATTTTTATTTTGCTGGAAGAGCCGCATGTCAGGGCTATCGTGCTCCGACTTTGTTAGGCTAGAGGAGCCACTCATTCTGCTAGTGTGCCCGCATACCGACGAGGAAATGATTCGCTCTGACTGTGCACGGGGATGCGCCTACGCTAAGATGTTGGAATGATGCGCCTAACAAGTGATACGCCAGACAAGTGATGCGACTGGTTGTAGTATTTAGGATTTTCTTTCTCTGTTGTAAAAAAATTCTCCTTTGTGAAGAATTTAGATATGTAATAGACTTTCATATGAAATAAAAGCCTAGTTTCTTAATGTCTTATACTCTTTGTTTGTGTTCTGCTATGCCAAGTACTCTTTTCTGTTCTGGCACATATCAGTGTGGGGCGCATGAGAATTTATGGTGCATAAGGACTCTGGCCTAAAATTTTATGCTTCTACACTGCTATTGTCTTAGTTTCCACTTGAGATATAAAAGCTACATTGGCTGCTACATTAATGTCCCTAGTAGAAGAACGTGTACTTACATCTTTTGGTACATTACCTATGACGAGTGTCTCTGGAGGGTCTGGCATGAATTTCATTCTCTTTGGTAGACTTTTCAGATAACTCTCTTTGGTAGTAGTATCTTCAGATGTCTTGGATTTATTCTGTGCTTCTTTATCATCACTGTCGCTTGATCTGTGACTATTTATCTCACCAAAAGTAACGTTAATAGACTCTTCAATAATCATAGATCATTTATTAACAACTCTATATCCTTTATTCCAGCAGCATATCCGAGAAATATCCTTTCATCTACTTTAGAGTTGAACTTACCTAAGTTATCCTTGGTGTTCAGGATAAAACTGCGACATCCAAAAAAGTTAAAATATGAAATATTTGAAATCCTTCCAAACCATAATTCATATGGTGTTTTTTTCGAGATATGTTGAATCAACACCCTATTAAAATATGACAAGCTATAATAACAACTTCTATCCAAAAATATTTAGGAAGATTATGCTTATTCAGCATGACTCTAGCCATCTCGCTTAAGAGTTTAATTTTTCCGCTCCACAACACCATTCTTTTAGGGAGTTCTAGGACAAGAAAATTTGTGGTAATATCCACTATCATCACAAAACTTTCTAAAATTGGCATTTACGAATTTACCACCATGATTACTTCGGATTCGGGTAATCATGAAGCCTTTTTTTTGTTTTGTACCTTTTTATAAACTATTTGAAATTCAAAAATAACATCACTTTTATTTGATAAAAAAACCCATGTATAACGAGAGAAATCATCAAAAATCACAAAAGCGTAGAGCTTATTGCCAAGAATAGCGACTCTACTCGGACCAAACAAATCCATATGAATTAACTACAAAGGTCTAGAAGTACTTACAGCATTGATGGATTTAAAAGTTGACCTAGTTACTTTGTTCTTTTCACAATCTGCATGTTTACAAAAATAGAAAGTATTTGATTACAAGCTGAGAGGAGTGTGTACAAAGTATAAATTAATTTATGGGGAAATACAACTATAGGAATCTGATCAGAAGACGATTACTTTATCCCTTGGACGATATGATGTCGAAGAAGAAAGCCTTTGGAGAGTGCTGCCACAAGTGCTCAGAAGATTATGATCATTAGTGATGCTTGTAAAGTGATTTAAAACTCTATTTACATATTTTATAGATAACTGTTAAGTAGTTATCCTGATTGGCGCATACTGCAATTGGCACGCCATTCATCCAGTCGTGCGAACGGTTGGTTTAACTGCTTGGACGTGTGGCATTCTGTGATAGAGATGCGATTCGTCGTAGGCATATCAAGTATGTGTTCTTCGAGATTAGTGGCATGTGTGCCACATCATCTAACTGCTTTTGGGTAATTTGATCGAATAATGCCAACTGTTGGGTGGCGCCAGGTGCTAATTGCTAATTTAATGCCTTTCTGAATGATATGTAGCACCAACTGCAAATGGCGCGAGACAGCTGTTAATCATTGTGACAAATATGACATATCTCCTCGAATGCCGTACGCTCAGGATTCGAACAAACTTTTCTCGATTGACGTGCTGTCAGTCATGTTGAAAATGTTTTAGCTTCTCGAGGAAGCTTGCCACGTGTTAGCCAGCACCATCTGATGTCAGCGCCAATTGATGTCACGTGCCATCTGCTGTCTGGCACCATTTGATTATTTGAATGTTGGCGCCAATTATGAGTAGCGTATGATGATGTTCATATTTTTTTAGGCTTCTACAAGACCCCCTTCAAAGTTTTCAAATTTGAAAAGCTTCAAAATTTGGAATACTTTGAATAAGAAGCATTTCTATGTGATTGGCTCATGGCAGAATTGTAATAGTCCCCGAGTTTTGTGCACGGATTGTGCGACTGTTACAAATAGCTTTAGGTTATAAATAGCCGACTAGAGAGAGAGAGAGAGAGAGAGAGAGAGAGAGAGAAAACACTTTTACTCGAATTTTCTTCTTCTCGACCTCTTTATTTTCTTCAATTCTCGAAGCTTCTGATCAATTGAAATGGCCCCAAAGAGAAGCGCAGCTGAGAAAGGAAAGAAAGTGGCCAGAGTCCCTTTGCGTGTGCCGCAGTTGATGGTGCCATAACACGTCATGCCGTCAGCGAGAACCGAGGAGGCAAATCCTGCTCTTGAAGGTGAGAAAAAACTGATCGGAGAAGAAGATTCGAACGCTCGTGCCATTCGCGCGTAGCGCGATCAAAGGCCAACATTGACCGCCTCTTTCAGAGTTATTGTTTTTGGATATGTTTATTATGTTTTATACAATGTGGATCTGTATTTGTTGTGTTTTATACTAAGATATGGATATTTATTTGTGATATGAATGTTATTTCTGTTATAGGTTGTATGTAGCAGAAAATATTTGTTTTCTGAAAAAATAACCAAGTTACCAGTGCACCAATGATTGAACAACGACAAAACAATGATGAGAAACTAGAAAATTTTAATCAGCGTTGGAATAACAACATAGCAACGAAAAACTGGAAATTTTTTGTCGCTATGTTACTGTATGATACCAAAAAAGTATCAGAAACTTTTGTTATTTCCATCGCTAGGTTAGTCACTAACTCAGCTATGAAAGTATCAGTCGTTATTCGTAGCTGAATTTTGTCGCATATTAGTCAATCCAGCTATGAAAATTAAATAATGACATATGATGTAGCGATGAAAATATTTCATCTTTGTTCCATTGCTATTATTGTTTAATGATGAAATTTTTGTCGTTGTTTGATGTATTTTTGTAGTGATTGGAATTGTCAAGGCTTAAACTCTATGCTGGTATAAAATCCAACGTCTAACCGCTAAGTAGCCCTAAATTTTAGCAACGAGAATAATACAATAAAAGGGTTATAAAATTACTACCCTATGAATTTACATAGAGTATATCAATAAACTAACGATACAAAGCCGAAATTCAACTCTAAAATCTTATTTAATCAATTTAAATCTATTTCCTATTAATATTATCTATCTTATCAACCTAAATCACATGTTTAATTAATCCAGTTCTAATGAAAAGATCTCTAAGTTCAGTTAGAAATTTTGAATTTCTTTATCAAAATCCTAACCCATTAGTTATTTACCTAACTATTTCTTTTAAAATATTAACAATTTCTTACTTGTAATTAATAACTAACAAATAATAGTGAAGTTGAAATTACTTGAATATCCAGGAACATGTGCAGTGTCGAGCGAGTTTTCGTCGGGGTCGTCCGGCGTGTTTGCCATGAAATATAAAAGAGCAGAACAATTACCGGAGGACTGGACTTTTACTTCACGTTACAAACTCGCTTGTACAAAGAAAGCCTAGGGACGAAAACCTAGGTACAGCAGTCTAAGTACAATTATTTATTTTAGATTCTGGGGGGGACGATAGAGGCTCGGGAAAGCGACGACAGCTCTGCCTTACTCCTTGGACGATCGGTATGCAGCCTTGGCTCCAGAAGATTGCTTGGCGTTAGAAGAAATGCTCTCTTTGCTCTCTCTCTCTGCTTCTTCTCTCTAAGTATTCTGGTGCTCTCTGATCTCGAAAAAGTCTCTCTCTGCATGTATATGTGCCTCTCTGTGTGTGCGTATCTCTCTTGCAAGGGAATGGCACCCTGCTATTTATAGGAATGGAGGGACCTCATTAGGGTTCACAATGATTACCCCTCAAAGTGGCGACGGCCTGTCGATCGATCAATCTGGGCCATTAATCTTGAGCATGATAAATCTGGGCCATTTAGTGTAGATTGCACCAAATCCTATCAGTAATTAATGCTGATTAGAATAAATCTCCGTGGTGATGATTTGATGATGTCTGCGAATCTGAATGAATAAATCTAATTCATTCTCCTGCCACGTGTCCCAGATTATTGGGATTTGACCCAATCTTTGATTGCAGTAAATCTGGGAAATTGATTGGCTTTATGACACGTGTCCTGAAAGCCGCTGAGGGGGATTGAGCCGCATAAGGATTGAGCCGCATAAGGATGGAGCCGCATAAGACAGGCCACGTGTCGGGTCTGCTTGGGGAGTGGCCCTCCGAACCTTCGAACTATATTGATAATTTGAGCCGCACAATGGATAACAAGCCGCATGGAGATAATCCTTGTGAGCCGCATGGGGGGCCTCTGCTTGAGCCGCATGAGATTGTTTCTGCCTGAGCCGCATAAGGTAGCCTCATCCTGAACCGCATGGAGAGTCTTCGTTCGAGCCGCATATGACCGTCCACGTGTCAGGGCCACGTGGCATTTTTTGGATCTCGGAAGATTGTGTCAGAGATCTCCTTCACTTCTCTAGGGGTCTGTCACTATGACAGAGTCATAATTACCTCTTTTGTGTCAGGGCTGTCACTTTTTCAGAGTTGTCGGCCGTCAAAGTAATAAATGCAGGAGGGAAGAACTGTTTTACAAGCCTTGTGTCTCCTATTCTGAGCCACATAGGATGTCTTGAGCCGCATAGTCCCTCGTGCCGTATGAATTTGTGAGCCGCATGGGCTTCCTGAGCCGCATGGAGTTTTCTGGCCGCATGGATCTTTCCTTAATATTTTCCATGCTTCTACAAGACCCCCTTCAAAGTTTTCAATTTGCAAAATTAAAATACTTTGAATAAGAAGCATGGTTATATTCTTCTGGCCGCATATGAAGTCCTGGCCGTATGGATGTTTAAGCCGCATAGATAGTTCAGTTGCATGGATGGCTTAGCCGCATAGCTCCTTGCCACGTATGCGTGTCTTTAATTGCCTCAAATTCATTTTTAGCGCCGTCTTTAGGGGGAATCCCAAGGGTTGGTTCATTAAATCTCGGGATTTTATGCCATGGGTGAATCTCCTTTTATGGGAGAGGGGGCAAAATCCGAGGAGTCGGTTTTGTCTTTATACGAGACGGTTTATTACTCCACGTGTCTTTCCCCTCTCGTCCTCCTATAAATAAGAGTAGCTTGAGAGAGAGGAGTTCTTTACTTTCTGTTTTACTTCGAATCTTCCCCTATTCATCTCTTCATCTTCTTCTTGATTGATAATGGCGCCCAAGAAGACCGTTGCAGCGAAGAAGGCAGTGTCTTCGTCGACCGCGACGGCGAAGGGTAAAACTGCTTCTACTTTGACTGCGGCTGCTCCTCCACCGATCGTCGTCCCCGCGGCTCATCCTGACGTTCATAACCCCATTGTCGGTAAGGACATTGTACGGGTTAAAGGACCCTAACTGCTTTGGCTATGTCGCATGCTTTATGCACGAGCCTTTATGAACCGTATGTTCGACCTATGGTCGAGCTGCGAGCCGTATAAGAATAACTGCTGTGACCGTATATGCGCTGTGCCAACGCAGTCGTATGAGCTATGCTGAGCCGCATGGATTCACACAAATTTTGTCTGTCACGCGGTCAGTGCGAATTTTGTCCGAACCCTGAGGGCCTTATGAGAGCACTGCCGCATGACTTTTTACTGAATAGGGCCGCATAAGTATTCCTCTGTGATTAAGCCGCATAAGGCTTAAATTGGAGCCGTATGAGGCTCTGTTGAGTCGGAGCCGCATGGGTGTTTTCTTTAAGCCGCATGAGGCTCGGAAGTACCCGATCATTTCTTTTTATCCCTCTTTTTAACTTAACTTTCTCTGTCTTCTTTTCAGTGAATCTGTCGGTAAATGCTGCTGGAGAACTCCTAGTGGGTAGTGCCCAAGCTGCTCTGGGTTATAGGTACGACCATATTGTTCAGCATATGGCGGATCAGTTTCCAAGTGACGAACCCTCGGCTAGACTAAATGCCATCAAGAATCAGTCTTTCCATTTCCTTAATACTATAATGAACTCCGAGAAATTTGAAGGGGAATATTGGAAGCCTGTATTCTTTTTTGGAGACGCCTTGACTGTGGAGAACAGTCATGTTCTGGAGGTGTCGGAGAATTGAAGTTTTGTCTCTAACGGGATGGCGATCCGCATCCCCCAAATGGAGCGACACTTCCCATTATCTTGGTTCAATATGCTCCCATTGGACCGAAAGATGGAGGAGACTTTAACCCCTACCCGAGTTGGGATGTTTGTGGGAAACATCCATTATAACAACAGTCTGAAGTCAGTGACTGCCGGCAAGGTGCATACCAGCTGTTCTGTGATGGGATTGGTCCCAGATACTTTCTTGAATATGGCGGGTCCCAACTTCACATTTTCTACCGCCGATACTTTTATAAATCAACTTGCTCGGAAGGGCTCCTACCCCGTTGGCCGGTTGATGCTCCCCAGTTGGGTACATCCTATTCCCTCGTGGACCAATCTGTCTATGTGGATCTTGCAGAAGTATGAGGCCTTTTTGTGTGAGATTGGCCTTTATCATGCTATCCGAGGCACCAGTCATGGCTTGTCCATAAACAAAAAGTTGTTCATGTCTCTGCTGGAGATGTATAACTGCCGTACGAGAACCTTCTATACACCCATAGGGGAAACGGGACTTGCGCTCCATGAAATACACGCGGTATCCAAGCTTCCTTGGGGGGACGAAGCTTTTGAAGCATATACTCCCACTAATGAGGAACTCGAAGATTTGGAACGATGGTATCCCGGCTTCGTGGCTCTTTACCAAGAGATATTGTGCCATTATAGCACATGTCATCAGATAGCCCGAAAGGATAGCAACTCGGAAGGGAATGCTCCCCACACCAAGGACTGGATGCACTATCTCTTCCCGACGGATGCCTCAGGTCGAGTTACCTCTCGTCGCCCTCGATCCCGGGAGGCAGTTAAAGACTTGGTGTCATTGGCTAAGATGGTGGCCACCACCAGTGACAGATTCGGGAGTAAGACTGACTCTTTTGGTTACTTTTACCAGGATACCCAAGAGCTGTCAGAGAAGGCACTCTTGGCAGGATTTTTGATGATATGGCTGCGAAATTGTGCAGTCTCTGGAGGGGCTAGTTCTATCGAGAGAATCAGTCGTAACTTCATCCTTCCGGCTGTGAAGTTAGTTTTGCGAATCAGGCTAGCTCTCCTTCCGGCCATGGTATGCAGCATCCATTGTGGACTTTGCACCTTCACATCTAAGGTCATCGCTCGTGACGTGACCAAGGATTTTGAATGGACCGAGTTGCCCTATCACTATTTGATGGGGTTGCTGTTGATGCATTATCCGTCTTTGATGAAACCGGGCTCTGAAGACGGTGTAACTAATGATGATGCATTTATCTTCCATTACCGTGATGAGCCTTGGGAGTGTGAGACCATGCGGGCTTGCCGGATGGCCTTGGCGAGGGCGGATATGTAACATATTTTTGTATCTGTCCCTCGCTTTACTGCGAAGGACATAGGGCCTGTACATCTAGACGGTATTGCGCCCCCTCAACTTCTGGACGGCCAGATGCTCCTGTGGCTGCGAAACATCCGCCCCGCACATCTGGTGTACCGTAACCGCAATACGGTTTTTTTGGAGCCTTATCTGCCCAGCAGGTTTGCCCGACAGTTTGGATACAGCCAACTTTGCCTAGACAACCCCAGCTCCTGTCTGGGTTTTGAAGGTAGCCTTCTTGATGGTATCAGGGGTTGGCAATACTACGATACATTCCATACCCATACCATTTTCTCGGTCCCTGCCATTAAGGCGTCAGTGGAGATCTTGTACATGGCGGCTTTGTATCATGTCATGGCGAATAAACCCCTGGTCGGTTTTAATCCAGGTGCCAGTTTTATTGTTGGTACCGGTCTGGAGAAGGATCTCAAGGGTCCAAGAAGAGAAAGACTATAGTCGAAGTGCCAGATTTGGATTCCGTTGCTGAGGATGATGAAGGCACCGAGCATGATAGAGATGACTCTATCCTTCCAGTGGCAGACGTAGAGGTGGATCAGTCGCCTATTTTGTCAGATGAGATGTTGGGGGATCCGTCACCCGTTGCGCCTGGCCCTACTCCAAAACATAGCAGGCAAGTTTCTCCTGTTGGCGGTATTTCTCGTTCTCGAAAGTTGGTTGCGACCAGACACCGTCAGCTAACTATAAGAGAAAGTGGAGAAGAAATTAACCCCACGTCAGAGGTAACCAAGTCACTCCCGATCCTTCTTTCCTTCTTTCCTTTTAGCTTCGATTTTAATCATCTTCTTTCCTTCTTGTAGGTGTCAAGAGAAGAAGAAGAGTTTCAAGACGCCGAGGTGGTCACCCGGGATGACGGGGATTTTAATGAACCTGTCCCTGAAACTGCTGAATATCAAGATGACGTTGATCGCGTCATACTTCCCTCCGGGGTGGCTGGGATAGAAGAACCCGCTGAATCTAATTCGGGTAAGAAGATCATGTCAGCTACGCACGAGCTGTAGTCTCCATGTTCCTCTCCTGGTAAGATAAACCGGATCTTATCCCGCGAGGAGGCCTATCTGCTCTATCATCACTTCCTCCAGGTCCTGTCGAATGATCATTGTTCTGGTCATACAGGTCCGGCCTCTCCAGTGCTGAGGATGGATACTATTGAGACGAACTATATCAAAGGGGCACCGGTGGAGAGGAGCGTACTTCCTCCTCTTCCAGCTAGTCTTGAGGGGCCTTTCGTGGGCTCGAGTTCGGAAAGTCGAGTGATGGAAAGGCTAGGGCAGGGGACGATAGTCCTCTCATCCTCTTCTGCAGGGGTGGCTCCGAGAGTCGACCTCTCTGCCCTACCGAGTATTCAGGCTCTTCGGGTGGCGGAGGAAGAGTTATCCGTTATCCGTGCGTCGTTCTGCTTGGATTCCATCCCTCTGGTGGCAAGTTCTAGCATCACTCCTCCGATATTGCCAGCCACGCTTCCTCTGACGCCGTCCTCTACAGAGGTCTTGGATGATGCATTACAGGATGTAGTTGCCAGCTTTCACCGTCATTTGAGGAGGGGAATAACGGCTACTGTGGAAAGAGGGACCTCTTTCGTCTTGTCCCGGCAATGTGCCCAGGGTCAAATTGATATCCTTAAGACTCTTCTTGGTGGTGCGGGGCTGGCGGCGCTCCTGGAGGCGAAGTTATTAGAGACTGAGCAGCTGGTGACCCAGCTGCAGGTGCTACGGCAGGCTGATTTGTCCGATGTTATAGATCGGGAGCGTGGTTCTCTCATTGCTACTATAGAGAAGACAAGGGCTGCTCGGGATAAAACCAGGCCGACCATACTGAAGGACCTTCGCGATCTGTCTAATCGATATGATCAATTGAGTCACATGGGCGAAGATGTCATGGCTCGGGAAACGGCTGCCTCCCGTGGGATCACTGACACGCGAGAGCAGATCCTTGAGCTTCAGAGGAAGCTAACTTTCTTGGAGTCTGAACTTGAGGCTGCCCGTATTGATAAGGAGCTGATTATTCAGGAGGCTGACAGAGTCAATCGGGCTTCGACTGACCTGGAAGTTGCTCTGAAGAAATTGGAAGATGACTGGCAGGAGCTCATGGGCTTGGATGATGAAGAGCGGTTATCCCAGGAGGTTGAGTGTCGAGTTAAACAACGACTCGAGCAGGAGGCCATCTTAGTGAAGAATCGTCTTTTGGAATTGTGTAATGCCGAGCTATAGTCGACCTTTTCTTCTTGTTTTGTTTCTATTTTCTTTTTGAGAGGGACGTGGTCCCGAAACATGTAATGGTTTTTTCTTCCTTCAAATAAAGAGTACTTTCTATTCTACCCTTTATTCGTATTGCTTGTTATACCTGTGATATTATGGTGATGCTTTCCCCGCCTAGGTGACTTATTTGTGGACCTGTTACCCATGGCATACCTTGGTTTTAGGTACGGATAACTAGTTTGGTTAGGATATCAGAAACAGCCATGGCAAAGTGGTCATGGGTGCTCTTGGTATCGAAAAAAAGAATGCCGTAGAGCAGCTGGGCTCCCGGGGCATGATGAGATGGTGGGCTTATGCTAAGAAACTTAGCAGAGGATATTTGTGGGCCTATTATCCTTGGTGTACCCTGGCTTAGGATACAAATAGTAGGGTAAAATAGAACCGACATATTTGCTCAGAGGTTATGAGGACATGGCAAGCATGAGGGTTCTATCGTAGAATCTTCCTCCTCAGAGGTAATGAGGACATGGCAGGAGTGAATTCACAGAGGATATTTGTGGTCAACAGAGGACATTTGTGGTCAACAGAGGACATTTGTGGACCTATTATCCTTGTCGTACTCCGGTTGTGGGTATAGATAATAGGTTGAAAGGGAATCGACATACTTACTCAGAGATAATGAGGACATGGCAAGTATGAAGGTTTCTTCTACGGAGCCTTCCCACTCAGAGGTAATAAGGACATGGCAGGAGTGGGATCAATGAAGAGGGGGTACATAAAACAACTCAGAGGTAATAAGGACATGGATGTTCTATATAGGGGGTGGTTTGTTTTTGGCGGAAGTGAAACGACTCAGAGGTAATGAGGACATGGCCGTTTTGGAAATTTGTGGATCGCTTACCCTTTTTGTGCACTGGAAGTGCGGGTATTCGATCATGGGGGAGGATCTCTTCCAGGAAGAAAGTTCAGAGGTATGATCATACAAGACTTTCTATCTGAAAGAGTGACCGGGATGTGAGTTCAGAGGCACCATCGGGTACATGACTCGATATTGTGAAAGTGTGAGTTCAGTGGCACCAGCGGGCACATGACTCGATAATATGGGATGTTGTGGATGTGAGTTCAGCGGCACGAGAGGGTACATGACTCGGGAATCTAGAGAATGGTGAGTGTAAGTTCAGCGGTACCAGCGGGTACGTGACTCAATGATCTGGAAAATGTAAGGGTGAGTTCAGCGGTGCTAGCGGGCACGTGACTCAAAAATCTGGAGAATTATGAGGGTGAGTTCAGCGGTACTAGCGGATACGTTACTCAAAAATCTGGAAAATTATCGTCTAAACATAGTATTTCTTCAGAAACTTGTCGTTGACGGGCAACATGAGCAAGTCTTCGTTTTGTTTGGCGAGGCGGTAAGCAACGTTGGAGAATACGGCCTCGATGATAAATAGACCTTCCCATTTTGGCTGGAACTTGCCGGCGGTCTTGTTAGTCATGACCATCGGCCTCCGGACTGCCAGAACAAGATCGCCTACTTGGAATGTCCTGATTTTGACCTTCTTGTTGAAGGCTCCAGAGATGCATGCTTGGTATAGCTCGATCCTTTGCTGAGCCAGGAGGCACTTTTCATCTAAGGCCTCCAACTCTTGTAGTCGGCGTCGGTAGTTATCATCCGTCGTTAATTGATAAGTGAGGGCGACGCGGAGTGAGGGTATTTGAGTCTCTATTGGAAGAACTGCCTCACTCCCGTATACCAGGGAAAATGGTGTATTTCCGGTAGCTGTTCAGACTGTAGTACGGTACGCCCTTAAACATTCACCGAGCTTCTCGTTTTACTCGTGTTTGTTGGAAGAGACAAACTTCTTGAGTAACTTGATGATGGTTTTGTTGAATGCCTCTGCCAACCCGTTCGCTGCTGGGTTGTATGGTGTCGAGGCAATATTCTGGATGCGGTGCTTATCGCAAAACGGATAGAAGGCGTGGCTTACAAACTATGGACCATTATCGTGGATGATCCTCCGGGGCAGTCCAAAGTGATAGATGACGTGATGCTTGAGGAAGCTGATCACATTCGAAGTCTTTACTTCTGCAAGCGGGACAGCTTCTGCCCATTTGGAGAAATAATCCGTGATCGCAAGTATGAAGCGATATCCACGGGAGGAAGGTGGAGTAATCGGACCGATGATGTCCATCCCCCTTGCTTCGAATGGCCAGGATGCCACTGTTGGATGTAGAAATTCAGATGGCTGGTGAATGAAGTCCTCGTGGACTTGGCGGGCTTTGTATTTTCTTGCATAGTCTATCGCATCTGCCACCATCGTGGGCCAGTAGTAGCCCATTCGGTGGAGACGGTCTTATAATTTAGGGCCAGGCTGATGGGCCCTACAGACACCGTCATAAGCTTCTCGTACGGCTTCTTTGGCTTCTGCGTTCGACAGACACCGAGGCAATACTCCATCATAGGATCGACGATACAACATTTTCGTCTTTGTATCGTAGAAGAATCTGAGAGAACGCCGTATGATGGAGGTGGCTTCCTTCGGGTTCTCGGGCAGGATGTCGTAGACGACGAAGTCAATGAATGGTTGTCTCCAATCTGGGACATCATCGATTGTCTGAGCAGAATAACTCGCCACGAATTGAACGTTGTTCTTGGGGCAGACCAGTTCGTGGCCTACTACGTCTACCGATTGATGAGTATGATTCGGCACTGCTAGGGAAGCGGCCAGACCTGCTAGTGCATCGGCTTCGATATTTCGGAGTCTGGGGACGTGTTCGATGAAGAACCCCTCGAACGACGAGATGATGTCGATCGCTATTTGGTGATAGGGGATCATGTCTTCGTGGCGAACCTCGTATGAGTCCCGGATCTGATTGACGATTAACTGAGAATCGCTGTATGCTTCAAGGTATTCTACCCCCAGCTCCCTTGCAAGTTGGAGGCCAATGACCAGAGCGTTGTACTCGACCACATTGTTAGAGCGGGGTTCTGTGAGAGAGTAAGCACGGTTGATCACCAATCCGGTAGGAGAAACCAGTACCACCCCAACTCCGACGACGATGTTGCCCTTAGGTCCAGTTCTCGAAGCGCCATCGAAGAACATTCGCCATATATCATCGTGAGAGGTTGCATGCGAGTCGGCAACCTCATCTGGGATCTCTTCATATATCCTGGACGACTGCGAGCCCGGGTGGGCTGCCAAAAAGTCTGCCAGGGCTTGACCTTTGACCGCCTTTTATGGGACGAAGATCATATGGTAGGAGGATAGCAGTATTGCCCATGTAGCGAGGCGAGAGCTGAGTGCTCCTGGTTTAGTCATGAGGACCCTGAGAGGATTGACTCGTGAGATCACATGTATCGTTTGTCCGGTGATATAGTGCCGCGTCTTGTGAATGGCAAACACTAGGGCAAGGCATTCCTTCTTCACAGCGGTGTATCGGCGCTCTGGCCCAATCATCATTCGGCTGAGGTAATATATGGTATGTTCATGGCCTACATCGTTGTTTTGTGCTAGCAGAGCTCCGAGGGAGTGCTCCATTGCTCGTACGTAGAGCAGAAATAGTTTTCCAGCATCCGGGGCCACCAGGACTGGAGGGTTCGACAAATATTCTTTGATGTTGTCGAAGGCCTGCTGACATTCTTCGTCCCATATGAACGAGACGCCTTTCTTCATGAGGTGGGTGAATGGTCGGCATCGCCCGGAGAGGTTAGAAATGAACCTTCTAATGTAAGCTAGCCTCCCTTGGAGGCCTCTGAGTTCGCAGAGATTTCTCGGGGGACCCATCTCCATGATTGCCTTTGTCTTCTCAGGGTCTACATGGATACCCTGGGCGGTGATGATGAAGCCCAAGAACTTTCCGCTGGATACGCCCAGGAAGGACTTCGTAGGGTTCATTTTCAAATTGTGCGCTCGCATCAGGTCGAATACCGTCCTCAGGTCATGCGGATGGTCTCCCTTATGGCGACTCTTGATGGTGATGTCATTAACATAGCACTCCACCGTCTTGCGTAAGTGGTCTCTGAAGATGATGCTCATGGCCCTTTGATATGTGGTGCCGGTATTCTTCAAACCGAAAGGCATGACTGTGTAATAGTATATGCCAATCGGTGTTCGGAATGATGTATACTTTTCGTCGTCAGGAGACATCTTGATTTGGTTGTACCCTGAGAAACCATCCATAAATGACATACGTTCGAAGCCGCATGTGTTGTCAATCATGATGTCTGTGATAGGGAGGGGGAATTCATCTTTGGGGCATACCTCGTTCAGATTGCGGAAGTCGATGCAGATTCGAATCCTTCTATTCTTCTTGAGGACTGGTACTATGTTGGCAACCCAATCCGGATGTTGTTCCTCACGAATGAAGCCGCTGGCTATCAGTTTGTTGACTTCGGTTTCGATCGCATCCATGATGCCTGGGCGGAAGTATCGCTGTTGTTGCTTGACTGGCTTTGCGTCCGGCCGAATGTTGAGCTTGTGAAGAGCAATATCGGGATTTAACCCCAGCATGTCTTCATAGCTCCATGCGAACACATTAATATATTCTTTGACAAGTTCCAGTAGTGATTCTCGCTCTTCGTCTGTTAAGCTTTTGCTGACGAAGATTGGTTTTGGAGAAGATTTGCTGCCGAGGTCGACCTGTATAACCTCATCTTCAGTTGGAGGTTCCCTCAGTTCGAACCGCTTTTCCCATTGTGCATCCAACTGCTGGGCCCACGGCTCTAGCTCGAGGATTTCGGAGATGTCATCGTCTTCTTCATAAGTGTCGGCGAATACCATATTGACTGACAAGACTTGTCTGAATACATCTCCGATGCTGGTATCAGAGTCGAAAGTTGGTGACCTGGTCAAATGTGAATGCCAATCACATTCTTCAACTGAACTCTCAGGGGTCGTCGTGGATGTAACATACCCTAATCCACATCGAGTCTTGCTATAGTAGTCCCGTGGTTTGCCAGCCGGGACCGGTGGCTTCAAAGGTAATCGTTGTCCAGTACCGTAGTTCAAGCCTGCCGTCGTCTCCAGATCATACCCCTGTTTTTGCATGAGATATTTAGATTGGAGGCTATAAAGATATAGAGGCAGTCTCCCGGCATCTGATCCAAGGTCGACTTCTTCTATGGTGAAGGGATGCGGGTCGTCCTTCCGGCCGAAGATGATTGGGTGGTCCCCTTCCTCGATTATGCGGTAAGCGTCTTCTGCTGGAGTAAGCTGGATTGCGGTGTGCACATTGGTCACCTGTGTGTGGAGGTGAGTGCCTATAACGTGTTCCATAGCATACATCGTACGGAGCTTATTAAGCTCGAGGTAGTTTAAAGATAGCCCTTTATTGATAAAGTAAGGTATCTTTTCTAGGGGGATTACATCATCTGCGGAGGGAACATCAGTGTGGGCAGCCACATACTTGACTAGCTCCGGTTCCTCTTCAGCTACCCCCTGTATAAACGAAGACTGAGAGGACGACCTGGGCAGCTTGATCGTCAGCGGTTCAGCTGGTGGAGCAGAGCATGGAGTTGTTGGCAAACTAGCAACCCCCAGATTGGCACTCGATGTTGGACGGGGAGTGGTTGGTTCGCTAGAAGTTCCAGGCCTTGCATCGGGGTGACGACCCTTCTTGGGAAGGCGTATCGTCATTAGCTTGTCGGAGGGATTGAGCTTCTCCGTTTGAGGCTGGCCGGCTCTCGGCAGCCTAATTGTCAGTGGCCCCGTTGTGGGTCTTGGCACTTGGCCAGACCTTGGCAGCCGGATTATCATCTGCTCTTCTTGTGCCGAGAGGCTGATTGCGTCCTTACGCACAGTAGTAATAATGGGTGCAGACTTGCCAGATTTGCGAGCTTGGAGGTGGATCGTCAGAGGCTCTTCTGATCCTGTGGCTATCTCGGTACTAGCTTGTACATCTTCTTCACCAAGATGATTCTTCGACTTTTCGTACAGGCATGAGTCTGAGTAGTAGGATTCGACCCCTTTGAAGGGATCGATATCAGCAAATTCCGTCCTCACGAAGTCGTGTTTGTCGATATATTTGAAGCACTGGTGCAGCGTGGAAGGCACGATCATATAATCGTGTATCCACGGGCACGCCAAGAGGATGTTGTAAGAAGTGTCTGTATCTATGACGTAGCAGGTGACTTCGGATTGGAGGTCGCCAATTTGACACTTCAGACGAATCTTCCCAATTGGATAGCTCCTGCCCAAATTGAAACTGCTGATGGCAGTGCTTATAGGCGTCAGATGATGCATTGGGATGCGGAGATGATGTAGCAGACCCTTCGGGATAATGCTTATGGAAGAGCCAGGATCAATGTACATCCGATCCACCTTTACGTCGCCGATGTATCTAGTGTAGTATAGCGGACGATCGTGTAGGTTGGTTTTGATGAGCATGTCCTGCGGAGTGAAGAGAATATTGGGTATTGCTCCCGTGCAGGCGCTGTCTTAGAGATCTGCAGGTGGGTTTTCTTCCGTGAGGTTGACCTGAGCCAGGTAAGCGTCGACATTTTGGAGTGCATCGCTCAAAGCCGCACGAACATCCTTGGAGAGTCTCAGAAGCTCGTATAATGACAACTTGGCCGGTGTGTTGGCCAACTGCACTAAGATGTCGAAGTTGTAGAGCTTCTCCAGCCCTTGTGCTCCCTCTTTTCAGAGGAATTTATCAAAGCGAGTCTTCCTTGGCCTAGGCTTGTCTGTCGTCGGAGGCTGAGCCAGTCTCGGAGCATCAGTTGTAGTGGATTAATGATCTTCAGTTGGATTGTCAACCATAGGTTGGGATTGCGCCCCAGACCGAGTGACAATGGCTGTAGCTTCTTCGATATCTGCTAAAATTGTGCGGCAGGACCTGACTTTCCCACTCTTATTCTTGTAAATGGAAGATGGTGTGGGCCGAATCACTTCAGATACCAAGTCTGGATGGATCCACATGACCTCTCCTCGTGATGTGGTGAGGGGTACTAGACCAGCAGCCTGATCTCGGAGAGATGGAAGATTAGCAATCTTCATTGTTGCCAGAGGGATGGGGACCACACCGTCTTGAGTTTTCGTCGGGAAGAAGCTGTCGAATTGTACTGACACCATGTTGGCTGCCACGGTTACCTCTTCGAAGTCGATAGCCAGAGCATTCGAATCGATGAGGTTTTGGATGTACGGTTTTAGCTGGTAGCAGTCGTGTGTAGCATGGTGGACGTAGCGGTGATAATGGCAGTACTTTGGGTTCCCCATCTCTGTCGGCCGCAGTTCCCGTCTTGGTGGAGGAAGTTGGATTCTGTCTCCGTGTATGAGCATGTCCAAGATGGGCTTGGCGTGACCGTCTTCGAAGGAGTAAGTAATTTGCGGCCATTGTTTGTCTGCTGGCTTTGGCTCAGGTTTCTGTGCTGTATCGACCACCATAACCAGCTTTCCCCTGCTGTCCCGATTGTTGGAGGGGCTACCCCCATTGTCGTTGTTGGGACGCTTGCCCTTGTTCTCTCCGTCCGAGATGTGCAATCCCAGTTGGCGAGCCTTCTTCAATCGTTCTTCGGCGCTTATGGTACTAATGATAAACGTCTTCCAGTCTTTGAATTGACTTTTGCCCATCCAGAGACTGATTGTTGGAAGCAGTCTCTTTTGGCAAATTTCAATCAAGGAGGAATCCGGGTTTCCAGACGGCAGCTTCATTACGGTTTGGCGAAACCGCTCTATATAGTTTCTTGTCAGCTCTTTCTCCCCTTGGACGATGTCTATGAGGTTGGACATGGTGATGTCCTGTCCTACTTCGTAGAATCTCTCCAAGAACATGCGCTTGAAGCCGGCGAAGGAGTGGATACAGTTGTCTGACAGATTGCGATACCAGTCGAAGGCGACTCCTTCCAATGCCCCGATGAATAATCGTATGAGAATGGCATCGTCATGGGGCAGATGGTCGGTGGTGACCTCGAAGTAAGTAATGTACCGACTTGCTGAGGTCTTGCCATCATAAGGATTGATATTGAACGACTTATATCTTGGTGGGATTGGAACATCCCTCCATGCAGCAGGGTATGGTTGCCGTATTCTGAGGTCTTGAGAGTTTTCTCGAGCGTGGAACATGGCTCGGAGCTCTTGGACCTCTCTTCTTGCTTCGCGGGCCTCATTCACATCGGTGGGGGCCGTTACTTCGGGAGGACTGTTGCCTGGGTTCGGTGCCGCTGAATTCGAGTCCGCATTAACCGTGGGACCCGCACTTGTTTGGCCAGGCGTCCCTCTTTGGAGATTTGGAAGGGCCACTTTGATCTCGTCTACAGACTTGACCAAGGCATGTAGTATGGCTTCTAGAGTGTCGATGCTTTGGCGATTACTGGAACCACCTTGGTTGCTGTCTATCATGAATATCGTCTTCACATGAGGAGAGATAGACGGAGCGGTGGAGGAAGCGCCCTCCGAATCTTACCCCTGTAGTTAGAAGTCATCGGGGTATGTGGGTATGTTCCCTTCTGATTTAGACTCGGAAGGAACAGTACCCCTAGTCTCCGAGTTCGCCTCGTCTTGGGAGTTGTGGACGTCTTCGGGGACGTCGAGGTTTGCTGTATCCAATGGGAGAGTTGTCTCCCCCGACTCGTCTCCTTGGAACATCGGATTGCTGTGGAGGCTCGGAGGGGTGCTACCCCCAGCCCCAGCAACCCCCTGAGTTGTGGACGACGAATCTCCCACTGTAGCAGATTTCGTCTTAGAGCGAGTACCTTGGAAAACTCCGGTGGTGGGCACCCGCTTAGACGACAGTCTTTTAGTCGCAGTGGTTGAAATCTTTGGGCTGGGAACATTTGTCTTCTTCCTTCTTCCATTAGCGGGGACTTTCCGAGCAGAGTTGCAGGAGACGACGGGGAGTGCCTCGTCTTTTGAAGATGGCTGTTGCAGTCTTTGAAAGATAGACTATCGGTCTTCTCGCATCGTCGTGCTGTTGCAGCAGCAGTTGACGATGACTTGGGTGCAGTGACGTCCGTGGGAGGACCCTTTGCACCCCGATGCATCTTCTCTTTCCTTGCATTTGTGGAAGATGACCTTATGCAAGTCAGATGGGTCTGGACCGACCATGTTCGCTCCCGGGATTTTAGGAGACTTTTGCGAACCTCTCTGTCCGTCTGCCGCCGGGGGCTGGACTCGAGTGGTTCTGTACAACTTCCCATCCGAGGCCCGCGTAATACTATGCAGAATGCTCGGATGGTCAGAGGTCAGATCAGCGGACCAAACTCGCCAGGCTCGTGCTGCTTTAGAATTCTTCGCTCTAGTACGTAAGGGCACATAGTAGGAAGAGTCTAAGTGATACTGGAGAGAGTCAGACATATCTTCTTGGGAGTATAAGAGATCAGTACCATACGAGAGGCGGTCGAAGACAGAGCCGCGTGGAGTAGGCATCATGCGGCTGTCATCGTTGGTCCGTATGCGGCTGGCAGACGTAGCCGCATAGGCTTTCTTCATGCGGCTGAAAGTTTCAGCCGCATGAGTCTTCTTTATGCGGCTGGATGAACTGGCCGTATAGATTTTCTTCATCCGACTGGTAGATCCATCCGCATGAGCCTCCTGCATGTGGTTGGCAGATTTGGCCACAGGAGTGCTCGGCTTCATCTTGGGGCGCATAGAGTCGCTCTTTGTCCCTGCAAGTCCAGCATCGTAGTGCTTTCCTCTGCCAGACTTGGGGACAGCAGAGTTCTCTACGGCTCGAAGTTGAGCCGTATGAGAGTCGCCTTCGCCGTCTTGGGTAGCAGAGAGTACCCCGTCCAAAGCTTGTGGGGGAGCAAATGATTTTGGCCTCCACTCGCAGCAAGCTTTCTTTGTGCGTGTTCGCTTCTGGATCATGCCGGCACTTCCTTCAGAAAGCATCTCTTCAAACGCCTGCTGGTCGAAACGGACGACCATCTTCTGTTGGCTGGAGCCAAGCTTGGCTGCATCCGACTGCGTCACCAACTCCTCAGCCGTGGAGAAGTTTGTCCCCAGCAGAGTCGCCATCGTGTTTGCCATGAAATATAAAAGAGCAGAACAATTATCGGAGGACTGGACTTTTACTTCACGTTACAAACTCGCTTGTACAAGGAAAGCCTAGGGACGAAAACCTAGGTACAGCAGCCTAAGTACAATTGTTTATTTTAGATTCTGGGGGGTGACGATAGAGGCTCGGGAAAGCGACGGCAGCTCTGCCTTACTTCTTGGACGATCGGTATGCAGCCTTGGCTCCAGAAGATTGCTTGGCGTTAGAAGAAATGCTCTCTTTGCTCCCTCTCTGCTTCTTCTTTCTAAGTATTTTGGTGCTCTCTGATCTCAAAAAAGTCTCTATCTGTATATATATGTGCCTCTCTGTGTGTGCGTATCTCTTTTGCAAGGGAATGGCACCCTGCTATTTATAGGAATGGAGGATGATTACCCCTCAAAGTGGCGACGGCCTATCGATCGATCAATCTGGGCCATTAATCTTGAGCGTGATAAATCTGGGCCATTTAGTGTAGATTGCACCAAATTCTATCAGTAATTAATGCTGATTGGAATAAATCTCCGTGGTGATGATTTGATGATGTCTGCGAATCTGAATGAATAAATTTAATTCATTCTCCTGCCACGTATCCCAGATTATTGGGATTTGACCCAATCTTTGATTGCAGTAAATCTGGGAAATTGATTGGCTTTATGACACGTGTCCTGAAAGCCGCTGAGGGGGATTGAGCCGCATAAGGATTGAGCCGCATAAGGATGGAGCCGCATAAGACTGGCTACGTATCGGGTCTGCTTGGGGAGAGGCCCCCCAAACCTTCGAACTATATTGATAATTTGAGCCGCACAATGGGTAACGAGCCGCATGGAGATAATCCTTGCGAGCCGCATGGGGGGCCTCTGCTTGAGCCGCATGAGACTGTTTCTGCCTGAGCCGCATAAGGCAGCCTCATCCTGAACCGCATGGAGAGTCTTCGCTCGAGCCGCATATGACCGTCCACGTGTCAGGGCCACGTGGCATTTTTTGGATCTCGGAAGATTGTGTCAGAGATCTCCTTCACTTTCCTAGGGGTCTGTCATTATGACAGAGTCATAATTTCCTCTTTTGTGTCAGGGCTGCCACTTTTTCAGAGTTGTCGGCCGTCAAAGTAATTAATGCAGGAGGGGAGAACTGTTTTACAAGCCTCGTGTCTCCTGTTCTGAGCCGCATAGGACGTCTTGAGCCGCATAGTCCCTCGTGCCGCATGAATCTGTGGGCCGCATGGGCTTCCTGAGCCGCATGGAGTTTTCTGGCCGCATGGATCTTTCCTTAATATTTTCCATGCTTCTACACGGCGGTTGCCTATGACTACTCCTTCCCAGCGTGGCTTACTAACATGTCGTCGAGATGTGGTTGGAAGAGGAGATGGGATTAGTGCACAAGATCAGTGAGAGTGAAGGTGAAAGTAAAAGGTGGCAGAGGGAGTCAGCTCGACTAGCTAGGATGAGTTTAAGGAAGAAAGAAATACATGGATGTAAAATAATTCTTTATTAATATAGACTAGTAGATGCACATGCTTTGCATGTATAATAACTTATAATAAGAATATTATCTAACTATAGTCAAATATCTCTTCTAACTCTTGTGGTTAAGATAAGATGTATTCTTCTTTTTGGTTGAGTTCGATTCACAATGTTGAACATATATAAAAATATTAAACTTTTTCAAACAATTTTTTACATAATTTATTTTTTAAATTAAATAGTTGATGATATACGTAAGGCTTAGGCGGCTCAATCTTGAGCCGATTTGAAGCCCCCTTATAATTGTAGAGAAGAGATATGTAGGTATTGTTTGCAAAAAATAAAAGTTTGATTACAAACTAAGAAAAGAGTACAAGAGTATAATTAATTTCTGGAGAAGTACAACTAAAGGAATCTAATCAGAATATGATCACTTTATCCCTTGGACGAAGTGATGTCTAAGAAGAAAGCCTTTAGAGAGTGCTGCAGCAAGTGCTCAGGAGATTATTATCATTAGTGATGCTTTGAAAGTGATTTGGAACTCTATTTATAGAGTTTAGAGATAACTCTTAAGTTGTTATCCTGGTTGGCGCACACTGTAATTGGCGCACCATTCATCCCTTGGCACGAACAATTGGTTTAAATGCTTGGACGCGTGGCATGCTATGATTGATATACGCTTGATCATGGGCAGTATCACAGACACGTTCTTCGAAATTAGTGGCATGTGTGCCACATCATCTAACTGCTTCAGGATGATTTGATCATGTAGCGCCAACTACTTGGTAGTGTCAGGCACTACTTGTTGTTTTGTGACTTTCTGAATGATTTGGTGTCATTGATTACCTCACCCCAACTACAGATGGCATGAGACGGTTGTTGGTCATTTATGACGAATCTGACACATTTGATAAAATATCCTCGAGTGCCATGCACTCGGGATTCGAACAGATTTTTCGACTGACGTGTTGTTAGTTATGATGATAACTGCTTAGCTTCTCGAGAAGATAGCCACATGGCAGGCAGCGCCACTTGATGACCAACGCCTATTGATATCCTGCGCCATCTTATGTCTAGCGCCACTTGATTTAATTGCTGGCACTATTTTATAAGTAGCGCCTGATGCTGATTGTACATTTTAGGCTTCTACAAAACCTTTTTTAAAGTTTTCAAATTGGAAAAGCTTCAAAATTTGAAATACTTTGAATAAGAAATGGTTGGCGTAGTACAGTATCATAACCGACCCGACTTTTAGGCATAGATCACGCGACTGTTACGGCTAAGCCTTGGTATAAATAGTTGAGAAGAGAGAGAAGTACTCTTTACTTGAAATTTTTCTCTCGAACTCTTCTTCTTCTACAACTTTCGAAGCTTTCAACCGATCGCAATGGCCCCGAAGAGATCCACCACCGTTGAAAAGGAAAAAAAAAGTGGCCAGAGCCACTTCGCATGTGCCCCTCTGCCCCTACTGAGGGTGCCACAACACATCGTACCGTCGGCGAGAGCCGAAGAGGTGAACCCAGCCGTAGAAGGTAAGAAATTGAACGGAAAAGATAACAGTGGACTGCACACGCTATTTGCATGTAGCACGATCAATAGGCCAATATCGACCGCCTCTTTTAGAGTGTTGGTCGATGCTTTACGCTATCTGCACCTTACGCCACCTCTTTCAGAGTGTTCGGCTAAAACGATCATAACCAATGACGCCCTACGCCATTTGTCATATTCTCAACATGATGCACCATCTGTCATTATATGCAGACCATGCACTAATCGATTGATACACCATCTGACTTGAGAATTGTCATTTTGCATGTGTTGGCTGAGGAATAGGTTTTCATACCCTGCACCATCCATGATTGGCGGAGAGTACTTCTTTTTAAGAGACAATCTTTTTAAGATTTTTAACTCTGAATTTTCTTTTTGTAGTTGATCTGAGGAAAGACCCTCATGTCGAGGAACTGGCATCTGCTTTCCGGGTGTCTGAGTACTAGGAAAACTTGTCTCATGTCCCTTTTCCACAGTATGACCTGCCTGAGACCCGGAGGGTTGTGTTAAGGTCTCAGGATGACAGGACCCTATTATGTTTGATAAATGGTGAACCCCTTGTAAGCTTGGATCAGGTTCCCCATAAGAAGCCAGCCTTCTTGTTTGGTGAAGCTATCAAGAAAGACTGCCAGCCTAAAACGAAACGAGAAAAGCGAGTTTATTAAAGTGGAAACAGATTGATTCATCTCACTGACATGACGAGACATGTCTCCATTCCGTTATGTTCATGCCAGCTACCCTCGAAATATGGTATAGGACCTAACTCCTTTTCAGGAGGCCAGAGTAGAGAAGATATGCCACATATTAGGTCCTCAGAATAAGAACATATTTTATAGTTTGTCGGATAGATGTAATACTCATTTGAGGGGCCTGAAACCAAGCTGCATGCCGCCTGAGGATTCATCTCTGATGATCCCCGTTAGAATTCCTTTCTTTGTGAACCTATTTGCTAAGGCTGAAGGAAGGTATCCAGATAAGAATATACGGCTGACAGGTCTGATATGTCCAGAGAATAAACATTGGAATCGTCTTTCGATCTGCGCTCTGAACAATTTTAAAGATAAACTGCTGGGTTTTGGAGCTTTATGAGCCGATTTGGACTATTTTTTTGTGGAATTCGCACCAATTCCAACTTATTTTTAGCCTTAGCAGAGAGATACAATAGTAGAACGGGCACCTTTGTGACCCCTCATGGAGAGATAGGCTTCATTCTTTACGAGATGCAGTATATTTCTCATCTGCCCATGGGTGAAAACCCTTATGAAGAGTATGCGCCAACCAACGAAGAATTGGATGCTCTATTCGAGAAGAGCCCGAAAATGGTCGCAGTCTTCGAAGAATTGTTATGCCACTTCATAATCTGCAATATTCTATACAAGAGCCATGCACAGGAAACATGTTATTTGTCCAAATGGTTGGCATATCTATTTCTGGGTCACATTCAAGAAAACAAGGTACAAGAACACTTGGAATGTGACCCTAGCTTCTTTGAGCCGATCGAGCGCAATACTATCTAGAAGTTGATAGAAAGGTCCCGGCAAGCTGAAAAAAAATTGACAGAGGATTGGCATGGATTCACAGCTGGTACTTCCATCGAGACTTATGTCAGACAAGGTAGGAGACCATTATCTCGAGAAGCAACTCTGGCTGGCTTCTTATCCTTGTGGCTACGACGATTCGCGGTCCCCGGAGCCAGTGTTGTTGATAGGATACATCGCGGTGTAATATTCGCCATTATGCGTTTAGTATTCAGGCACAAGATGGACATTCTCTCTGCGATGACTTGCCGATTGAATGCGGGTCTTCGCTCTTTCACAGATACTATGATATTAGATCCTAGTACCTGGGATGATTTCCCCCGTATTGAAATGCCATACACTTATCTGTTCGGCTGGTTGTTATTACACAACCCCATTTTGATGGATCCGGCTCTAGGCGTCGTAGGAGGGGATTTCATCCGACATTTTGCCACATGTTGGTAGAAAGTGAACTCTCTCGCCGACTGCCAAAAAGCATTGAATGGGTTCGGAATGAAGGTTCTACTGCATTCCCTCACTTCATGGAACCGAGAATCTTCCTCCTTTTCTCATGGATCTAGAGCCTATGGCTGCTCGTCCGCCACCTGCTGCCTTCATATGGTTGAAGATGATTAGACCTTCCTACCTGGTATATCAATTTGGCGGTGAATGTAGTCTGGAGCCGTACCTACCTTGTCGATTTACCCGCCAATTCGGCTACGATCAAATGCATGTCAGCAACGCCACTACTTGTTTGAAAGCTTCTGTTTATTTGATCGATGGTGCCAGAGGATTGAGGTATTATAGCACCAGGGGCACCAAAACTACTTTTTCAATACCCAATGCTACTCCTGAGATGGGCCCGCGTATGTTGTATACATACACAAACTTTTTTATTTTGGCCAATACCTTCTTTGAGGGATTTACCCTGTCTAATAGTTTTATAAGTGCCAAACAATCACGGTTGGGGGATAAAACCACCCTAGAATATAGAAAAACTAAAAAAAATGCTCCTGTAGATGAGCCTCTTGAAGCTACACTCGTCGGCCTCACTAACGAGGTGAATGAACCACTAGAAATCTCCCTCAAGCAGCGGAAAGAAAAAAAAAGTCCAGCAAAAGGGACTAGCAAAAGGCGAAGAGTCGGGGAATCACCTACCCCTTCTGTCACCGCTAAACCACCTTCTCCTCCTAAGGCTTAGGGAAAGAAGACAAAAGAAATAATTATTACTACTGAGCAGCCTGCAGCGAGGACTAGATCCCAGACACGACAAGTTGAAGCAGAGATTTCTTCTGGGAGAACAAAAACAACTCTTTCTCTGACGTACTGATGAACCTTGTAGCTCTGAAGGATTTCCTCCAATACCGCTTAAACGAAAAACGAGGAGAAGATTATTGACAACCGAAGTTGAGCAACAAGAAACTGCAACTTCACTTACTTCTTCAGTGCCAGGTTAGTCCCCTGGTCAACCAGAATTGTTTTGCCGTCGCAAGACCCACTCCCACAGGTAATACTCTTGTCCTTCCAGTCATTAATTTACTGGAAATTTGTATTAATATATATTTTTTCTCTTCGCAGAGACTCCAATGACGAATGTTCTGGCCTCAAATGTTGCAGCGGAAGAACCAGCATCCTTAAAGGTCATCATTCCAATGACTGTACTTGCTGCGGCAGGAGTAATGTAGCCTTCCCCTACTAAGGAAACTCCGGAGATCGTACTTCTTGAAGACATTCTGAATGTTTCAACTTCCTCTATGACTCAAACTACAGTACCCTCTCAGGAAAACAATGAGAGGATAGGGGCCCTAGACGGTTGTGTCCTCAGTGGCGCTCTGATTGAGGAAGATCTTGGAAATGCTGCTTCGAAAGATTGAACAATAATCCAAAAAGATGAAAACCTGACGGCTGAAGATAGCCAAACTGTTGTTGAGGGTAAAGAACACCCTATTGAAGATGAGGGCCATCAAAGCCCTAAAGAAGTTGATGCTGAGGAGATCCAGACCCCAGCTGACGTTGTTATTGAGACAGAGGGGGCAGAGGTAGCTGCAGCCCTAGGTGGCCAAGCCAACTCAGAGTCCGAAAGTGGCTATTTTATGTCAGGCGGTTCGGAGGCTGGGAGCATCCAAGCAGCTGTCTCTGAACACACCATGTCGAGGCTCTATACAGAGCGAGATTCCGTGGCTTGTGAGACCTCGTATGCGTTGCCGGGCTCAGGTAAACTTCTGACTTTATTTGCCCTGGCTCCTTTGATACTGTTTGACATGATATATAATGATTGTTCTTCTTGATTGTAGAGGGTCCCTTGGAGACAATGGCTATAGCCCCATTGCCATCTACAACTTTCAGCTTCAGCTCAACTATGGCTTCTCAGGATTTGGGGACTCAGGTTGGAAAAGGAAGCTCTTCGAGGATGCCAACACCAAGATCTCCTGGTGTATAATCCATGATTCCATCTTCTTCTGCAGAAAGAGGGGTTCGGACTGAAGTGGCTACTTTTGGTGTATCGGCGATGACAAATATCATCGTCGAACTTATACCAGTGCTTTCTTCACTTCTTTAAGAACTTTTATTCAGATGGTCGTAGAGAAATGCCACCCTATGAGTCAGTAAGGATAACTACCTCCTTTATTATTGAAGCTATCCGAAATATTGGCAATTTGGATAGGGTCAGCTTCTTGGAACACATCTTGGATGCACTCGAAGATCCTATCAAATCCTACCAAGATCTGATAAGAGGCAATATCCAGCGGCTCGTAGAGGCTGAGTATGAGGCGATGGCTTGCGAGTCTGCAGCATGGCAAGCAGCCTTAGAAGATTTCGTGGTTGCCTTCTCAACGCGATCTACAGAGTTAGATGCTAGCATTATCGAAACCACTTCTTCTATTTAACGTTATAAGACTAAAGCCACAGAAAAAGAGAAGGAAGCGATAGAGTGCCAAACTCGTTTGTAAGAGTTAGAAGATAAGATGGCCCAGCTTTGCGAGACACTTAGAGCAGCCAAGAGGCGTGAAGAAGAGGTACTTGAAATGCACCAAGTTGTCACGAGCTATCTTGATGATCTGAGGAGGCAGCAAGATGAATTTATCAAAGTTCAGAGTTCTAAAATTGAACGTCGAGTCAACTTCCTGCAAACTTTTGATCCAGAATCTGGAAGGGCTTTAGCCAGGCAAAGGGTGCTTGATTCTAGAACAGAGAGGGCTGATGCTCTGAAAAGAATGATAATTGAACTTAGCACTCAGTCTCCCAAATGAAGCCATCCAATTGTGACCATTCTTTTTCTGTTGAATGAACAATTTTGTTGTTTTGCATGTCATTAGAATAAAAATATTGATGAACTTTTTGTGGCCCTATTACTTATTGCGTATCTGTTTAAGACACAAGTAATAAATAGGAATAAGAAATATGTTCAGAGGTGCTGGACATGACATATTGCTTGAAAATAATAATATTTATTATATCTATTCAGAGGTAATATGGACATGACAGAATATAACTCATAATATTGTTATTTCGAAGATGACATCATCAGAGGTAATGTAGACGTGATGAGTTGTTAATGTAGATAGGAAAATTTAGAGATAATGTGGACATGAATTCGTACATCTATTGATTATCCTTGACCCAACTGGGACTCAAGAACATGATATCTTTTAAAACTGCTGGATTTCAAAAGATGATATTAGCTGCAAGATTGTAGGCTATGGACGCAACATTGTTGATTCGGTTGTCATCACAGAATCGAGTGAACTTCTGACTGATAAACTGAGGTCCATTGTCATGAATGATTCGCTAAGGAATACCGAATCTGTAGATCACATGATATTTGATTAAGTTGACGACACTGCTTGTCTTGACTTCAGCTAAGGGAATAGCTTCGGTCTATTTGGAGAAGTAATCGGTTATAACTAAGATAAACTGATGTCCTCGAGATGAAGGCAGATTAATAGGACCGGTGACATCTATATCCTAAGCTTCAAAGAGCCATGATACTACCGTAAGATGACGGAATTCTGATGGTTGATTAATAAAATCTATATCGATTTGACATGCTCAGCATTTCCTTGAATATTTGATGGCTTCTGACACCATAGTTTGCCAATAATATCCTATGCGTCGAATTCGATCTTGTAGCTTAGGCCCAGGCTGATGTGCACCACAGACACCATCATAAGCTTCACGTAGTATCTGCTTTGCTTTATCTCTGACAAGACAGCATAGAAGTATATCATCATATGATCGTCGATAGAGTTTTTTAGAGGTATGGTTGTAGTAGAATCGAAGTGACCGTCGACGGATTGTTGTCGCTTCCTTAGGGTCTTCAGGTAGGATGTCATGTACCGCAAAATTGATGCAGAGAGCTTTCCAGTCTTTACTTGTGGTGCAGATCTCGAATGAATTGCTAGATTCCAGGTGCAAATTATTTTTAATGCAGAATAATTTCCTATTAGTGATGACGATCATCTGTTGTCTTTTTTACAGGGATTGTTAATACTGCTGCTAGATTGGCAAGCATATCAGCTTCTGTATTACAAACTCTATGTGCTTGTTCAATAAAGAAACCTTTGAACAATGTAGCTAACTTGACTGCTGCTTCATGATATGAAATAAGATCTTGATGACGCACTTCATACATACCTCTAACTTGATTGACGACCAGTTTAGAGTCTCCGTATACTTAAAGGTATTCGATATCCAATTGTTTGGCTAATTGAAGATCGATGAGTAGAGCGCTGTATTCAACAGTATTATTAGAACATGGCTCATCCAAAGAATAAGCTCTTTGAATGGTTAGTCCTTTTGGAGATACCAGAACGATTCCAACTCCGACGACGATAGTGTCTTTGGGTCCGATTCTGGATGCACCATCGAAGAATAGACACCAAGTGAAGATTCCTTCTGAAGTCATATTAGACTCTAGACTTTAATCAGGAATCTCGTCGTAGAGTTTAAATGTCTCTAGAATTGGGTGAGCTGCCAAAAAGTCAGTTAGGGCTTAACCCTTAACAGACTTTTATGGAACATGGACCATATCATACTTGCTAGTAGTATGGCCCATGTAACGAGTCTGGAATTGAGTGTACTTGGCTTCTTCATTAAGACTCGTTGAGGATTGACTCTGGAGATGACATGAATGGTTTGGCCCGTGATGTAATATGTGTTTTCTGAACAACGAACATCAAGGCTAAACATTCTTTTTCTATTAGGTTGTATCGGTGTTTAGCACTGATCATTGTATGACTAAGATAATAGATGGCTGGCTCATGACCTTCTATGTTCTTTTCGGCTAGTAAAGTGCCCAAGGAATGATCCATTGCTCAGACATATATCAGGAAGGGTATTCCTGTGACTGGAGGTACTATGACTGGAGGGTTCGTCAAGTAACGTTTTATGTCTTTAAATTCTTATTGGCATTCTTTGTTCCAACCGAAAGACACACCTTTCTTCATTAGTTGAGCGAACGATCTGTAACATCCAGAGAGATTTGAGATAAATCTTCTGATGTTCACAAGTCGTCCCTGGAATCCTCGCAGCTCTTTTAGTTTGTGTGGAGGACGCATCTCTTGAATGACTTTGACTTTCTTGGGGTTAATATGTGTACCCTTAGAGGTAATAACTATCCGAGGAATTTGCCACTAGAGACTCCCAGAAATGAATTGGTGGGATTCATCTTGAGTTGATGCTGGCGCATTAGATCGAAGATAGTTCTTAAGTCTTGGATGTGGTCTTCCTTTAGATAAATTTTGACATCAATATCGTCAACATAGCATTCGATTGTCTTTCATAAATATTCATGAAAGATGGTACTCATGGTCCGCTGATATGTTGCACCTGTATTCCTGAGATTAAATGGCATAACAGTGTGGCAATAGACTCCCAGAGGAGTACGAAAAGATGTGTGTTTTTCATCTTCGGGGTTCATCTTGATTGAAATATATCCGGAGAATTCGTCCATAAAAGACATCCTTTCGAACCCACAAGTGTTGTCAATCATGACATCAGTAATCGAAAGAGGGAATTCATCCTTAGGACAAGCCATATTAAGGTCTCTAAAATCGATGCAGACTCGGACCTTCCCTGTTTTCTTTATAACAGAGACGATATTATCTACCCAGTCAGGATGTTGTTCTTCTCTGACAAAGCCATAAGCGATGAGCTTCTTGACTTCAGCTTCTATAGCGTCCATCATGTCAGGTCGAAATCAACGCTGTTGTTGCTTGGTTGGCCTTACATTGGCAGAATGTTGAGCTTGTGGATAGCGATCTGAGGATCTAATCCTGGCATGCCTTCATAGCTCCAGGCGAACACGTCAATGTATTCCCTAATAAGCTGAATCAATTCTTGTTTATCTACTTCAGGAAGGCTTTTGCTGATGAAAATTGGTCTTGGAGAAGCTTCGTCTTCGACATCGACTTGAACTAACTAATCTTCGGTAGGTGGCACACGTTGCTCGAAGCGAAGTTCCTATTGGGTGTCCATCCTTTGCGCCCAAGGATTAGATTCAAGGGCTTTCGCAAAATCGTCTTCCTCTTCGGTGGACTCAGCAGTCACCATATTAGAAGATATAGTCACTCGATGGACGCGCCCTACACTGGTGTCCGAATCCCATAAGACAGAGTCAGAAGGGTTAGATCGCTCCTCTTTGTCAAACTCAGAAGCATCTGGGGTCGTGATCGACGAAGTGTAGCCCAACCCATGTTTTGTTTTGTTGTAGTATTATAGTGACTTTCCTTTTGCAGCAGGGATACAGATAGGAGTTCGCCTTCCCCTACCATCATTGAGGCCAATTTTAAAATTGTACCCCATCTTTTGGATGATGTTCTGCGATTGTTGACTGTAACGATGTAGTTGAAGTCGTCCACTGTCGTTATTTTCAGCCTCGCTATCGAACGTAGCCTTTTGATACAATCCTTTGCTGAAGAGGATAGAATGTTCATCCTTCTTCCGGAAAAGAACCAGAAAGAATGAATCTTGTACTGATTTAAGTGATACTTCGTCTTGATGTGGTTGAACTGCTCCTAATGTAAGGTGTTCAAAGTTATCCAAGATTTCTAGATAACATCGAGCATAGTATTTGACATCATTATACTACAAAGGAAATGCTACTTTATTGATAATTAAATTACCATTTACAACAGGGCTCTTGATCTTAGCCGATGGCTTATTAAGATTGATAACCAGAGCAGGAGAGGGAGAAGGAGAAGGCTTATTATGACGAAGTTCAATAGCAGATGGCTCAGAAGAGGTGAGCTCCTTATGCTTCGTCTTCTCAATAAGAGGATGTTTAACGAAAGAAAAGAGATAGATGGCTAGAGTTTGAGAAGATGAAGGATGAGAAGTACGTCCTTTGACTGGAATCATAAGAATATCATTTGTATTGTCCTTCTGATCTTCCTTAGTGTCCATGGCCAGTACAACTTTTACAAACTCTTCTTTGTACATCCTGGAGTCAGTAAAATATGCTTCGACGCCCCGGAAGGGATTAAGATCAGCCACTTCCTTTCGAACTTCTTCATTTTCATCCATATATTTGAAGCATTGGTGGAGAGTGGATGGCACAATGTTGTGTTCATGCAACCATGGTCCTCCTAACAAAGTATTATAGGAGCCATGATTGTCAACCACATAAAAGGTGACCTTCGTATGGAGATTGCCAATTTGAACTTTCAGACGAATATTTTCCAGTGGTTCACTTCTTCCGGAATTGAATCCCAGAATAGTCGTAATTGTTGTAGAGAGATTATGGACTGGGATCTTTAGTGCATCCAGTAGAGTCTTCGGCATAATGCTGAGTGCAGATCCAGGGTCAATCTGGATGCGATTGACTTTCATTGTATCGACATACCCCGTGAAATAGAAAGGTCGATCATGTCGTTTGTCTTCCAGAAGCATGTCATCATGCATGAAGGTGATATTGGGAAGCTCCATCACACTATGATAGTAATAGCAGGCCACAGGTTCCTCGTCTGGTTTCTTGAGGAGTGTTAGACAAGCGTCAGCTTGCATCAAAGCTTCGCTTAGTGTTTTTCGAGTTTCCTTTGAAAGACGAAGGATCTCAAAAATTGACAACCTCGTCGTAGTATTGGCTAGCTGAGCCAATATATCGAAGTTATACGGCTTCTCCAGTCTAAGAGGTGGAGTTTTCTTTAATATTTTATTGAAGCAAACTGGCTGTTTGCCTTTGTCAGCCACTGTTGGTTTGGGAGGAGTCGGTTCCACTGGTGGCAATGAAGCTGATAGAACATTGATAGCAGGCGGAGAAGATGTTGAAGGGGCATCAGGAACTGAAGGTGGAATAACTGTATTCTCTCGACCCTCTGGATAGTCTCTAAGATAGAGCCTCCCATATCGTGTACCGGTTATGGCTTCCTCTTCTAGAGCTGGTACGAAGGAAACCATATTGCAGTTCTTCATCCGAATCTTGTTTCTCGAGGACTTCTTCTGAAGCGACAAAGGATTTGTCCAGAATCTTAAGCAAACACGAGACTGGTTATGTTGAAGGCGTAAAGAAAGAGGTATAGGAGATCCCTTTCCATTATTAAAGTGAGGGGCTTTCTACAGATCATATCCCATCTTCGTCATCAGTTAGCGAAATTGTAGACTATATAGATGGAATGTTGGCTGGTAATTAACTTCCGGCTTCGATGTCATTATTTTGGCAGAAGTAAGTAAAACCATCGCTAGGATGAAGGTAGCATCCAGAGGTGGAAGTTGACCACCCAATGAAGTCATATGACATGACTTGTATTTGGTTGTCTTTTTGGATTTTGTAGACGAAGCAGGCGTCTCAAAATCAGCAACCAAATCAGGATGGATCCACATGATTTCCCCTTTGTCGGTTGACAGAGGGACAAGATCGTCACTTCGTGCTAGTGGAAGGTTGACGATCTCAAGAGTGGCTTTCGGGATAGGGATGATTCCATCATGTACAACTTGAGTAGAAAAGTCGTCGAATTGCAGAGAGACGATATTGGCAGTTATAGTCTTCTCATCCTGCTGGAGAGTGATCATGTCGACATTAATCAGCTCCTAGATCTTTCCTTTGAGCACGTAACATGCCCTATCGGGTGTCCTGTGAACCTATGTTACACACAGTATATAGGATTGTCAGTTTTACCTACTTTATCTGGCTGTTTTGCTTTGGACAGTTGAAGCTTGTTGCTTTTGATCAGACAATCAAATATGCTCATGATGTCATCCTCGTCAAAGGAATATTCCTCCTTAGGACGCTGTGTTCTCTGTGGAGGTGCCGTCATAGTTGGTATTGACTGACCCATGTTAACAGCCAAAGCTTCTTTGCCTTTCACATTGATGGCTAAAGCTTTCTTTTTCTTGCGATTGTTCTAATGACCAATGCTGTGGGGATGTTCATCTTTATCAAGATTAGGCATCTGGATACCTAGTTGTCTGAACTTGTCAGAATTGTCTTCGACTGCCCTGGCATTTACTATAAAGGAGGCCCAATCTTGAAATTACGTGGGTCCAGTCCACATGCTGACGATAGGTAGTCAGTACATCTGTAGTACCCAAAGGCATTTTGAGTGCCTCTCGAGGGAAGCGCTCAATGAAACGTTCAACAATTTCATTAGGCCGTTGCTTGATTTTGACAAGGGCCGACATGGTCATGTCATTTGTTCCCTCATAGAAAAGTTCCAGGAACATTTGCTTGAATCCTGCGAAAGAAGTTATGTAATCATCTGGCAAGCTATAATACCAGTCATTGTACCCGCCAAGCACCCAATGAATACTCTAGTGAGTACAGCATCGTTCGGCTAGAGCTGATCAGTCATCACCTCAAAGTGATTGAGGTACTGACTTGGAGATGAACTGCCGTCAAACAGCATGATGGTTGGTGGCTTATATTTGGGTGGAAACAAAACTTTCTTCCACTCTATAGGGTAGGGTTGTTTAATCCCAAGCTTCTGCAGACCATCCTTCTGCTTGAAAGCTTCGAACAGTTTGCACAGAAGCTTCACAGCCTCAATAGTGTCCCCTGATGCTTGGGGAGCAGTAGACGGATTCGATGTGTTAGGAGGCGGGACTGCATGATAAGCACCACCACCAGCACCAGAATGACTTGGAGTTGGCATGGTAGCATTGTGATAAGATTGTACCCCCAGACCAGTATTAGCAGGGGCAGATGCTACCATGTGTTATTGGGTTGTATCAGATTCGCAACCTGCGGAACAATGTGTTGTGCCACGATCACAGCATGCATACTTGCCATCAGTTCGGCCATGTTCTTCAAGTTGGCCTCTAAAACGGCGATCCTCTCCTACTGACTGCCAGAGCTAGATTCATCTTATTCTTTGTTAGTGACATAGGCAGTCACTTCTCTGGCCCCCAAAGAAGAGCTGGTGGAAAAGATGGTCTGTTCAGAGCTTTCACTATCGGCATCGAAGTCATGCAAAGAACCATCCCCAGGATGAAGAGTGAGAAGATTCCCTTGATCAAAGAAATCCTGATCTGAATTAGGAAGATTCTTTTGAACGATTGTTTCTTGGTCAGAAGGAAGATTCATTTGATCGATTATTTCTTGGTCGGAAGGAAGATTCCATTGATCGATTGTCTTTCGGCTTCTTGATCTGGTATTTTGGTAGACTCCTTCGTCAGAGTCACAGATCCGATTAAGGTATTGTTGACTAGGGATGCAGGTTGCCTTACGTCTTGGACGTTTTCCATCCTAATGCTTCGAGATGTCATATTGATAGAAGCATACAACAGTTCATCTTCGTCCACCATCACAATTTCAGGAGTCCGAATGTAGTTTAAACGGTCGAGGACAGGCCGTTTAGCTGACTGACAGCAACATTTGATCACTACTTTGTGGTGGTGATTACAGTGATGGTCCTGATGTAGAGTTACAGATGGACGAGACGGTCCTGCGATCTTCCGTTTTTGTACAAGAAGTTCACGGAGATCCGTTACGGTGACAGGATAAAGAGAAGTTGGAGGTACATATTCTTTAATGATGTTAGGAACATGATTCCGGTTCTTGAAGTGCCTTGTTCCCTGTTTGTACAGAGAAGTACTGACTTCATTGGCATAAGTGAGAGGACTTTTGATTTGAGAAACTCTCCCTGTGTGCAACTTGATAGGTGGCGCAGATTGTTCTTAATGTATGCTTGATATTGTTCTGCGCTGGTTAAGGTAGGTGCGCATGTCAGGGTTGTGCGCCACATGACTGTCTGTCTGAGATACCCTTAGTTTACCCTGCTTTATTCGTGAAATGTACAGGGTAGAAAGATCCTGGCTCTGGCTTGATTGGTTCGGACCACGAGGAGTAGGCAGGATGCCCTATTGTTCTACGCCACCTGTTCCAGCGCGTTTGGCACAACGTAGATGAGCAGTAGAAAACGGATCTCGAGCAGAGACTAGTTTCTTGGCATTGATTTGATTGTCTTTGCCAAGAGAAGTAGACCTTCTACTCAGAAGCGTTCTTGTATTGACTGTCACGGAGGTACAATCAGATGTGTTTTCCATCGAGTCCAGGATTAGGGAATGATAAGGAGCGGCTATAGGGTGTTTTCCTTTGTTCTGCGCAGGGACAGTAGTGATTAACTTCTCTACGAAGTTTAGAACTGGAGAGGAAGAGGGATTGGTCAGGCGACGCTGTCTCCTGATTGGCGCCTGGGCAGTGATTGGCGCACCCTCTACCAATTTTAGAATTGGTGAAGAAGAAGAAGTGGTCATGTGGCGCTGACCCTTGGTAGGCGCCAGGGTAGTGGCTTGAGCACTCTCTACCAATTTTAGAATTGGTGAGGAAGAGAAAGTAGCTATAGAGCTTTTCTCCAAGCTGGCGCAGAAGTCATGATTAGTGCACTGGAGGACTTCGGAGTCCAGACAGTTCGCGTCCTATTCATGAAAGCAACAGCGGTGCGCTTAGCACCCCCTGCACCAATCATTGCTTCATAGGCAGTTTGGTCGACTTGCATGACCAAGGTCTTCTGCGTCGTGACGACCGACACAACATCACATTGAGTTGTCACTTTTTCCTTGGAGGAGAAAGTTTTCTCCAACAGAGTTGCCATTTTGTTTGCAAAAAAAAGTTTGATTACAAACTAAGAAAAGAGTACAAGAGGGTAGAAGCATGAAATTTTAGGCCAGAGTCCCTATGCGCCATAAATTCTCATGCGCCCTACACTTATATGCGCCAGAACAGACAAGAGTACTCGGCGCTGCAGATTACAAACAAAGAGTATAAGATATCAAGAAACTAGGCTTTTATTTCATATGAAAGTCTATTACATGTCTAAAATTCTTTACAAATGAGAATTCTTTTATAAAAAAAGAAATGAAAGATGCTAAAAAGCTACAGGTGCATCCTGACAGTAACTGTCAGGCGTATCACTTAAAGCTACTATCGGGCGCATCATCCGCCAGGCGCATCACCTTGGTGTCCCACTCAGGTGCATCAACTCATCATCTCATCGCAGGCGCACCCCGTACATAGTCAGAGCCAGCCACTTCCTTGCCAATGTGCGGGCACTCTAGCAGGAGGAGTAGCTCTTCTAGCATAACAAAGTCGGGGCATGATAGCCCCGACCTGCGGCTCTTCCAGTATAACAAGAATCGAGGCACGACCATCCCGATCTTTCGATGCAACAGGCACCTTCAGCCTATGTCGGGATACGATGATCCCGATATTTGGATGCAATAGGCACTTTCACAGGGCCGATGGTAAAAAAACCAACTCGGTGCATCTTCATCCTCCAAAGAAGTTCATCGTCAACTCATCGAGGCAGGGGACCGATCGAGTTCATCTCCATTTTGGGAAAGACAAGTGAAGAATGTAAATAAGCTTCCCTTCATGCGGCTATTTATAGACCCGGGCAGCCCACAAACCGTGTACTAAGTGAAAGGCTCTCCGACTTCCGTACAATTAATTTGCGTTTATGGCAATTAACCTGTCTCTTCGTATTCTGCTAAAATCAAGGCAGCCATTAACGCCTTGAATAACTCAACAGATAGGCCAAAAAGGATGCGACACATGGCAGATGCGCTGTTGACATCATGCGCCCCCTACTGATTCATCTAGTAGGACATAGACCCATGCGCCCAGATCAGAATTAACCGATGCACCCCTTTCAAACTTTTCATCATCAAGCATTTAATGCTGAATGACAAAGGCGGTAACATATCTTCCAAAGAATCGTCCAATCAGTCACCCTTTGCAGAAAACAAAGAGATATTGACATCAGCACCATCATTACACTTTTGGTCGGCTACAGTTGTACTTGCCACGTGGCAGATCGTTCATTCGCATGTGCCTCGTAACCATGCACCCAGAAGGCTGCATGCGCCTCAAAACCCATGCGCCCCACAGACTTACTCCTGATCTCAAGTAACAGAAGCCGAGTCACCGTATGTACCTCAAAAGCCATGTGCCTGGACTTGCCTATGACTCCTCGAAGTCATGGACCAAGTTACCCCATGCGCCTGATCCTAGGCACATCCTGATGTGAAGCCCTGCATGCGTCTAAAAATCCATGCGTCCGGACTCGCTCCTGATCCCTAAAGACAGCAGCTCAGTCCTTCCCATGCGCCTGAACCTAGGCGCATCAAGACAGATCACTCTGCCCCAAATTCAAGATCTTTGAAGCCACAGACATGCGCCATGTGTCTTTTGACTCAGTTCTGCTCAAGAATGGGTACTAACCATTCAAGATCTTAGCAACAACCGAATCCTCGTAACTGCCACGTGTCAGCTCCACCGCAGCCCAATATAGCAGTTCAAACATATTTGAGGTACATTATCTATGCACCTCCGCCAGCATCAGCAACATGGCATTCCCACATCCAGGTGTATCCTACATATGTGCGCAGAGGTAGCTCAGCCTACTACCTATAAATAGAAGGACCATTCCTTCATGACACACAAAGATATATCCATAGATCATATCCAGAGATCAGGAGAGACACTTCACGTCTTCTTTCCCTCAAAATGCTCCGGCATCCAGAGCAACCCATACCTTCAGAGAATTCAAGATCGTCGTCAGATCGTCAACGGAGTCAACGCATTACCACTCGCTCCACCAACACCGTTCCCAGATAAAAATAAAAGTGTACTCAAATGACTACGTCTAAGTCCTACATTGTATACTGTTCTATTTGTAATCAAAATACTAAAGCTTCAATCAAAAAACCTTTTGTGTCCCCTTTTATATGGCGAACAAGCTGGCGACTCTGCTGGGGACCACCTTCTTCTCCAACGAGAAGGTTGTGTTGCAATCTGACGACATCAAGCTGGGCTCCTTCTACAAAACACTTATAGTGCACCTCGATCAACAGGCGTATGAGGAGTTCATCTTTGAAGGAAGCGTAAGTCCTTTGAAGTGGCTGCTAAAGCCAAAAAAGAATCGCCGAGTCTGGGTGCGCAAGGGCGATGCTCCCAGCACCATCGTTGAAGGGGATACGCCACCGCAGCTGACCCTTCCTCTGACGTACTCAGCAACTAATATGCGCCCACTGGTACAGTGCATATGTCAAAAAAATATAGTGTTGACTACATTCCCCAACTATCTTCTTCCCAGTCGAAGAAGATACGCCAACGGAGCAGAGGCGCAGCCAATCTCCCGCGCATAAACTCTGGTGCGCAGGAGAAAACATCTGTCTTTGATTGACTCACTCGCTGTCATGGCGAGGCAGAATTGGATTCTGAGTACTATGCGCCTTCGCGGGCTAGTACAAAAAATCTAAGGCAACACAGGCCATGCGATCCAAACATGCTACACCAATAGCGAACCAGAAGCTTGCGCTCAAAATCATGCACACTGCTGATGGCAAGCTGTACAGGGTTGACTCGGGCGCATTTACGCCAGATACGAGCCAACTTTCAAAGTCCCTGTCCTGCTTGGGCGCATCTACTGCATTTTGAACCAAGTCAGACAGGGCAAAATCTGCGACATTGAACCCATGCACCCACTTGAATGGTGCGCATAAAGTGTGTTCAAGTTGTAATAAATATTGTTCCCCCATAAATGATCTAGTCGTATCTCATGTGCGTGAACTAGATCAGGGGACGCAGTATTCACATGACCACCCCGGTGCTTGGCCTTGCTATGTGCCTGAAGGGGGTGTGAAAAATAGAGCTCTCCTATCAAGATTTACGTAATATGATCACTCACAAACGCAGATCAGGAGAGTTGACCAATAAGCACGATGTGCCCCTCACAGGACACAGTTGTGCCATGGTCACCATCAACTATTGTTGTTGCAAGACAGCAGCTCTACCATAAAGGCAGTCCGTATTTCAGCGACTGTAATCTATGGCACCCATCTGACGTTACCTCGGTAAGAGAGTGCCAATTGAAGACGAAGAGGAGCCTAATATCGCTTCCTTCCATATTGTTACCAACTCCTCATTCGGAGAAAGACAACTACCAACTCCTCGACCTCTACAATGTCATCCAAGAGTCAGCCGAGGAAGAACAAGATGGTAATCCCATCCTCAGGGGTGTTCGAAAGCACCCGGGCAAGAAAGAAGTCTCTAGATGAAGCAGTTGCTGGGGGTAGTCAAATTCATGACCATCCTCCTCTTGAAGATGAGGAAGCCCCCCAAGGAACCAACCTCGACGTAGATGGGGGTAGCAAGTACAAGGCTTGGGAAGAAGATGCCCTTCCAGAAAAAAGTGAGGTCGAGAGTGAGGCTTCAACCGATCCATCCACTTCCACCCATGTTATGACAGCTTACATGGCAGGGGGTAGTGATGAAGGAGAATTAGACACTACAGCTCTGGATATTTTAGAAGGGGGCCTCAAAACCCTCTTTGCCTCTTTGCAGACCTTGACTTAAGCAGCGTTCGAGATTTGGACCACTCCAGCAAGGGCACCTGTCTTCACCAGTCCTGATCCAGGGGCCAATGGGGAATCAAGTATAACCCCTCAACGGATATCTTAGGGTGCAGATCATCACGCCGCACCCCGGACATCGGCTCCTTCTAATATCCAACTTCAGGCTCTACTACCTTCACCGGCTCCCAACTCTACAGAAGATCTGGTCGAGATGATTAGAGACCTGCGTGAGCGCTTTGAGGCTCGAAATAGGCAAAAAGAGCGTCAGAAGATAGGAATCCTGCAACCTTACACCCTCGAGTGGAACAAGATGGTCTATCCTCCCAAGTATAAACCATAAATACTGACGCCATAAGACGGAAAGGATTCCCCTCACGGGTACCTGATATACTTCCAGTCTCAGATGGGGCATCTTCCGAAGGAAGACGCCCTACTCAAAAGCCTGTTTGTCGGGGCATTAAAGGAGTCTCCTACGACTGGTACTACAGTCTCTCTGACAGCTCTATATCATCCTTCGATGACTTGACATGCCTCTTCCTCGATCGATTTTACGACGGTGGAAAATACATGACCATGTCGTCTCTTATAGAAGTCCGTCAGACGAAAAAAAAACTGTTCGAACCTTCATCGAGCATTTTCGACAAGCATGACTAAGGTTACCTCCAGGTATGCCAGAATATGCACTCATTGATCCCTGCAACATGAACATGATCCCTGTGATCAAACTCTGGCTCAGCTCCTCTTCGCCTTCCGATTGGAGTTTATTGATTATCGAAGCCGAGGACGCTGAAAAGAAGGCACATAATGCTCGCCTTCTGGGAGTTAACTTCTCCGCCTTCAATGACAAAGGGAAGCGGCTTTCTACCAGCAACAGTGGGCGTGAGGCAAAAGGTAAGCAGGCATTGACTGTCAATGCTTCAAAAAGTACGCAGGGCCCTGCTCAGAAGCCTCCACCTGCACCGAGACCAAAGATTGTCTACTCCTTCAATAATGAGGATACCTTACAACTCTTCGAGATGCTGAAGCAGAGCGACAAAATCAAGTTGCCTGATCCAAAGCGTCTTGATGAGGTGAGCAGAGTCGGCGACCCGAGATACTGTCACTACTATCGGTTCGTTGGACATCCAACTCAAGACTGCTATATCCTCGGAGACTACATACAGCGCATGATCGATGCGAATGTCATCTCAGTCGATTACGAAGAGAAGAAAGTCTCGGTTAACATGGTGTCGCTCCAGTTCGACACCTTGCCGCCTACCAAAGCTCGAGATGGTGCTGTCCCCATCCCGAAGGCGACAATGGAGGTGGTCAACCTTCTGCCAGCTCACGACAACGCGAGTGGACTGATTCCACTCACCACACCTCGGGGTAAGATCATGTGGGTTCATCCAGATCTCGCTCCGGAACTTACTCAGCCGGGGGTATGTTATACCTCCAAGGCCAAAGGCAAGAAGATCAAGTCTTATCGAATGGTGACTACCTCCCATGAGGAGGCACTTCCTGTGCAAATGTGTTCACAGCAAAATGCTCAACCAGAGGAGGCCCCTATCAAAAAGAGATGAACAATGCAGCTGCATCACCGACCGACACTCTCGGTGCTAGCGGCGTAGGTGGCTGTCGAGGACTTCCCGACAAGGCCCCCCTTTCCACCGACTGCATACCAAAGCCAAAGCGCCCATGCTGGAGTATCGTACCACATGCATCAAACCCAATGACTTTGAAATTCAAGCTGTGCACTTCTTGTTAACATGCATGCATCTACTTTGGATTTGAATTAGAAGAATTTTGTATCACAGTTTTGATTTAAATTTCATTTCCTTTGATTTTTGTGTATCTACCCTGATTTGAATTAGAAGAAATTGAGTTTTGTTTATCTACTCTGATTTGAATTACAAGAATTTTGTATCAGATTTGATTTAAAATTCATTTACCGCTTTCTTTGATTTTTTTTTGAAACAATGGGTACTAGTGGCGAACTCGCCTCCACTGGGGTTCGAACTCCCGACCTCTTAGACCGCATGTATCTCTCTTAACCACCAGACTTGAGGTCATATATATATATATATATATATATATATATATATATATATATATATATATATATATATATATATATATATAGGATAAGGGAGGTGAGGTGCCACCCTATGGTGGGTGTCTACTTGTCACCCTCCACATGCTATCATCATGCACCCATGTGCATGATGATAGCATGGGAGGTGACAAGTAGACACCCCCCGTGAGGTGGCACCCTACCTCCCTTATTCTCTCTCTCTCTCTCTCTCTATATATATATATATATATATATATATATATATATATATAGAGAGAGAGAATAAGGGAGGTTAGGTGACACCCTTTGGGGGGTGTCTACATGTCACCTCCCCATGCTATCATCATGTACCCATGTGTATGATGATAGCATGGGGGTGACAAGTAGACACCCTCCCGTGAGGTGGCACCCTACCTCCCTTATTTTATATATAGTTTGTAGTGCTCTAACTAGAACCAACCGGCTGGTTTTGTATTATATAACCAACCTATATTATACACGTTGGATTGGAATTACATGGTTGAGATTAAATAACTTAAAAAGGTGGTGGGGTCTACATCTTTTAAACTCAACCACTAAATTTTAATCCAGTCAATAAAACCTAGGTTGGTTCTATAATACAAAACAATCGACTGGTCTTGGAGCATTTCTGCATATATAGAGCATTTCTGTATATATATATATATATATATATATATATATATATATAGTCTATATGTACGTGCTTTGTATATATTTTAATTAGAATATCATAAGGTCAGTTGTCGTCTTTTCATCTTTTTCAGGTGAATATTCATGTGTGTGCGCTTTTATTTTAACAGTGCCAAGAGATTCAAAGTCCAATTTTTTTAATTTTCTATTGAGAGTAATAATCTTTGAAAAATGGTAAGGATATAAATTTTTTACCATTGAAACATGAAAGGTTGTATAGAAAAAGAAAACTTGTATGCAAACTTTATTGATTTGACTCTCAAACATAAATGACATGCAAGTTGACATAATAACATCATGTTTATAAAATACTCAATGGTATTTTAGGAATTCAAAAGTTTCACCACCGAGTTTTTCAATTATATAGTATTAGTCTACATGTACGTGCTTTGCCGTATTTTAATTAGAATATCATAAGATAAGTTGTCGTCTTTCCGTCTTTTTCAATTGACTATTCATGTATATGTGCTTTCTTTGTATAATGCCAAGTGATTCGAAGTACGAATTTTGTTCTTTTTTTTATTTTCTATTGAGAATAATTATCTTTGGAAAATGGTAAGGAGAGAAAAATTTATTGCCATTGGAACATGAAAAATTGTATGGAAAATGAAACTTATGCAAACTTTATTGCTTTGATTCTTAAACATAAATGACATGCATATTGACATAATAACAGCACGTTTATAAAATACTCAAGGGTATTTTAGGAATTCAAAACTTTTACCACCAAGTTTTTCTATTATATATTAGAATAATAGATAATAGATAATAGATAGATATATATATATATAGGCTTCAAAATATCTCTACTATTAGAAGGAGACTTCAAAACGGCTCAAGTTTGAGCCATCTAAGTCATGTGTATATCAAACTAGAAGAATACCTCATGTCTTAACCACGTTAGTTTGAAGAGATATTTGACTATAATTGGATAATATTCTAATTATACGATATTATACATGCAAAGCACGTGCATTTACTAGTATATATAAGAGGGCTTCAGAACGGCTCAAGAATGAGCCGTCTAAGCGTATGATTTCATCGACTATTTAGTTTATAAAAAAAATTAAGTCCTAACCGTAGTTATTTTTTCACGTAATTTAAATTAAAATTAAAACCTAAAATCCTCCTAACTGCATGAATATGTATAAATACAAACATATTTTAGAATTTAAATTATATTTAAATAACTAAATAATATTATCTAACTAAACACATATCCAAAGGTTTAAAAATATATTTATAATAAATCATAACTAAAATATATTCAAATTATATATATTTAAAATATTCTAAAATAATTTTATATTTTATATTTCAAACATAATGTAGATTTTTTTTAACGTGCAACGCATATAAATTTAATATATTCTACTATATAAAGAGGCTTCAAAACGGCTAAAAAGTGAGCCGTCTAAGCCGTATGAATATCATCGGCCATTTAAATAAATTTAAAAATAACTAAGAACTCCACTAATTATTTTAAAAAATGTAACTAGGTATTTAACTATGAATTAAGATTTATTTACAACTAATAATCTAATTCAAGTGGTTAAGGTAGGAGGCATTATTTTTGGTTGCTTAAGTTCAAATCCTATGTTTAATAAAAAAATTATAATAAATTTATATTCAATTTTTTTAACATTTTTTCTCACGCGAATTTACACATGATATATATAAGGGTGCTTCAAAACGGTTTAAGATTAAGCCGTGTATATATATATATATATATATATATATATATATATATATATATATATATATATATATATATATATATATATATATTTGAAGAAATGGTAATTTTATTGCTGAAATAAGAAGAAGACCAACTATACAATCACTAGAGCAGAGCTATACAAATGGTATGGCAGGATCAGTCCTCCATACTCTGAATATCTGACTCAATATTGTTTATAATCCCTCGAGTAGTAGTGACTACTCCCTCATATATACGCTGATTTCGTTCTCTCCAAATGTGCCAAACATCAGACAGCAACCGAAGACGTCCTTTGTTGTATGTGTCTGGTCTACGCCTACTCAGTCCCATGAGCTCTTCCACTATTTCTGTAGTGCCTCTACCCTGACTGCCTCCAATGCCAAGCTGGGCCCAACTTTGTTGCCATATATGTTCAAAAATAGGACATTGAAAGAATAGGTGGTCTCTATTCTCAGTGCCCCCATTACATAAAACACAAGCAACATCATTCTCAAGTATTCCAAACCTATTAAGTCTCTCCTTAGTGAATAGACGATCTCGAACCATTTTGTAAGCGAGTATCTTCATCTTCACCACAGCCTTCTTGTACCAGATGACCTCCGCCCAGCTCATATGAGGACGCCGTGGGCGAATCTGATCATAACACAGTTTAGTCTCAAAGCAACCTTCTACCGAACCTTCCCATTCCTATTTATCTGCTGCTTCGGCAGGGTAAATGACCATATTGGTTATGGCAGCCACTACTTGCAAGCAAAACCTTCTATTCTCCAACCTCCAGTGTCCCTTATGAATGATTGCAGCCAGTGGCTCGTCCCTGCCATTCATTTCGAATGCAGGCCAGCCCCACCTGTCTATGAAGCTGCTGTGCTGAAGCCATGGATCGAACCACAAATTCGTGGTCGCGCCATCGTGCACTATGCGGACAATTCTCGCCTTCAGTTTTGGCCTAGCGTGAAGGATGTTCTTATACGTAACCGAGAAGTTGTTGTCAACTTGTTGAGTCCAGAAATTGGTAGTACGTCAGTACCGGTGTGTGGTCCATCTCGCCCACAGAGACTGACCGCCAAGCAACGTCCATGCCATTTTTAAGAGAGCAACTTCTCGAAGTATTTTGAGAGACCGAAGCCCTATACTGCCCTTCTCTTTAGGCTGGCACATTTCCTCCCAAGAAATCCCGTGTAAACCTCCTTTCCATTTGAAATTGGCACATAATTGTTCAATCTTATGTATAGTTCTCTCAGGAAGGAAAATCGCCTGAAGCCAGAAGCAAGTAGTAGCAAGAATAACCGATCTGATGAGTTCTATTCTTCCTCCAAAGGACAGCAACTGAGCTTGCCATCCTTCTATTTTTGACTGGATATGCTGGATCAGTCCTTGACAATCAGAATCTCGGGTATAGTTTACCGATAATGGCAAGCCAAGGTATTTTACAGGAAGATGGCCAATCGCAACCTATAAAATATCCGCTATCTCTTCTTTATTGGGACAATCTTTACTGAAGTATATGTGGCTCTTATCAGTGTTCAATCTGAGACCAGAAAGGCTCGCGAATTCTTCCAAGACTTCTAATAGAGCTCTCATGGTCCGCTCCGAAGGCTCAACAAATACAAGTAAGTCATCTGCATAAATCAGGTGCGACACCACTGGAACCACACTTCTGTAGAGGGGTGTGATACGCCGCTGCAATGTGGCAAAATCCATCAGGCGGGTGTAATACTCCATAACAATAGTGAATAGATATGGGCAAAATCCATCAGGCGGGTGTAATTTTATAAATCACATTGCAACAGGCAATCGGCCGGAAGTCTCCCAGTGGAGTAGCCCCCTCCTTCTTAGGGATTAATGTCAGAAAAGTATAATTAATTTCTTTCAGGAGCCTACCTGTCCTGAAGAAGTCCTGCACCACAGTAAGTACCTGTTGCTTAAGCAGCTCCCAGTGATTCTTGTAAAAAGCCGCATTGAACCCATCTGGTCCAGGCGATTTATTAGGATCTGCAGTCTTGATAATGGCTTCAATTTCCGCCATAGAGACTACCTTCTTAAGAATGTTGTTGCCCTCCTCTGTCACCAGGCGTTTGCAGACAGTCTCCGGAAAAGTATCCAAATAATCCTCTTGATTGTACAATGCCTGGTAGAACGTGATGGCCTCCTGGGCCATGATCCTGTCATCAGTTTGAAGACTTCCATTCCTGTCAATAATCCTAATAATCCTATGGGGCAAGTTCCTGTGTTGGCGAGCCCAGATCGTGGCCTGGAAAAATTTAGTACACCGATCACCCTCCTTCAACCACTCGCATTTGGCCCGTTATTGTAGATGAATCTCTTCGCGGAACCGAGCGAGCCTCACCTCCTCCTGAAGCCGAATTTCGCTCTCTGTAAGCAACGAGTTCATCGGGTCGCCTTGTAACTGGACTTGAATAGCTTTAAGTGACGCCTCCATCTGTGTCAGGTTGCTAGGGGGACGGTTCTTGTTCCAAAGCTTCAACGCAGCTTTGACCAACTTCAGATGTTAGGTCAGTTTGAACTGGTCATTGCCTGCGACCGGAGATGCGAAGGCCTCCTCCACAGCCTCTTTGTATCCGTCGCTCATCGGCCAAGCATTATTATACCTAAAAGGACCCCGTTTCCGTGGTTCAGCCGAGTAGAGACGAATAAGTATCGGTGTATGATCACTAGTGCCACATTGAAGACCTTCCGCTTTGACGTTCGGAAACATCTCCAACTACCTGTTGTTATATAAAGCTCGATCCAATTGGAAAACCACTCTATTGGTAGAAGAGCTATTACTCCACGACCAAATAGATCCAGTTTGACTGATACAATGTAGCCCGGAGTTAAGAAGGCAGCCCTAAAAATCCGCCAGTATGGGAGTCGGGACCTGACGTCCCCCCATTTTCTCATTAGAGTTCATCATGGCATTAAAGTCCCCACAAACAGCCAGCGGCCACGTATCTGCTACCTATGTCGAAATGCTGACAAGATCTTTCCAGAGCTGGAATCTACGTCGCCGATCATTATGACCATACACCACACCAATAACCAGTTCCAAACCACCCTTGTTAGTTAAAAACAAAACTAGGAATTGATCAGAGGAGAATTTTACCTGGCAATTCCATACACGGGTGTCCCACATGCACCATATGCGAGCCACACCACAGACGTCCATATTATGAACGCTCGACCAGTGTGACGGGGTACGGGAATTAATCCGATCATTCACTTTAATTTTACTTTCTAGTATAGAAACAAATGAACACTTGTTACTACGGATCACATTGAGAATCTCCCTCCACCTCCCTACTAAATTCTCCCCTCGGACGTTCCATGTAAGGAGAGACATGGATTATTGGCGAGGCGGGTCCCTCTGAGGCTCGCTACTCCCCTTGGGACAAGTGGGGGTAGTAATGCTACTCGTACTTGATTTAGTCGCTGCCATACCCTGTGTGGAACCTTCGGACAGGCTCTCCACACGTCTCCGCCATGCTGGATTCTCCATCGTCAACATCCTGTGATCTTCCGATGTACCACTCTCACATTGCCCGCTTGACATGTTCTACGATAGATTATCACACGAGAACTGATTTCCTCTCTGGTTTACGTCCGCGCACGAAGAAGGAGGGCGAACTTGATCCATAAGGGTGGGATGTGCTCGATCTTGCTCCGTCTGGGACAGTCGTCCCCGTCTCTCCAACCAAAACAAGATCCAAGGATGTACCCCATGGAGAAGGGTAGGCAGAGTCGGGACCGTGCCGCTTGCCAATAATAGAGCCATGAGGAACTATCAAACTGTCCTCCTTACGCTGATCTAGATTCTCTTGCTGATCGGACTCAAGAGTCTCTTTGGCTTGATCCATGGGCTGAGCTTCCTGTTCCTCCCTCTCCGGGTCCATACTTTGGTCACCTTGCAGTCCTCCAGAATTCTCCATGAACTCGTCTTCCGAGAATACGTACTGTGCGTTTCCTGCAATATCCTCCTCCAGCGGGACAGAGCATTGACCTTTTGTATGTCCGAAACACTTGCAGTTAACACAGGATGGGGGAACCCATTCATAGCCTACTTCTTGCTCGATCCAGTTTCTGTTAGGGAGTACTATTTTTACTTTCCTCGGGAGGGCATCTTTAACCGTGATTTCCATAAACACTCGGGCATAAGATAACCATTGCCGATGTGCAGTAGGTATGTCCGTCCTCAGCGAGTTGCCAATCATACTTGCTATTTTCATGATTGATGGCATGCTCCATAACTGAAGGGAAAGCCAAGGCAATCTAATCCAAATCGGAACTGAGGTAAGCCTGTCCTTCTCGAAGTTTGACTCCGGTCTCCACCGTTTGAGTACTACTAATCTGCCGTCAAAAGTCCACGGTCCACCCTCGATAATCTTTCAAGGTCCTCCGCCAACGCGAACTTGACGAAGTAGAACCCTTTTTCCCTTGAGAAAATATCCATCTCTCCCTTAGGTCTCCATTCACGCAGGGCGAAGGCCCACAATTGGCCATCGAACGGCCGATTTCCCATGACATATAGGACAAGTGTATTTTTCCAGTACTCTCTTGTTTCCTGTAGGTCGTCATCAGTTATCTCAGCCACCTTCTCTCCATTAACAATACTAGGTTCTATGTATTGTAGATCCGTACCATCCTGCAGCGTTAAAGGCTTGCATATCTCCGCCCATAACATCGGGGGAGGCCACCCAACCCTTCTTGATGTCGGTTGCCCGCGCTAAGGTAAGTCTGCATCGCGCCTCGTCCTGGCTTTGCCGTAGTCTTTCTCCTCTCCTCTGGGCGACACTCCCCTTCCTACGCCATTCATCCTCCTCCCTGATGCTTGTGTCGATTGTTGATTGCCACCATAACCCTTTGTTATGTTCGCCGCTCCCGTTGTCTCCATAGTATGATTCCCTTGGGGAGCCCGACGACCGTCCCTAGGGTTTCTAGTAGGCATATGTCTCTGTTGGCCCGCATGGGACGGATGGCCCTCCTCCGTTCCCTTCTGACGAGGTACCCGTACCGGCGGCTTGGGCCGTCGACGACGCTCCACGGTAGTCCACCCACCAGCCGCTTCTCTCATATCCTCCCCTTTTAGACCAAGGCTCTCTTTCTCGGCCCCAACCATCCCTTCGTCTGCCTCCTCTAGGGTCGCCGGCCCTAACCTGACTAGCTGGTGGTCGTGCGGCGGATCCGAGGCCCCGGAGGTGCCCGCCCCAGGATCGCTGCGCCACAAAGGGAACCCTAGCGCCGTTTCCATCATATATATATATATATATATATATATATATATATATATATATATATATATATATATATATATATGGATGACAAAAATGCCTAGGTCATAAATTTTCCTCTCCGTAGGAGAAGGCGGCAGGAAAACAAGGAAATGGGATCCCGGGGCCAACGGCGGAGGTCCTCAGGAAGCTGAAGAGAAGAGAGGGGAATGGAAAAGCGGCGGGGGCTGAACAACGATTCAGAGAAGAAGGAGAGAACCTCTTGGCGTCAAGTCACAGGGCTCGACAAAAGTGGAAAGGGCGTCCATTCTCCGTCCGACCACCAGAGTGAGGGCCGAGGAAGGAATCAGGGATCACGAAGCTGAGGGCAGGCAGAGGTCGCAGAATCGAAAGGGTCCCCATTTGAAGACAGGGGTATGGAGAGAGGCAAACAAAGCAGCAGATGGCGCTCAGGTTCTTCAGCCGAGTAAAGGTCTTTCGACCGAGAGGAAGTCTAGCCCCAGAGCTACTCCCAATGGCGACAGTCAGCCACAGAGAAATAGGCAGGAGATCCCCATTCCCGGCCAAGCCAAAATAGGAAGAACTTGGGCGGAGATGTGCCGGGCGAATTGCCCCTCTTCCACGGATGAGATGCAGTACATAGAGCCAATCAAGATCGAAGGGAGAGCAGTGGCGGAGTTCACAGGGGAGGATCTAGAGGAGACAGGAGAATATTGGAAGAACACGATCGTTTTCTACGTCATGGGCAATAAACTATTTTACGGGCAGATCAAAGCGTTCGCCAATCGAGTGTAGCATCCCAAGGGCAGCATGGACTTCTTCTCGCAGGAGAACGAATTCTTCTTCGTTCTGTTCGGCACAGCAGAGGACATGGAGCATATAATACACGGCGGGCCATGGACGTTCGATGGGAGAGCAATAATACTCGAGAGATGGGCTATAGACATTCAATATGAGAGGGAAATTCTTCTTTCGGCTCCAATCTGGGTCTGGTTCCCTGATTTCCCCATTCAGTATTGGAGCATCCCCATGCTCATGAAGATCTCTAGTCTACTAGGAGTCCCCATTAAGGAAGACGAGGCAACTTCTAAGAAGACGAGGATCTCATTTACCAGGGTCTTTGTGGAAGTCAAAGCAGGGGATATGCTGCCTAGAGAAGTAGCATATGTTATTCCTAGTGGGCAAGTCTACACACAGCGGGTCGAATACGAGTGGGTTCCTCCGTCGTGTAGCATATGCAAATGTTTCGGACACCTAATTAACAATTGTGGACGTAGGAATCATCCTCCTTCGGAGGAGCAACTTTCCACAGGCTTCGTCTCTACAATTCCTTAGTCCAATCAAACAGGGTCGGATGAGATGATGGAGGACACAGAGGAAAAGCTGGAGAATAGTGCTGATCCAGCCGGGAAGAATTCAGACAGCGAGCAGATTGGAGAGCCCAGCAGTTCAGTAGCGGAGTCGATCGCACAAATGGTTGTATACTCAGACCAGGGAGGGGAGATCAATATGCAAGATGAAGATGGAGGCTCTTCCCTGTCAATCCTGGGGAAGAGAACGGGCACTCATGATTCTATAGTAGGGAAAATTTTGGCTATTGAAGGGGTGATTAATCTGAACTCAGAGCCTGATGCCCCTCCCTCCATTAAGGAGCATAAGGTTCGGAAAAGGAACACTCCTAATTCTACAAAAGCGAAGGGTGCCCTCACTAGCATATAGGAAGATGGTAAAGCAGAGGAGTCCAGACTTACTAAAGACAACCCAGAGTGGAAATTGCTGCTGCAAAAAGTTAACCCAGGGTCCTCAGATGGGCAGGAAAATGTTAGTAGCAGAATAGATAACACAGCCACCCCTTCTGGGTTGAGTGTTCGAATGCAGAAGGATCAATCCACAAGTAGTTAATGTCGATACTCGCTTGGAATGTAAGGAGAGCCAACTCAGTAGGGAGATGGAGGAGTATTCGAGACCAAATGAGGAAGTTCAGAAGCTCAATCGCAATTATATTGGAATCTAAAATCAAATCGGAGTCTCTTCTTAATAGAAGAATTCCCGACAATTGGGATGCAGTCCAAAATCTTGTTCTCAATGATATCGCCCGCATATAGATTCTATGGGATAAAAGAGTGTAGAAGGGCACTATTCGGTTTGAGTCACAACAACTGATCGTGATGGAGTTCGCCAATGACGGGGGATTGAAGTTTCTATTAGGGGCCATCTACGAGTTTAATAATCGTAAACTCAGAAACGCAATGTGGAAGGACATCATCGAGGTTAGTATCGGATTGGGATCCTCCCTTCCCCTTCTACTCATTGGGGATTTCAATGCGATCAAATTCAAAACGGAGAAGAGAGGTGGGAGAGCAGTGCCAAACTCCATCTTAGTTGATTTCCAGAACTGTGTCATCAAAGCTGGAATCTCAGATCTTCACAGTTTGGGTATGGAGATGACTTGGAGCAACCAGTCGACAGATTACCGGATAGAGTGCAAGCTCGACAGGGCGTTAGGTAATCATCTCTGGTTCAACACTTTCCCTGACATCAGTGTTACAGGTCATCCGCCTGGAACTAGTCATCATTCCCCCCTAACGGTGGATTTCCAAGAAGACTCGAAGCAACGTTTTCCTCCATTCAAGTATCTCAACTCCTGGGCCTTCATCGAAGTGTATGATGATGCAGTGCGGAGTGGCTGGTGCTCGACATCCAATGGATTCAGTCAATTTAGACTGATATCCAAGCTCAAGAGCGTCAAGATAAGTCATAAATAGTGGCTCGAAAGTATTCCGAAAAATACTCTTAGTGAGCTTACCAAGGAACTTGAGGAGCTCCAGTATAGTAACCAGAGTTTTCCAACCAGGGACAGTCTGTCGAAAGAATCCAGGTTGAAAGATCAGGTCAACAAGTTGAATTTTCTTGAGGAACTCAACATAAAGCAGAAAGCTAAATGTGACTGGCTTAGGGACGGAGATAGTTGCACCAAGTTCTTCTACGGGATCGTGAAGGCAAGACGGAGTCGGAACCAAATAGCCATGCTCCTTGGGAAGAATGGTAAGAGGGTCGAAAATCCTATAGATATTAGAGAGGAGGTTGTAGATTTTTTCACTACTCTCTATAAAGGGCAGGATAACAAAGAGGCTCCTCCCAAGGTCGTTTGCAAGAGAATGTTAACTGCGGAAGGCATCTCAGGGCTTCATGAAGTCGTTACACTCAAGGAACTCGAAGACATCGTCCTCTCCTCCAAACATAACAAGTCTCCGGGCCCAGATGGTTTCTCGGCGGGATTCTTCATAAGACATTGGGACTCAGTGAAGATTCTTCTCCTCAAAGCTGTCAGGGTCTTCTTCCGTACAGGTAAACTTTTGAAACAGATCAATCACACCTTCATCTCACTCATCCCGAAGAAGAATGGAGCGTCCTCCCTGAATGACTTTAGGCCTATCTCCTGCTGTAATTTCGTTTACAAGGTCATAGCCAATCTGATGAGTAGGCGTATGAAACTCTTGCTGCCGGGATTGATCTCTCCTAATCAATCGGCATTCATCAAAGGAAGAAGCATCGCAGAGAATAGTCTGTTAGCAAATGAGCTCGTCAGGGATTTCAACAAGCCGGGAAGTGACAAAGCCTGTGTTAAACTTGACTTGCGGAAGGCCTACGACTCGGTAGATAGGAAGTTCGTGATTCATATCATGAAGGCGATGGGGTTCGATCAATAGTGGGTAAGTAGAATATTCAAGTGCATATCTACCCCCTCTTTCTCTATTATGATTCGAGGGTGTCCAGAGGGATTCATTCATAGTAGTAGAGGACTGAGACAGGGTGATCCCCTATCGGCCTATCTTTTTTCGATGGTGATGGAATACTTCTCCTGTCTAATAGAAATAGCAGCTCACTCGGGGAGGTTGACTCCTATATACAGGTTAGTTAATCCCATAGTCACTCATCTAATCTACGCAGACGATATATTGGTCTTCCTCAAGCCTACGGAGGAGGGGATTCAAACGTTGCTCGACATCCTAAAGAAGTTCGAGAATGCAACAGGGTTGAAGCTTAACAAGGAGAAGAGTGATATGTTCTTTAATAGGAACTGTGTTGAGAAGGACAGATGGGCTACGATGTTGCAAGTTGACATAGGAGCACTTCCGATTCGGCATCTCGAAGTCCCCCTGAACATTAACAATGTCAGGAATTCAGATTATGACAATCTCGTTCAAATGGTGGAGAAAAGGCTCGAAGGGTGGCAAGCACAACAACTTTCGTTCGGAGGTCGTCTGGAATTAGTCAGGTCAGTAATTAATTCTATGATAGCTTTTTGGTTCCAAGTTTTCCTTGTTCCTAAGAAGACACAAAGATTAGAGGCACTGTGCGCTAGATTTGTTTGGAAGGGGGGTGTTCAGGTCGTTGCATGGGAGGTGCTCTGTCGACCTAAAGACGAGGGTGGAGTAGGGCTCCCCTCTCTGGCAACACTCAGAGAGTTGGCAGAGTTGAAACTCTCATGGCGTTTTCTCGAAGGAAACTCATTATGGGCTTCGTGGATAAGTAGCAAATACCTGAGGAAAGACAATTTTTGGAGAGCACAGAGCAATTCGAATTATTCAGTCATGATGAAGTCTATTCTCCAACAAAGGGGTCGGCTCAAAACCTGTATCTGTAGGGTTATTCATGATGGTAAACGCACTAACGTGTGGTTAGATCCATGGATCGAGCATTCGAGCATAGTGGATAGAGCGGAGTTGAATCCTTACAGTATCATGAACAAATCTGAGATGGTAAGTTCCCTGATCCTCAATGACTTTCGGTCGATTCCGTCGAGTTCAGTGCTGACCAGATGGTCTAGAGACATCAGACGGGTACATATTGATAAAGAAGCTATTATGGACTACTGGATGTGGAAGGATTCGGGTATGGGCAGATACTCACAGAAGAAGGCCTATGACAAGTATAAGAAGAAGAGGAAGAAGTTCAAATGGTACACTATCATCTGGGCAAAAGATATTACGTCGACGTATAATCACTGTCTCTATAAAGTCCTGCTGCGGAGACTTCTCACCAAAGACAGGTTAGTAAAATTCGGTTGTCAGGTGGCGATCAGATGTGTCCCTTATGTTTTAGAGAGATCGAGACACATGAGCACTTTTTCTTTCAGTGTAACTTTAGCTGGGGAGTTTGGGAGAGGCGGGGTATGTGTGTAGACAATCGGAACTCCAATTCTAGGTCGTTGGAGGAAGCTATCATCGAGATCGAGAAGCTGAAGAGGGGCAGCGGCCAGGAATACATGAGAGCCAGGTGTCGGCTTCAATGCACGGTTTGGCACGTTTGGCGGGAAAGGAACAGAAGAGTGTTCGAAGGGCTGAGCAGTTCGGTCAGAGCATTGAAGATTGCCATCCAGGAGGACCTCTCATGCATGCGTAGCACCACGGGATGAGAGGAGAGAGGTCAAAAGTCAGGGTCGTTTATTCGGGAGGAAGGGAGTTATAGGGATGTTCTGTAGTACAAGTTATCTCATCCTGGGTCGTATCAGAGAGGAGAGGTCGTAGAGAGAAGTTTTGTAGTGTTAGTTATTTCATTCATTATTTATAAAGTTGTTACCTTTACAAAAAAAATATATATATATAATATATATATATATATATATATATATATATATAAAAATATATATATATATATATATATATATAGGGTCGTTCTACAATACATCCGCTGGAAATAGATGTATCGATACATCCGAAATCTGGACCGTTGGATGTTGATCCAATGGTTCGGGTTGAATAATAGTGTAGAAACATCATTTAATGCTGATTTAGACTTTTGACCTGTTGGTAACTTGCTTTAGCAGGTCATTCTTCACTTTAATTTTTTCAATGAACACCCTAAATTAACTCATATTTACTCTCTCAAAAGTCCATCCAATTTAATATTTCGTAATTTTTTTGTTTTGGCTACAGGCCGTCGTGGTGGTGGTGTTGGTGGTTGGGGTGGAAAGAGAAACGAAGATGAAGAAGGAAATAAGAATCGGTCCGGATCGCGTCGAACGTCGTCGAGCCCTCCTATAACAACGAGGAGTACCAGCTGCGCCGAGAAGAATCGGTCCGCTTTGCGTCGGACGTCGTCGAAACCTCCTCGAACAAGAAGAAGTACCAGCGGCGCCGCTCTAATTTTACTGTCCATGCCATTGTCAGAAATCTTATTTTTCATCTAATAATTTTATATTTTGTTAACAAAGCTACATGTCACGGTGGTGGTGGTGAACTGAGGAAACCTGCTTCTGAGGTCGGGCGGATCATCTGCTCACTTATTTTAAAAAAAAATCTGTATTGATCGGACGAAATATTTTTTACTTTTCTAATGATAATTTTTTCGAAGAGAATATTTTATTTGGACGGTGAATGGGCATTCTCTTTGCTTTTAACACGGAGGATGGCCATTCTCTTTGCTTTTAACACGGCGAATAGACGAAGAATGGCCATTCTCATTGCTTTTCACACGGCAAATGGACGAAAAATGGCCGTTCTCTTTGCTTTTAATACGGAGAATGGCCATTCTCAAGGAGAATGGCCAATCTCCATTCCTTTAACATGGAGAATGGCCATTCTCTGTTCTTTGAAAACGGAGAATGGACACTCTCTGTGCTTTTAACAAAGTATGGTACATTTAGGACTGGAAATGTTCAAGTATCTCATATTTTTTAGCAAATATTTACAGTATTTTTAATATTATTTACCATAGTACATTAATTTAATATTAAATCATTTTTAAGATAATCCGAATATCATTTTATCAGGCTTCCACTGTATGGCTGAACAGAATTTCTTGCGAATGTTTGAATATAATTAACCTACTATCAAAGAGAATTTTTCTTACATTACATTATGCATTACACTGGCATCGACTTCATACTGATGGCATCGATGTACTGATGGCAATAACAAAGGATGAACAGGCAGGATTACAATTATGTTTCCGCAAAGACAAGGGATGAACAGGCAGGATTACAATTTTGCTTTAGCAATAACAAGGGATGAAGAGGCACTGGCATCGAATTCATACTGATGGCATCGATGTAATGATTTTTTACAGAAAGCAAAACATATTACAATCAAATAAAATTTTAGTGATCCCAGGAATGCATCCGTAATGAGGCCACCTGTAAACCCTAGCAATGCACCCAGGACTCATGAAATCTGTGATGGGCATCTGCAAATCAAAGGAATACAGCAAAATATCAATATCATCTATGAAGGCCAACTGCCAACCAAATAAACGCTTCAACCAAAAAATCAAAATCAAATTAAGTATACTTCATTCCAAGTCCAATAAACTGCATAATTCACGTTACAGTAATCTGCCCAATCCACGTTACAGTAATCTGTCCAATCCACGTTAGTAATTCAACATAGAAACTGCATAATTCACAATACAATAATCCAAATAAATATCAGACCTACTCTAAATTCAAGACCATATTACATTTTCAAAACAAATTACGATATATACACTTAGTACAAGCGAAAAGTTTAGTCTTACAATATTTCAAACACAAAATTTAGTTTGTCCGCCATGACCAACAAATATTCAGAACCATATTACAAGTCAAATATTACATCCAAATTGATATAAGAGACATTCAAAACTCAAAAGATGAATCTTCATAGCCGTCTCCATCTTCTTCTTCTTGTTTCTTTTTCTTTTTTTCCTACTTCTTTCTCAAAATATCCTTCACCTACACCTTGAGGAACGGATTAAGAAAAATTATAGTCAGTATTGACTCACTTTATATGTAGAAATGACATCCAGAAACATAAATAGAAGTATCAAAGTGTGGCTAGCATTAAAGTGTCAATGTGCACAGTGTGTATTTTTACATAATAGTTTGGGCTACCCCATTTACCTTCTTCACGAGGGAAGGAAAATCTTATTCTTGATCAGCAAATTCAACCTCTATCTGGTTAATCTTTTCCAGAATCAATTTCTGGTTGTCGGATATAGTCTTCATCTCTTTGAAGACATTCTCAAAGTTTGCAGCAACAAAATTGTGTAGGTCATCAACCCTGTCCTTAGTGTTTTTGATTCCATAAGTTGATGGTTTTCCAGATGTTGATGGTTTGCTTGCAGCTGCTGCCCGTTTTCCAATGATTCGAGTGAAGGTTAGTTTTCTCATAGGGCCTTTGTTTTTAATATAAACATCCCCTGCTAAGCTTGGGACAGAATGTTTATTAGCCATCGAGCATACAAATCCTCCTAAAGGGAGAGCTGTCCTTGCAGTTGGTTTTCCCACGAGATGTATCATTCTACTGAACATGTAGGAACCTATATCCATCCTTTTTTTCTTTCCCATATAATAAAGAAATTTTACTCTCTCGGGATGGATGGAAAACTCATGTCCAGTAGGGTTGAGTGTTTGAGATACGTAGGCATGCAACAATTTATACAAAGTTGATAATTGATCTTTGTATACATTTTGAGGGGTCTTGGCACCCATCGAAACACCTGTAATCTCATGAATTGCATCCGTCATGGAAACATTATCAATATCTTTCATATCAAACTCAGGAACTGGATCAAATCCATAAAATTTGTTGATGACAGCAGCATTTAACCTAATCAGTTTCCCTCTCAGAAACACCAGTGGTTGATCCTCTTCTTTTTCTTTAATTTCAGTCGGAAGATTTGAGTAAAATTCTCTTACTATTGTTTGGGAGATTTTTTCAAGACAGGATTTGTTCAGTTTCTCCAATTGATAGAATTTTAATATATCCAGGAAAGCTTCGTCTTCGACATCATCCATCTTAATTGGTCTTTCAGGCATAACAGCCTTTTTCTTGAAATATTTAATGTAAATCTTCTTAGTTTTTGAGTCTTTAAATTTTTTTACCTCCTCTCCAACCTGGGACTTATTTGATGATTGCTCTTCATCTTCATTTTCCTCTTCTGATGAGGATTCAAAATCCACAGAGTACGCTGATGACTCTGTATCCGTTGCCACCTTAACCTTCGCTTGAGTACGCCTTCGATCTTCATAAGTTGAGTCTTCCGACGACTCTGTATCGAAGATAGATTTTCCGGTCTTTGTCGAGCAATGAGTGTTTTTAGCCTTTTTTGCACGTGGCTTGGCTGCCGCCTCCGCCTTCATCGTCGCTGCCGCCGCCGCTGCCGCCGTCGCTGCTTCCGCCGCCGCCCTTTCGACCTCTGTCCTAGCGACCATACTCTTGGTTTTCGTCGCCCTTACAAGTTCTGCCCTTCGGACCTGTATCGCATCCCTTTGTGGTTCTTCCCCTTCGGCGACGGTCGTTGTTTCTTCGGCAGCATTTTGATTAGAAGAGTGTTTGGGAGAGGGTTTGGGAGAAGGAAGAGGGTTTCAGAGAAGTAGAGGAAAAATTCGACCGTCTTATGTGATCTTGGGAAGTGGAAAAAATTAGAATTGTTTTGAGTTTTAAATTAATTTATTACTATTATTACTAGTATAAGACGGTCGAATTTATTACTATTAAATTTAAAAAACTACTTTCCAAAATTATTTATTACTATTATTACTAGTATATATCCATGTGAAATCACTACATAAAGCATTGGGATTTTGAGACCCTAATTTTAAAAACTACTTTCCAAAATTAAATTTATTACTATTATTACTAGTATATATCCACGTGTTCCGTATAGATTATTGAAAAATTTGGCAGAAAAAATGTGGTGGAAACATGTTTATTTAAAAAAAATTGACAACATATTTAAGAATGTGAAGTTTAATCTCAATATTTCCATGTTTCGAATATTTGATTAAATTTTTTAAAATAAGAAGACTATGTACTCGAAAAGAGTAAAATTGAAACACTCAAAGTTGTCCTCTATTTTACTTTGTAATCATATTTAAGATGGATTTGACGGCAATATTGACGCTGGCAGCATAATCAACTCTATGACGTAACAAGTCATTGATGGGGATATCGTCGCTGATATATGAATTTGACGTAACAAGATTTTTTAATTATAAAGAGCAATGCTATAGTTAGCAAATGGGTGTAAGTTGTCAGAAGGCTGAAAAAGTTTGATTGTAGCCGAAAATAAATTGAGTTAACAAAATATTATATTTCACTAAATCCCAGCTTCGTCGCCGGAACATTCTCCGGAGAAGTATACAAGAGGAGACAAAAAACTGTAAAAAATAAATAAAAAAAAAGTCTAGCCCTCACTGGCCTCGCGGAGGATCTCCGCAAAGTCCTGCAGGGTGCGCACACCTGCCCTATTGCACAGGCGGCGAAACGCTTCCCTCTTCTTCAGAGAATCCCGTTCCTCCGGAGTGGTCAGCAACAGGTCAAAATTGGGCGCCGGATGAAGAGGTCGAGCGATGACCTCCAGTGACAACCCGCAGGAGGTCAGGAAGTCCGCAGCCTCTGCCAGCCAGTCATGGGCTGGAGGCGGCACAGAGGGTGCTCCATGCGGAGAGGCTCGGCGACGACTGGAAGAAGACTCTGGCAATGGTTCCCAACCAGATGATCTTTTTGGAGCCATGTTAAATGTGCAACCTACTCAGATGAATGGGGACCCCTATGTATATATATACACGTTCCAAACCGACTCTTCCTATTCCTTATTGGAAGTTGGGGATATACACTCTTACAACCTTCACCCATTGCTGACATGTGGGCCATGGCCCACATGTCAGCAATGGGTGAAGGTTGTAAAAGTATATATAGGATGGATTTTTGGGTTAGTTGCAGGCTTAGTTGGTTGTGCTGTTTGGCTTTTACATGGAAGGCCTAGGTTCGAGTCTGGTATTTGGGTTCTGTAGAATTTTTCTATTGTTAACATTTTTTTGGTGCTAATATACTTTTTAACTTAGTATGGAACAATTTTTGGGACTGTTAATAGCCATTCTCCGTTCCTCTAACACGGAGAATGGTACATCTATAATGGAGAATTGTACATTTAGGACGGCGAATGGTACATTTAGGACGGAGAATGGTAAATGTAGGACGGAGAATGATACATGTAGGACGGAGAATGGTCCATATAGGACGGAGAATGGTACATTTAGGACGGAGGTAGGACGGAGGTAGGACGGAGAATAGTACATATAAGACGGAGAATGGTACATTTAGGACTGTTTTGTAGGGTTGTGAATTTTAAATAGTTTGGCTGTTTAGGTTTGTTTTGAATCTATATAAATTAGTTTTGAAGGCTCGTGAAGATGAATTAGTTTGGCTGTTTGGCTGTTAATTGCCATTCTCCGTTCCTCTAATACGGAGAATGGTACATTTTGGACAGAGAATTGTACATTTAGGACGGCAAATGGTACATTTACACTGTGTTTGGGAACATTTGTGGGGAGGAAGAGGAAAATTTGAGGGAAAGGAAAATAGAGGAGAGTAAAATGAAAGTAAAGTTAATTTTTTCTTCCTTTGTTTGGATGGACAAAAAGTAGGGGAAGGAAAAGTTTAAAAACAATTTTTTATTTGTTTATGGATAGAGGTATAATTACTATTTTCTCCTTGGTATTCTCAAATGATGATTTAATATTAACTTTTTGAGGGGTGGTGGGGTAAATTCACTCAAATTTCTCTCATCTCTCTCTATTTTTCTCCCACTTTTGGGAGGAAATTTTTTTGGTGGGACCCACCTAATTTTTCCTCTCAAATTTTCCTCTCCTATTTTCTCTCCTCCTTTCCAAACACCATCATTTAAAATTTTCCTCACTTTCCTCTCAACTTTTTCCTTCCTTCCATTTTCCATCCTTCCCAAACAGTACCTTAGGACGGAGAATGGTAAATGTAGGACGGAGAATGATACATGTAGAACGGAGAATGGTCAATATAGGACGGAGAATGGTACATTTAGGACGGAGAATTGTACATAAAAGACGGAGAATGGTACATTTAGGACTGTTCCGTAGGGTTGTAAATTTTAAATAGTTTGGTTGTTTAGTTTTGTTTTGAATCTATATAAATTGGTTTTGAAGGCTCGTGAAGATGAATTAGTTTGGCTGTTTGGCTGTGTAAATAAATTTTAAAGGGTTGTGAAAAATAAACCAATGTTTTTGTATCGATCACCATTAATTATGGTGAATGGCACTGATACCACTAATATGAGTGGAATTTGCACCGCCAGAATTCATTTTGAATAAGGTAAAATCTATGTTGGGAATTGGCAAAATCTCTAGGATATGATTACACTGAGATGTTGTATTAATGGTAAAATCTGTGTTGGGAAATGTTGAAATCTCAGAAGTGAGCCTTCTTAGGCGTCATTATATCACAGTCCATTTTATTTATAAAAAAATAATCATGTAAAAAATTAGTATTGACAAAAGTAAAATTTGCTCAAAATGGAGAATCGAACTCATAAAAAATATCTTGTATGTAGACTAATGAAATATATATATAAAGAAATGCATGCATGCATGCTAATGTTTTTACCATTCACCCCAGGAATGATAGAACATATCTAAATTATTATACCACTCGTACACAGGTTCTCCTGGTACTGGGATTACATTATCAAAGGGTTTTTTAAACGTCTGTATTGAATAACAAATTTTCCAGAGTTCGTCGTCGAAGATCACGTTGAAGCACCCACGTATGTCGAGCAGGCGAAGACCCTTGCAGTTGCATATGATAGATCGCAGCGTGTCTCCATTGAACATGTCGAATCCCATATGTAGGTGCTCGAGACGCGGTATCGAATCTGCCACGGCCTTTCCCTCCGCCTCGTTTTTCGTGTCCAGCACGAACATGTTCCTGAGCATGAAATCCGGGGGGGCATGTTCCTACTCAGCTTTACCAGACGGCGGCAATAATTTCCGACGACAATTATTCCAGTCGACGTGATGTAGAGGCAGTAGCTAATGTCGAGTTCTTCCAGCACAGGGAGAAACTCCAAGTGTCTCACGAAAGTTTCATCACTCACGTCGCACTTCGGAATGTGCAGCACCCTTAGAAACTTTCTACTGTATTATATAAATGGGAAAACATCAATATAAATTAACAAAAGTATACGTAAAATTTTGTAAAAGAAAAAATAAAGTATTAGAATAAGACCAGATAAAATTTTGCACTGGCCTTAAACATGCAAAAGAGAAGGCTGCTTCGTCGAGCTTGTACGCGGAGAGGGACCCTAGATGTCCCTCACTACGAGCCACGAGCTTCATTACGGTCAAACTAATCCCAACGGTTTGCTGGGTCCTCCGGCACCACTGTACCAAGTCGACGTTAGACCAATAGTCTAAGGGACCGTTGAGTGTCTTCCACCACGAACGACAAACTGGGGCCACGTTGCACATTAACTCGTCTGTCTGCATCCCCGACAGTACTAGTATCATCGAGAGAATCTCGGTAGGGATGACGGCCCATCCGCTGCAGTTGATCTTGCTCCTCTCCATTGCGACTGTTCTTCTTCTTCTTTCCTTTGTTTCTCTCTAGTTGAATGGGTTCTCTTCTTTGGAAAAGGCTATTTAACCCCTGGTTTACGCGGGTGTATGTAACCCGCTCGTGGAGGGGTGTGACCGAACAAGTCACGAATCTATTGGAAAATAACGGTAATGCCACTGTATTAATATTAGCAATTAGTCGTTTGGGCTCCCAACATATTTGGGTGATGCCATCTCCCATTATGTGGCATCTGACATGGCAGATGACATAACAGCTAACATGGCAAATTTTAACCCCAAAAATTAATTACCCAAATTTTTTTAATGTTAATGTTAATGTCAATATTAATATTAATGTTAATGCTAATTCTAATATTAATGTTAATATTAATGTTAATATTAATCAATGTTAATTTAATATTAAATTATTTATTTACTATTAATGTTTATTTTAATATTAATTTTATTGTTAAATTTTGCCATATCAGCTGTCATGATAGCAACCATGTTATATGCCACATAATGGAAGATGGTATCACCCAAATTTTTTGGGAGCAAATAGCATTTTCGTAATATTAGTTTTAATTATATTGTAAATTTTAAATTAACAGAAAAGCCAATGTAGATTTAATATTAATGCTACTGTAAAAATTTCCGATCATACCTCGATACTTACGTTTGTCAACCGAGTTACCGTCTTCATCATTATCAAGTTTTCACCCGAATCATCGTCATCGCTGGGGCGTGATGTCGTACGAGCCTGGAGTTGCGCTCGTGCAAGGCAAGATAACAGATTCATAATAGTATTTATAGCTCAAATTGATAACATAAGCAGCGGAAGGAAAACGTAGTATACAACAAGAATCTCTTTTATTGATAATGAACTGAAGGTTACAATGGCTCTGGATAGCCCAACTCATCATGCCAATTGGCTACAACGCTCATGATCTCTCTAGCTCACAAAGGAGTACATTGTTCCATACATTATGCCTCTTTATAGCCAACAAGTAGTCTTCGGCTGAACATCTCCATGTCGCAAGTCCGAACGCCAATATGGTAGCTCCTCTTGAACGCTAAAGACTCCATGCATCTGGACGTCCAAGCCGAGCCCCGCCTCGAGCCGAACATATCCTGAACTTGTCTACCACCGTGTCCTTGCGGCAGATACAGTTAGACATAATCTTAACATAAACATTGTGATTGTGCTCATCTATGTCCCATTTCTCCTAGCCTACAAGGTTAGAACTTTACATAAGAAATTATATCATTTCACTCAACCAACCAACCATAAACTTAAACATATGCATAAGGGTGGCAGGCCCTGCGCCTGCACCCAGCGCTAATCTCAGCCCACCGGCCCTATCTATATGAAGGTCACGGTATTTCTGTCACGACCCGCACCCTGATTAGGGGCACGAGTACGTGGTTACGTCCAGCCTACGCCACAGCTTCGGCGGTAGAACGCTGTCTAGGTCATCTATAAATACTACAACTAAACAGATAAATGTACATGTACAGTATCTGCACTCCGAATGGAGGTGACATAGCAATACAGTCTTAATCACAAATGTAAAACTAAGGTAGATAGTATGGAAAGGAAAATACGAATGATGAGAACATGAAATAAGTCCAAGATCCACACAAGACCAGAGCTATACACAAACAACCCAGAGAATAACATAATATATAAAAATTACTACAGTCTAAAAAGTACTAGCTAGCTCGTAGGCCAGGCAAACCTAACTAAGCTACACTACTCAGGGTGAGGAAAGTCTAGTGGCTCTACTAATAAGCCACAGTCCGGGTCTACTCCATCAGACTCGACCCCATAATAGGTCGGGCAATCAGTCACATGAGACAATTGTAATATGTCAACAGTATCCTGTCAAAAAAATGAGCAAGTACAAACACCAACAGCAATTCCATATGAATTAACAAATACTATAAGAGACATTATAATAAAATACCAGACAAAGATATAGGTGACTTGGAAACCATTTGAAGCCGAGTTACAACCCTTGGACCAAACAAGGACCGGGGTTGTAACCCTTCTTTCAAATAGAACTTAGTCTCAAATCATGGTATAGTATAAAAGCAGGTAGAGCATGTGAGTAATGGAAACATAGCATGGTGAGAAATACGGAAAGTAAAGCTGAACTGGAATATAAGATACGATAATAAATGTAAAATGTGATTTGAATTATTAGAGCGATATGTGATCTGCTAGGGAGTTATGGTGCTCCCTGAACTGTAGCCGGTGTACCTCTCTCCACTGCTGCCATAGCTAGCTGATGCAAGTTCTCCATGGTCTGTCGCAGCAATGACCATGGTCTGTCATCACGCAATGACCATGGACGGTTCGCACCGTAATACATCTTTGGCATCCTTATGTGTAAGACTATGATCGCTTCGATACGGGTTGCTAGCCCAAATCCGAAGGATCCCAAACTTACTGATATCATAGCTTATCATAACACTTGACGGTCGTAACCCGTCCTAATGATGTGCACTATAAATACCATACATAATTTCCTCCTTTGAACTACTCGGTTGAATTAAGATGATGTGCACCATAAATACCATACATAAATACCTACACTGGACGGTCGCAACAATATCATAGCTTATTGAGTATATTATATTGACATTGCTTGTCCTCCATTCGGAGTTGACCATTCTCGACAGGTTTTGATATTATTACTGTTGTTAGATAGTAGAACTAGACAGCGTTCTACGTCGTTTCTGCGGTGTAGGCTGGGACGCTGTCATATTATGGAATGGCTTCTCTGGAACCATCCTGGACGTATAGCTTTGTTAATCGGGGTCCTTTCAACGCAAGTAGCTAGCTCCGATGCAAGTCCCCGCTAAACCTTTGATGATCGAAGAAACTACGTTGTCGACAAGTTGTCCATAACCGTGCGAAGACATATTTTTCTTTTAGTTATTAAGACATAGCCTACATTATCTTTGAAAACTCAATCCCTTTCCCGTGTTTGTGCCCTTGCATTTATCCTTTCATTCGCAACAACATTATCGATTTACCTAGGAAGGGGGTCGAGAAGAGGAGGGTCAGCCACTCATCTTGAGTTTACTTCAGGCGAGAGAATGGATCTTAATTCAACCATTTCCGTTCGATCGAGTCAATCGATCCCGACCTATCGGTCCCGACCGAATCGATAGCGACAGTGTTCCTTTCTCGCGCACCATATCACGACCCGCACCCGGAGTAAGGACATGAGTGCGTGACAGCGTCCCAGCCTACACCGCAGAAACGACGTAGAACGCTGTCTAGTTCTACTATCTAACAACAGTTAGATATTACAACCTGTCGAGAATCAAGGGTCGTCATCTAACCCAGCTATGGCAGTCTATTCTTGTGTATTGCTCCTTCAACCAATCCATTCCTAGGCCAAGGGACCGATTCGGCCCGCAGCAAAAGGGTCGTCGTCTAACCCAGCTATAGTCCGTGATGTCTTGACATTGCCAGTGGCCTTCACACCCTTTCACTGCTTAACAAATGCACGTGACACGGGACGGTGCTTGCTATACTTCGATAGCCCAACAAAGCTCTTTTCTAATGTGTTCGTGCAACGACTTAACAAGCAAGGGCTACGTCAACCCTAGCATCGAGGGAAATATAACTTAAACTACGGGACAAGCGAATGTTAGTATTAATTGTAGTTCCAATTATATTTTAAATAAAAAAGAATACAATTTTAACTTTAACTAGTTTGAAGTAGATGTTAAATCCAAAACTATTTTTAATTTTAGTAGTCATATTAGTTTCAATAATATTGTAAATATTTAAATTAACATGAATGCCACGTTATTAGAAATCTAGCTAGCTGATGTCACGTTGCTCCGGGCTCGGTTAGTGTTCGTCTAAACTCGTACGTGCGAACTAGTTATTAGTAATGATAACCAAAAATTGAATTTTAAGTTTAAAATCTAGTCCAGCTCGATCCTTCCTCTTTATCCCATCTCCCACACTCTCTTTCTCTCTCTCTCTCTCGGGTTCTCTCTCACATGTTGTGTTCCTTAACACAACAGATCCCGTAGCATTAAATGCTCTGCATGCGTTATTCTACATAATTTAATAATAAATACTGATACCATATCACTAGAAGAGCAAAGGTTGTCTTGGAAGTCGTAAAAAATTACTTTATATTGTCTTCTCAATACTTTTTTGTATTGGAGATGACTTTTTAAACTTATTGTCATTTGTGAATATAGCCGCCTATGTAGAACCCAGTTTCCCAAATGAGGGTAATTTTGAAATTTTGTGTTTATAATTATTTTAATAATGATATTTAATTCATGATATGATTTTTGGTGATTTTAAATCATTTTAAAATTATTTAAATCAATGACTTGTGGTTTTGACGTTTTGCTAGTGAAACCCTAGAGACTGTTTGACCTAGAGCCTAACCATGTGATTATGATATTTTAATGTCATTTTTGGCCTAAGGATACTTTTTGCATTTGACCTCTTTGAATTATTTTGATATTATTTTATTATTTATGATATTGTTTTGGGGTTATTTGAGTCGGGTTCGAATTTTAACTCAATCCGACTTAAAACGGAGACCCGGGAGTAGTTTGACTCTAGTAGGACCCACACACTAGTTAGGCATGGCCCACATGATATTAATTTTAGTTTACATGATAGAAATATTTTAGTTAGAGGTTAGACTAATTATTATGGATAAGGTTAGTGTGATTAGAGACTTTAGAATGACTAATTTAGCCCCAACCAATTAGCCCTTTCCTAATACTCATAGAATAGGATAGTGGGGGCATTTTGGACCTTACCATAATAGGACAAATAGCCCCATATGGCCAGCCACTTTGGGAGAGGATAGGCTCAAGTTTATTTCATTATTCTCATCCACACTCTCTCTCTCTTGTTCTTCCCCAAATTCCTAGAGAGCAATCCCTAGCAATTTCTCCACCAAATCCTTCCATTTCGCCAACAAATATTCTTCTTTCTTTCTCCATTCTAGCCAAGGAGGAAGCTACCCAAGTTTGGGAGGATTCGGAGCTCGTTCGTGTCCTTTTTGAATCTCTACGTGTCGGTGTCGCTCCGGGAGGGCTTTTCTTCGATTCGATCTACCGGGAGGTATAAATCCTTTCTTCTTTTTATTTCCTCATGCATATAGGTCTATTTTGAACCCATAGGAATGACCTCCATGGTTGTATCTCCATTTGTGTCCATTTTGTGTCCATTTGGAGGTCATAGGAGTGTCCTTTGTGTTGTGGTTGTGTCCATGTGGAAAAATCCCAAATTTAGACACACTATGTGTTGTTGTTATGTATGAATGAATTATTACATGTTTAATCTCATATTTTTGTATTGGAGATGTGTTCTATAGTGTCTCATATATATATATATATATATATATATATATATATATATATATATATATATATATATATATATATATATACATATATATATATATATATATATGAGACAAATATATATATATATATATATATATATATATATGTATATATATATATATATATATATATATATATATATATTTGTCTCATATATATATATATATATATATATATATATATATATATACATATATATATATATATATATATATATATATATATATATTAGTGTAGAGAGTGAGTTCATGATATATTATGTTATATATTTGTGTTCTTTTGTCTCAAACTACCCAAATCCGTCATAATTTTTATCCACGTTTTTAATTTCAGCCCTAACTTAGAAATATCATAACTTCTAGCTCAAAGCTCGGTTTAATCTCCCATTTTTTAAAAGAAGCGTATTGAAGTTAGATTTTCAAAAACATGTATTAATAGGCCTAATTCTTTATGTAACTTTCTGGAGAATTATTTGAGTGTCAGCTGTACGAAAGACAAACGCGTTCTCGGTGTTTTTGCGATTTCGGGAGTTTTCGGAAACGAAAACGCGATCCATTTGAAGTTTCGGAAAGCTAACACATAGATCTATAACATACTTTAATCCTAGATTTTAATTCATGCTGAGATGGTACAGTATTGATTATTAGTAGGAGTTACTATTTGGCATATGCATTTTGTGCACCCTTGTGTATAATATAATGTTCTATTTGATTTTAACCCATGTTAATGTATATACATTATGTAATTAAATAGAGAATGCAAGCATGAGTAAATGGTTAAATAAATTATGTATGAGGTGTAAGTATCATATCTAATGTAAGCATGTATAAGTATGGCTTGTAATGAATATGTAGGTTCCATAATATGTAATGTATGGTGTATATAGTAGTGCAAGAGAATAAATGAATGATAAATGAATGCAAGCATGAATGTAATGTAATAATAGATGTAATGTATGCAATATACAAGTTAATGAGATGTAATGTTCTATGTTAACACAAATCCTATATTACCTCATGTACCCCTTACACTATGTTGACACTATCACACTTGACACTTTGTTCACTTACACTTCGACACTCTTTGATATGTATACACTATGTATGCCCATTTAACCCTCACTTGCTCCTTTGCCATGTTCACATACACACACATAGCCTCTTAAATAAGTATTTATGAATACAGTTAACTTAGCTATGTATGTATATTATATATATGTTAGCATATTGTGTTGTAATATATAAGTTTATATAACCATTTGAAATGCCATGATTATAGACCTAATGTTGAATACCAATATATGCATGTGTATATATGTGTAGACATATATAGCTTAAAGTAATAGATTACCTAGTGTATATCCAATGTGAATTCTTGCCTATTTGAGTATTGAATAATTGCATGCTATATAGAGTTGGGTGTATATTGGCTTGTATAGCCTTGTATTGATGTATGCTTGCTAGGATAGTCTTGGTTAGGCCTAGTAAGACTTGCTTGGTTAGGACATGACCTAGTTTGACCTAGTTTGACTAGTGCAGTTGACCAGAGTTGACCAAGGGTTGACTTTGGCCTAGTTTGACCTAGATTCATGTAGAATGCATTGTAGTACTTTATATTATCCTTCTGGACATGTTGTGACCTGTGCTATTCTAATTAGGAGCCAGACACCTCTCCTCGGACAGTATCTTTACCTTGGACATTCAGATATCAGGCGAGTATATTCTCTGATCATTTCATATCCTGCTTAGAATTATTTCCTGCAGTAGATTACTTTACTTGTACTGTCACGATGGTCACACGGATTGGTACTATATGGATCCTTTCTTGAGATGTTATCCTTAGGGAGCATCGGGTACTCTATGTTCTGTGCGTTTCACTTACATGGCGTATCACTATGCTTCTTGGTTCATTTGATTACTTGTGATATGTACCCTCATGATCACAGACTCTCTTGAATCTTACACTGTTGGGTAACCCCCAGAATCCCTATTTATAGGACATCCATGTATCACCCTTCGGGGGCCGTGCATGGAATCATATAACATAATCTGGCTGGATCCTTGTGTATTGATTGGGGGTACGGGAGAGTAGAATTGGACATGTGAATAATACACCAGTAGTATCTTCTTTGAATCATTCCGTAGTGTCTTCACAGAATCATCCCAGACCATTTACATGTTCATGTTGTACTCTGACTCACTAGCCACATGTTAGCTCTCTACTTATAGTAGATATTTCTATTACAGTTCTCTCTCTGTTTTATACTGTATTTTTTTCAGTACCTGTATCTTGCTTTACTGCATGATTATATTTTCTAACCTGCTATGATCTGTTGAGATGTACTGTACTCTCTCCAGTCCTGACTGGACCCGTTGATAAATTTTATAGATAGCTTGGAGGTTGCCTGATAGCCTAGAGGAGACACATTAGAGGATGTTTAGATAGTTGTTTCATTGTTTGGAGTTGTATTTACTTTGTGGATTACTGTATATAAGTTTGAGGTGTATTTCTGTGTTTTTGTATCTTAGACACTTAGACTTCTATCTGTTATATCTCTTTTCGATTTCATGTTTTATCTATCTTCCTTTATGCTCTACCTTAGATGTGATTGAGTTTACATTCTGCTATATCACCCCCATTCGGGGAGTATAAACTGTTTAGTCTTATACTGTTAGATGCATTGAGACCTAGGACATCGTTCTATACCGCCGACACTGTGGCGTATACTGGGCGTTGTTACGTTCTCGTGCCCTAACTCTAGGGTGCGGGTCGTGACACGTTTTTAGTGGTGGCCCATGCAGGTCGAGTTTATGTAGTGGTATTCGAACTTGAGTGCCACTACAGCCTGCAGTAGGATTAGGATATATTTTGAAGGTACTCAATAACAGTTAGGAACCCTTGAGAGATTCCTGGGACGACCCTTGAGAATCTTATTTAAACTTCGATTTAAAAACTCTCTTTTTCCTTGATTGTTTTATCTTTATTTTCTGTTGTTGAATTTGATGGATTATTGTTGAATTTGGGTTAGTATTTATTGATTTTGATGAAAGATTGTTGAATTTTGAATCTTGACGATTAGCTGTAGCATCCGAGTTTGTATTTATATGATTGAAGGATTTTGTTCATTTTTGAGTTTGATGTTCGTTGATAAATTTGATTTGATTTTTGGGTATTCATTTTTGATTTAATTTAATTTTTGGCAAGATGAAATTATATGGGCTAGGTCATCTATGTTATGGAATCTAGTCTTCTATAGTTACATTAGCCAGCATGGTGAGGACATATAGTCTGACTCTGGATATATTTCTCGGGTGTGGGAATTTAAGGTTTTCGCAGCCAAGCTAGCAGCACCGCAAAAATGTTAAATACCATGATTCTAGAGATATGTGCATAAGTCAAGGGCTCTGCGATTATCGTAGCCTTGCTTACTAGTATGACGAGGATTTACAGTACCATGATTGTGGATAGACGCATATGATTATCAGATTGTACCTTAAATATTTTCGAACATGTTTTCTCTACTTTGTTTCAGTCCTTCAAAAAAAAGGGAATTATTAATTGTTTTGTTTTGTTTTGCTTCTCATTATTTAGCTTAGGAGTAACTTTAGCTATTTTATAAACCTTTTTGTAACTTCTTCTATGAATTTCTTCTTAATACAATGAATCGATGATTTTGCTAGACTTTACCTTGGATTTGATATTTTAACTCTGGATTTCAAAATGGTCCCTTCTTTTAAACAGATAAGCAAAATAGATTTTATCGTTATTCCCTTCTTGCTATTATTCTTGTATTAAATAATAATAAATCGTCTTGATTACACCAATCACCTGTTTTGCAATATTGGTAGGAATCTAATGTTGGTCTTGGTATAGAATCTGATTTTTATATTGGGATATGAGAATATATATATATGAATATATATAGTGGATACTTTTCTGACACTTATGCATGCTACACTTGATTTTCACCTATCTAAATAAATATTAATATGTCGTTGATGTTAAATTTTCAAAACCCCAATATTTCTGGTTTTCTGCTTTTCCAGTTTAAATTCGTAAGTTAAATATAAATTTCATGTTATTAGTTATGTTTACATCACTGCACATGTATGTCATACCTAGAGTTTCATTTTAAAAAAAAAAGATTTGTTGAGTTTTGTGTTTAAATTTGTCAAATCTGAGACTGTGTGCATATTAACCCTTAATACTGGATTTTAAATGTTAGTTCAAATTGTTGTTTTAAATGTAATATTTAGAGCTGTGTACATTGTTATTGTAGGGATATAATGTTAGGTTTCATATTCTTACATGATAGGTTGTGATAAACATTGAGTTGGTTTTGATGTTCAAATTTCTCCAAAATCCTGAAAACTGGATATATGTTAACATTTTCACATTGATTTCAAATGTTCAATTTCAGATTTAACATGTAATATTGAACTGTATGCATAGATAAATGTATGGATAGTATGTTAGGGTTTCATTTCTATCATGTTTGGATGTATTTGGACCATTGAGATTGGTTGCGATGTTCAAAACCGTAAAATCTGAAACTGTGTTATGTTAATATTGCACTGGTTTAAATGTTAGCATCTTTTCATATTTTGTATGTAAATACTGAACTAAAACTGGGTTTAACCTTTCAATACTAAGCTATAACCCTATACAAGGACACACACACCCTAACTTAGTATATACTGTCATGTAACCTAACCCTTTTTTCCCTCTATGTTATGATTATATATCTAGATAGATATATATAGAGCTTAGGCATACATGTTATAATATATAAATACATAACTAAGTCTCTACCTTTTTATATATATATATGGTTAGCCATGCAAGTTGTGATTAAATAGATTGTATATTGTAGATTGTTAACCCATATGCCATGATTAGTGTAACTTGATAGTTATTGTTTGAAATCCAAATCCTCATATACACTTTCATGTATATTCACGTACACACACGCCTACTATCTAACCATATGAACACGTCCCCATACACACAATGCTAGCTTTTTTCTCTCTAACGCTCTCTCTATATATATATATTGTGATTGGATTTCAATGCAAGTGATTTTCAATTCCTTAATTTTTTTAATTTGATTTTCTGTACCTTTTTTTAAAATAATTGGTAGTTGCCTTTATTTTATTTTGATAATGACCAATTTTTATATAGGATGGTAGACAGCCCTACAACCTTGATGATTGTTGTTCCTTTACCTTCCCAATTAAGATACCCTAGATTGTTTGTGTGTTGATACCATAGTACTGTTTTGACCTAGAATGACCAGTACACCTAGGTGAGACTTCCAACTGCTACGGTATGCCCTGACCTTGTATACTATTCCTTCAAATTGCATGATTTAGATAAAAAAAAATTTAGACCTTGATTGTTGGAAAATAGGAACGTCATTCCATTAGTATCAGTTGTAGATATATATAGGTTAGTCCTGGATGTGGGGATGTGTGTCTATAAACATATAGCTTATGAGATTTATGAGCGATTATAGTATCAGCCTTGATAGGATATACTAGTCTTTTGGTGAGTATAAATGTGTTATGAGAGATAGGGGCCTATATGTCTTAGTAATGCATCGTTCCTATGGTAATAGAATGTATTAATAGATGGTTAATAGGAAGATAATAGTTTGAGCATACCTATAGCCTATGATCAGTTCCTTTTCATCCTTAGTTAAGACCACTTTAAAATAGGTCCAGTCCCTTGGATATAGGTTCCAGTCCATATTTTATTGAAGTTCCATTACCGTCGTACAGCAGAGCAGTATTGGTGGTATTCCTAGATTGACACTTTTTAGATGTCCGTTTATTATTCCAGTGTTAGGAAGTGTTACCTTAGATATTGGATAGGTTAGAGGCTCTAGAAGGAGTACTATCGATCTTAAATTTCGAGGACGAAATTTTTCTAAGGTGGGTAGAGTTGTAGCACCCAGTTTCCCAAATAAGGGTAATTTTGAAATTTTGTGTTTATAATTATTTTAATAATAATATTTAATTCATGATATGATTTTTGGTAATTTTAAATCATTTTAAAATTATTTAAATCAATGACTTGTGGTTTTGACGTTTTGCTAGTGAAACCCTAGAGACTGTTTGGCCTAGAGCCTAACCATGTGATTATGATATTTTAATATCATTTTTGGCCTAAGGATATTTTTTGCATTTGACCTCTTTGAATTATTTTGATATTATTTTATTATTTATGATATTGTTTTGGGGTTATTTGAGTCGGGTTCGAATTTCAACTCAATCCGACTTAAAACGGGGACCCGGAAGTAGTTTGACTCTAGTGGGACCCACACACTAGTTAGGCATGGCCCACATGATATTAATTTTAGTCTACATGATAGAAATATTTTAGTTAGAGGTTAGACTAATTATTATGGATAAGGTTAGTGTGATTAGAGACTTTAGAATGACTAATTTAGCCCCAACCAATTAGCCCTTTCCTAATACTCATAGAATAGGTTAGTGGGGGCATTTTGGACCTTACCATAATAGGATAAATATTCCCATATGGCCAGCCACTTTGGGAGAGGATAGGCTCAAGTTCATTTCATTATTCTCATCCACACTCTCTCTCTTGTTCTTCCCCAAATTCCTAGAGAGCAATCCCTAGCAATTTCTCCACCAAATCCTTCCATTTCGCCAACAAATTTTCTTCTTTCTTTCTCCATTCTAGCCAAGGAGGAAGCTACCCAAGTTTGGGAGGATTCGGAGCTCGTTCGTGTCCTTTTGGAATCTCTACCTATCGGTGTCGCTCCGGGAAGGCTTTTCTTCGATTCGATCTACCGGGAGGTATAAATCCCTTCTTCTTTTTATTTCCTCATGCATATAGGTCTATTTTGAACCCATAGGAATGACCCCCATAGTTGTATCTCCATTTGTGTCCATTTCGTGTCCATTTGGAGGTCATAGGAGTGTCCTTTGTGTTGTGGTTGTGTCCATATGGGAAAATCCCAAATTTGGACACACTATGTGTTGTTGTTATGTATGAATGAATTATTACATGTTTAATCTCATATTTTTGTATTGGAGATGTGTTCTATAGTGTCTCATATATATATATATATATATATATATATATATATATATATATATATATATATATATATATATATATATATATATATATATTAGTGTAGAGAGTGAGTTCTTGATATATTATGTTATATATTTGTGTTCTTTTGTCTCAAACTACCCAAATCCGTCATGATTTTTATCTACGTTTTTAATTTCAGCCCTAACTTAGAAATATCATAACTTCTAGCTCAAAGCTCGGTTTAATCTCCCATTTTTTTAAAAGAAGCGTATTGAAGTTAGATTTCCAAAAACATGTATTAATATGCCTAATTCTTTCTGTAACTTTCTGGAGAATTATTTGAGTGTCAGCTGTACGAAAGACAAATGCGTTCTCGGTGTTTTCGCGATTTCGGGAGTTTCCGGAAACGAAAACGCGATCCGTTTGAAGTTTCGGAAAGCTAACACATAGATCTATAACATACTTTAATCCTAGATTTTAATTCATGCTAAGATGGTACAGTATTGATTATTAGTAGGAGTTACTATTCGACATATGCATTTTGTGCACCCTTGTGTGTAATATAATGTTCTATTTGATTTTAACCCATGTTAATGTATATACATTATGTAATTAAATAGAGAATGCAAGCATGAGTAAATGGTTAAATAAATGATGTATGAGGTGTAAGTATCTTATCTAATATAAGCATGTATAAGTATGGCTTGTAATGAATATGTAGGTTCCATAGTATGTAATGTATGGTGCATATAGTAGTGCAAGAGAATAAATGAATGATGAATGAATGCAAGCATGAATGTAATGTAATAATAGATGTAATGTATGCAATATACATGTTAATGAGATGTAATGTTCTATGTTAACACAAATCCTATATTACCTCATGTACCCCTTACACTATGTTGACACTATCACACTTGACACTTTGTTCACTTACACTTCGACACTCTTTGATATGTATACACTATGTATGCACATTTAACCCTCACTTGCCCCTTTGCCATGTTCACATACACACACATAGCCTCTTAAATAAGTATTTATGAATACAGTTAACTTAGCTATGTACGTATATTATATATTTGTTAGCATATTGTGTTGTAATATATAAGTTTATATAACCATTTGAAATGCCATGATTATAGACCTAATATTGAATACCAATATATGCATGTGTATATATGTGTAGACATATATAGCTTAAAGTAATAGATTACCTAGTGTATATCCAATATGAATTCTTGCCTATTTGAGTATTGAATAATTGTATGCTATATAGAGTTGGGTGTATATTGGCTTGTATAGCCTTGTATTGATGTGTGCTTGCTATGATAGTCTTGGTTAGGCCTAGTAAGACTTGCTGTGTTAGGACATGACCTAGTTTGACCTAGTTTGACTAGTGCAGTTGACCAGAGTTGACCAAGGGTTGACTTTGGCCTAGTTTGACCTAGATTCATGTAGAATGCATTGTAGTACTTTATATTATCCTTCTGGACATGTTGTGACCTGTGCTATTCTAATTAGGAGCCAGACACCTCTCCTCGGACAGTATCTTTACCTTGGACATTCAGATATCAGGCGAGTACATTCTCTGATCATTTCATATCCTGCTTAGAATTATTTTCTGCAGTAGATTACTTTACTTGTACTATCACGATGGTCACACGGATTAGTACTATATGGATCCTTTCTTGAGATATTATCCTTAGGGAGCATCGGGTACTCTATGTTCTGTGCATTTCACTTACATGGCGTATCACTATGCTTCTTGGTTCATTTGATTACTTATGACATGTACCCTCATGATCACAGAGTCTCTTGAATCTTACACTGTTGGGTAACCCCCAGAATCCCCATTTATGGGACATCTATGTATCACCCTTCGGGGGCCGTGCATGGAATCATATAACATAACCTGGCTAGATCCTTGTGTATTGATTGGGGGTACGGGGGAGTAGAAGTGGACATGTGAATAATACACCAGTAGTATCTTCTTTGAATCATTCCGTAGTGTCTTCACAGAATCATCCCAGGCCATTTACATGTTCATGTTGTACTCTGACTCAATAGCCACATGTTAGCTCTCTACTTATAGTAGATATTTCTATTACAGTTCTCTCTCTGTTTTTATACTGCATTTCTTTCAGTACATGTATCTTACTTTACTGCTTGATTATATTTTCTAACCTGCTATGATCTGTTGAGATGTACTGTACTCGCTCCAGTCCTGACTGGACCCGTTGATAAATTTTACAGATAGCTTGGAGGTTGCCTGATAGCCTAGAGGAGACACATTAGAGGATGTTTAGATAGTTGTTTTATTGTTTGGAGTTGTATTTACTTTGTGGATTACTGTATATAAGTTTAAGGTGTATTTCTGGGTTTTTGTATCTTAGACACTTAGACTTCTATCTGTTGTATCTCTTTTCGATTTCATGTTTTATCTATCTTCCTTTATGCTCTACCTTAGATGTGATTGAGTTTACATTCTGCTATATCACCCCCATTCGGGGAGTATAAACTGTTTACACTACAAGAAATATGTACATTATTAGCGCAAAAAATCTGCTATCGTACGTATTACATAGCGTTTTCATAAATGCTATGTCATCGACAGCTATCTTAGGTTCCACCCATACGATAGCATTTTTCTAAAATGCTACGACAGGTTCAGATACAATAGCAATATCTGAATGCCTTAATTTTCTTTATTATGGCACATCCGTTTTATGTTAAAAAATTGATGACAATTCATATTTTGTGCTATGATAGGACGTTCTACAATAGCAATTTTTTATTGTTTTAAAATATTTTGTTATAGCGTTAATTAATTATTTCACGGCTAAAGTTTCGTGCTATAATATATGATTATAACATTTTTTTTTGCTATTAAACGTATTTTCATTCAATAAGAACCTGTTTTACGTATCTATTGTAATATTAGAGAACCTGTTTCACATGATATAAATAAGAACCTGTTTTACACAAATAAGATCTGTCATAACACAAGTCTAAAACCAATCCATCATACATAACACAAGTCTAAAACCAATCCAACATACATAACACAAGTCTAGAGTTTTATTCAACATACATAACACAAGTCTAGAGTTTCATTCAATATTTTCATTCAACATACATAACATAGGTTTGAATCCAAAATACATAAGACAAGTCATAAGTTCATAAGCCTAGCTAGTCTAAATCTAATTTAAACTGCTAACTCGGACCAAAGTTTGTTCATTCCCCTGCAAAAAAAGCAACAAGGTCTTACATCAGTTAAGCAATGAAACATCAGATTGAAAACCAAAACACAAGCATTACACTAATTAAAACACTTACCAAGTTTCTTAAAATCAAAAGATGACCAATTTATCCATTAGCCATGCGATAAACGAACCAAGTGCATCTCCCATAAACTCGATATCATCTGTTGTTCTCCAAACCGCTGCATCATCTACCTTAACTATATCTACCCAAACTCTAGCTGCATTAGGCCCCAAGCGAACAAAGTGTACCTTTTGCTCTGGGTCAGTTGAATGCACACGCCCTTCAGCAATAACCTGCTTCCTTCCGCTAATGTCCATCAACTTGCACTTTTGATTTTCCTTGATAACTTCAGCTCCATGTTTACGCTGCCAGTTAACATAAACCAATTAATACACACAGTAATAAGCAGAACCAACTTCAGATCATATTTACAAAAATTTACCGGAGATCTTCGGATAGGGGATTGTGAGGCTAGTTGAGATTTCCTTACAGGAGATTTTGGACCTGTTGTCGGAGCCTTCTCAGCAGGAGGTTTTGGAAAAGTTGCTGCAGATTTTGTACCTGTTGCTCGAGATGTCTCTATATGAGATGTAGAACTTGTTCCAGCAGATTTTTGACCTGTTGATGCTGATTTTCCTCCTGATGTTTTATCAGATGATGCAGGATTCTGAAGAGAAGATTTCTGACCTGTTGCATCTGTTGTGTTCTCAAATACAACTTTGATGGCAGGCCATACCACGAAAGACATTAAACAGTCCTCAAGATATGTCTTGTCCATCGTAGGCCTCCATATGAATGTATCAGGTTGATGTATGACATCCACAAATACTTTAACTGCCTTTGGTCCGAGTGGAAGCCCATTAACCAATGCTTTTGGTTCTTGTGTTTGCCAACGTCCTTCAGCAACAACCAAATCATCTGCAGACAAATCCAATAGTTTGCACTTGTTTGCAGAATTTGTCCTTGGGCCCTGTCAAACACATTCAGCTAACAATCACATAATCCTACTCATCAATGACCAATTCAGTTTGCTATTAGTCTGACAAATAAACCTTACCAGTGGTGCAATGTCTTCTTGTTGGAGCCCCTGTTCTAGGTTAACACACTTAGAGGCAGGCCACGCAATCATCTGTCCAACAGCTTCCTCAATTGTGAACATGTTAGTCGCAGGTCTCCAAAGGAATGCTTCTGGTACAGTAGCAGTGTCAACCAAGACTTTAACATCCATAGGGCCTAAGCGACTCTCATTCACCAAGTCTTCCGGATCAGAAGAAATAATACGCCCCTCAGCAACGTTTGCATCAGTACCACCCCAATCAATCAAGACACACTTAGGTTGCGATCTTTTGTTCACACTCTAGAAAATGTTTAGAATATAAATTATCAGATCGTAAAGTAAGAACGAAAGCATTGATATGATATGAAAGCCTTACTCTTGCAGCCGAGTTTTCACCAACTTCAGGTTCTTGTCTCTGTTTTAAACAAGGACAAATGTCAAAATTATATATCAATTCAGTGGCTCAACGTATTTATTGAGAATTGTCTTACCTGGTTTTTATTTTGGCAATTTCAGCTTGTAACTCATTGACTTTTTGTTGGAGATGAACTTGTTTCTCTTCCATTTCAGCCATACACTTGTGCTTCACTTGGAAACAAGCTAATTTGGTCTTACTCATGTTCCTACCCATTGCCCTCATTCGACCAGGATTGTCGGGTCCTAAAAGTTGGCTAAGTGTATATCGTCTTTCATTTGTTGCAGAAGATGGACCATCACTATTAACCATCTCAGCTGCCTTTTTCTACAAATCATAAAATACAGATTCCAAAGGCTAAAATATAACAGAACATGACATCTTAAAAACTCAAATCAAAATCATTTCAAGTCCAATTAAGAACTTACAATTTTCTCAGCCGCATTTGTATTCACTAGTGTACCATCTTTTTTGGTACGCGACTTGACCCAAACCCTTAGCCTTGTCACTTCAGCTGGGTTTTCACTACCAATTTTCTGAGGAGAGAAAATATAAGAGGTGTATAAAAAGGACTTTGAATATGCTGATCATAATAAAAGAACATAACTTTAGGCTTACCATCTCTTCTGTTAGTCTAACCATTCCTTTACGACTACAAGTGTGCGGAATCTGTTTGTGCCTTCTTTCCTTATAGCTATCACTCAGAGCCTAATAGATGAATGTTACTATGTAATCTTCTATCTACTAAAACACTTACCAATTAATTCCAAATGAATACCTTAAATGTTTGGCTTGTTTTGAGCTTCACAAATTTATGCCAATCAATTGGAGAAACATTTTTATGTCTCAGATTCATCCTCTTTTGGTTGTTCTTTGCTTCATTAATATGGGAAACTAGGCGCGATTTAGATGACCTCCACAAACATCCCATCTGCTTAAGCACTGCACTCTTTTGGTAATCTTCATCTAATTCAAATCTTGCCTGAACTCATATGCAAAACAAAACAGTAAATTACAGAAATAATCTGATTATGGCACTTTCTAAGAAGTCAGTTTAAAGATGTAACCTGAACAGATTTCCAAACAAGTGTCTTGACTTCTTCACCGAGTTTTTTTCCAACTTTCAAGTGTAACAGGAACGTGTTCCCGTACCAGTGGACCTAAGTATGAAGACAACTTAACTGACCCAGGACCATAAGGTTCTCCCATGAAAGTGAAGTCAACTCGCACTCTGGTATTTGGGTCCTTGGCGATGTCTTTCATCCTTGTCGGTCCTCGCTGTCTCTTACGCTTAGGTTCAACCTCACGTTCATGCTCTTCAGATAACTCAAACTCACCTTCAGGCTCTTCTTCATCTACACCTTTTTCACCATCTTTAGCTGTAGATGTCCTTACATTCTCAGCTTCAGTCTCTTCCTCAGCCAAAGGTTGCGGGTCTCTTCCTTGCTTCTTCTTTCCACCTCCCATTTTAATTCACCTGAAACAAATGACAGAAACGAGTTAATTCACATTTATGGAAGCAAAACAAGAAAACATCAAGTAAGCACACAATGACCAATCACACATCAGACACAACAAACAAACAAGGAAGAAACTGAAAATAATCAAAAACCTAAATTTCACACATATATGCCTTCACAATCAGTTCGAGCATTTTCAGTATCATCCATGTCAACATCCATGTCAACACTTGATGGCAGTGGCCCAATGTCAGCATTTCCTTCTTGAAAATCTTCCTTACTGTATCTTCTTGTCGGACCTCTCATAACAACATACCAACTTGATGATTCGTCTTCCCTTGAATAAAACACTTGCTTTGCTTGAGAGGCTAAGATATAAGGATCCCTTAAAAAAGAGACTTGACTATGATTTAGGTTGACAAGTGTGAAACCATCTTCTATCTTCACTCCATTACCCATTATTGCCCATTGACACTGGGATAGAGGAACGTAAAAAACATTATAATCCAATGTCAGTTACTCTGCCGTAGTATGACACCAAATCAACCACTTGTGAAGTATCTTTCGTACTAGATCTGCAGATTGCAGTAGCCTCATCGAAAACCCCACTATTCTGACTTTTTCTATCTACTGATCTTGTGTGAAACCGTTGACCATTCACTATATAACCTGAATACGACCGTGCAGAAGTACGTGGTCCATATGCCAACCACTTAAGTATTTCTCCATGTTCTTTTGAATCAAGAGGTATCTAACAAATAAAAATAACAAGTCAGACACCAATAGACATATACATACCATTATAACATAAAAAATAGAGAAGATAAAACTAGCCTTTTCTTTTAGCCAATTTGCAAAATTCTGAGTATGCATACTCCATAACGTAGATGCATCACGTCTACATCTTCCATTTGAGTCTTGCAGAAACTGTAGATGCTCACTTGTACAAGATTTTGAAATAAAAAGGTATCAGTTTGTTGATCATTAAAAAAAATGAGTAATCAACTAGAAAACTGTGGAACTTACTCTACATAAGGGTCGACGACAGCCACGTTTTGGATGACAGCAAGATGGGCCATTCTCTTCTCTACTTCAGTAAGAGTAATTGAAATGCCTGCGGATATTGGCCGACCCTCTAGGATTGAGTTGTTATCATACTCAGTATTTCTATCTTGTTTTTCTTGAACATTTGTTGTCTTCTTCAAAAATTCACTACAAAACTGGATGCACTCTTCAGCAAGATAAGACTCAGCAATGCAACCTTCTGGTCTTGCAGGATTTCTCACAAAATCTTTTAGAACTTTCATATACCTGACAATTGCGAAAACTGAAAGATCAACAAAACTGTCAAATGCAAAATTTTTGTAAAAATCATATAAAATACAAGTATTACCTCTCAAATGGATACATCCATCTAAAATGGACTGGTCCACCAAGACGAGCTTCCCTTCCTAGATGTGCCGTCAAATGCACCATGATATCAAAGAAACTTGGAGGAAACAATCTTTCAAACATGCAGAGAGTTTCAACAATCTCAGCTTCCATAACCAAAATCTGCTCTCGGTCAATAACTCGCTGACACAAGTGGTTGAAGAATGCACATAAGCGAACAATTGCTACCCTAGGACCTTTAGGTAGTAAACCTCTAAGTGCTATTGGAAGAAGTTGCTGCATTAACACGTGATAATCGTGTGATTTCAAACCTGTGACCTTACAGTCATCTAATGATACGCCTCTGGATATGTTAGAACAATACCCATCAGGTCCCTTAAAGTCAAATAGACGCCTACAGAAGATTTTCTTCTCTGCCTTGGACAAATTCCAAGGTGCTGCGGGAAGGTATGTTCTTTTTCCTTGGGTGTTAGGGTGCAAATCTTTCCTAATACCAAGATCTTCCAGATCTTTACGAGCTTGAAGGCCATCCTTCGATTTCCCACAATGCAACAATGTAGATACAATACTTGCAGCAACATTTCTCTCCACATGTATTACATCTAAGTTATGCCTAACCGGTAGTTCCTAACCAACACATATACAATAAATAAAACAAAGTTAAACAACGCTTAATTGATGGAATCTGAAAAAAAAACTAAAAGAAACAAATGACAGAATAACATACCTCCCAATAAGGTAGCTTGAAAAAGATGGACCTTTTCTTCCATCTTGATAACTCTTCTTCATCTACGTTTTCTTCTTCCTCTTCTTCCTCCTCTGATTCGCTAGATAAATCCTCACTATCAGAGCCTAACCCAGAACAATCTGTCCTTTTTCTCTTACTTGCAGATTGTTTAAAATTTCCAAAGTCGTTTTTGAAATTTTTCAGGTTTTGAGAAATTTCACGACCAGATAGAATTCTTCCCTTTCTCCTTTGTTCTGCTTTTCCATCAAACCAAGATTTCTTTCCCCTATAACTATGCGTTGGTGGCAGACCCTTTCTATGATAAATGTAGACATGTTTTCTGCTGAACTTCAACCATATACTATCTGTATTTTTTTACAGATAGGACAACCCATTTTACCCTTTACTTTGCAGCCTGCAAGATTCCCATACGCAGGAAAATCACTAATCGTCCAAAGCAGCATTGCCTTAAGAGTAAAAGTCGATTTACTAAAGGCGTCATATACTAACTCTCCATTGTTCCACAGATGGTTGAGATCTTCTATGAGGGGTTCTAAGTACACATCAATACTATTACCCGGCTGTTGTGGACCAGGAATCAACAATGTTAGCATGATGTTCTCCTTCTTCATGCATAAATCAGGTGGCAGATTATAGTTTACTAGCAAAACAGGCCAGCAACTATACCTTATATTCTTCATGTTGAATGGATTAAAACTATCTGTGGAGAGGCCAAGCCTTACGTTCCTTTCTTCAGCTGCAAAGGAAGGGTATTTGTCATTCATCTGATCCCATGTGACCGAATCCACAGGGTGCCGAAGTTTTCCATCGCTACTTTTGTTACAAAAATGCCACCTTAAATTCTTAGCCATTTCCTCAGACCTAAACATTCTTTTCAGCCGTAGGACTATTGGAAAGTACCATAATACTTTCTATGGTACACCTTTCTTTACTTGACCAGTGTGCATGTTAGTCTTCCATCTTGAAGCCTTGTATTTTGGACAATTATCGAGCTTCTTGTACTTCTTTCTGAATAGGCAGCAGTCGTTGACACATGCATGAATCTTCTCATATCCCATATCAAATGATTTCAGAAATTTCTTCACCTCGTACAGTGATGTGTGCAACACATTATCCTCTGGCAACATATCTGGCAATGTCTCTAACAGATCATTGAAGCTCTTGTCAGACCAGCCATTCTGTGTCTTAAGTCTGAAAAGTGATACAATAGTCGAAAGCTTGCTATGGTTTACACAACTTGGATATAATGGTGTTTCAGCATCTGCAATCTTTGCAAGAAACTCATCTTCTTTCTTGTCCTCACCCTCTGCAATTTCACCCAATTGACCCTTACTAGCTAACTCTTCATCCAAAAAATCAGCAGCTTGATATAAACCAAGAATCTCATCATTCCAATGACTTAATTTACTTTCACCTTCAATGCCTGAGTTCAGTTCTCCATGATGGTACCAATCAGACCGCATCTTATAAGCCTCATCCGTTCCCCTAGTAACAAGATGATCAACTACAACTCTACCTGAGTGTCGATCTATATTACGACAGTCAATACAAGGGCATACAATCGTATCAGCGTCTCCCAAAGCCGCATCCACAGCTCGCACAAAATTTGTAGCACCTCTCTCATAACCAGGATCAGCTCTTCATTTCAGAATTTAAGTTAAAAAAAAGAAAAAATAAAGTCTCCAAACCCCTACTGAAACCTAACCTATATAATTAAAGTTTTACCTGCAAAGATGCACCCATGCCTTGTCCACCATTATATGATATAACTTTAATCTAAACCTTTAGTACCATAAGCGCCATATCAGAACAGATGCATCGCAAGTTTCATATAACAGATTAAGCTATACTCAAAAAATCTGAATTTTCTAAACCAAACAAGTTCATCTCTAATCAGACAATAACATAAGTATTGGTGTATCCAATTGTTTGAATTTAACAACATCAAAATGAATATGCATCGCAAGTATCAGACAACAGATTGTTCATTCTATTTATCTATGGCTACAGCTAAATCAATTCCCAAAAACTTTAATGTCAAAATAGAACATTCTTCGCAAATAACATACGCATGCAAAAACGAAGAAAATTAATTTCGAATCAATACTAAAATCGAGAACTATGAAATTGAAACAAAAATCAAATGCATGAAAGCTATGAAATCGAGAACTATGAAATTGAAAGCTATGAAATCGAAACAAAACTATGAAATCGAAACAAAATCAAATGCATGATACAAAACTCTACAATTGAAACTTATAAACCTACAAAACCTAAACAATTGTTATTTAGATTCACGAAAGCTCGAAGGAAGGAAGAAAAACATGCCTTCGACAGGGATGGGCGAAATTAGGGCCGACGACAGTGTCAAACCACAATTTATGAAAGTTGAAAGTTGGCTCAGTCCAAAGCTGAGCTCAACCTGAAACAACCAAATAAACCCATATTTTTCCCAAAACTGTTTGAATATCAGAGAATAGATCAAATACCAATTGAGAACAATGTCATGAAGAACTAAGAAAACATAAAAAGGGTTCACTGTTGAACCTGAAATGAAACTACAATTGATAACCTGAGATCACACTCCTAATTTGAAACCTGATATGCAAAAACCACTAAACAGTAGACTCAACTCAAAACATCAATACACACAGGCAACCACATATCAACCCATGATACCATCAACTCTGAAAGTTTGTCCTCAACTCCCATAAGCCATAAGCTCATAGCCGGTCCTGCCAATGTCCTGATGGGGTCGATTTCCGGTCCTATTTTTAAAACATTGAAACTTAACCATCCTTCTCCCTTTGTAACTGGGAAGTGGATAAAATATCTCGTATTGTTAATATATATATATATATATATATATATATATATATATATATATATATATATATATATATCAAGAGACATGCAAAATTGACTTGTTATATAATCTTTAACCTGACAGGATATGCTGGATGTGCCCTTCCTCTACATAATTGGAGCTTTCATTCCAGCGACAATGATAGCGGTCCTCTACTATTTCGACCACAGTGTAGCATCCCAGTTAGCACAGCAAAAGGAATTTAATTTGAGAAAGCCACCATCCTTTCACTACGACTTGCTTCTTTTGGGTTTTCTGGTACCTCTTCCTCTCCAATCTTTCATGTTCTTGTTCCTTATATTTTCTGCCAACTATGACAAATATAAAATTTTCTAACTGTTATTTTTCACATGGCAGACATTATTATGTGGCCTAATTGGAATTCCTCCTTCAAATGGTGTCATACCACAATCTCCCATGCATACAAAAAGTTTAGCTACTCTTAAGCACCAGGTTTGCCCACTGTCCCATATTCAAAAAAATTGGAAAAAAAAATGTAGGCTAAACTATCCTAATGGCACACTAATACATATTAACTTTTTACTGCTCAATTTTGGAAAACAAGTTTCGTCAATTTTAAAGTACATCGATATCACTTTAAAAGAACATCTTGTAATACAAGTATTTAAATTGTACTTTTGTACTATAAGATATGTCATCCGGCCCTCGGCCCATGCCGTACAATCTTTTTGAGATGGTCTCGGTGTGTTTCAAAATCGATGAAAGGTGATTAATTCAAAAGAGCAATTTATGAAGTTGAGTTGCAAAAATTGAGTAGTAAAAAGTTAAGAGTAAAAAACGTGGTCGTTGGGATATATATAATTTAGGGTTATTTAGTAACATGGTCTGATATAATAGTAAATATTAGGGTTTGGATTTCGAAAATGAGCGGCGTTAGGATTTGGATCTCCAAATCAATGTTCATGTAGACAAATAAACAGTGATTTGGAGACCCAAATCCTAACACCGGTCATTTTCGAAACCCAAACTCTAATTTTAACTATTATACGAGACCCTATTACTAAATAACCCTATAATTTATGCTTGTCAATATATCTTTACTGAGCTTATTCATACTGTGCAGCTTCTTCGTAATCGACTAGTAACCACAGCACGCAAAAGTATGGGTCAAAACTCAAGCCTAGATCACACTCCTAATTTGAAACCTGATATGCAAAAACCACTAAATAGTAGACTCAACTCAAAACATCAATACACATAGGCAACCACATATCAACCCATGATACCATCAACTCTGAAAACTGAGTCCAGATTGAAACTCTCTCACATAAGAACTCAAATTCAACTTTCACATCAAAACCAAAATCCAACTAAGAAAACATAATATTATTTTAATATATTATATTATTGGTATCAAACCACAGTTTACTCAAATCCAACTTTCATAAACTGCTCCGTCTCAATTGTTTGAATTTAACAACACAACAAAATGAATATGCATCGCAAGTATCAGACAACAGATTGTTCATTCTATTTATCTATGGCTACAGCTAAATCAATTCCCAAAAACTTTAATGTCAAAATAGAACATTCTTCGCAAATAACATACGCATGCAAAAAAGAAGAAAATTAATTTCGAATCGATACTAAAATCGAGAACTATGAAATTGAAACAAAAATCAAATGCATGAAAGCTATGAAATCGAGAACTATGAAATTGAAAGCTATGAAATCGAAACAAAACTATGAAATTGAAACAAAATCAAATGCATGATACAAAACTCTACAATTGAAACTTATCAACCTACAAAACCTAAACTTATCAACCTACAAAACCTACAAAACCTAAACAAAATCAAATGCATGATACCAAAATCGAAGGAAGGAAGAAAAATATGCCTTCGACAGGGATGGGCGACCTTCACGGCGGCATCGACGACTCTAATCGGCGGTGTCAGCGACCTTCACGGCGAATTCGTAAGTGTGGTGAGTTTTAGGGTTTTTGGAAAAAGAGGGAAACTGAAAGAGGAAATAAAAGAAACCTAGAATAAAAGAGGAAATAAAAGAAACCTAAAATAAATTCGTAAGTGTGGTGAGGTTTAGGGTTTTTTGGTCAAGTGTTTGGCGGTATAAGTGTTTTTAGGTTCCCGCTTAATAAAACTCTATCTTAGCGTTTATCAAATGCTATTATAAAGTAACCAAAATATCAAACTTATTTTTTATAGCAGTTCAGCAAAACGTGCTATTACGTTATGCTATCAATGTGCATTTTTTTTGTAGTGTTAGTCTTATACCGTTAGATGCATTGAGACCTAGAACAGCGTTCTACCGTCGACACTGCGGCGTAGGCTGGGCGTTGTTACGTTCTCGTGCCCTAACTCTAGGGTACGGGTCGTGACAGCCTATGCAAGTTATTGTCTTCTGCCTCATGCCACATAGGATACACAGTACATAACAAGACAATAGGGTTTCGTAGCATTAAATGCTGCTGTATGTGTTATCCTACAAAAGCGGGCCACGTGGAGATTGTTGTTGCATGCTTCCTCATGCGTTATTAGCTACACATTTTAATAATACATGTACCTAGAAGATGAGAAAGTTATTTTGTTGGAAGTTGTTTCCTTAAAATTATGCTTGCTCCTAGAATCACTCAAGATTTTTCATGAGCCATCAAAAGAGGGCCACGTGGCGGAGTTACAATGAAGACGAAAAGGTTGTGTTGTTGCCTTGCTGGAAGTTGTTTCTTCCTGAATAATGCTTTTTGTACCTCCAAATTGTACTTTCAAACTGTCCATCCTTACGTGGTAGCTGACGTGATATGTTGATCTGACAGCTGACGTGGCAATTTTTTTAAATAAAACTAAAAATAAAAATTAAAATTAAAGTTAATATTCGAGATTAACATTAACATTAATATTAATATTATCGTTAACATTAACAATAATATTAATATTAACATTAATCTTAACATTAATATTAACATAAATTAATATTAACATTAAAATAACATTGATATTAACGTTAAATTATTATGGAGAATTGGGTAGTTAACTTTTTGGATTAAAATTTGCCATGTCATCAGTCATGTCAGATGACACACTATTAATTTAGGAAAATGCTAAGAAGCTCATTTATTTAACATGCCACATCAGATGGGAGGGCTATATATAGATGGTCAATTTGGAGGTACGATAATATCATTACTCTTTCTTGTTGTATTATTTCTTGTCCTTCGTTTCTTCTGTTGGTTTCTAATACACTCTATTTTTTTCAATGTCAACGTCACATGGAGAAAGTGATCGTCGTGTGGAAGATTTAGTCGATGAAGAAAGCCTCCTTTCAAGAGGACTGTCAGATGATTTGGATGATGAGCAAAGTTTGGAAGATGTTAGCTTAGGAGACAGTAAAGAACAAGATGAAGACATCAACTAAAACAACGAAATATTATTTTGCATCACCCTTTCTAATGGATTTAAGAAATGCATTATATTTTTACATCTATTTCTCATGTTTATTTTGTTTTATTCTGTTCTTAGGGACGACGATGAATCTCCATTGGATTTCGATACAGCGACGATGAAAAAAATATTGCAATCTGCCAACATTAATAAAGATCCAACCATGCTCTTAGAAGAAGATATTGTTGGCCTACAGTTCAACTCTATTGAAGAAGCAGGGACATTCTACCGGATTTATTCAAAAGCATATGGTTTCAGTATTAGAAAAAAATGAGGTAAAGAAAAACAAATCTGGTATGGTGACGATCCGTAGTTGGTGTTGTTCAAATACGGGATTCAGACACAAGAAATACAAGGAAGCTCCAAACAGGGTTCGTGAGCCAAGAAGTGAAAGCAAAAGTGGTTGTAAAGTAATTTTTCGTATTGGGTACACCCATAAAACAAAGATGTGGTCCGTCAAAAAATTTTATGTACATCACAACCATAACTTGGCGAATAATTATGAATCAGCTTTTTTGAGATCCCATCGTAATATAACACCCGCAGAGTTGGAAGAAATTAAGATTATGAAGCAATCAGGGATGGGGACTGGAGAGATATAGAATTTACTTGTCCAGAAGAAAGGTGGCTGGGATAATGTTGGATGGACGAGAAAGGATTTATACAACGCTCTAGCTCAAGATAGTAGAGCACTCGACGATGTTCATGCTTCGACAACACTTATATTTCCTCAATCAAAGGAGAACAGTGACCCAGATTTCTTCTACGACTACAAGGTAGACGTAGATTCCAGATTGACCCATCTCTTTTGGGCTGACGGTTCTTGTCGATTCGATTACGAATTATTTGGAGATTCACTAGCATTCGATTCTACAAATAAAATAAATAGAAGTCAAATACCGTTGGTAGTTCTAGTGGGTACAAACAATCATGCGATGACATGTGTGTTTGGGTTTGCAATGATCCATAATGAGACTGCGGAGACTTATTCTTAGGTTCTGGAAAAATTCCTAGAGTGTATGAACGGCAAATTACCAGTGACAGTTCTCACGGATGGTTGCAAGTCCATGAATAAAACAATTGAGGATTTAATGCCCAGCGTAGTTCATCGAACGTGCTCATGGCATATCCTTAACAATGCTGCCAAACATGTACACCGAGAGGGTTTTCACAATAAACTGAGTCTTCTGATTAAAAGGTACATAGCACACTTGCTACTTTACTTTGAAGTATATTGTTGTTACAATATCACAACTTTAGTTAACGTCCATGTTTTCTAAACAGGTACTATTCAGTCGAAGAATTTGAAAACCGTTGGCAGCAGATGCTAACAGATTATAATTTAGAAAACAATGAGTGGACCACTGCATTGTACAAAACGAGGGAGCGATGGGCGGACACATTCCTACGTGGTAATTATTTTGGCAGTTCTGCTGCAACAAATAGATGTGAATCTATGAACGCATTTCTGAAAAGATTTTTGAATGAGAAGCTGCCACTTTGGAAGGCCCTTCAAAATTGTGACCACGGTTTGGCGGCCTTACGTTACGGCCAGATGGGTAAGCATGTCAATGATAAATTCTCAACACCAATTGTGAATCAAACTAGCATGGCCGTAATAGAAGGTAAATTTGCCGCAATTTACACTAAAATGGTGTTTATAGATGTAAGGAAGGAAATCACACGTTCTGATGCATATACTGTTCCCCATCATCACATCGTAAGAGAGGCAGAAGTTTGCACTGTCCAAAAATATTTGTCGCCAAACAGTGTCAACCGGAAGGTTATATTTTATCCGGCCGACAACATCATAAAATGTGAATGCATGTGGATGGAGACCAAGGGAATTCCTTGTAGGCATATTTTTTCAACAATGAAGCGATTGCAAATTTGAGATATTCCAAAGAACTTGATAAAATCTCGTTGGCTCAAGGATTGCAAAGAGAGTTATCTCTCCGGACCTGGCTCAGAAAGAAGATTCGTCCACCCAGACATTATTAAGAGCAGAAGGTATGGTTCTATTAATGAACAAGTTAATCTGTTTACATACTATTGTAAGAAATCAAGCAAAATTCAAGAGAGGGGAACGGAGTTGATGTCGTCTGTTCTGATGAAGTTGAAAGAAATGGTGACCGATATTGGCGAAGAAGAACAAATGGTAGCTGATGCAGTTCATGGAGTGCATGAAGCTTTAAAAGAGCCAAATCCGGTAGCAACAAAAGGAAGGCCTTCTCAAGGGAAATCAAGCCAGACTACAGAAAGTCATCATATCCCGAAGCCTAGAATATGTAGATTTTGTAAAAAATTGGGTCACGATTATCGTAATTGTAAAGTACGAAAGCGAAATAGTGACAATGAGCAAATGGAATAAAATATAACGTCGTTGACTTAAGACAATGTCTTTCTTATGTGGCAAGATGTCATTCACACGAGACAATTAGATAAAAAAATATGTTCTCCAATGCAAAAGTTTGAGAAGACAATTAGATAAAAATGGAGAACATTAAATTCCAAATTCAAAACATGGAGTACATCAAAAATGGAGAAAATATGTTCTCCGTGCAGTTCAAAACGGAGAATAACATTCTTCGTTTCAAATGACACGGTGAATTTCATTCTCCGTTTCAAATTAAAACGGAGAATGAACATTCTAATGTGTTTTTAACACTGGGAATCTTATTCTCCGTTTCAAAATAAACGGAGAATACCGTTCTCTGTTCCAAATTAAACGGCGAATAGAATCCTCAATCGTTTTAATACTGGGAACGACATTCTCCGTGAAGTTCAAAACGGAGAATATAATTCTCCGTTACAAATGAAACAGAGAATATCATTCTCCGTTTTAAATTGAAACGGAGAATGAACATTCTAATGTGTTTTTAACACTGGGAATGCTATTCTCCGTGTAATGCAAAACGGAGAATGTTATTCTCCGTTTAATAAAACACGGAGAATGCTATTGTGGTGTCGTGGTTACAATGCTAGACTTGTATTCAAGAGGTTATTGGTTCAAATCTTGACTATAACAAAATTTTGTTTTATTTATACTTTTTTTGTAAGTTATGTATGGAGCCCATTTAAAAGGGAAAAAACTTTGATACAGGAGCCTATGTATGACATATAGGCTATCTCAAAATTTATGTGTGTATATATATGTTTACACGTTTTACAAAGCAAGAGGGGACCACATGTCATACATAGGGGTATCAAAACTTTGAAAAGAGTTTTGTTAGAAAAGAGTTTTGTGGGCCCTATTAAAATTTATGTATATATATATATGTACACATTTTATAAAGCAGGAAGGGCCCACATGTCATACATAGGGGGTATCAAAACTTTGATACCCCCTACTATATCAAGAAAAAAACTTTGATACAGTAGGGGGTATCAAAGTTGGCAGAATTCGAAGAGGCAGATTTATTGGTATTAATGGCATATAAATGGCCGTAGTTGGAAGAGTTTGTTCTAGTCTTACTTAGCTTTAATTGAGAAGGGGCAGATGCATTGGTATTGATGGAAATTAATTGAATTGAATTCGAAGTGGCTGCCTTTATGGCGCATGAGTCCGAGTTGTTCCATGCCTATAAATGGCAGTAGTGTAGAGAGAGTTTGTTCTCATCTCACTTAGCTTTTCTTGTAGAGATGGACTCTACCGATCCCCTGCCTTGGCAAGACTCTTTCCTCTTGGTTGTCGATCTTCGTTCGAAGAAGCTTTGGTGGTGAAGTCCTTCAGAAGACTGACATGTGCCTGGGTTTGGATTTATTGCCAACCCACGCTCTGTCGAAGCGCCCGCACGTTGATTGGCTTGGACTATGCACGGTGTTCCTTTGCCGCCAGGAGTTCATTTCTTTAACATGTTCCATTGGTCCGACGATGCACGGTGGTGAAGTCCTTCAGAAGAATAAGATGTGCATGAGTTTGGAGTTTATTATCGTTCCACGCTCTGTCGAAGCGCCAGCCAGGAGTCTATCTCTTCGACATGTTCCTTGTTGAAGAAGGATGGCTTTGCACGGTGCCCTGCCTCAAGGAATTCCTTGAGGCAGTAGGTTCCTTTGCCTCAGTGAGTTCCTTCACTCGGAGGATTCACGATGAAGTGACTTGCCTCAAGGAGTCATCCAACGGTTCCTATGCTCTGACGATGCACGATGAATACCACGTGGACACGAACTGAAAGACGACAGAGAACAACACTCCTTCACAGATGAAGCTTTTAATTGAATTCTTTGAGGCAAAACACTTCATTGTGCATCGTCAGAGCAATGGAACTCCCTGAACAAAGGAACTCCATGCATAGTCAGAGCAATGGAACTCCATGAACAAAGGAACTCCGTGCATAGTCAGAGCGAATCAAAGTGCGAGCGCTCCGACAGAGTGTGGGTTTGGATTTATTACGCTCGCACTTTGATTCGCTCTGACTATGCACGGAGTTACTTTGTTCATGGAGTTCCATTGCTCTGACTATGCACGAAGTTCCTTTGTTCAGGGAGTTCCATTGCTCTGATGATGCACGATGAAGTAATTTGCCTCAAGGAATTCAATTGAAAGCTTCATCTGTGAGGAGTGTTGTTCTCTGTCGTCTTTTAGTTCGTGTCCACGTGGTAGATTGTCACGACCCGCACCCACTGTGTGGGTACGAGAACGTAACTATGCCCAGCCTACGCCGCAGTGTCAACGGTAGAACGCTGTCCTAGGTCAATCATCTAACAATATAAAGGTACCTGTACAGTATATACACTCCGAATGGAGGTGACATAGCAATATACAGTCTCAATCACATCTAAAGCAGAATGAAAGATAGGAAGATAGATAGTTAAATACTGGAATGAAAGAAAAACCACATAAATACAACCAGAGAGTCTAAGTGTCTACTGACATAACAAATCAGAACATCCAGCTCAATACAAGACTCTAGTACTAAAAATGAAAGAATATATACAATCTAGATCTCTAAAGACAGAAATAAAAAACCTAGACTAGGGAGCCTCAGTCTCTAAGCTAGTGGATCAGGCTAAAAATCTGGGTCACACATGACATCTACAGCTGCCCCATAGTAGGTGTCTATGCAGGCATCCTCCTCATCCTCTGTAATATTTTCAACAGGTCCAGTCAGGATGGGAGCAAGCATAAAACATCTCATGCAGTTCATAACGAGTTAGGAAATATAAAGCATGCAATAGAGTAAAGTACATGAAACGCTGAAAGAAGAAGATATATGAAAAACAGTACAGATTTGATAACAGGAAATATCTAAATATGATAAGTAAGACTGTAAGGAACATGTGATTTTAGAGCACAATATGGTTATATAAACGGGTTAGGTTATACAATAAAATGGGACTCCTTTGTATGTGGGTGTACAATAGACATATACAATTTCTTATACAATACGATTGATCACATAACCATTTCTACTCCCCCTCCCCAATCAATACACAAGGATCCAATTCAGTTACGTTACCTTATATAATGGCTTGTACAATGGCGTGTACAATGTCTTGTACAATGGCTTGTACAATGGCTCAATGTGATACTGAGAGTACAATATGCACAATGAGTGTACAATGATAAGGGTATTCAATAAATACAACATGTAAGTGAAACGCACATCATAATATGTACTTAGTGAATACAAGGAGATAACATCTCAGAAGAAGATCCATATAGTACCAATCCGTGATAATGAATCGTGTCAGCATCAAGTACAGTAATCTAGAGCAAGAATGTAAATCCATACAAGTATAAAACGGTCAGAGAATGTACTTGCCTGATAGCCTGAGTATCTGAAGAGAATATACTGTCCGAGGAGTGGTGTCTGTCTCCTATAGAACAGTACAAGTCACTATGAGTCCAAAAATGATAATAAGATGCATTGTAATGCATTCTAAATGAATTCTAGGTCAATCTAGGTCAAACCTAAGTCATACCAAGCTAAACTAGGTCATACTGATCACACTAGGACAATCAAGGTCAAACAAAGTCACAGGAGATCAATCCAAGTCAATCTAGGTCAATTTGGGTCAAGGGTTGACTTACAGTTAACTTTTGATCAAAAAGCCAATTCTGGTCAACTTTGGTCGACACTGAGTCAACCCTAGGTCAAACAAGTCATATGTTGACCAACCATTGACTTTCAGTCAACTGGTCAACTCTGGTTTGGTTTTGGTCAAATCTGGTCGCTTAAAGGCTAAGTTTGCCTCTCGGTTGACTTTTGTTGACTTTTGGTCAATTGCTGTCTTACCAGGAGGGAAAGGTTTCCCCCTGACCCCCCTTTCCTGTCCTGTTGTAGCCGCTCGCTCGTAGCTCGCTACACCTTTCTATTATACTTAAACTGCACTGACCAAATCTGGTCGCTTAAAGGCTAAGTTTGCCTCTCGGTTGACTTTTGTTGACTTTTGGTCAAAATGGTCAACCGATAGTCTATGAGCACTATATTTGATCATTACCAACCAAGGGAACCAAGTTCTAACTCTATCTTAGACTCCAAACTCAAAATACCCTATTTCTAGACATTACCTAAATTACCTTACCAAGGTAAATACCAATACCTTGTTCAATACCACTCTAACATAGGAATACTAGCCTAGGCTTCCTAGGATAGCTAGATACTATCCTATACTAATATTACCTACCAAGAAAATCTAGTATCAAGGTCATCTAAGTTATCTTAGACCACAAGTTAACCATTTACCCATTACCTTACCTTGCACCATTCTCACATCTTCTAAACACTCACATACCCAACTCATCACTCACTCACTCACTATGGTTCACAATTGGCTCTTACCTATAGGTTCACATAGGCTAACACTCATGCTCATACCTATAGGCTAATAGCTATACTCATATGTCACTCACACTCACAATTACCTATATACTCGCACACTACAAGCTTACACTTAAATCTCACAAACACTCACCCATAGCTCCTATACACACACACACTCAAGCTCTCACAAATACATATATAATCTCATATATATAAAATACATATCTAAACTCATATACACTACATATATATGGGCTTACTAACACACACCTAGGCTCACAAACACACACACACAATGCTCACAAGTGGACTATGGCATGGTTTGGGCTGAACAATGGGGGGAAATGAGGACTGATATGGGACTGGGTTGGGGCTGCTGATATGGGAACTGGGTAATAGGTGTGTGGACTGATTTTTTGGGGACAGGTATAAGGGTGCAAGGGACTGGATTAGGCATGGTTGAAGGCTGATATATGGGGCTTGCTTGAGGCTGGTATGGGACAGGAAAGATGGCTGTTAAGGGGCTATTTACTGGACTGGAATGAAGGGTATATGGTCTCTAAATGGGACAGGCTTTGGGACAGTTTAGGACAGCCTAACTTGGACTGTTTTAGGATGGTTTTTGGTGGTGGTTAAGGGCAGGAATAGGACTGATACATATGGCTGCAATATGGGTGATTTTCTGGACTATAATTAGGCAAAGTGATAGCCATATAGGGGACTATTATTTGCAGGTTTAGGGGGAAGTAGGTTGAGGACTGATATGGTGTTGCATTGTGTCCTAAGGATAGGTTTGTGGGACTAAAAATAGGATGCACATGGACTGGTAAGGGACTGTCCAAGGGGACTGAATTTAGGACCTGTTTGGGGTGGTTTAGGACTAATTTAGAGGCTAACAGGCTGAACCAATAGGGACTGAAAATAGGCTCTTACAAAGGGCTGAACATAGGCTTAAATGTGGACAGCAATATGGGTGTACCAAGGGTGGTTTTGAAACTGAATTTGACAGCCATATAGGCTTGGTTTAAGGACTGGTTTGTGGGGTTACTATGGGGTCATTTGTGGTCAGGCAAGTAGTGACAGGTTTTGGCAAGTTAAGGACAGTTTTAGGACAAGTAATTTGGACAGTTACATGGGTTGCAAAGGACAGGAAAATGGAGGTTTAAGGGGCTAGTTTAGGACAGTCAAGTGACTGCTAATAACAGTTAAAAATAGGCTGTGCTAAGGCTGTATTGGTGATGGTCATGTGGGCTAAAAATAAGGTTTTGTGGGACTGAAAATGAATGTGCAGGACAGTCCAATGGGGACTGAAATCTGGTGCTAAATCAGCAGAGATTTCCTCCCCCTCATTACCACTCATTCCCCTCTCCAACATATCCTCAAACACCTTCTATACATACACATACCCTCACCCAAACTTGGTCGACCACCCCAAACCAACACTAAAAACACATTCACACCATCAAAATATATATCCATAGATATCTAAGTCATAATATATATATATATACATATATATATATATATATGTCTAGAGAATGAGATATATATATACACCACCATATATACATATAGATTTGATATTAACAATACGATACAATATGATACATAGGAAAACTCAATCTAACCACAAAGTAAAATCTGGAATAAATATTAAAACAATACAAAATCAATATATAATTAATTCCCCATGTGTCCAAATAGGAGTTTTCCCACATGGACACAAACCTACACATAGGACACCTCTACAAGTGTCCAAATGGATACGAAATGGACCCGAAACCATGGGGGTCATTCCTATGGGTTCAAAATAGACCTATATGCATGAGAAAATGAAAAGGAGAAGGGATTTATACCTCCCGGTAGATCGAATCGAAGAAAAGCCTTCCCGGAGCGACACCGACACGTAGAGATTCCAAATGGACACAAACGAGCTCCGAATCCTTCCAAACTTGGCTAGCACCCTCCTTTCATGGAGTAGGGGAGGAGAGAAGAAGATTTGGTGGAAGAAATGATGGATTTGGAGATAAAAATGGTAGGGATGCTCTCTAGAAATTTGGGGAAGAACAAGAGAGAAAATGAGATGGAAAAGTATGGAAATAACAAAGGGGCTCATGCCTATCCTACCTAGAGGTGGCCGGCCACTAGAGGGCTGCTATGACCTATTTTGGAATGACAAAAACACCCCCCTCTAGCCTATTAACAATGTATTAAAAAGGGGGTTTTAAGTCGGGGCTAGTTTGGTCATTCTAACACACTAATCTAATAAATCCTAATCCAAATAAATTAGCCTAGTCACTAACTATAATAAATGACATGTAGGCCATGGCTAACTAGTGTGTGGGTCCACTAGGGTCAACACTACCTCGGGTCCCCGTTTCAAGTCGGATTGGGCTAAAATTCGAACCCGACTCAAATAACCCCAAAATATTACAAAAAATAAATAAAAATTTTAAAATAAAAAAAATGGCAAAAATACCCCTTTTTCTGGAAACTGGGGGTGACAAATCTATCCACCTTAAAAGAATTTCATCCTCGAAATTAAAACCAAACCATAGTAAAATATCAAAATCACAAGTCTTGGCTAAAAATTAAAATAATCAAAATCTCAAAATCAAAGCATGCATTTAAATGACTAAATTTATAAAATTAAAATTACACTCAAATATAAGCTACAAGTCTATCCACCTTAAAAAGAAATCATCCAAAAAAAAATTTAAAACAAGGTAACCACAGAAAATCATACAAATCGATAATCGTATGCGTCTATCCAATCATCATGATACTCAGAATCTCTGTCATGCCAGTGAGCAATGCTACGATAATCACAGAGTCCTCAACTATGGTACATACCTCTAGAACTATGGTATTTAAAATTTTCGCATTGCCGCACGCTTGGCAGCGAAAACCTTAAATTCCCACACCCGAGAAATACGTCCATAATCCGACTATATGTCCTTACTATACCTGCTAGCATGACCCTAGAGGATTCTAAAATCTCATAATCGAGGCGACCTAGCCCATACGACTTATCTCAGAAGAAAATTAATTCATAAGGAAGCACCAGATCAAACTTATCAACAATTAAAAACAGATAGGAATAGATGGAACTGAATTTTCAAGATAGAAATTACAGAATTGAATCAAAGAATGGAACCTGCAACTAGATCTCCAACGGCCTGAGCATCCGCGGCTGTCATGGCGAAAGCTCGCCCTGGGTGGCCTCCCCTGGCCTGCTGCTGATGCTGGACAAACCTCTGCTGCTGAGTCTGCAATGGTGGTCCCCTCTGCTGCCCTGCCGGGGCTCTAGCTCCTGGTGCTACCTGAGCCAATGGTGTCGGGTTCTGGGGACACTCTCTACACTGATGCTCTGCTGATCCGTAAAGTAAACACATACCCAGTCTCTTCCTGCAATCATTCCACCAATGGCCTGGCTTCTTGCAGAAGTTGTACACGGTGTCCTGCTGATACTGCACCTGTCCCTGACCCTGATACTAAACAGGCCTCTACTGTAGCTGATGTATCTGAGCCCTCGGTTGCTGGTACTGCTGCTGAAACTGTATGCCTGGCATCGGCTGCTGATACTGCTGCTGAAACTGATGCTGAACGTGCGGCCTCTTGGCCGGTCCTCCGCTGCTGGTGCCCCAAACTGGGTCTTGCCCTCTCTTGAGCCTAAGCTCAAGATCATCCTCAGCCAGTAAAGCTCCCGTCATAATCTCCTCGAATGTGGCATCCCTGTTGCCCTTGGTCAAGGACTTGACTTCCTTGACTAGACCCTTTCGGAACCTCTGGGCCTTCGCCGCCTCGCTCAAACCCTCCACGAATCTGCTGAGGCGGCCGAACTCTCCAGCGTACTCCTCCACTGACAGGCTCCCCTGAACTAGACTCTCAAACTGCGACTCTAAAGCTCTGAGCGTTGAATCTGGAAAGAATTTCTTCTTGAAGAAGCCCTTGAACTCCTCCCAAGTCTGTCCGGCTACCCCCACCCTGGGGTCCGACTGATACCAGTTGCGAGCAAGATCGCACATCCGGCTAGCTGCGGCCTCGATCTGAAGATCTGCTGGAATCCTAGCCAAGCGAAAGATCTCCTCTATATGCTCGATCCACTCATCGGCATATAGGATCCCCTCTGTCCCCAGAAAGTCTCTGGGGCTCATCTTCTGAAACTGCTCGATCCCCGGTGTCTTTGGCTGCTGCACCACTGGTCGGGCTACAACTGTCAAAATGACCAACTCCGTGCCTCTGTCCTGTCGAGCCTGTTGTCGATCCATAAACTGCTGGAAATACGCGAACATCTGAGCTGCGTCCACGTTTCCTGTAGGCGGCGACTGCTGGAACGGTACCTCTGGAATGACTGGGTCCTGCCTCCGAACTGGTGAAGGCATACCCTCAGCTGCTGCTGCTGCTGAAGTCCCAATATGAACAGAGGTGGCAGGAGCTGTAGCCTCCCGACCCTGCTGAACTAGCAGAGAGGTAGCAGTCCCCTCTACATTATCTCCATGAATGGCACGCTGTAATCGCGTATCCACCATCCTGAAGACAGATCAAACAAATAACTGCTGAGAATGAGTCAAAATAGCAAAGGAGGACAGTTATATTCAAGGAGAACAATATCAGCAAGAACTGAGATGGTATGAATTTGATATGAGTTTTTCCTAGTGTGATTGAGTACCTTCAAAATATCCTAATCCTATTGCAGGCTGTAGTGATACTCTAGTTCGAATACCACTACATAAACTCGACCTGCATGGGCCACCACTAAAAACGTGTCACGACCCGCACCCACTGTGTGGGCACGAGAACGTAACTACGCCCAGCCTACACCGCAGTGTCGGCGGTAGAACGCTGTCCTAGGTCAATCATCTAACAATATAAAGGTACCTGTACAGTATATACACTCCGAATGGAGGTGACATAGCAATATACAGTCTCAATCACATCTAAAGCAGAATGAAAGATAGGAAGATAGATAGATAAATACTGGAATGAAGGAAAAATGACATAAATACAACCAGAGAGTCTAAGTGTCTACTGACATAACAAATCAGAAGTACATCCAGCTCAATACAAGACTCTAGTACTAAAATGAAAGAATATATACAATCTAGATCTCAAAAGACAGAAATAGAAAACCTAGACTAGGGAGCCTCAGTCTCTAAGCTAGTGGATCAGGCTGGAAATCTGGGTCACACATGGCATCTACAGCTGCCCCATAGTAGGTGTCTATGCAGGCCTCCTCCTCATCCTCTGTAATATTTTCAACAGGTCCAGTCAGGACGGGAGCGAGCACAAAACATCTCACGTAGTTCATAACGAGTTAGGAAATATAAAGCATGCAATAGAGTAAAGTACATGAAACGCTGAAAGAAGAAGATATATGAAAAACAGTAGAGATTTGATAACAGGAAATATCTAAATATGATAAGTAAGACTGTAAGGAACATGTGATTTTAGAGCACAATATGGTTATGTAAACGGGTTAGGTTATACAATAAAATGGAACTCCTTTGTACGTGGGTGTACAATGGACATATACAATTTCTTATACAATATGATTGATCACATAACCATTTCTACTCCCCCTCCCCAATCAATACACAAGGATCCAATTCAGTTACGTTACCTTATACAATGGCTTGTACAATGTCTTGTACAATAGCTTGTACAATAGCTCAATGTGATACTGAGAGTACAATATGCACAATGAGTTTACAATGATAAAGGTATTAAATAAATACAATATGTAAGTGAAACGCACATCACAATATGTACTTAGTGAATACAAGGAGATAACATCTCAGAAGAAGATCCATATAGTACCAATCCGTGATAATGAATCGTATCAGCATCAAGTACAGTAATCTAGAGCAAGAATGTAAATCCATACAAGTATGAAACGGTCAGATAATGTACTCGCCTGCTAGTCTGAGTGTCTGAAGAGAATTACTGTCCGATGAGTGGTATCTGTCTCCTATAGAACAGTTGTCACGCCCCAGTACCGAAATACGGAGACGGACTAGGCCAGCTACTCCATATGAGGTACGTAACGTCATACGGCGATCGTGGCTGTCGAAAGACTAGGGGGTACATGCTACAATCAAGTCTCCTATGGTCCCACAGAGTTCTATGTCTCAATCAATCAAGTCATATCTGCAATTAAATGAACATTAAAGATAAAGCAGTAAGGCGTCCCCGACGCTTCATCAAAATGGTCATGAGAGACTAGCTTTATAATTTAGCTGTCTCAGAGAGTCAAGAGTACAAAATTATACACAGCTACAGTCGGTTTAATTACAATTATGTACTGACACAAAATATCAAGTAATCCGGCTAACAGGTGCCGGTGGCTAAACGCCGCAAAAAGTATAAGCAGGAGTGGTGGAGAAGAAACCCACTCGAGTCCCCGAACCGCCATGCTCCTAGTATGCACCATGGATGTCAGGGAGGAAGATCGTGTCCTCTGGCTCTGCTACAAAATCTGGCCAAACAAAACCAGCGGGGTCAGCCCCGAATAGCAAGTACCGCCAAAGGGACACAAGAGTTAAGATTAAAAACCCAGATAATAGAATGATTGATAATAGTAATACTTATGCTATTATTATAGGGTAGCGCAACATCTTCGAACCCATATGGCACCCTTACAACCAAACAAGGACAAAAGGTGCCGCATGGAGTCGGGACGTGTCGTACTCTATAACTTTCACATAAGTTAAAAGGTATAAACAATAAAATCTCCTGATCGTGACTTCGGTCGATAGCCTATCGCAGCACAATAACCAACCCAACAATTAAACAAGAACATGGGTTGGATCATGTACCATGATAGACCATGTTCCTTAGTCATTCACAGAAGTAGCACTTCATAAACAGAATAAGTCTTCCGTTCATAACTTCGGTCCACCGCCTATCATAGTACGATAACCAACCCAACAATCAAACAAGAACATGGATTGGATCACGTACCATGACAGTCTGCTTCCTTCAGTTATTCACGGAAGGTAATAGGATACAAGCAAGTCGTTTTCACGGCCAATCAAGTCTACGAGTTTCTAGTGGGACGAGGTTATCCTCGCGTCATGTTATTAGAAAATCCTCAGATCGTATCTTTCCAGCAAGGCTAGCCAACCCAGGGGTTCGCGTAGACAGGTGTTATTCAGCACAGGTCCCTCGTAAGGCCACCATGCTAAAACATATAATATATAGCAGGAATTAATCGGATACAGTCATCCACTCGTTGCAGATGACACAGTATCCGTGGAGACCAGCCGGCGCGTCGAGACAATATCTCAAGGCGGCTGGTGTAACACGATCTCGAGATTTTGCCCTCCCCATGCATCTAGTATGTTTAGTTGCCTAATTTAACACTAGGTGAAATCTTGGACTCACATGCCGTGGCCTGCATGATTATCCTCCTAAAGCTGTACTTTAGTACGAGTACCCCAAAGAGGATCCATGTCAATCAGTATGTCAACATGTTCTACACTCCTTAGTGTAATGCATCATTGCAAATATGCCACGTAGAGTTACGAGACATTTGTCGAGCATGAACAAGAACTGGGACATTCAGGTACAGGTATCAGGTGGGAACACTTTGTTCTCCGGGGTCATATTAGTGCTCATATCATGCTCGGGACAAAAGGCGTAAGGATATAAAATGGGCATATAGTATCTAATAAAATATCAAAAGCGTACGCACAAAAACACGCACACTCAAGGGGTGAAAAGTCACGCAGGCTCACTCAAGGCAGCGTACGTGAAAAGTCACACAGGCTCACTCAAGGCAGCGTGCGTGAAAAGTCACGCAGGCTCAAGGGGAACTGTGTGAAAAGTCACGCAGGCTCAAGGAGAACTGCGTGAAAAGTCATGCAGGCTCAAGGGGAGAGCTGTGTGAAAAGTCACGCAGGCTCAAGGAGAGAGCTGCATGAAAAGTCATGCAAGCTTAAGGGGAGAGCTGCGTGAAAAGTCACACAGGCTCAAGGAGAGAGCTGCGTGAAAAGTCACGCAGGCTCAAGGAGAGAGCTGCATGAAAAGTCATGCAAGCTCAAGGGGAGAGCTGCGTGAAAAGTCACGCAGGCTCAAGGAGAGAGCTGCGTGAAAAGTCACGCAAGCTCAAGGGCAGAGCTGTATGAAAAGTCACGCAAGCTCAAAGGGAGAGCTGCGTGAAAAGTCACGCAGGCTCAAGGAGAGAGCTGCGTGAAAAGTCACGCAAGCTCAAGAGGAGAGCTGCATGAAAAGTCATGCAGGCTCAAGGAGAGAGCTGCGTGAAAAGTCACGCAAGCTCAAGGGGAGAGCTGCATGAAAAGTCACGCAAGCTCAAGGGGAACTGCGTGAAAAGTCACGCAAGCTCAAGGGGAGAGCTGCGTGAAAAGTCACGCAGGCTCAAGGAGAACTGCGTGAAAAGTCACGCAAGCTCAAGGGGAGAGCTGCGTAAAAAGTCACACAGGCTCAAGGAGAGAGCTGCGTGAAAAGTCACGCAGGCTCAAGGAGAGAGCTGCGTGAAAAGTCACGCAGGCTCAATGAGAGAGCTGCGTGAAAAGTCACGCAAGCTCAAGGGGAGAGCTGCGTGAAAAGTCACACAGGCTCAAGAAGAGAGCTGCGTGAAAAGTCACGCAAGCTCAAGGGGAGAGCTGCGTGAAAAGTCACGCAAGCTCAAGGGGAGAGCTGCGTGAAAAGTCATGCAGGCTCAAGGAGAGAGCTGCATGAAAAGTCATGCAAGCTCAAGGGGAGAGCTGCGTGAAAAGCCACACAAGCTCAAGGGGAGACACGCTTCCAACAGGAAGCGTGCTCAAACAGGAGCACACTTCTCACTGTCTTCTCCAAACAGCAAGAATACCATGGCTGAACCCAAGCTTTAAGGCATCATAACTTGGCCATCCGAACTCCAAATCCAGATTTCCAAAGTTCCAGCTTGGGTGAAACTGAATGCTCTTCCACATGGAAGCATCAAAAACCCATAAAATTCAACTAAAGTAGATCAAACCATGCAAAATCTGAAAATGAATAAAACTTAGATCTTCAAAAATCAAAGCTTCAAAATGGAAATTTCTAAGTTCTAAACTAGTATAGATTGAGGAGAAGAACATATTTTGGTAAATAGTTTTGTAATAAATCATTGACAAAAATATGGATCCATCTCTTGAGCAAGTTGGTACTTGCCTTGGTTGGTGGAGGAAATAAATGAGAGGAAGTAAATGAGAGGAGAGAGAGATGAGTTATATATATAAATCTTGGACCCATGGGTTCATGATGAACCAAAGGGTTCATGATGAACCATTGGTGAACCAAGAATAGGTTACCCAAATGAGCCAAAACTGTAGGCCCAAATACAGAAAATAAATTAGGAAATAATATTTTGTCGAATATTTTTGGGAAATGTATGAAGAAATACTGCATAATAAATATCGTATAAATACAAAGTGAATATAATTTACCGGTTTACGTATTAAAATACATATTCCAGGATTGGGGAGTGACAACAGTACAAGTCACTATGAGTCCAAAAATGATAGTAAGATGTATTACAATGCATTCTAAATGAATTCTAGGTCAATCTAGGTCAAACCTAAGTCATACCAAGCTAAACTAGGTCATACTGAGTCACACTAGGACAATCAAGGTCAAACAAAGTCACAGGAGATCAATCCAAGTCAATCTAGGTCAATTTGGGTCAAGGGTTGACTTACAGTTGACTTTTGATCAAAAAGTCAACTCTGGTCAACTCTGGTCGACACTGAGTCAACCCTAGGTCAAACAAGTCAACTGTTGACCAACTGTTGACTTTTAGTCAACTGGTCAACTCTGGTTTGGTTTTGGTCAAATCTGGTCGCTTAAAGGCTAAGTTTGCCTCTCGGTTGACTTTTGTTGACTTTTGGTCAAAATGGTCAACCGACGTCAAAACTAGTCTATGAGCACTATATTTGATCATTACCAACCAAGGGAACCAAGTTCTAACTCTATCTTAGACTCCAAACTCAAAATACACTATTTCTAGACATTACCTAAATTACCTTACCAAGGTAAATACCAATACCTTGTTCAATACCACTCTAACCTAGTAATACTAGCCTAGGCTTCCTAGGATAGCTAGATACTATCCTATACTAATATTACCTACCAAGAAAATCTAGTATCAAGGTCATCTAAGTCATCTTAGACCACAAGTTAACCATTTACCAATTACCTTACCTTGCACCATTCTCACATCTTCTAAACACTCACATACCCAACTCATCACTCACTCACTCACTATGGTTCACAATTAGCTCTTACCTATAGGTTCACATAGGCTAACACTCATGCTCATACATATAGGCTAATAGCTATACTCATATGTCACTCACACTCACAATTACCTATATACTCTCACACTACAAGCTTACACTTAAATCTCACAAACACTCACCCATAGCTCCTATACACACACACACTCAAGCTCTCACAAATACATATATAATCTCATATATATAAAATACATATCTAAACTCATATACATTACATATATATGGGCTTACTAACATATACCTAGGCTCACAAACATACACACACACAATGCTCACAAGTGGACTATGGCATGGTTTGGGCTGAACAATGGGGTAAAATGAGGACTGATATAGGACTGGGTTGGGGCTGCTGATATGGGGACTGGGTAATAGGTGTGTGGACTGATTATATGTATAAGGGTGCAAGGGACTGGGTTAGGCATGGTTGAAGGCTGATATATGGGGCTTGCTTGAGGCTGGTATGGGACAGGAAAGATGGCTGTTAAGGGGCTATTTACTGGACTGGAATGAAGGGTATATGGTCTCTAAATGGGACAGGCTTTGGGACAGTTTAGGACAGCCTAACTTGGACTGTTTTAGGATGGTTTTTGGTAGTGGTTAAGGGCAGGAATGGGACTGATACACATGGCTGCAATATGGGTGATTTTTTAGACTGTAATTAGGCAAAGTGACAGCCATATAGGGGACTGTCATTTGCAGGTTTAAGGGGAAGTAGGTTGAGGACTGATATGGTGTTGCATTGTGTCCTAAGGATAGGTTTTTGGGACTGAAAATAGGATGCACATGGATTGGTAAGGGACTGTCCAAGGGGACTGAATTTAGGACCTGTTTGGGGTGGTTTAGGACTAATTTAGAGGCTAACAGGCTGAACCAATAGGGACAAAAAATAGGCTCTTACAAAGGGCTGAACGTAGGCTTAAATGTGGACAGCAATATGGGTATACCAAGGGTGGTTTTGAAACTGAATTTGACAGCCATATAGGCTTGGTTTAAGGACTGGTTTGTGGGGTTACTATGGGGTCATTTGTGGTCAGGCAAGTGGTGACAGGTTTTGGCAAGTTAAGGACAGTTTTAGGACAAGTAATTTGGACAGTTACATGGGTTGCAAAGGACAGGAAAATGGAGGTTTAAGGGGCAAGTTTAGGACAGTCAAGTGACTGCTAATAACAGTTAAGAATAGGCTGTGCTAAGGCTGAATTGGTGATGGTCATGTGGGCTGAAAATAAGGTTTTGTGGGACTGAAAATGAATGTGCAGGACAGTCCAATGGGGACTGAAATCTGGTGCTAAATCAGCAGAGATTTCCTCCCCCTCATTACCACTCATTCCCCTCTCCAATATATCCTCAAACACCTTCTATACATACACATACCCTCACCCAAACTTGGTCGACCACCCCAAACCAACACTAAAAACACATTCACACCATCAAAATATATATCCATAGATATCTAAGTCATAATATATATATATATATATATATATATATATATATATATGTCTAGAGAATGAGATATATATATACACCACCTTATATACATATAGATTTGATATTAACAATATGATACAATATGATACATAGGAAAACTCAATCTAACCACAAAGTAAAATCTGGAATAAATATTAAAATAATACAAAATCAATATAAAATTAATTCCCCATGTGTCTAAATAGGGGTTTTCCCATATGGACACAAACCTACACATAGGACACCTCTACAAGTGTCCAAATGGATACGAAATGGACACTAAACCATGGGGTCATTCCTATGGGTTCAAAATAGACCTATATGCATGAGAAAATGAAAAGGAGAAGGGATTTATACCTCCTGGTAGATCGAATCGAAGAAAAGCCTTCCCGGAGCGACACCAACACGTAGAGATTCCAAATGGACACAAACGAGCTCCGAATCCTTCCAAACTTGGCTAGCACCCTCCTTTCATGGAGTAGGGGAGGAGAGAAGAAGATTTGGTGGAAGAAATGATGGATTTGGGGATGAAAATGGTAGGGATGCTCTCTAGAAATTTGGGGAAGAACAAGAGAGAGAAAATGAGATGGAAAAGTATGGAAATAACAAAGGGGCTCATGCCTATCCTACCTAGAGGTGGCCGGCCACTAGAGGGCTGCTATGACCTATTTTGGAATGACAAAAACACCCCCCTCTAGCCTATTAACAATGCATTAAAAAGGGGGTTTTAAGTCGGGGCTAGTTTGGTCATTCTAACACACTAATCTAATAAATCCTAATCCAAATAAATTAGCCTAGTCACTAACTATAATAAATAACATGTGGGCCATGGCTAACTAGTGTGTGGGTCCACTAGGGTCAACACTACCCCGGGTCCCCGTTTCAAGTCGGATTGAGCTAAAATTCGAACCCGACTCAAATAACCCCAAAATATTACAATAAATAAATAAAAATTTTAAAATAATAAAAATGAAAAAAATGACAAAAATACCCCTGTTTCTGGAAACTGGGGGTGACATAGATGGTATTCATCGTGCATCGTCAGAGCATAGGAACCGTAGGATGACTCCTTGAGGCAAGTCACTTCATCGTGCATCCTCCGAGCAAAGGAACTCACTGAGGCAAAGGAACTCACTAAGGCAAGTCACTTGCTCTGCGATGCCCGGACGCAGCTCACATTCAACTTTTTTCTTGATAGTAGGATTTTATGTAGTATTTCAGACTTTCATAATGAACATGTAACTCAAAAAGTCAAACTTTTCGTGGTATCACAATGTAAATGTAACTCAAAAAGGATTTTATTATAAAAGACAGCAGAGCAGACATTATAAAAGACATAAGTTCTCTTGAAATCTAATTCTTAGTCCATACCAACCTCGTCATTGTAGTCTTCTTAGTCTATACCAACCTCGTTATAGACAGACAGAGAATGTTATTATCCGTTCCGAAATAAACGGTGAATAGAATCCTCAAACGATTTAATTTAAACGGGAAAGTTATTCTCCGTTTCAAGTAAACGGAGAATTCTATTCTCCGTTCCAACTAAAACGGAGAATATAATCTGAAGGGGCAGATTCATTAGGAATAAATGGCATATAAATGGAAGAATTCATTAGTATTAATGGCATATAAATGGCAGATTCATTGGTATTAATGACAATAAAAGTGACTGCAGCTTGGCGCATGAGTTCAAGTTGTTAAATTTTGCCAATAAATGGCAGAATTTGGGAGATCTTATTATAAAAATGACTGCCCTTTTGGCGCATGAGTTCGAGTTGTTTCATATGTAAATAAAAGTCAAACTTTTCGTGGTTTTGACAATGTAAATGTAATTCAAAAATGATTATATTATAAAAGCAGAGCTTATGAAAGACAGAAGTTCTTTGCCCAATTACATCATAATTACATTATTGTTTTACAATGTCATTGCTAGGTTCGTTTTACATATTTGCTTGAAAGCAACTCCTTAGCCAATGACAACCTCATCTTTGTAATCTTCTGGTGAGTTTCCTTGTCATTTCCTTCCGGTATTTCGAAGGGAGGAGTCGTCAACATATTCATATAATACGCCGTGTACAAGAGGCAGTTGGGTGCCCGTTGTTGTGGGCAATTTAGAGAACAATTCAGCACTTTGCTCTCATACTCCTTCTTCGCCGGGCATCTCTCCCTCATCATATCAACTTTTCTCCTGACGATAGGCTCTAATGTTTTCTTCATTAATTCTGCATCCACCTTGCACGTATCGTACGTGGTTAGCCTCAAGGAGTTGTAGTGTGTCCAGTCATAGGAGATAAAGTTGAATGTGAGCAGAGTATAGTGTTTGATGGATGCATTAAAGAGTGGGATGAATAGCAACTCTATGTCGTCCTCTAAACCCATGACGAAGTCTACTAAATCTGTTTGGATGTCTTCAAAGGTGCCGGGTTTTGCGTTTTCTTCATTGGCACGTTGAACGGTGGTCTGTTTCCCAAAAACAATACACAATATCATGAGTAATTTTTTCTGTCATTTTTCATCGGTTTATACTTGAATATGGATTTTTCTGTTTGAATTCTTACCAATGTGTGGGCCGTCATGAATGCAGACCACTTATGTGATTGGGGCGTCGGCTTTTTTTTCTGGATCAATGGCACCTCTTTCGAAGTAGACGGGGCACACCTTTTACTGCCTTAAATTTCTCTCAGCTTCCTTATTATTATGTCCAGTATGCCAGCCTCCATGTCGTCATAGTTGAGTATGTCTTGCATGTCTACTGCCGACAGATGGACTGAAACTCCATTTTTACCCTTTTCCGGATAAAATTCGTATACCATATCACTGCACATAAATTTAGTTTAGATTAAATTAATAAAGATAGATTCTCATTACATAATTGTGAAAAAAGTCTAGAAAAACGAAAGAAAAAAAGGGTTCAGAATACATACTTTGGAGAATTCTTTCTGGGAATTACGATGTCGATGTATTGTTTCTTCAGCTCTTCATCCGCATATTTCCAAAGTAAGAGTTCATCGCATTCCCTTAGTATGACGCGGTTCTTCTTTAATTCAGCCATTTTGGCGTCTTCTAGGGATTTCGGAGCGGCATTAACCTTCCGCTTTTTATTAGCCTCTCCAACTGTATTGCTTTTTATTAACCTCTTTCCCCCCGATCCTCCTCTTCTTCTGACTTCTCTTGGAGCAGCAAGTTCAGCAGCTGCTTGAAACTTCTCACTCTGAAGTACTACAACCATGGCTTCGAGATCTTTAATTTTCTCATCCTTTTCATTGGCTTCAATATTAAACGATTCAACTTTATTTTGAAGCTCCCTTTTCTCCTCAACGAGCCTTTCATTTGTTTCTCTGAGTTGTTTGGTTGTTCGTACTGAAATAAAATAAACAACAATAAAATATATGATGTGAACCTAACACGGAGAACGACATTCTCCGTGTAATATAATACGGAGAATAGAATTCTCTGTTTGGAATTACACGGAGAATAACCTTCCCAGTATCGAAATGATAGAGAATAGCAATTATCCGTATCAAATAACACGGAGAATGACTATTCTCCGTGTTATAGTACAGGAGAATAGTCATTCTCCTGGAAGATTACAAATCAGAAATTTGAAATAGAAAAGATTTTACCTTGTGCATGTAGATCTGATTTAAGAACAGAATTTTGCTGTCTCAAATCCTCCAGTTCATGCACAGAGCCCTCCATCACAACGTCGACTGCACGTTGTTGTGCTTCTTGTGCCTCGAGCTCTTTCAGCTTTTCTTTGAGTTTCTCGTTTTCAAGGTTGGTTGCAAGTAACTGCGCTCCTTGTGCCTGCATTTCTTTTAAATTTTCTTTGAGTTCTTCATTCTGCGCAAGAATATCAGAATGATGTCTTCTAAAATCCTCCAGTTCATGCACAGAGCCCTCCATCACAACGTTGACTGCACGTTGTTGCTCTTCTTTTGCCTCGAGCTCTTTCAGCTTTTCTTTGAGTATGGCATTCTCAAAGTTGGCTGCACGTAACTGCGCTCCTTGTGCCTCCATCTCTTTCAACTTTTCTTTGAGTTCTTCATTCTGCGCAAGAATATCAGAATGATGTCTTCTCAAATCCTCCAATTCCTTTGCTGAGTCGTCCATCACAGCGCCCATTTCATGATGCTGTGGTATCCGTTGTTTATCAAAATTATCCCCACCTGCTTCTTGGTGTTCTTCCTCTCCCTCTTTTTCAACTTCTTCTATAGGTGGCTCATCTTCTTTGTGCCCTTCTTCTTCCCCAACAGGTATAACCAGATCTTCCAATATCATCTTCGATCTCATTTTGTTGTTATATTCTGTCACGCCCCAGAACCAGAATACTGGAGAGCGGGGGCAGACATAGCCAGCTACGTATAATGAAATGGAATCTACCTCATTATACGGTCACGGCTGTCTAGATATATGAGGGTTTATCTACAAGCCAACAGTCTCTTAAGGTCAAGAACAAGCCTAGTGTCTCAATCACAAACAAGTAAGTAAATGTTACAAGATGTAAGATCACCAAATATACAATAGTAAGGCATCCCAAATATTATATATTCAGCTGATCATGAAGCTAGTCGTTACAAAATGTGAGGACTAGCAAGAGTTTGGTCATACATGATCAACCCTAGGTTGTCAATCATGTTACAGCCCGTAGACAGACAGCAAGTAATGCAATACGAGCTAAACAGGTGCTCGTTGGCTAAACGCCTCAAAAGAATATTTTTATAGTAAAGTGGAAGGATAAAAAGAAACCCACTCGTTGCCAGGGTTACGTCTAGTGTTCACCATCTGGCTGGAAAATCGGTAGATCCTCTGGAGTTGCTCCGGTATCTGGCCATACAAAACCAGCTGGGTCAGACCCCAGAAAAAGCAAGTGCCACAAAGGAGGCTTCACTTAGGAACTAAAACCAGCAATTAACACAAGAATATAATTACATAATAAATACATTAATTAAGGAAAAGCATGACCGGTGATATACGATGTGATAACCATGGGACTATTCAGATAACCAAGTTACAACCCGTAAACCAAACAAGGACCGGAGTTGTAACTCTTCATCTGAACGGAACTTGGTATCCCCATCATTTATCAATAAGGCCAGTATAAATAATCGCGATCTCGAAGTAAGGTAAAGCATGTCGAGCATGTCATGGGGTACAACAAGACAATAAACGAAGAGAGAACACAGAACTGCTCCGGGAGCCAGGTTACAACCCGTAAACCAAACAAGGATCGGGGTTGTAACCCTTCGCCTGAACAGAACTGGTCCCCTGATCTTTATTGTTAAAAAGCAAGCACAAGTAATCATGTCATGTAACAATCTTATACAGGATCGAGGCAAGAATAGACAGGGTTAGACTCCATTCAATCATTCGCGGCCAAGCAATAAGTACGACTTGATACTTTAACTAACTAGGGTTATCACAGGCCTAGTTACTAGCAAGATGCAATAAGATTATTCCACAGCCACAAGCCCTGCAGACCATCCAAGCTATCCGGGCGCAATTAGGGGTTGAACTCAAGTGGGTACATCGTCCAGGAAACGCATGTACCCTTAGGTGACTTAGAGGGTGCAACACATGACAGTGTGCTGGAAATATGCCCTACTCGACGGCAGGCTACAGATCCCAAGTGGGGTGCCCAGATAACGGGATTGCCTGTAGCTGGGAAATCTCTTCATGACTACTGTGTTAATCTAGTTATTAGCCTTAGTCCATTTCAGTAGGTACCCCTGGCCGTGGTACTCAGGGATCCCTGTCCTAGACATGATGCAAGACAAGACAGGTTTATTTGTACAAGCACAATCATCCACGGTGTCCAGGTCATTCATACTGGTCATGTCATGTCATGTCACGTTAGCCGTCGCAACAGCATATCAGGGTATATCAAATCAGGTTTTCTTGTTAGGAGTGCGCCACGGCGGGCCACTATCATGCATTATCATGTCAAGTTATCATGTCAAATTGTCAGGTCAAGTTATCTTGTCGGGAGTGCACCACGGCGGGTCACTATCAAGTCATGTCATATCCACTTGGTACTTGTCAAGAGTGCGCCTTAATAGGCCACTATCGTGTTCTATCCTTACATTATCAAGAATGAGAGAAACTTGCATAAAAATAACTAGTGACATATTCTTGAAGCCAAAAAAAAGATCTACAACTTTTATGTTTTGAGTTTTTCAAGATTCTAGCTACAAAACAACTTAAACAGGCAAAAACAGCAAAATAGAGCAATTCCGACGCATGGGATTCCTGCACAATCGGCACATGGGATTCCTGCATAAATCGGCGTATGGGATTCCTGCACAAATTGACGCCTGAGATTCCTGCACGAATCGTCGCATGAGATTCCTGCATAAATCGGCGCATGAGATTCCTGCACGAATCGGCGCATGAGATTCCTGCACGAATCGGCGCATGAGATTCCTGCACGAATCGGCGCATAAGAAACTCACGTTGCGTCTGCAGTACATGCGTGTAGGAAACCTACGCGCATGACATGCTCGGAGTTAAGGGATGCGTTGCCGGGACTTCACGGTACATGGCCTCCCGGGCGCATGAGGTTCCCGGCGCATGGGGTTCATCGTCCCCAAACAGCAAGTTCAGCCATGAAAGTTCCAAAAACTTGTAATGGCCATAACTTACTCATCCGGAGTCGAAATCAAGCAAAACAAAAGCCAAAACTGAAGGAAATTGAATTCTCTACAACATAGAACCATTAGTTTTTGGAAATACCAAGTTTTTAGAGATCAAAACCAAGAAAACTAAACAAGAAGGAACTTAAAACTTAGATCTACAAAAATATAACCATCAAAATGGAAAATGCCAAGTTCTAAAGTATCTTAGAATCAAGTAAGGAAGAGAATGGAACAATAAAACTTGAGATCCATCATGAAGCAAGTTTGCACTTGCCTAAGCTCTCTCTCTCTCCCTCCTGGTGGTTGGAGAAGTAATGGTGGAGAGTAAATGAAGAAGGAAATAATGATGAGAGAGAAAAGGAAGGGGTTATAAGTAAAGAGGGTGGTGGTAGGTAGGAGGGTTCACCCTTGGTTCATGATGAACCAAAGCAAACCAAGCCAAGCCGAACCAATCCAAGAATAAACCAATCAATGAAATGCTAGAATAAATCAAGCAGGAAGACATGCAATACGGGTCAAATTACGTATACGTATTCCAAATACGTAATACGAGATCTGGGTATTACAACTCTACCCACCTTAAAAGAATTCTGTCCTCGAAATTTAATTAAGAGGCTAGAGGGACAAGAACAAGCTATACTAATCTCAGGCAAGCTATACTAAGCAATCAATCATACAATCATGTATGTAAGCAAGGAAATCGAAGGCACGAGAAAGAGGGAAGATATCCTGCTAGGAACCTCTCTGTCGGTTCTGAATCTGAGCTTGGACCAGGGCATACTGCTGGGATCTCTGTAGCTGGAGGCCTAGGGCCTGAGGCAGCAATGGCCTCGGAGGCTGGTACTGTTGTTGTACTGGTGCTGGTGCTGGTCCCCTTACCGAGGGACTAGTCTGGGCCGATGAGGAGGAACCTGCTCTATTCGGACAGGACCCTATCTTGTGGTCCGATGCTCCACAAGCCAAGCACAATCCCTGAGTTCTACGACACTCTGAAACAACGTGTCCTGGCTTCCCACAATGAGTGTAGCCCATTGTGGAAGACTGCTTCTGTTGCTGAGGGGATGTGACCGACGTCACTGAGGCCACCTGCCTCGGAGTTCCAATGGTCAAAGCCCTAGCTGCCGGGGCTGGTGCTGAAGACTGGGTCATCTGGCCGTGAGATCGCTTCCGACCTCCGGTCCTGTCCACAATCCTGTGGGAGGTATACTCGTGCCTCCTGGGTGCCCTCAGTACTGCATCGAAGGTCTGATGCTCAAACTGCTCCACTGCCAACAAAATCTCGAGATGGAGCCCCTGCTAGAACCGCTGGGCTCTGTCGAACTCGGTTGCCACCAAAGTGGGAGCAAACCGACTAAGCCTGGAAAACTCAGCCGCATATCCGTCGACCATCCTGTCCATCTGCTTCAAATTGGTGAACTTGGTCTATAGATCGTACCGAGCCACCGCATCGAAGTACTTCGTCTGGAATCTATCTCTGAATATGGCCCATGAGATAGGGGCCACTAATCCCACGGCCTGCGCTGCCCACCAGCTGCGGGCAAGATCCAGTAACTGCAGGCGCACCATGGCCAGCTTCTCGTCTTTTGGGGTCCTGGCTGCTTCTAGAATCACTTCGATGTCCTGAAGCCACGTGTCAGCAGCAATAGCATCTTTACTGCCATCGAAGAATGGAGGGTTCAGGCGCTTGAAACTGTTCGCTGCACTGTTCCCATGACGACCGCCTCTATTCAGAGCATCTTCCACTGCCTGGTGCAAGGCATCTCCTCTACGATCCTGGAAAGCTAACAAGGTCCTGATGAGACCCACCAAAGTGCTATCATCGGGCTCTGCAGGCTGGATGGGCTGAACTGGTGGCTCAGGATCCCCGATAGGCATGACTCGGGAGGCTGCTCCTGAGTACTGGGTCTGATCTCCAGGTTGCTGCTGGTCCGCGGGAGGTGCTTCGCCTTGCTGGTCGGCAGGTCCAGGAACAATGCCGCTGAAGAAGACGACATAGGGAACAATAAGAAAGGACCAGGACAGATCAACGATACAAGCATGTGATCAGGGCAAGATTTTAGGGATTCAGAGAGTACGAGCAGAGATCAAGGGCGAGTACTGATTGAGACATCTATTCGGTAAACCCTCACATATCTTGATTTACAAGACCTTGCATGGGCCACCACTTAAACCATGTCACGCCCCAGAACCAGAATACTGGAGAGCGGGGGCAGACATAGCCAGCTACGTATAATGAAATGGAATCCACCTCATTATACGGTCACGGCTGTCTAGATATATGAGGGTTTATCTACAAGCCAACAGTCTCTTAAGGTCAAGAACAAGCCTAGTGTCTCAATCACAAACAAGTAAGTAAAGGTTACAAGATGTAAGATCACCAAATATACAATAGTAAGGCATCCCAAACATTACATATTCAGCTGATCATGAAGCTAGTCGTTACAAAATGTGAGGACTAGCAAGAGTTTGGTCATATATGATCAACCCTAGGTTGCCAATCATGTTACAGCCCGTAGGCAGACAGCAAGTAATGCAATACGAGCTAAACAGGTGCTCGTTGGCTAAACGCCTCAAAAGAATATTTTTACAATAAAGTAGGAGGACAAAAAGAAACCTACTCGTTGCCAGAGTTACGTCTGGTGTTCACCATCTGGCTGGAAAATCGGTAGATCCTCTGAAGTTGCTCCGGTATCTGGCCATACAAAACCAGCTGGGTCAGACCCCATAAAGAGCAAGTACCACAAAGGAGGCTTCACTTAGGAACTAAAACCAGCAATTAACACAAGAATATAATTACATAATAAAAGACATTAATTAAGGAAAAGCATGACCGGTGATATACGATGTGATAACCATGGGACTATTCAGATAACCAAGTTACAACCCGTAAACCAAACAAGGACCGGGGTTGTAACTCTTCATCTGAACGGAACTTGGTATCCCTACCATTTATCAATAAGGCCAGTGTAAATAATCACGATCTCGAAGTAAGGTAAAGCATGTCGAGCATGTCATGGGATACAACAAGACAATAAACGAAGAGAGAACACAGAACTGCTCCGGGAGCCAGGTTACAACCCGTAAACTAAACAAGGACCGGGGTTGTAACCCTTCGCTTGAACAGAACTGGTCCCCTGATCTTTATTGTTAAAAAGCAAGCACAAGTAATCATGTCATGTAACAATCTGTTATAGGATCGAGGCAAGAATAAACAGGGTTAGACTCCATTCAATCATTCATGGCCAAGCAATAAGTACGACTTGATACTTTAACTAACTAGGGTTATCACAGGCCTAGTTACTAGCAAGATGCAATGAGATTATTCCACAGCCACAAGCCCTGCAGACCATCCAAGCTATCCGGACGCAATTAGGGGTTGAACTCAAGTGGGTACATCGTCCAGGAAACGTATGTACCCTTAGGTGACTTAGAGGGTGCAACACATGACAGTGTGCTAGAAATGTGCCCTACTCGACGGCAGGCTACAGATCCCAAGTGGGGCGCCCAGATAACGGGATTGCCTGTAGCTGAAAAATCTCTTCATGACTACTGTGTTAATCTAGTTATTAGCCTTAGTCCATTTCAGTAGGTACCCCTGGCCGTGGTACGCAGGGATTCCTGTCCTAGACATGATGCAAGACAAGACGGGTTCATTTGTACAAGCACAATCATCCACGGTGTCCAGGTCATTCATACTGGTCATGTCATGTCATGTCATGTTAGCCGTCGTAACAGTATATCAGGGTACATCAAGTCAGGTTTTCTTGTCAGGAGTGTGCCACGGCGGGCCACTATCATGCATTATCATGTCAAGTTATCATGTCAAATTGTCAGGTCAAGTTATCTTGTCGGGAGTGCACCACGGCGGGTCACTATCAAGTCATGTCATATCCACTTGGTACTTGTCAAGAGTGCACCTTAATAGGCCACTATCGTGTTCTATCCTTACATTATCAAGAATGAGAGAAACTTGCATAAAAATAACTAGTGACATATTATTGAAGCCAAGAAAAAGATCTGCAACTTTCATGTTTTGAGGTTTTCAAGATTCTAGCTACAAAACAACTTAAACAGGCAAAAACAGCAAAATAAAGCAATTCCGGCACATGGGATTCCTGTACAATCGGCGCATGGGATTCCTGCACAAATCGGTGCATGGAAATTTTGCATAAATCAGCGTATGAGATTCCTGCACGAATCAGTGTATGAGATTCCTGCACAAACCGGCGCATGAGATTCCTGCACGAATCGGCGCATGAGAAACTCTCGTTGCGTCTGCAGTACATGTGTGTAGGGAACCTACGCGCATGACACGTTCGGAGTTAAGGGATACGTTGCCGGGACTTCACGGCGCATGGCCTCCCGGGCGCATGAGGTTCCCGGCGCATGGGGTTCATCGTCCCCAAACAGCAAGTTCAGCTATGAAAGTTCTGAAAACTTGTAATGGCCATAACTTACTCATCCGGAGTCGAAATTAAGCGAAATAAAAGCCAAAACTGAAGAAAATTGAATTCTCTACAACATAGAACTATTAGTTTTTGGAAATACCAAGTTTTTAGAGATCAAAACCAAGAAAACTAAACAAGAAGGAACTTAAAACTTAGATCTATAAAAATATAACCATCAAAATGGAAAATGCCAAGTTCTAAAGTATCTTAGAATCAAGTAAGGAAGAGAATGGAACAATAAAACTTGAGATCCATCATGAAGCAAGTTTGCACTTGCCTAAGCTCTCTCTCTCTCCCTTCTGGTGGTTGGAGAAGTAATGGTGGAGAGTAAATGAAGAAGGAAATAATGATGAGAGAGAAAAGGAAGGGGTTATAAGTAAAGAGGGTGATGGTAGGTAGGAGGGTTCACCCTTGGTTCATGATGAACCAAAGCAAACCAAGCCAAGCCGAACCAACCCAAGAATAAACCAATCAATGAAATGCTAGAATAAATCAAGCAGGAAGACATGCAATACGGGTCAAATTACGTATACGTATTCCAAATATGTAATACGAGATCTAGGTATTACATATTCGACCTTGAGGAAGTTTGAGATTTTGTACCCATTCCATGTAAAAAAATTTGGGTAATCAGAAATTGGGGCGAACTTCCTTTCCACAAATTTACTATGTTCTGCAAACCAATAGAGGAAGTATATTGTGCAACCTTCCAATTTGTGGAAAGCCATTGAGTAATCCCCCTGTTCAGTTTTGCTTCTACTCCTCTTTATGCTATCCATTACATATGCCAGGATTAACCTTGGCCAGCATATACTGTTGATGACGTCCACACTGTCTACCAAGGCCAAGAATCTGTACGGCAAATTTGAACCGCCAGACTTTGTGAAGAATACTATTTGGCACAAGTGGAAGATTATTAGCTTGGCCAAATCATCAGGATTAACAGCGTTATCTCCGCCACGAAGCCGTCGTAACAATTCAAAGAACTTGTCTCTCACTTCCTTATTCGTGACTTCTGAGTGTTTACCCTTAGTATTAGCCAGCAATCTTGTGAAATGATCTCTATACAGGCTCAATGATGCTGGTGGTGTGGGCTTCTGTTGTTTTTCTTTTATCAATCTTCTGTAAGAAACATCATCAACGCTTTCTTCATTCAGCGGTAGACCGAATATGACTGCCATATCCTTGACGCTTGGCGCAATTTTAACAGTGGTGCTCAATTCAAAGCACCCGACGCCATCTTCTTCTTCTGTGTAACTTGCAATTAAATTCTCAAGCCCTTCCGTTACCTTGGCCACATCGGAGACGTGGACTCTGTTTTGGTAGAAAATTTTGACAAAATTTCAGAAACTAGTATTCTTCAAGGAACCAATAACTGGCTCAGGTAAACGGCCAACATCTCGATTGACCTCCTCCATAAGATTTAGCATTGGCTTGAAGGTAGAACGGAAAAGTCTTGAATCCTTATTCCTGACAGATTTTCTTTCTGCAAAACAAAAAAAAAAAATAGGTCGGAGAATGGACATTCTTATGGGTTTTAACACTGGAAACGGCATTCTCCGTTTCAAGTTAGACGGAGAATTCCATTCTCCGTTCCAAATTAAACGGCGAATAGAATTTAACATTCAAATGCGTTTTATGACGGAGAATGTCATTTTCCTTGTAATATATACAGAATTTGTGAACATAAAATGAAAGTTATACCTTCTGTTTGCACTTCTTCTTGCACTTCTTTTTGTTTAGCAGCTTTTTCCTTTTTCCTTTGTGCAACTTTCTTAGAATAGGGTTTCCGTTGTTCTCCGTCTATCGCTTTTGGATTTTCTGTAACTGGTGCATCTTCTCTAATTGGTGATGCTGCCGGTGATGATTCTGCCGCTGATGTCGACATAGTGTGAATATTGCGAATGGGGAGGAAGGTTTGAAGATTTTGGAGGAGAATGACCTAGGTTTGAGTACAGAGTGGATTATGGAAGAAGAGGAAGCTCCGAAACGATTTTCTTTTTTCCTTTTCTTTTTTTAATAAAAGGGTTCGGGGGTGTTTTGAATTATTAGAAGGGCAAAAATGTCATTCGATGGAAGGGCAAAAGACTCATTTCTGCTTAATTATATTAATTTGAAGGACAGAAATGATTCTGCTTAATCAAAAAGAATTGAAGCAGTTTGGCAAAAATGTCATTACAACTCAACAAAATAAATGAACATAATACATTAGGGGTTTCCATACATTAAATATAAAAGAAGAAGAAAAAAAATTATCGTCTTCCATATTCAATCAGATTGGACTTCTTTTTTAGCTCTTCATTGTTCTCTGAAGTTGTAATCCATTCAGCAACTTTGCGTCTTTTCTTTTCCGCATCAAACTGCATATAACAAACATAACATCAAAAATATTGCTCTAAAAAGTTAAAGTTTTTGACGACATATTTTCATACTTACATCGATAGAACGGTAGTCCAGGCTACATCGGTCTTTCATGAATGCAATTACAAAAATTCTAAAATCAACTAAATTGCCTTGGCGGGGAACATAAGAAGGACGTTTTATTGCAAAAGTAGAAAAGCTGAACCTAGCATCTCTCAGCTTCAAAATCTCTTCTTCGAAAAAGATATCCAAATTTGAAAGCTACAATTACCAGAATACAATATGTATTAGTATAATGCGTATCTTGTACCCAATTCATAAAAATTGATGAATATGAGCTTACTATTTCTTTTATAACTGTTCTGCTTTGAATCGGATCATCTTTAGATGCAAGTGAGTCCCAAATTTCAACAGTCCTTTTTTTAAACAGAACTCTTGCAAGAGTATAGTGTTCGCCCAAATGAATGGGTATGTATATCTGAATTAGGATAATTAGGTAAAACAAATTAGTAAATTTTCAGAAAATTAGGATTAATAATTAAACATAAATACATTAATACCTCTTTACAAGTGCTTAAAGATCCCAGTAATCCTGAAAGTATTTAAACTTCTTCCATAATTCATGAGGCTTTTTGACGGATGGAGATAACGTGGCTTTCTACATACACATCAATACATTACGAAGGACAAACAAACGAGAAAATTGTTAATGCATATGCATTGAAAAATAAAATGCTCACTCACCGACATCCTTATTGGTAAAAACCATACATTAGCTTTATTGGAGGTTCTTTTCCGTTCCTCCGCGGTGAGAAGAGCAGAGACAATACCTACAATCTGAATAAAATATTAAAAATGTCAACGATGGAATCAAAGTAAACATAGATGGCATCTAAGAAGAAATATACTATCTATACATACCCTATTGGTAATTCTCGTTAAAGGAGCTAAGGTCTTCATCTCCCACCGAGACACATAGATTTTGTTGCAAGATGATATTATTTCTCTAAGAAAAGAAACGAATAAATTAGGAGAAAAAAATTGTTGGAATTAAATCAAAACTCATATTACTTACTCGTCAGGTCTATCATCTGCAAAAATAGTCGTAATATCTCGAAGAAACACTAGTACAATTGCTAGGCTTCGAGGTTGAACCCCTTATTAAATTTTTGGATGGTGTGACCGGATGTAAATTTCTACGCATTCTTTTAGAAGGACTGCTAAAGTCAGTTTCTTCTTCTTCTATAGCGTCCAATGCGAGAAATTGGTCCATTGCTTTACTACGAGACTGTAGCTCCACGTCCTCCTCTTCGGAAGAAGATACACCGGAAATCACCTTCACATTATTAAATGCTCCAGATGAAGATGCCTCCTTCAAAGCTGGAGATTCTTCAATCTTCTCCAAACGCCGAGATAACTTATTTGTTCAATTTTTATCTTTGCAACATCAGCTGAAATCGTCGACAGATGTTCTTCAATCTTGCGCAACAAACGCGGAATGAAGGTTTCATTTGGATTTGGCATCCAATCTTCTACGTCTTCTACATTTCCCCCCACACGAATATACATCTTGAGAACAAGAAAACTATTGTATTTCAGAAAACTATTCTATTAATTTCAGAATGAATAATAGTACTATGAAACAAGAAAACTATTGTATATATAGCAAGAGAGAAGTACAAAAAGTGAGGAAGATGGAAAGACAAATAAATTTCGAGACTAGCAAACAATCTACTAGCCGTTTGATTAAGGAGGGCTCGAGGAAGATTCTACTAGCCGTTTGATTGAGGAGGGCTCGAGGAAAATTCTACTATCCGTTTGAAAATTACAAAAGGTTATCGTGATCAACTTCAATTAAGGAACTCTATAAGAGGTTTAATTCCGCTTGATTGAGGAACTCGACGAAGTCCGCCGCGAACCGGAACTTCTTCTTCTTTTCTTCTTCATCTCCGTTTCTTCTTCCACCACCACCATTCCCTGTAGATTTATAACAAAAATATTCAATTGTTAGATGAAACAAAAAAACTAATTACGGAAAGATTACTAAATCAAAATCAAACAGAACACATATTCATAGAAAACATGAGATTAAAGATGAAAGTGTCACAGAAGCAACACCACAATTTTACAACAACTAAGCAGACTCTGCTAAGCAATAACTAAAATTAGGGATTGTGTTCTCCTTGAATTTAATTTACACAAAGAAGAGATTTGAGAGAACGAGCTTTTGTCGGCTTCCTAAATGTACCATTCTCCGTCCTAAATGTACCATTCTCCGTCCATTCGCCGTATTAAAAGCAAAGAGAATGGCCATTCTCCGTGTTAAAAGCAAAGAGAATGGCCATTCTCCGTCCATTCGCCGTATTCACCGTCCATTCGCCATATTAAAAGCAAAGAGAATGGCCATTCGCCGTATTCTCTGTCCATTCTCCGTCCTAAATGTACCATTCTCCGTCCATTCGTCGTATTAAAAGCAAAGAGAATGGTCATTCTCCGTCCATTCGCCGTATTCACCGTCCATTCGCCATATTAAAAGCAAAGAGAATGGCCATTCTCCGTCCATTCGCCGTATTCACCGTCCATTCGCCATATTAAAAGCAAAGGGAATGGCCATTCGCCGTATTCTCCATCCTAAATATACCATTCTCCGTCCAAAATGTACCATTCTCCGTCCATTCGCCGTATTAAAAGCAAAGAGAATGGCCATTCTCAGTGTTAAAAGCAAAGAGAATGGCCATTCTCTGTCCAAAAAAATATTCTTCTCGAAAATATTATCTTTAGAAAAGTTAAAAAATAATCCGTCCTACCTCAGAAGCAGGTTTCCTCAGTTCACCACCACCACCATGACATGTAGCTTTATTAACAAAATATTAAATTGTTAAATGAAAATTAAAATTTCAGACAATGGCATGGGCCGTAAAATTAGAGCGGCGCCGCTGGTACTTCTCCTTGTTCGAGGAGGCCTCAACGACGTCCGACGCGAAGCGGACCGATTCTTCTCGGCTCAGCTGGTACTCCTCGTTGTTCTAGGGGTGCTCGACGACGTTCGACACGATCCGAACCGTTTCTTATTTCCTTCTTCATCTCCGTTTCTCTTTCCACCACCACCAGCACGACCACGACTACCATGGCCTGTAACCAAAAAAAAAGTTTCAGATTAAATTGGATGGACTTTTGAGAGAGTAAATATGAGTTAATTTAGGGTGTTCATTGAAAAAATTAAAGTGAAGAATGACCTGTTAAAGCAAGTTACCAACAGGCCAAAAGTCTAAATCAACATTAAATGATGTCTCATGTATTATTTTATCTGAATTAAACCTGGACATCCAACGGTCCAGATTTCGGATGTATCGATACTTCCATTTTCAGCGGATGTATTGTAGAATTTTCCATATATATATATATATATATATATATATATATATATATATATATATATATATATATATATATATATATCGAAAAATGTAAAAAAAAATTCATAACCTATTGGGTAAAGTGCGAACAAACTCTCATTAGATTTGCATTTTTGCATTTAAAGATCCCTAGTTTAAAAAAAAAATCTCATATTTTTATTTTTACTCAATTTGCACCCCTGCTGTTAACAGCCGTTAAAATACGTCTAAAAAGACGATTTTACCTCTTCCTCCACTCACCCCACCCACTTTCTCTCACTCCGGTGGTGGAGGCGGGTTGAGTTGGGCCGACCAGAGGAGAGGGGAGAGTGGCCGGCCAGCGGACGGAGGAGGGGGGCGGGTCGAGCGTAGCCGGCCAGCGGAGGGGGGCTGGCCGGCAGAGGGAGGAGGGGACTTTCCACCATTGATAGGAAATGGAGGACATTTTAGATTTTTTTTTTTTTTTTAAGTTGTTAACTATCATTTCTAACGGCTAATAGACGGTAATGACTTTTTTGCTCATACGAAAAATCTAAGAAACGGTCAATTGCTTTAGTTTGCTGACTAATCTTATTTTACAAACGAGAAAAATGTAAAGAGGATTTGTCAGCACTTTATCCTAATCTATTCAATTGGAATATATACAATTCTCTAATTAATGCATGGATGCATCTTTTACTAGCAGAACTTGTAAGCAAAATCCTAGTCCACCCACCCACCAGAGGATAAGACGTAGCACATTTCTTCAAACACCACAATGCAGCAGCATCCTCACCGTTAGATAAGCACCAGAAGAAATGCATGCCCACAGCACCAGCATTTTCCCAGCCCCATCCTCCTCCTCCTCCTCCTCCTCCTCCTCCTCGCACGGCCGCCGCCGGCGTCAGCGTCAGCAGCTATCGGCCGTCGTAAAATGCTCCGCTAGCAGCAGCAGCAGCGTCCCCTTCTCCATCTCGGACTCCGATCTCACCTCCCGGGGATTCAACCTCCACCGCACCGCGTCCAACCTCGACCCAGACGCGCTCAACGCCGTCTTCTCCCGGGTCGGGTTCCCCCGGCGCGAGCCCGCGCGCATCCGCCTGGCCCTCGAGCACACCCAGGCCGTCGTGTGGGTGGAGGACGGGCGGAGCGGGGCGCCGGTGGCCTTCGCGCGGGCGACGGGGGACGGGGTGTTCAACGCGGTCGTCTGGGACGTGGTGGTGGACCCTTCCTTCCAGGGGATGGGGCTCGGCAAGGCGGTGGTGGAGAGGCTGCTGTCCGACCTCCTCGCCACCGGGGTCACCAATATCGGGCTCTACTCGGAGCCCCGGGTCGTCGGGTTCTACCGCCCCTTGGGCTTTGCTACTGATCCCGACGGGATCAAGGCCATGGTCTTCTCCAGGAAGAAGAACAAGAAAAGATGATGATGATGATGAAGCTGTCATCACTGACCAAACTCTGTCTGTAATCAAGTTTTCGTCTTCTTTATAATAAACTGCCATTTCCAATCTTACATAATAGCTTTTACATAATAGCTTTCTACCAACAATAGCAAACGCAAGCTACTAAATTGTCTAAATATTCTCCTTCCATGCATAGAAGCCACAATCAACAGCACACTGCCAAGTACTGAACATAGTATACTTGTTGATGAGATCCTCCAACAGCCCGGCTAGTTTGGAGGGTATCATGAGCACCATTAACTAGTGATTAAGACACCGGTTGACGCGGGACCGAATCCAAAAACAAATTATTAATATAAAACTAAAAATTTGAGATGATTTAGACGCGGAAGTTTTAATTTAAGAGTGAACAACAACTGTTATAAATTTAGCACAAAAATTATAATAGAAATTAAAAATAATATTAGGATTACCGTTGGAGATCGGAAGCGTCCAAACCGGTGAAGCCACGTTGACGATGTTGACGTCGAAAGCGGAGAAGCAACTAAGATAGAGAGATCCACTTTAAGATTTTGCATTACACCATATAAACTCAAAATAGATTTCTTATTCTAAATTCTTCGATCCATATCTTAGTTGCTTTTCCGCTTTCGACGTCAACGTCTTCAACGTATCTTCACCGGTTTCGACGCTTCCGATCTCCAACGGTAATTCTAATTATTATTTCAATTTCTATTATAATTTTTGTGATAAATTTATAATAGTTGTTGTTCACTCTTAATTTAAAGCTTCTGCGTCCAAATCTTCTCAAATCTCTAATTTTATATTAATAATTTGTTTTATAAACTACAAAACAATCAAATAAGATAAACTAAATCTCTAAGTTCTTATCCATAAGATAAGTCAACCCTAGTCAACCTCAATCAGCTCAAGAGATAAAATTCTCTCTATTTTGGTTTATCCTAACAAACAAACTAAAGAATCCAAAATAACTGAAAATTTCAAGTGGTTCTCCTTCATTCTCCTTGGCTTTGAAAAATTCACCTCCTGGTGAATCAAGTGTGAAATTCGAGAATTAAGCTCCTCTTAATACCCTCCAATTCGGCCATGGCAGAGGTCTTTGTTTTGACAACTTAGTCAATATTGAAGCTTCTGACACGACGAAACTCCATGACTGTACTGGGGGTTGTGAAGTTAAAGAAGTAGAATATTCAACAGGGACCTATCAAGTACTTCAATAACTTGTGGATGTCGCAATGTCTCCAGAAAAGCAAAATGATCGATCGTCCTTACAATCAATTATTATTTTCTGCAAGCTATTACAATTATTTGTAACAAACAGATAATAGAAATTGTTCACATGTTTAATTATTGTGACACGTTCAAAATATTTAGGTGACTTAATAGATTTTTTAAATTTATTGGTTTCATCAAATGACATATTTAATTCCTTTAGTGATGATATATAACGCTCAAAATTTATTAATGGTTTAAATCTAGACTTATAAAACTCAAGATTTAGTACTGGTTTGAATCTAGACTTAGGATCGGACTTGGATTTAACTTCTGACTCGTCTATGACAGACTCAATATCTTCTATTAATGAATTTTTTATGTATATAGAATCACTGTTAGCAATAGTTTTTACTTTATTTTGATTTGAAAATTCTTCAAACAACTTTTTCATTTCAGCAAATATTTTATCATATATATTATCAAATCGCGCACAAAATTGTTGTGAGAAATTCTGTGAAGACATTTTTGTATGGGCCTTTTCTACCTTCGTATACAAATATTTCTAAACCAGAGTTTATCTCTGATACCAATTTGATGCAGGACGGAGGTCCAAAAATAAATTATTAATTTAAAATTAGGAATTTGAGAAGATTTGGACGTGGAAGCTTTAATTTAAGAGTGAACAACAACTATTATAAATTTATCAAAAAAATAATAGAAATTGAAAATAATAATTAGGATTACCGTTGGATATCGGAAGCGTCAAAACCGGAGAAGCTACCTTGAAGTTACAAACTATTTATAAACTACAAAATGATCAAAAGAAGATAAAGTAAATCTCTAACTTTTTATCCATAAGATAAGTCAATCCCTAACCAACCCCAACTAACTCAACAGATAATTTTTTTTATATTTTGTTTTATAGTAACAAACAAACTAAAGAAATCCAAAAATAACTGAAAATTTCAAGTGGTCCTCCATTATTCTCACCGGCTTTGAAAAATTCACCTCCTGGTGAATCAAGTATGAAATCCGAAAATTATTCTCCTGTTGACGCCCTCCAATTCTGTCATGGCCGATGTCATGTCCAGATTCCGAAGAATCGATAGTCATCCTCCGAACGTGATGCCGTGCGAACCTAGGTGGCGATCGTACAAGGCATAGTCATAAGGTAATCCAAAATACAATATCTAAGAGAGAGAGCGCAGACAAATTGAACAACACATTGAGACAGAAAAACTTTAATTTTTATTGATAATAGACATCATTTACAGACTATATTACAATTGTGCCGCACGGGCTTCACAACATGAATCGATTACAAAAGGAGTGCCGATGAGATAGCCGTTCCATACATACATCCCTAATTTACAACAAAATTATTTCAGCTACTGGATTCGAAGGAGGTCAAGACATGTTCCTTGGACTGTTGCAGAGAGTCATCAAATGTGATGTGACGAGAGTCTTCGACGTGCGGTCGAAGCTTCAAAACACAAATGTCGCCATGGTCAGTTGGCGTGTTCTCCTTAATTTCCGTCACCTGCAAAGAGCGAGGGTCAGTACGATCACATGTATTGGCGAGTGGCTAATTAAACCCAAGCTCTGTATTTGGTTCAAGCAGTTTTATAGAACATGTTAACTTATTTGGTGATCTTTCCAACCATTCTGTTCGATTTGCATGTTAACATGTTTTTAGGCAAGTATATGAAATTGTATACATTGAGCAGTTATCACATTCATCCCGTGTCACGTGCGTTAGTTCAAGCAGTGAAAGGGTGTGAAGGTCACTGGTAATGTCAAGCCACCATGGACTATAGCTGGGTTAGACGACGATCTTTCGTGGCGGGTAGCGAGCCCTGTGCAAAAGTTCCCGAATCACTCGTACCAGTCCTACTGGCACTTGCTATACTCGTTCCTCTCGGGCCGAATTAGTTCCTTGGCCTAGGCAACCGTTCGAGAAAACTACACCTTGTGCACAAGTTGTCCAATGACTATTTTTGTAGATCTTGAAATAATTCTCTCTCTTTTCTAGAACCTTATATTTTCTCTTTTTGGTGTGAAACTTACATTTTCTGAGTAAATTACTCAAATTGATGCAGCTATTCCGAGTTTCCTTTAGCAAGTGTTTCATAAAAAATCGTGCCTCAATTCATTGATTCTATAATATAGCGACAAGCATTGTCATTGTGTTTAATGATTGATTTTAAAACGGAGGGTCGAGACGAAGGAGGTCAGCAACTCACCTTAGTCTTTGCTTCAGGCGAGGGACTGGTTGGCTGCGCTTAGACGTCGCCTACGCGATCACCTGCAATCGCATAAGCAACTGATTAAAATACTGTATTATTCAAAGAATTTGATACGAATGTGAAGTTTGAAACACAAGCCATGAAAACCATCAAAAACATTCACGAAAATGCATTCACGAAAACCAAAGCCAAAGTAAATACGACATAAAAAGCAGAGCAACGGGAGGTCTCCCCAGACTCAATTGCAGAGCCAATCCTCGAGGCGTAACCCGCTGAATATGGGAATTTATTCCGAAGAAGCCTTTCCATAACGAGAAAAGGATCTTAATTCAATTGTTCCCGTTCGACCGATTCAACCGATCCCGATTTATCGGTCCCGACTGAATCGGTAGCGACAGTGTTCCTTTCTCGCGCATCCCGTAGACGAAAACGGAGCACGATGTAGGGACGAGACACTACCCCATAACCAACTAAGAAAAAGTTTCGTCCTTGAAACTTAAGAATAGAACCTACCTCTATGAGAATAATGAAGGAAATTTCTTCTTCATCTTCGATTCAAGTTCCCAGGTCGACTCCTCGACCGAATGATTTCTCCAGAGTATGCGGACGAGAGGGATCGGTCGATTCTGTAGCAGTTTATCTTTACGTTCAAAGATTTAGACCAGCACTTCAACATATGATAAGTCGGTATTCAGCTCTAGTTGACCAAAATCTACCACGTGACTTGGGTCGTGCACGTACTTTCGCAACTAATAGATGTGAAAGACATCGTGCACATTCACTAGCGCTGGCGGTAGGGCAATTTGAGGGGCCACTGGGGTGACTCGCTTGAGTATTTTGAACGGCCCAATAAATCTCGGACTCAGCTTTCCCTATTGTCACACCCCAGAACCAGAATATTGGAGACCGGGGGATAGACACAGCCAGCTACGTATATTAAAGTGCATCCTATCTCGCAATACGGTCACGGCTATCTAGATGCATGAGGTTTATCTACAAGCCAACCATCTCTTATGGTCAAGAACAAGCCTAGTGTCTCAATCTCAAGCAAGCAAATAATTGTATAAGATGTCAGATCATCAGACATACAAAATAAGGCGTCCCAAATATTACATATTCAGATGATCATGAAGCTAGTCATACAAAATACGAAGACTATCAAGAGTTTAAGTCATACATAATCAACCCTAGGATTTGCTAATCATGTTACAGTCCTTAGGCAGATAGAAATAAGTTTCAACATGAGCTAACACTTGCTCAACGGCTAAACGCCTCAAAAGAATAATTTACAATAGAGTGGAAGAGCAAAATAAGAAACTCACTCATTGCCAGGATTACGTCTGGTATTCACCATCTGACCGGAAGACAGGTAGATCCTCGGGTGCTATTCCAAAATCTTGCCATACAAAACCAGCTGGGTCAAAACCCAGAAGAGCATGTGCCACAAGGAAGGCTTCTTTAAGGTACTAAACCAGCAGGTTAATAAACAGAAGATATAAATAAATGAACATGATTAAGTAATAAAAGGACATGATTAGAAAAATAGGGTGAAAAATGATAAGATAACTAATAAACTATTCCGAAAACTAAATTACAACCCGTAAACCAAACAAGGACCGAGGTTGTAACCCTTCACCTGAACAGAACTTATTCCTTAACCATTTACCGACAAGAGTAAAGCATAAACAATAATGCACTGAAGTAACCATATACTGGCACTGTCTAGACAAGACTAGACTGGACTCCATCCATCGATCACGGTCAAGCAAGAGTACGGCTTGATAGTTTAACTAACTAGGGTTATCACAAGCCTAGTTACTAATAAGATGCAATGAGATGTTCCCACAGTCACAAGCCCTACAGCTATCCAAGTTATCCAGGCGAGGTGATTTATATGAGTTAGAAGAATTATCAAGATTATTGGTGTACTTTCAGCACTTATGTTTTTCAAGAAGTGCCCCACATGACAGTAAGCTGAAAGTGTGCCCTACTCGTCGGTAGGCTACAAGTCCCTCAGGTGCGGCCGGGATAACGGTATCGCCTGTAACTGGAAAAATCTCTCTATATGAACTACTTGATCAATCTAGTCATTAACCTAGTCAGATTCATTATGAATTCCTGACCGGGGTAACCAGGAATCCATGTCTTAGACATGATGCAAGACGAGACAGGTAGCTTGTACAAGTACAATCAAGAGAATCAACCATGGTGTCAAGACAAGAGTTACTTAGCAAGTCAGGGTATCTGTCGCAACAGCGCTTTCAAGATTTTACATGTCATGTCAGGTTACTTGTTACTTATCGAGATTACTTGTCAGGAGTGCGCCTCGACGGGCCACTATCAAGCTTATACATGCCGTATCAAGTTTACTTGTTACTTGTCAGGAGTGCGCCTCGACGGGTCACTATAAGAATTATAAAATAGGTCATATTATCATGTCGTGTTCATGCCAAGTTCTAATTCATAGCCTAGAGTTATCATGTTCAAGTCCAAGTCAAGTTTCATGTCAAAGTCAAGTCCAATATTAACAATTTATCAAGTCAGGACGTCGCTAGGCAAGTCAAGTACATGGTACATGCATATAGCAAAACATATAAATAATACACCGAATAAGGAAGGCACAAAGGCGGTAGGCACATCTCAAAGGGGCACCTAGGCAAGCATGGGCGCCAAGACCAAGGTGGCGTCTAGGCACAACTGGGCGCCGGGGTCAAGGTGGCCGAGTTAGGAAGGGGCGCCTAAGCACAACTGGAAGCTAGGACCTAGAGGGCGCCTGAGCACTCATAGGCGCCAGGGCCAGAAAGGTGGCTGGATCATCGTGGGTGCCAGGGACAACATGGGCGCCTGGGCCTTGATGACCAGAGGGGAGGGGCGTATCACACTCGGCGCCTAAGCACCTGTTAGCGCAAGGGGCAGGAGCGCCACAGCGCACAGGGCGCCTGGGCCAGACGACGCATCACATTGGCGCCTAAGCACCTTGTGCACAAGGGGCAGGGGCGCCTAGGCCAAACTGGGTGGATCACATTGGCGCTTAAGCACCGTGAGCGCAAGGGGCAGGGACGCCTAGGCCAGACTGGGCGCCAGAGCACCGGGGGCGCCATAGACAAATGGGGCGCCTGGCCCAATATGGCGTCGATGCACTGTTCTTCTTCTCCAAACAACAACTAAGCTCCTTAGGAACCCGAAAACTTCAAAAGAGCATAACTTACTAAAAACAAGTCCAAATCGGAACTTTTAAGGGTCTAAACTGTACAGAACGAGATTTAGTACAGCTTGGGACGACTGGTTTTAAGAAATACCAAGCTTTACTAGATCAAAACCAAGAAAAATAAGAAAACTTATAACTTAGATCTACACAAATCCATCCACCAAAATAAAAAATGCTAAGATCTAAAGAGGCTTAGAATCTAGTAGAGAAGAGAATAGAACAATAAAAGGAGAGATCCTTCATGAAGCAAGATTGCACTTGCCTAAGGATTCTTAGTGGATGGAAGGAGTTATGAGGAAGAAGAAGAAGAAATAAATAAGTGAGAAGAGTTATGAAGAGGGAGAAAGGGGTTGATTTATATAGCAACCCTTCTCTTCTCAAACCATAATAAACCAAGCCAAGCCAAGAGTGCCATGATGAACCAAACCAAAATAAACAAAGTCAAACTAAGACTAAACCAGGGTTAGGCTAAACAGGACAAGTCAAAATATGGGTCACCTAACAAACATCAGAAATTCGTACACGTATACTTAAAACATATATAACAAAAAACGAGAGTGACAACTCTACCCACCTTAAAAGATTTCTGTCCTTAAAATTTAATCAAGAGACTAGAGGTGTCGGGACAAGCTATACTAATCACGGGCAATTTATGGCTAGCAGTCAATCAAGCAATCATTCATGCAAGCAAGGAATTAAAAGCATAAGGCATAAGGAAGACATTATACCTTATGAGTCAAAACAGATGTGGATATCGTGATCAGATATCATCCTCACATTTCCAAGTTGACTCACCCAAAGGGTGATGACCCCAAGCAACACGGACTAAACTAATAGTCTTGTTCATGAGTACCTTCTTCTTTCGGTCCAATATGGATACGGGCCTTTCCTCATACGAAAGGTTGGTACCAACAACCAATTTCGAATGATCAAGGATATAGCTCGGATCCGGGATGTACCTCATAATTGGGATACATGGAATACATCATGTACCTCACGAAAGGAAGGCGGAAGGGCGAGGCTATATGACACATCACCTACTCGCTTAAGAATATCAAATGGCCCTATATACCTAGGACTAAGCTTTTCCCGCACGTCGAATCGAGTGCCGCTGACCTTTGATGCTCAGCTTAGACCTGCTGACAGGCCATGCATTGCGACACGAAGAGTGCCACATCTCTCTTCATTCTGTACCACCAGAAGGTCCTATGGAGGTCCTTGTACATCTTCATACTGCCTGAATGCAAGGTATATTTCACGTAGTGTACCTCCATCAATATTTTCTTTTTAAGTTCTGAATCATCCGGAACACGTAGCCCATCCTTCAATCGAAGCACGTTGGTTTCATCTTCCGTAAAGTCGGTCGCACTATCTGTTGAAATTAACTCTCGTACTTTTTTTAGGTACGGATCATCCTTTTGAGCAGTCTTGATCTTTTCTCATAAGCTCGGCTCTAGCTGCAACTTTGCCAACTGTACATCCCTGAATCGAATCCGGAGGTCGATGCCCATCTCTTCTAAGTCACGTAACAATCTGTGGTCGATGGATAACGAGGCAATATACTTCCGACTCAGAGCGTCTGCCACAATACTTTTCTTTTTTGGCGTATAGCTAATAGTCAAATCATAATCTTTGATCAGTTTATGCTAACACCTTTGTCGCAAGTTCATCTCCTTTTGCATGAATAGATACTTGAGGCTCTTATGATCCGTATAGATCACACATGCCAAACCATAAAGATAGTAACGCCATAATTTCAATGCGAACACAATCGCCGCAAACTTCAGGTCATGGGTGAGGTAGTTTTTCTCGTGCGACTTTAGCTGTCGGGAACCAAAAGATATCACATTATTCTGCAGCATTAGCACACACCCCAAACCTGGCCAGACGTATTACTGAAGATCTAAAATTCCTCAGTCCCTTCTGGAAGTACGAGTATCGGGGCAGACGAGCCGTTGCTTTAACTCCTAGAAGGACACTTCACAGTCGTCTAACCATTCAAAAGTGACTCCTTTCTGGGTGAGGCGAGTCAGAGGCGATACAATCTTCGCAAAATCCTTTACGAAGCGTCGGTGGTATCCTTCTACGCCAAGGAAGCTTCGAATCTCGTCGACTGACGCTGGCCGTTTCCAATCGACAACGGCTTCAACTTTCTTTGGGTCGACTACAATGCTTTCAGATGAAATGATGTGTCTGAGGAATGCCACGCTTAGCCAAAATTCATACTTGCTTTGCTTCATATACAACTAATTTTTTCGAAGGGTCCAAAGCACGGTCAGTAGATGCTTAGCATGTTGCCGCTTGTCCTTTGAGTAAACGAGAATATCATCGATGACGACTACTACGAACTTATCGAGGAAGGGTCGAAACACTTGATTCATTAAATCCATAAAAGTAGCTGGGGCGTTCGTTAGGCCGAACGACATTACCAGGAATTCATAATAGCTGTATCGAGTGTGAAAGGCTGACTTCGACCCATCATCTGGCTTAATCTTGAGTTAATGGTAATCCGAGAGAAGATCAATTTTAGAAAACACCAAAGTGCCCTGTAACTGATCGAACAGGTCGTCTATGCAGGACAATGGATATTTGTTCTGGACGGTGGCCTTGTTCAACTCTCGGTAATCGATACAAAGATGCATTGAGCCATCCTTTTTCTTGACAAACAACACAGGTGCCCCCTATGGCGAGACTTTAGGCCATATGAATCCCTTATCGAGCAACTCTTACAATTGTACTTTGAGTTTTTTAAGTTCTACAGGGGTCATTCCGTATAGAGAATTAGAGATCAGTCTAGTATCAGGGAATATGTCAATGGTGAACTCTATCTCTCGATCAGGTGGTATGCTAGACAGCTCGTACGAAAACACGTCTAGAAATTCTACTATAATGTTAATCTGACCCACATTTGCACCATCCTATCTCATGTCTCGAACGGACGCTAAATAGCCTTCACATCCAGAATACAGCATCCTTCGAGCCGATATTGTCGAGATCACCATTCAGGTCAGCGATGCCTCACCACACGAATAGCAGAATGTCACCCTCACTTTTCCCAGTTAGGGGTAAAATGGTAATTTTCCATTTTATATTATTTTTGGGAATTTTATTTCATGAATATTATTATTTAATTATTATAGGAGTCGGGTTCGAATTTCATCGCATTCCGAGTTAATTCGGGACCCCGGTGAATTTCGACTTGAGCTATAATTAGCCTGTTAGCTAACCATGGCCCACCATACTAAATTTTAGTGTTTAAGAGTTTGGACTAGTTTCCCATGAGTAATCTAGTTTAATTATGATTTTTATTTATTTTTAGCAACTTCCTAAACCTAATTTGGAATTTATTTAGTATTAGGCTTAGGGAGGGGCAAACTTGTAATTACAAGTGCCCCTTACCCACACCCACACCCATACCCATGCCATGCTTGGCCGGCCGAGAGAGAGCCCCCCCCCCCCCCCCTCTTTCTTCTCCACAAGCAACACTCTCTCTCTCTCTTCCAAATTCATTTCTTCTTTCCAAGCTTTTCCTCCAACCAACCCTAACCTAGGTAAGCTCTAATCTCTCCATTTAATCCTCTTTTGCATTTAGTTCATTCACATTAAATGGAGAGGAGAAGATTTTCTTCCATTTGCCCACAAATTTGTAGGTTTTCCATAGAAAAATAGGTTAAGGATTTATTAGGATTTAATCATTTTGTGAATGATATATATATATATATATATATATATATATATATATATATACATGTGTATTTATGTGTGTGTATTTATTTATGTATTTGTGTGTGTGTAGAGGAGGGTGATACTTGTGTCATGGGGATGGTGGTGTTGTGAGAGTGGTGTGTGTGTGTTTGTGTTGTATGAGGATGTGTGTGTTTTATATATATATATATATATATATATATATATATATATATATATATATATATATATATATATATATATATGGATATGTATATATATATATAGATATGAGTGTATTTATATATATACATGGATGTGTGTATATGGATGTGTGTATATGGATGTGTGTGTGATATATATATATTTAGAGGGATGGATAGATATCTAGATAGATTATAGATAGATATCATATATATATATATATATATATATATATATATATATATATATATATATATATATATATATATATATATATATATATATATATATATATATATTTTATATATATATATGAAGTGTATACATATAGGGAAGTAGAAGAAGATGAGAAGAAGAAGAAGAATCAGTAACAGCAGCAGCAGTTGCTGCAGGACAGTAGCAGCAGCAGCCAAGAGCTGCTGCCAGGAAACAGCCCCCCCTATGGCCTTTAAGCCTAAACCCCCCCTTCACCTAAGTATATATATATATATATATATATATATATATATATATATATATATATATATATATATATATATATATATATATATATATATATATATAAATATATATATATATATATATATATATATATGTGTGTATTATATATGGTTGGAATCGTATAGAAGAGTAGAAGAAGATTATGGAATGAGAAGTTAGGAAAAGATTTGAGGTTGGGAGGAAAGATTGAAAGAAGTTAGAAGAATAGGAAAAAGGCTAGAATAGAAACAGGGAAAAACCGAGTTAGAGGGCGAAACGGAGCTCGGAGTATCCGATTGAGTTGAAACTTGGCGTGGGGCATGAATACGTGATTTAGATTTTGCGGGTAGGCTTCCGGGTGGAATTCAGGGTCGTAGTGCGCCCGTATCGCGCCGTATCGGTGCGTATATTGAAATATTCAAGATTTTGACAACGGGCCGTATCATGGACCGAATGTCCACGTTACCTAGGTTTTTTGGTAGATATTATATGTATAGGCTAGTATCATACTACCCTAGGGATATCGGGTCAAAATACCAAGCGTAGGTAGGCTAACTGGATAGTTGCCGAAGCTAGAATTTTACCCTTTTTAAGGGTAAAATAGGATATTGGCCTACGGCCAAGATATGAGTTTCGAAGTCCAAGATGGACTTGGATATGGGTTGTAGAGGTTGGTAATAGTTAGAAATAGTCGCCTAGACCTAGTCTTGGCCCCGGTTGACCACGGTTGACTTTTTGGACCAAAAGTCAACTATGGGTCAACGCTTTACCTAAATTAGTCCCGATTTTTATTAGACTTGTGTAGTTGACCAAAAGTCAACTATTAGTCACCATTGACCTAGGGTTGACCATGGTTGACCTAGAGTTGACCAGAGTTGACCAGAGTTGACCAGTTGACCAAAAGTCAACTGTAGGCCAACTCTTGATCCCGTTTGACTTTCTTCGACTTGTTTTGACCCGTGATGACTGGTATGACCTAGGATTGACTTGGTTAGGCTTAGATTGACTTGATATAACTTGATTTGACCTAGATTGACTTGACAGGACTTAGTGTGACTCAGTGAGACCTAGTTTGACCTAGATTGCATATCATTCATTGTAAATCATTCCTAAACTTGTTTAAACCTAAATTAACTTACAGTATCTCATGTTTAGGTCTTCTGATACCGCTCTGAGCATTGATATACCATACAGCTCAGGATAGCAGGCGAGTACATTTACTGATAGTTTTCATTGTCTTGATATCTGCTATATCCGATTTAGTCGTAGTGTCTTACTTGATTCTTAGTCACGATAGCACACGGACTAGTACACATTGGATCATGACATGAGATATTGTTCTTGGATTTCTAGATATATGGGTACACTCCCTGTCTTGTTCCCTATACTTGTATAGACACCGATTTCTAAGAGGATTTGCTACCCTCTTACGAAATCACGTGCCATGACGTGTCATGTCCAGATCCATTGTACTATTCGGAGATGGGGAATTATTAGGGGCTATGTGATCCAAGCCACCCTGTCACTATTTATGTGCTCGTGCCACTCTTCCCTCACGAAGAGTGTAGCGAGATCCCTTGCCTTGTGCTCGTTATCCAGGTTGGCCGGTATATCTCTCCGTTGAGGTCACCGCGGATTACCGGGCCAAGTGGATAGCCTGTCCTGTCACTTATCCCAAGCCGATCACATATTGCTCTAATAATTCAAATCACATTTTATATTTATTTTGTCTTATCGTATATCATGTTCTGTTCTATATTTAGTATTTTCTCACCATGCCATGATATACAGTTACTCACATGCTCTACTTTCCTTTACATTGTACCTTGATTGGAGTCTAAGTTCTGCTCGGGAGAAGAGTTACAACCCCGATCCTTGTTTGGTTTAAGGGTTGTAACTCGACTTTCGAACGGTTCCCAAGTCTTCATATATCTTTGTCTTGTAGTTCATTATGCTGTCTCTTATAGAATTTGTCAATTCACATGGAACTGCTGTTAGTGTTTGTACTTGCTCATTTTCCTGACAGGATATCGTTATGATATATTACAGATGATTCTGATGCGGACTGCTCGACCTATTATGGGCTCGAGTCAGATGGTGTAGCCTTAGATCGTGGCCTTATAGTGGAGCCACTAGATTTTGTACTTCCAGAGTAGTGTAGGTTAGCTAGGTTTGACTGGACTGCAATCCAGCTAGCTTATCAGACTGTAGTTTCTATATTCTATTTTGATACTCTGGGATGTTGTATATATCTGGACTTGTATTAGACTGTGGACTTATTTTACTCTTCATCTATCATATGTCTTTCCTCTGAGCTATCTACCTTAGTTTTATTCTGTGATTGAGACTGTATTGATATGTCACCTCCATTCGGAGAGTATATACTGTACAGGTACATTTTAACTGTTAATCGTAGGTATTTACAGACGTTATATACAGCGTTCTACCGCCGATACTGCGGCGTAGGCTGGACGTACCCACGTTCTCAATCACACCTAGGAAATTTCTGATCTTTTGATTGTCATGATTATTCACCTTATATTAAATTAACTGTCCTTCTTTGATAATCTACTCATGTGCCATATTGATCTCTTATTTTAATTCGTCTCCAGGATGACGAAGACACATCCGCAGGCCTCTGGATCGAGTAGCTTGTTTGAGAGATCTGATCAGGCCGAGAAGGAGGTTCATGAGACTGCCTCCAGTGATTCTACTATTCCAGAGACCCAGGCAGTTGCACAGGGAGGTCTACCACCTCCACCCCAGAGGGTTACGGTCGTTCTTCCAGAGATACTGCTGCCACTACCACCGATACCGACGGATACACATCACATGTTCCTTCTCCTTCAGCAGATGATGGAGACACAGCGGGCCCAGGCAGAGGCATCGCAACGCCAGTCGGAGGCGTCACACCGACAGATGGAGATACTGAGGCAGAGTATGGAGAACTCGCATCAGCTTGCCTTGGCAGCAGTAAAGAGAGTGGCACCGGGTATGATGCAGGGCCCTACTGGCTAGCAGCCGAGCCAGCAGCAGTCCAGGCCGGGGACAGTGTTAGACTTTAGGAAGATGAGCTCCATGGACTTCTCAGGCACGGAGGGCATCCTTTACGTAGACGACTGGCTAGAGGATGTAGAGCGGAGCATGGAGCTGGCAGAGCTTCCTAGAGCACTTTGGGTTTCGGCCGCAGTTAGCCGATTCTTCGACATTGCGCTGACATGGTACCGCACGGATCCTCGTGCGTCGGTGAGAGGGCTGACTTGGGAGAACTTTCGGAGGCTCTTCAAGGAGAAGTTCTTTTCGGACGTGGCTCTTACAGCATAGGAGGGCCAGTTCGTGGGTCTAGTTCAGGGGAACTCGTCGGTGGACGAGTATGCAGCTGAGTTCTTCCGCCTTAGCAGGTTCGCTCCCGGTATGATCCAGGATGAGGGGCAGAAGGCTCGTAAGTTCCGCAGGGGACTTATTCATGCAGTGTGCACCCGCACCTCGGGTCGCCGTGACGCGACGTTCGATCAAATATTGATGGATGCGCAGATCGCAGAGGAGGACTTCGGCCTCAAGCCAAAAAGGAGCAGAGATACTATAGGGGCGAGTTCCAGTGCGGGACCGGCCAAGCGCCCCTACTTTCAGCAGCAGCTGCAGCAGAGGCCGTTTCAGCAGCAGCCTCTGTTGCAGATCCAGCAGGCACCGGCGCGTGCCCAGCAGCACCAGGGACAGGGCCAGAGACCGACTATACCATGCGGCTTCTGCCGGAAGCTGGGGCACACTAGGGAGGCTTGCAGGAAGAGGTTGGGCGTCTGTCCCTACTGTGGGGCGCCCGATCACCAGCTGAAGGATTGCCGCCTTCGCGGAGTCAGAGGAGGCCAGGACAGAGCACAGCCGGCTAGAGGACCAGCGGTTTAGCAGAGGGGTCCTCCACTCCAGACCCAGCAGCAGCATTTTGTCCAGCACCAGAGGGGAGCACCCGCGGGCAGGGTGTTCTCTTTGGCAGCAGAGAAGGAGGCAGAGCCCGTGGGAGATGTTGTTGTAGGTCATGTTCTCCTAGATTCTTTCCCTGCTTTCGCCCTATTTGATTCTGGGGCGACCCATAGTTTTGTGTCTGTTTCTTTTGCTCTGAGACACAATATCATTGCTGAATATATGGGTAGGACTTGCAAGATTATGACCGGGGGAGGTATTATCCTGGTTAATAATATTTGCAAGGGACGGAGAGTCACTCTGAGAGGCCGGGACTTGAGTGCGTATCTGCTCGTAATGCCCCTACCGAGGTACGATATGGTACTCGATATGGATTGGTTGAGCATGTACCATGCTAGCATTGATTGTAGAGGAGATAGAGTTCTTTTTAGGACGCCGGGTGAGCCAGAGATCGAGTTTGCTTGAGGAGAAGCGGAGCCGGAGGCTGGATTCTGTGGAGCTTTGTTGGCGGGGCAGGATTTGCCACATCCGTCGATTGCTGAGTTCTCGGATGTCTTTCCCGAGGAGTTGTCGGGGATGCCGCCAGACAGGGACATTGAGTTCTCCATAGACTTGGTGCCGGGTGCCGAGCCCATCTTGCAGCATGTCTATAGAGTGAACAACAGCGAGTTGATAGAGTTGAAAAAGCAAGTCGACGAGCTGCAGGATAAGGGGTTTATCAGATCCAGTTCTTCGTCCTGGGGAGCGCCAGTCCTGTTCATGCCGAAGAAGGACGGTACGTCCTGCATGGACATTGATTATCGGGCGCTCAATAACCTCACTATCAAGAATAGGTACCCTTTGCCGAGGATCGATGACTTGTTCGATCAGCTGAGTGGGGCAAAGGTCTTTTTGAAGATAGATTTGAGGTCTGGGTATCACCAGCTGAAGGTGAGGCAGGATGACATTCCCAAGACGGCATTTCGGACTCGGTACGGCCAGTACGAGTTTACAGTGATGCCATTTGGGTTGACCAATGCTCCCGCGGTGTTCATGAACTTGATGAACAAGGTATTCCATCAGTACCTTGACAAGTTCATGGTGGTCTTCATAGACGATATCTTGATCTATTCGAAGATACGGAAGGAGCATGAGGAGCACTTGAGAGTTGTGTTAGAGACTCTGAGGAGGGAGCAACTCTACGGAAAGCTTTCGAAGTGTGAGTTCTTCTTAGACCAGGTGGAGTTCCTAGGTCATGTTGTGACCGAGCACGGGATTTCAGTAGACCAGAGGAAGATTTCGGCAGTGGAGTCTTGGTCTACGCCCAGTTCAGTTGCCGAGGTTCGGAGCTTTCTGGATTTGGCTGGTTATTACCGAAAGTTCGTCCAGGACTTCTCGAGGATTGCAGAGCCGATGACTAGACTCACCAGGAAGGACGTGGAGTTCGTCTGGACTGATGAGTGTCAGGCTGTATTCGATGAGCTGAAGAGGAGGTTGACTTCAGCTCCGATCCTGACTTTGCCATCTGGGTCAGGAGGGTTCTCGATCTTCAACGATGCTTCCGGGAAGGTTTTAGGGTGTGTTCTTCAGCAGCACAGGAAGGTGATTGCCTATGCATCCAGGCAGTTGCGTCCTCATGAGAAGAACTATCCTACTCATGATCTGGAGTTGGCCGCGGTTATATTTGCTTTGAAGTTGTGGAAGCATTACCTGTACGGAGAGCGAGTTGAGATCTTCACAGATTACAAGAGCTTGAAGTACGTGTTCACTCACAAGGAGTTGAACATGCGGCAGAGGCGGTGGTTAGAGCTGATGAAGGACTTCGATATATCCTTACAGTACCATCCGGAGAAGGCCAACGTAGTTGCAGATGCCTTGAGCAGGTATCCTATTGCTATGTTCTTGACGATAGATCGTTATTTGTTGGCCGATCAGGATAGTTTGGGTATCGAGGTCATCATTCCGGGCATGGAGATCCAGATGTAGGGTTTGCAGATTCAGTCTGAGCTGATGTATAGAGTCAGGTCAGCGCAGTATGATGATGATGCCCTGAGGAGCATCAGGGAGCAGGTGAGGATGGGCTTGCTAGACGATTTTTCTGTAGCCGAAGACGGGTCGTTGCGGCATGGTACTAGGCTGTGCGTTCCGTGTGGAGAGCTTCGGGAGGAGGTTCTCCAGGAGGCGCATCGCTCTCAGTATTCTATGCATCCTGGAGCCAACAGGATGTATAGGGACCTGAGAGAGCACGTATGGTGGTATGGCATGAAGCGCGAGGTAGCTCAGTTTGTATCTCGTTGTCTTGTGTGTCAGCAGGTGAAGGCCGAGAGGCAGAGACCAGGTGGATTGCTACAGCCGCTACCCATTTCCGAGTGGAAGTGGGAGCACATCACCATGGACTTTGTATCTGGACTTCCACGGTCGCCAGGAGGGAAGGACGCGGTTTGGGTCATAGTTGATAGATTGACCAAATCGGCCCACTTTTTGCCTTTCAAAGTGGGTTTGTCTACGGAGAGGCTGGCTGAGCTGTATGTTCGTCAGATTGTGAGATTGTACGGAGTTCCGGTGAGCATAGTTTCAGATCGGGATAGCCGATTCACTTCCCACTTCTTGAGGAGTTTGCAGGCTAGCTTGGGCACCTCGCTCAAGTTTAGTACTGCTTATCATCCTCAGACAGACGGGCAGTCGGAGAGGACCATCCAGACTCTGGAGGGTATGCTTCGCACATGTGTGCTAGATCTCGGGGGTTCTTGGGAGGACCATCTTCACCTGGTAGAGTTTGCTTACAACAACAGCTACCAGGCCAGTATAGAGATGTCACCATTTGAGGCTCTATATGGACGGAGATGCCGTACTCCTTTGTCTTGGGACGATGTTGGCGAGCGGGCGCTTCTTGGGCCGAAGATGGTTGTGGATGCGGCCGAGAAGGTCAGATTGATTAGAGACAGACTCCTGGTGGCTCAGGATAGGCAGCGGCATTGGGCCGATAGTCACCGGAGACCGTTAGAGTTCGAGGTTAGTTTCAGTTCTTGTCGTGTTTGTTGTGATTGTTTGTTAGTTGTGTGTTGAGTTTTTGTCTTGTGTCTAGGTTGGTGACATGGTATTTCTGAGGATATCCCCGACACGTGACACTATTCGCTTTGGCGGCGGTGGGAAGCTCAGTCCGTGCTACATCGGACCTTTCACCATCTTAGAGAGGATCGGTGCAGTAGCCTACCGACTGGACATGCCTACCTGGCTCGAGGAAATGCACAACGTGTTTCATGTATCTCAGCTGAGGCGGTACGTGGCAGATCCTAGCCATGTATTGGACCATTCAGCGATACAGGTGGGACCTACTCTCAGCTATCCAGAACAGTCGATGGAGATTCTGGATCGCAGGGAGAAGGTGCTCCGGAACCAGGTCATACCCTTGGTTCGGGTTGCGTGGAGACATCACTCTCCAGGTGAGTCTACCTGGGAGAGGGAGGACGACATGCGGGAGCGTTTCCCTTATCTTTTCGCGCCCTGAGGTATAAATTTATTTCTTTAATTCTGTTTGTGATTTTCTGTGCTTGTTGTCTTCAATTTCGAGGACGAAATTTTTTTTAGGTGGATAGACTTGTCACCCTCACTTTTCCCAGTTAGGGGTAAAATGATAATTTTCCATTTTATATTATTTTTGGGAATTTTATTTCATGAATATTATTATTTAATTATTATAGGAGTCGGGTTCGAATTTCATCGCATTCCGAGTTAATTCGGGACCCCGGTGAATTTCGACTTGAGCTGTAATTAGCCTGTTAGCTAACCATGGCCCACCACACTAAATTTTAGGGTTTAAGAGTTTGGACTAGTTCCCCATGAGTAATCTAGTTTAATTATAATTTTATTTATTTTTAGCAACTTCCTAAACCTAATTTGGAATTTATTTAGTATTAGGCTTAGGGAGGGGCAAACTTGTAATTACAAGTGCCCCTCACCCACACCCACACCCACACCCATACCCATGCCATGCTTGGCCGGCCAAGAGAGAGCCCCCCCCTCTTTCTTCTCCACAAGCAATACTCTCTCTCTCTCTTCCAAATTCATTTCTTCTTTCCAAGCTTTTCCTCCAACCAACCCTAACCTAGGTAAGCTCTAATCTCTCCATTTAATCCTCTTTTGCATTTAGTTCATTCACATTAAATGGAGAGGAGAAGATTCTCTTCCATTTGCCCACAAATTTGTAGGTTTTCCATAGAAAAATAGGTGAAGAATTTATTAGGATTTAATCATTTTGTGAATGATATATATATATATATATATATATATATATATATATATATATATATATATATATATATATATATATATATACATGTGTATTTATGTGTGTGTATTTATTTATGTATTTGTGTGTGTGTAGAGGAGGGTGATACTTGTGTCATGGGGATGGTGGTGTTGTGAGAGTGGTGTGTGTGTGTTTGTGTTGTGTGAGGATGTGTGTGTGTGTTTATATATATATATATATATATATATATATATATATATATATATATATATATATATATATATATATATATATATGGATATGTATATATATATATATAGATATGAGTGTATTTATATATATACATGGATGTGTGTATATGGATGTGTGTGTGTTATATATATATTTAGAGGGATGGATAGATATCTAGATAGATTATAGATAGATATCTAGTTATATATATATATATATATATATATGAAGTGTATACATGTAGGGAAGTAGAAGAAGATGAGAAGAAGAAGAAGAATCAGTAACAGCAGCAGTAGTTGCTGCAGGACAGCAGCATCAGCAGCCAAGAGCTGCTGCCAGGAAACAGCCCCCCCTATGGCCTTTAAGCCTAAACCCCCCCCCCCCTTCACCTAAGTATATGTATATATATAGATATATATATATGTATTATATATGGTTGGAATCATAGAGAAGAGTAGAAGAAGATTATGGAATGAGAAGTTAGGAAAGGATTTGAGGTTGGGAGGAAAGATTGAAAGAAGTTAGAAGAATAGGAAAAAGGCTAGAATAGAAAAAGGGAAAAACCGAGTTAGAGGGCGAAACGGAGCTCGGAGTATCCGATTGAGTTGAAACTTGGCGTGGGGCATGAATACGTGATTTAGATTTTGCGGGTAGGCTTTCGGGTGGAATTCGGGGTCGTAGGGCGCCCGTAACGCGCCGTATCGGTGTGTATCTTGAAATATTCAAGATTTTGACAACGGGCCGTATCATGGACCGAATGTCCACGTTACCTAGGTTTTTAGTAGATATTATATGTATAGGCTAGTATCATACTACCCTAGGGAGATCGGGTCAAAATACCAAGCGTAGGTAGGCTAACTGGATAGTTGCCGAAGCTAGAATTTTACCCTTTTTAAGGGTAAAATAGGATATTGGCCTACGGCCAAGATATGAGTTTCGAAGTCCAAGATGGACTTGGATATGGGTTGTAGAGGTTGGTAATAGTTAGAAATAGTCGCCTAGACCTAGTCTTGGCCCCGGTTGACCACGGTTGACTTTTTGGACCAAAAGTCAACTATGGGTCAACGCTTTACCCAAATTAGTCCCGATTTTCATTAGACTTGTGTAGTTGACCAAAAGTCAACTATTAGTCACCATTGACCTAGGGTTGACCATGGTTGACCTAGAGTTGACTAGAGTTGACCAGAGTTGACCAGTTGACCAAAAGTCAACTGTAGGCCAACTCTTGATCCCGTTTGACTTTCTTCGACTTGTTTTGACCCGTGATGACTGGTATGACCTAGGATTGACTTGGTTAGGCTTAGATTGACTTGATATAACTTGATTTGACCTAGATTGACTTGACAGGACTTAGTGTGACTTAGTGAGACCTAGTTTGACCTAGATTGCATATCATTCATTGTAAATCATTCCTAAACTTGTTTAAACCTAAATTAAATTACAGTATCTCATGTTTAGGTCTTCTGATACCGCTCTGAGCATTGATATACCATACAGCTCTTGACAGCAGGCGAGTACATTCATTGATAGTTTTATTGTCATGATATCTGCTATATCCGATTCAGTCGTAGTGTCTTACTTGATTCTTAGTCACGATAGCACACGGACTAGTACACATTGGATCATGACATAAGATGTTGTTCCTGGATTTCTAGGTATATGGATACACTCCCTGTCTTGTTCCCTGTACTTGTATAGACACCAATTTTTAAGAGGATTTGCTACCCTCTTACGAAATTACGTGCCATGACGTGTCATGTCCAGATCCATTGTACTATTCGGGGATGGGGAATTATTAGGGGCTATGTGATCCAAGCCACCCTGTTACTATTCATGTGCTCGTGCCACTCTTTCCTCACGAAGAGTGTAGCGAGATCCCTTGCCTTGTGCTCGTTATCTAGGTTGGCCGGCATATCTCTCCGTTGAGGTCACCGCGGATTGCCGGGCCAAGTGGATAGCCTGTCCTGTCACTTATCCCAAGCCGATCACATATCGCTCTAATAATTCAAATCACATTTTATATTTATTTTGTCTTATCGTATATCCTGTTCTGTTCTACATTCAGTATTTTCTCACCATGCCATGATATACAGTTACTCACATGCTCTACTTTCCTTTACATTGTACCTTGATTGGAGTCTAAGTTCTGCTCGGGAGAAGAGTTACAACCCCGGTCCTTGTTTGGTTTAAGGATTGTAACTCGACTTCCGAACGGTTCCCAAGTCTTCATATATCTTTGTCTTGTAGTTCATTATGCTGTCTCTTATAGAATTTGTCAATTCACATGGAACTGCTGTTAGTGTTTGTACTTGCTCATTTTCCTGACAGGATACCGTTATGATATATTACAGATGATTCTGATGCGGACTGCTCGACCTATTATGGGCTCGAATCAGATGGTGTAGCCTTAGATCGTGGCCTTATAGTGGAGCCACTAGATTTTGTACTTCCAGAGTAGTGTAGGTTAGCTAGGTTTGACTGGACTGCAATCCAGCTAGCTTATCAGACTGTAGTTTCTATATTCTATTTTGATACTCTGGGATGTTGTATATATCTGGACTTGTATTAGACTGTGGACTTATTTTACTCTTCATCTATCATATGTCTTTCCTCTGAGCTATCTACCTTAGTTTTATTCTGTGATTGAGACTGTATTGATATGTCACCTCCATTCGGAGAGTATATACTGTACAGGTACATTTTAACTGTTAATCGTAGGTATTTACAGACGTTATATACAGCGTTCTACCGCCGATACTGCGGCATAGGCTGGACGTACCCACGTGCTCGTGCCCCTCATAAGGGTGCGGGTCGTGACACAGAATTCAGGCACTCCAGGCATACGGAAGGTGATCGTCTTTCCGGTACTGCCGATGGTGACATTACACGGGCCGAGCCAACATATTTTCAGAATGATGTCGTAGTCCTTAATATCTAGAACTATCGCATCAAGACCGATCTTTTGACCACCTATATATGATTCTGTCTCTGCAGGCTAAGTTTGCAAATAGTGATGTGCCCGATGGTTAGTTAACACTAAGATCAAGGCCTAGCGGTGTCACAGAAAATTTGTGCTCGGCGGTGAAGTCCGCCGATATGAAACCGTGTGTGGCACCTGTATCAAATAGTATTGAGCAAGTTTGATATTGAAAAGCAATATACCTGTCACGACTGTGTCAGATGCGAACGCTTCCTCGCGGGTCATGGCATAGACACGGCCCTAGGCATTGGGGCGATGGTCTTGGCCATTTTGTGGCACGGTCTGTGGAGCCCGAGGTGCTTGGCCTCAGTTTTATTAGTGTTGTAGGGGGCGTTGGTTCAGCCTACCTTCAGGACAGTTGCGTCCGATGTCACGACCCGCACCCTAGGTAGGGGCACAAGTGTGTGACAACGCCCAGCCTACACCGTAAAAACGACGTAGAATGCTGTAGGTCTACTAGCCAACAACAATATATAATAACCTGTATCTCCGCACGGAGGAATATAATATGAAATACTGATAAACTTAATCATAATCTAGAAGGATGAATCATGGCCCGAAAAACCAGATAGATAAAAACCACAGTGCAATATCCAGCTCAACAACGAGAGAGAGACACAAGTAATATAGTTATACAATCCTAAAATATAATAACATATGCATAAGTAGCAAACTGGAAACAAGGTCCAGTCCAAACAACTCTAACTAAACAATAGGTAAAGTCTCGTCAGGCGGAGCTAAGCCCTGCTGAGCCAAGGTCTCCAAGTCTAAGCCCATTATGTCATCCGGACCGTAGTAGGTACAGTAATCCTCCTCATCAGCATCTGTAATATTTTGTCAACATATCCAGTCAGGATAGAACGAGTACAATCAACTAACAGCAGTTCACAAGATATGACAAAAGCTATAAGACTGTAAATAGAGAGTATATACAAGAAATCATGGAATGTACATGTGAGTATCATGGCATGATAAGCTGTAAATCTAGAGCTAGAACAAGGCAAGTAAAACTGATCATAGCATGTACAAGAATCAAGAATCATCTATCTAGGTGTGTGAGTACTAGCTTTGATATGTGGCCGGCTTGGGTCTGCACAAGGTCTAATGATCTAGCCAATCATACATGGAGTATAGGATTGGCATTCACAAGGTCTACAAGAATAAATAAGGCGGATAATGACCATACACCTACACTAGTACTCTCCGTCCCCGACTGGTAGAGTGGATCCAAACAAGACATGTCACGACGTGGGATTTTATGAGAAAGAAACAAGTCTTCTCGAGAATCAGCGTCCATATACTGTATAAGAACTACAAGGGGGCTTGCACAAGACATACCAAGATAACAAGGAATAACATCTCATGTCGGGATCCATGAATACCAATCCGTGTGGCCAATGTGTCGAGAACAAGCATATCTTCACTAATTACATGAATTATAACAATTATCGTAAATTGGAGAAATATTAGAGGATGTACTCGCTTGTAATGTGATGGATAAGTCAACCGAGTCCAAGAACAGTGCCTCGAGGACCTATAGATGGAATACTGTATCAATATAATGGTTTGGAAGTGAAATTAAGTCATACTGAGTCAAACTAGGTCAAGACACATCAAACTAAGTAAATCTAGGTCAAACAAGGTCAAACTAGATTGTACAGGGTCAATCTAAGTTATATTAGGCCTAACCAGGTCAAACTGGGTCAATGCAAGTCAAACGAAATTAAACTAGGTCGATTTAAGTCAACGGTTGACTTACAATTGACTTTTGGTCAACTTATCAACTCTGGTCAACCCTAGGTCAACTCTAAGTCAACTTTAGGTCAAATTTGGCTAACGTTGACTAACAGTTGACTTTGGGTCAACTGGTCAAGTTTGGTCAAGTTCTAGTAAATTTTAGGCTTCGGTTGACTTTTGGTCAAAATAGTCAACCATGGTCAACCAAGGACAAAGCTAGTCCAAGTCCACTATTCCTAACCGTTACCAACCATAATATCCTAATTTTAGCTATATCTTAAAGTATTAAACTAATATGTTGAGAAAATTATCCCCACTTATTCCATTTACCCTTCTACTCTAGTACTAAGGCCAAGTAGCTTTACCTTAGGAGTTTCTCTCCCGGCTTCCTAGGGTAGTAGGATACTAGCCTACACTATCATTATCTACCAAGCTTCCTAGGTAAAGTGGACATCCAGTCCATCTTACGGTCCATGTTGTCAATTTACCCGTTATCTTGAGTATCGATGATACTCAATGATATCGTGTGATACCATCCTCCTAATCCCACATGAAACTCCGATTTTTACTTAGGAGCGTACCCACAAAATCTAATTCACATATCTATTCCCATCTCAAATTGGACGCGTTCCGACACTCGGAACTTAAAATCCCCCTCTCACTCACTATCCGACAAATTTCCTAATTCACTCACACTCATTCAAAAA
>JANAVB010016800.1:8405151-8690097 GCA_029216955.1 Iris pallida | reverse complement strand
TCTAAAAATCCCAAATAACAATAAAATTAAAAAAATTCTAAAATTCCTAAAAATTCAAAATGACCATTTTACCCCTATTTATGAAAAGTGGGAGTGACAAGTCTATCCACCTTAAAAAAAATTTGTCTTCAAAATTGAATGAGAAACTAAACAATCAACATAAAAGAATAAGGAAGAAAAGAAAAAAAAATTTACCTCAAGGCTCGAAAAGATATGAAAATCGCTCCCGCATGTCGTCCCTCTCTCCCAGGTAGACTCACTGGAGAGTGGTCCTCCATGCAACGTGAACCAAGAGAATGACTTGGTTCCGGAGTACTTCTCCTTCGGTCCAAGATCTCGACCGGCTTCTCTGGATAGCTGAGAGTCGGTACCACTTCGATCTCGGAGTGTCCAAGATGTGATTGGGGTGATTGGGATCTGCCACGTACCGTCTCAGCTGCGACACATGGAACACGTTGTGCTCCCTCTTAGTGCGGGCGGTAACTCCAGTCGGTAAGCACTGCACCGACCCTGTCCAAGATACGGAAAGGTCCGATGTATCGGGACTAAGCTTCCCGCCCCCAAAACGATCGTGCCACGCGTCGGAGAAATCGCAGGAACACAAGATCACCAACTAGAACAAAAACACAAGACTTAAAGCTTGATCTAAAATAATCCAATCAGACTCAAATACTAGAAAAATCTAAACTATACCTCAAACTCCAACGGCCTCCGGTGGCTATCGGCCCAATGTCGCTGCTATCCTGCGCCACCCGAAGTCATTTGATAACCCTGATTCTCTGCAGCATCCACTACCATCTCAGGGCCAAGCAAAACCCTCTCTCCGATATCATCCAAAGACAAGGGAGTGTGGCATCCGTCTGATAGAGCCTCGAAAGGTGACATCTCTATACTGGCTTGGTAGCTGTTCTAAGCAAACTCTACCAAGTGAAGGTGGTCCTCCCAAGATCCCTCAAAGTCCAAGACACAGGTACGAAGATATCCTCGAGGGTCTGAATCGTCCTCTCCGACTGTCCATCTGTCTGGGGGTTGGTATGCGGTACTGAACTTGAGCGATGTGCCAAGTTAAGCTGCAAACTCCTCCAGAAGTGGAAAGTGAATCGGCTGTCCGATCCGAGACTATACCACTGGAACCCCGTACAATCGGACTATCTGCCGCACATACGTCTCAGCCAGCCTCTCCATAGACAAACCTACTTGAAAGGCAAAAAGTGGGACGATTGGTCAATCGATCAACAATGACCAAAATCGCATCCTTCCCCTAGAGAGCGTGGAAGTCAGACACAAAGTCCATAGTGATATGCTCCCACTTCCACTCAGGAATGGGTAGTGGCTGGAGCAATCACTGGTATCTGCCTCCCGGCTTTCACTGCTGGCACACCAAGCATCTAGAAACGAACTGAGCCACCTCACATTTTATGCTATACCACCAAACATGCTCTCAAGTCTCTATACATCTTGTTGGCTCCAGGATGCATAGAGTACTGAGAACGATACGCCTCCTGAAGAACCTCCTCCCGAAGTCCTCCGCTCGGCACGTACAATCTGGTACCATGCCTCAACGACCCATCTCCCGCTATAGAGAACTCATCCAACAGTCCTGTCCGGACCTGCTCCCTGATGACCCTCAGAGCCTCATCCTCAAACTGAACTGCTATGACTCTGTCCATCAGCTCTGACTGCACCTGAAGACCCCACATCTGCTCCTCAAACCCAGGAACTATCACCTCTATGCCCAAGCTCTCCAGATCTGCCAGAAGGTAACGATCCATCGTCAAACCCATGGCCACGGGATACCTGCTTAAAGCATCTGCAACCACGTTGGCCTTCCCCGGATGGTACTGTAGGATATATCAAAATCCTTTATCAGCTTTAACCATCGCTTCTTGCCTCATATTCAGCTCCTTCTGGGTAAACACGTACTTCAAGCTCTTGTGGTCAGTAAAAAATCTCTATATACTCTCCGTACAAATAGTATTTCCACATCTTCAAGGCAAATATGACTGCTGCCAACTCCAAATCATGAGTCGGGTACTTTTTCTCATGTGGTCATAACTGCTTAGATGCATAAGCAATCACCTTTCCATGCTGCTGAAGAATGCAACCCAGACCCTTCCCCGAAGTATCACTGTAGATCGTGAATCCTCCGGACCTAAATGGCAATGTCAGAATAGGAGCCGACGTCAACCTCGTCTTCAGCTCCTCGAAAGCAGCCGGACACTCATCAGTCCAGACGAACTCTTTGTCCTTCCTGATGAGTCTAGTCATCGGCTCTACTATTCGAGAGAAGTCCTGCACGAACTTCCTATAGTAGCCTGCCAAACCCAGAAAGCTTCGAATCTCGGCAACTGAACTGGGTGTCGACCAAGACTCCACCGCCGAAATCTTTCTCTGATCCACTGAAATCACATCACCCGGATACAACATGGCCCAGGAACTCCACTCGATCCAAGAAGAACTCGCACTTTGACACCTTCCCATACAGCTGCTCCCACCTCAGAGTCTCCAGCACAACCCGCAGATGCTCCTCGTGCTCCTCAGGCGTCTTCGAATAGATGAGAATGTCATCAATGAAGATGTGAGCCCCTATTTTTCAAAATTTATTTAATTAGTGTTAATTAATTATTAATGTCATTTTTAGCCTTAAAATATTTATTATGATTTTTAAGAATTTTTCTAGAATTTTTAAATGATTTTTAAATGAGTTTTAAATACAAAAATATTATTTTGCAATTAATTTAAATGTTTTAATATCATTCTGTAATTTTTAGAATTATTTTTATATCATTATGCAATTTATTAAATTGTTACAGTGTCAGTTTATAAATAACAAATTATTTTTAAACGTGGAATGCAAATTTAGATTTGCATTTAGTGACTTTAGGGACCAGTTTGTAATTACCTAAAGTCTAGGGTCCCTAATGTAAATCCTATTCTACCCACCCCCGATGACTCGGCTGGCTGACTGTCGTGCCGACGACGACCGCCGACTCACTTTTCCCAACCTTTTCCGGCTGATCCACCGCCCTAACCAGCCTATAAAACCCCCCTTCTTCCCCAGACCTAACCCTAACCCTAAAACACCACCACGACCGCCCACAACCACCGTCTCCTCTACTTCCCACCCGTCGTAACCCTAGCTCCGACCACTCCACAGTACCGCCTCTCCGTCGACGCTCACCGCCACCAACCACCACCGACGTGTTCGCCCTGACGAGTGGAGTCCAGCGCCACCAAGGTGCCACCGCCACGACGTCTTCTCCGCCGTCCACTGCCTTCGAAACCCCCTATTAAAGACGGACACGTAAGTTGCAGTGTCGATTCCGTGTCAAGTGAGTCTCATGCTCCCGTATGTGGTTTGCTGTGTCCTGGCGAGCACGAGGGTAGGACTGGACACAGCATACTCGTGTCGTGCGTGTCGTAATCAACCCAGACACTTAGACTCCTGTGTTCCTAACTGTCCGGACACAGGATTGTTATTATTTTTTTTTATATATTAGCACTTAAACCTAAATAAATTTAACTAAAGGCCTAATCCTAACACATGAGCCGACTTGGCCCACTGGTCAACGCGCGAGTTTAACCCCCCCCCCCCCCTCGTGCGCTCAGTGGCCCGAGCTCGAGCCCCCCTGTTGTGCTGTTATTTCTTTTTCTTTTTCCTTTGTTTTTTTGTTTTATTATTTATTTATATATTTATATATATGTATACATGTATTTGTATATATATATATATGTATTATTATATATACTGTATTATATATATATGCAGTATTTTTGTATATATATATATATTTTATATTTAGTACTATTATATATATATATATATATATATATATATATATATATATATATATATAAATATATATATATATAAATATATATATATATATATATATTTTGTATATATATATTAATATATATATATATATATATATATAATATATATATATATATATATATATATATATGTATTTATGTACATATATGTATATATGTTCATGTGTATATATATTATTATATATATACTATTATATATATGTGTATACAATATTTGTATATATGTATATATATATATATACTTTATAGTTAAGTATTTTCTTATATATATATATATAAAAAAATAAAATATATATATATATATATATATATATATATATATATATATATATATATATATATCTGTGTGTGTGTGTGTGTGTGTGTGTGTGTGTGTGTGTGTGTGTGTATTTTTAACATATGTATGTATATATCCATTATGTAAATATCTATATATTTATATGTATATATAAATATTGTAGATATACATTTTATATATATATATATATTTCACTCTACCTAGTGTAAATTATTATTATGTAAATATACTTGTCATATTTTTATAACTACTATGTATAATTTTACCTTATTAAAATGTTAATATTTATTATGTATTTCTACGTCTTTATATTTTTTGAGTATTTAAATTACTGCAACCATTTGGTGTCCAAGCCTAGCATGAATTTTTGGGCCCAAATGTGTTTTCAGACATTCAAGACTTGATTCATGGCCTTGGGTCCTGTATTTGAACTTTGGTTCAAATTATATACATGGACAAAATACGCAGATAATTAATTATTTAATTTCAATTGTGTACAATGCTGTTTTTGAATTTCTAAAAATACTTTAATTGCTGTTAAAATTCTAGAAAAATAGTATTTAGATACTATGTTAATTTAGCTAATTTAGTATAATTTTTATAGTATTTAATTTACAGTTTTACCACTATCTTGGCATATGAAACCAGAACTCATTTTCTGTGTACTAAGGAAAACTGATTTTTATAAAATACTTGTACTGGTTAATAAATTCCAGAAAAGTTATAATAAATTTCTATAATTAATAAGGATCATTTTGGTACTTTATTTTATGTAAAATTGAGCTTTTTGTCTATCTCAAAATTTATTGGAACACAATATTCATTTGATTTATTTATGGAATAATTACGACTTACAACTCTTTGTGTTATTTTAAGTTTTAGCCGTATTGAACCTCACCCCTCACTAGTGTAAAGACCCTAGAAACTTAGTTAAAGTAGTGTGTCTGTCACGACCCGCACCCGGATATACGGGTACGAATACGTAGACGACGCCCAGCCTACGCCGCAGTATCGGCGGTAGAACGCTGTCTAGTACCCAATAAATATACACTACGTCTTGAAGGCCTATAACTATAAATATACTCTAGTCACATCACAACAGCTAGGGATGATAAGACAAGAAAGATAACTAAAGCACAATAACAACTAGAAACTACTAGAAGGAAACATAAGACAGGAAAATAAAGAAGGAACAACAAGACTAACTAAGGATAACTCCCAGGCAACTCACATAGAATAATAGTGAGATCCACCCCAGCTAGCAACATCATGAAGTCCACTAATGGTATAACAACTCCTAAATATTATCAACGGTATCCTGTCAGAAAAATGAGCAAGTACAAACACTAACAGCAGTTCCATGTGAATTGACAAATTCTATAAGAGACAGTATAATGAACTACAAGACAAAGATATATGAAGACTTGGGAACCATTCGAAAGTCGAGTTACAACCCTTAAACCAAACAAGGACCGGGGTTGTAACTCTTCTCCCGAGCAGAACTTAGTCTCCAATCAAGGTACAATGTAAAGGCATGTAGAGCATGTGAGTAAATGAAATCATAGCATGGTGAGAAGTACAGAAAGTAAAACTGAACTGGAATATAAGATACAACAATAAATGTAAAATGTGATTTGAATTATTAGAGCAAAATATGATCGGCTAGGGAGTCATGGTAGGGTTATCCACTTGGCCCGACAATCACAGAAAAATCTCTGGAAAGGGTCATGCCGGCCAACCTGGATAACCCGGCAAGGGGTATCTGCTACACCCTACGTGAGGTGAGGGTGGCACTAGCAAAATAGTGACAGGGAGGCTTTGATCACATAACCCCTAATAATTCCCCATCCCCGAATAGTATAATGGACCTGGACATGACACGTCATGACACGGGATTCCCTAAGAGGATAGCTACTCCCTCTCAGGAATCGGTGTCTATACAAGTACATGAAACAAGGCAGGAAATGTACATATATACCAAGAAAATCCAAGAACAACATCTCATGTCATGATCCAACATATACTAGTCCGTGAACTATCGTGACTGGGAATCAAGTAAGACACTACGACTGAATCGGATATAGCAGATATCAAGACAATGAAAACTATCAGTGAATGTACTCGCATGCGGTCCTGAGCTGTCAAATGGGGTCGATGCTCAGAGTGATGCCACAAACCTAAAGATAAGATATATATAAACTAATTAGGGTTCAACAGTGTTAGGCTTGATTCTATAGTATAAGCTACGCAATCTAGGTCAGACTCAGTCAACGAAGTCAAACTAGGTCACACTGAGTCACACTAGGTCAAACTAGGTCACAGAAAGTCAAACCAAGTCAAACTAAGTCAAATTGGGTCAATGGTTGACTTACAGTTGACTTTTGGTCAACCGGTCAACTATGGTCAACTCTAGGTTAAACTAGGTCAAATGTTGACTCTACTTCGACGTTCAGTCAAAATAGTCAACCATGGTCAAACAGGGTCAAGGCTAGTCTCTATAAACATCTACAGGGTCAACCCATTCAATTTCAGTGATTGTGAAATCACCGGAATTGATGGAACTCAAAATACCACAAAAGAAGAAGGATTATAATAATAGGGTAAAAACCTACAGATGTTGTCGGATGATAAAATAAATATCACCAACATGTCCAGAATGGTCAAATCAGCTAGGATAGCCTGTCCAAAAGTCCAATTTGGACACAGGGGCAAAACGGTAATTTCGGGCCAAAATGATGTCCGCCGTTGGACACACTTTGCATCGAAAAACGTACCAAAATGAAAGTGCACAAAACCTAACAAATTATATGTCCACGAATCCAGAATGACGATACAAACCCAACGGTATATCCAGAATTGGATTCCGTTGACCCGATCTCAAATTGGTCCGTTGACCAGGACATTGTAAGCCGATTTGCACGGAAAAGCGTGTCGGAGCTAATGTCCTCAAAACTCAGTAAATTATATGTCAATGATTCCAGAATGACGATACGAACTCAACGGTATATCCAAAATTGGATTTCGATGAGCCGAACTCAAAATGACCCGTTGATCCAGAAAGTGGGACCCGCTTTACACCGAAATGCGTGCCAGGTACCACGTTCTCCAAATCAAGCAAACTTTATATGAAAATATGCCAGAACGATGCCATGAGTCTACTGTTGGTGTCAGAAATTGAATCCGGAGTCCTGGGTTCAAAAAAGGAATTTTACAAGTGCAACACTAAGAATTCGAACGGCCAACTTTGGCGTCGAATTCGACCGACCTAACAAGCTCAAACTGAAATGAAATCTAAAGGGGGCAGGAAGAGGGTTATACCAGCTGTGCACCGGACTGGTGGGGTGCAAAACGGAGCTGCGACAACGAAGATACGAACCCGCGAAGTTGGCATCGCAAAACTGTCCAAAAATAGTTCAATTAAAACGTCAACTTGGTGGCCGGTTTTGATGTATCAAACGATAAAATTAACGGATGAAATTTGAGGTGAGCGAAGAGGTATATACCAAGATTAAGACGGATCGAAGAAATTACTGATCCAACGGTCGGATCTCCCAAAAAACATGCGCGAAGTCGTTGTTCCAAACGCGAATTCTGTGTTCCGTTCCCGCGCGCGCGTCGACGAGATTTCGACGTAAACGCACGAATCGCCTATCGTGCGCGTCGGGGAAGAAGGCGCTGGCCCGGGGGAGTTTGCCGGGGGGTCGCGCGGCTAGGGGGCGGGTCGCCGACGGCGGAGACGGCAGCGGCGGCGTGCGGCTGGCCGTGTGCGCGTGTGCCCGCTGCTGCGTCGCTGCTGCACGCTGCTGGTGCGCGACTGCTGTGCGCGACCAGGCCGGTGGCGGTGCGGCACGACAGCGGCGGTCGCCCGTGGCGGCGGCGAGACGGTGGAGGTGATGGTCTTGATGATGGTGGTGATGTTGGTGTTAATGGAGATGGTAATGGTGGAGTGGTGATGAAGATGGTGATGGTGGTTGTAGTGAAGAAGAAGAAGTGAAGAAGAAGAAGAGAATGGAAGAGGAGAAGGAGGAGCTTGGCCATGGGGGGGGGGCTCGGCCAAGGGCTGTGGGGGATAGTGGTGTTGTGTGTGTTTGTTTAGAGGTGAGGGAGAGAGAGAGTTTTGTATTGTGTGTGTGAGTTATAATTAAATGTGTATATAGAAAATGAGAGAGAGATATTATTAGAGAAAGAAGAGGGAGAGGGAAAATAGTGTAAGGGGGCTGCTCGTACAGGAGTAGTAGGGGGTGAGTGTAAGGAGAGGTGAGGGGTGAGTGAGGGTTATTTGTGTGTGTGTGTGTATAAATATATAAAGAGAGAGGGTGAGAATAGAGAGAGAGAAAGAGATATTTAGAGAGAGTGAGGAATATAGATGGGGGGGTATGCTGGTCGGGTACAAGGGGGTGAGGTGAGTGTATGTATGTGTGTGTAGAGAAGAGAGAGAAAGAGATTTATATAAATATATTATATATATATATATATATATATATATTTGAAAGGTAGAGAGAGAAAAATAAGATATTTATATAAAATAGAAATTTTTTTTAGTAGAGAAAATACAAATACAATAGTGGGGTGATATGGATAGACATGGTAGGGTCACACCAAACTGGGTCGGACGTTGGGCCAAGTTTGGACAAAATCGAAGCCAAGATTTAATTAATTAATAAATTAAATAATTTAAATCATGGATGAAATAGAAGCACAAGGGATGTCGAAATTGTGGCACGCAAGTGGCATGTGCATAGTAGGCTCAAAACAGGCCAGGGCCATATATTGGGTCATCTGGATTGGACCGATGTCGGGCCCGGAAATTAATTGGAAGTTTAATCACAATTTACGGTAAATAATAAATTGGTCTAAATTGACCCGAAGTTGCGCGAATCAAATAGAGCACAAGGGAACAAGTTCGAGTGGGACACGAAATATCAATATGAAGATAATCTTGTCTACTACAAACTCCAAGAAAGAAATTTCCAGAGACTGGCATCCCTGATGCTCTAGAATTCCAAGTCACCGTAAAGAGCATTTAAAGATCAAAATTAATTATATAGAAATGAATTATTGAAAATAATTCATTAGAAAATTCGAAAAAATAATTCGGGAAATTCAGGGGGCTTACATCCTACCCACCTTATAGAAATTTCATCCTCGAAATTAAGGTTGTAGTAGGGGTAAAACAAGATAGAAAGTTTTAGGGAAAAACTTAGGCACGATCAAAAAATGACGAGTTTTGCACGATCAAGATAATCGATTTAAAATTGTTCAGGCACGATGAGGGATTTGGCACGATAGAATTATGATACAAACAAAATCATACGTGCGTGATTTCAGAAATAAGTCAAGTCATTGGGGCACGATTTAGATATGACAACGAAATCAAAATTTGAGCTTCGTCCGGTTACAATCGAGTCAACCATTGATTAATAGGATTTCAGCTTGATGAAATTTGATTTAGGATTTGAGATAGGCATGATTAAGCACAAGAAAATTTCAGATACAGTCAGAAAATCAAATCAAGGTCGAAAAGAGTATAGGCACGAGTGTTGATAGCATTGTCCAATCACGATAAAAGTAAATAATTTAGTCTCAGCACGATTTAAATTGATCAAGTTTTGGGTAAATCAGAATTTAGGCAAGATGGAGAACAAAATCAACGAAGTCTGGACACGAGCATCTAAGAAGAAAATCATATCACAATGGAATTTGAAACCATTTAAGTTTAATCAACAATCGAGACTCTTTGGCACGATAAACTAGACAACCAGAATCGATTGGTCAATCAAAGAGGATCAATCTCGCGATATCAAAATATAATAAACAAATCAAGGATGTAGAATTGAATTGCTTATGTTATCATAGAAACCAGAATATAGGATCGTAGGAGGAAGCCGGGGTAATCATCTCGCTCTGCTTCGACTACTACCAACAATGTCTACTCCGAGACGGATGATTACGACACTTCCTCGATTTCTCCCAAGATAAAAGATATAAAAATTCTAAAATTTTCAAGGTTTTCAAAGTATGGCTGACAGAAGTAGATACGAGATAGGTAATTGGTGGAACCAAGACATAATTGATCAAGACGGAGGAAGTAAGGATAAGATGAGGAAATCATCATGCGACGAGGAAGAGAAGAATGGGAAAACAGAAGTAATAGTAGGAACTGCTCTTGCCCAATAGGTTAAAACAAATGAATCAATTTAAGATATGATCTGATAACCATACACGTCTATCCAAAACCATGCTGCCAGAATTTATGCCACGTCAGTAAGCATAGCTGCAATAAACGATAGAGTCCATAACTAGGGTATACACCCTAAATCATGTCATCTAGATTCCTTACCACGCCAACCGGTATGGCTGCAAGAGAATCTAAATGCCATAACCCGGATCGTATATCCAAAATCAGGCTCCATGCCCTTGTCAGACTAGCTAATATGACTGCGATAAATTCTAAACTCCATAAATAAAGTAGACATTTATCGTTCCCATCGCCCTCATCAAATATGTTTATCAGAATATCTTAACTCAATCCAGAGAAACTTCTCTTCAAACAAAATCAAAATCGAAGTCAACAACGAAACATCAAGATTCAAAATTTTCAACAACGGATCAAGGATAAGTAGATGGAAACTAGCGGAAACAGATCCCGAGGTAGAGTTTAGAAGAAAATTCTCAGGAGTTGTCCAAAGGTACGATCTAGGTCAAGATAAAAGAAAATTATTGGAATATAATCTAAAACAATCTCAACCTGATATGAGACTGGCAAATCATATTCTCGTCTCATCCTAGATGATATATAAGTTCAACTTATACCTTCCCTCTGGGGTCCACAAACTCATTCCAAGAAAGAATAAAGTTGATAAGGGACAGATGTTTCAGAAATCAGGATGGACAGAACAAATGGAAAAAGTTTCGAAAAGTTCAAAATAAGATTCCCAGGGGTCATCCCTGGAATCTACCAAGAGTTCCTAATATGTGACTGAGTACCAAATTCCTAAAATATTCCATGACTCAATCTTAATCCAAGGGCAGGCTCGCAGTAGTACAGAAAAGCTCAAGTACTACCACGACTTCGCATTAATTGCAAAGACTGACCTGCATGGGCCACCACTAAAAATGTGTCACGACCCGCACCCAGATATACGGGTACGAATACGTAGACGACGCCCAGCCTACGCTGCAGTATCGGCAGTAGAACGCTGTCTAGTACCCAATAAATATACACTACGTCTAGAAGGCCTATAACTATAAATATACTCTAGTCACATCATAACAGCTAGGGATGATAAGACAAGAAAGATAACTAAAGCACAAGAACAACTAGAAACTACTAGAAGGAAACATAAGACAGGAAAATAAAGAAGGAACAACAAGACTAACTAAGGATAACTCCCAGGCAACTCACATAGAATAATAGTAAGATCCACCCCAGCTAGCAACATCATGAAGTCCACTAATGGTATAACAACTCCTAGAATATTATCAACGGTATCCTGTCAGGAAAATGAGCAAGTACAAACACTAACAGTAGTTCCATGTGAATTGACAAATTCTATAAGAGACAGTATAATGAACTACAAGACAAAGATATATGAAGACTTGGGAACCATTCGAAAGCCGAGTTACAACCCTTAAACCAAACAAGGACCGGGGTTGTAACTCTTCTCCCGAGCAGAACTTAGTCTCCAATCCAGGTACAATGTAAAGGCATGTAGAGCATGTGAGTAAATGAAATCATAGCATGGTGAGAAGTACAGAAAGTAAAACTCAACTGGAATATAAGATATGACAATAAATATAAAATGTGATTTGAATTATTAGAGCAAAATGTAATCGGCTAGGGAGTCATGGTAGGGTTATCCACTTGGCCCGACAATCACAGGAATATCTCTAGAAAGGGTCATGCCGGCCAACCTGGATAACCCGACAAGGGGTGTCTGCTACACCCTACGTGAGGTGAGGGTGGCACTAGCAAAATAGTGACAGGGAGGCTTTGATCACATAACCCCTAATAATTCCCCATCCCCGAATAGTATAATGGACCTGGACATGACACGTCATGACACGAGATTCCCTAAGAGGATAGCTACTCCCTCTCAGGAATCGGTGTCTATACAAGTACATGAAATAAGGCAGGAAATATACATATATACCAAGAAAATCCAGGAACAACATCTCATGTCATGATCCAACATATACTAGTCTGTGAACTATCGTGACTGGGAATCAAGTAAGACACTACGACTGAATCGGATATAGCAGATATCAAGACAATGAAAACTATCAGTGAATGTACTCGTCTGCGGTCCTGAGCTGTCAAATGGGGTCGATGCTCAGAGTGATGCCACAGACCTAAAGATAAGATATATATATATATAAACTAATTAGGGTTCAACAGTGTTAGGCTTGATTCTATAGTATAAGCTACGCAATCTAGGTCAGACTCAGTCAACGAAGTCAAACTAGGTCACACTGAGTCACACTAGGTCAAACTAGGTTACAGAAAGTCAAACCAAGTCAAACTAAGTCAAATTGGGTCAATGGTTGACTTACAGTTAACTTTTGGTCAACTGGTCAACTATGGTCAACTCTAGGTTAAACTAGGTCAAATATTGACTCTACTTCGACGTTCAGTCAAAATAGTCAACCATGGTCAAACAGGGTCAAGGCTAGTCTCTATAAACATCTACAGGGTCAACCCATTCAATTTCAGTGATTGTGAAATCACCGGAATTGATGGAACTCAAAATACCACAAAAGGAGAAGGATTATAATAATAGGGTAAAAACCTACAGATGTTGTCGGATGATAAAATAAATATCACCAACGTATTCAGAATGGTCAAATTAGCTAGGATAGCCTGTCCAAAAGTCCAATTTGGACACAGGGGCAAAACGATAATTTCGGGCCAAAATGATGTCCGCCGTTGGACACACTTTGCACCGAAAAACATACCTAAATGAAAGTGCATAAAACCTAACAAATTATATATCCATGAATTCAGAATGACGATACGAACCCAACGGTATATCCAGAATTGGATTCCGTTGACCCGATCTCAAATTGGTCCGTTGACCAGGACATTGGAAGCCGATTTGCACGGAAAAACGTGTTGGAGCTAATGTCCTCAAAACTCAGCAAATTATATGTCAACAAGTCCAGAATGACGATACGAACTCAACGGTATATCCAAAATTGGATTTCGATGAGCCGAACTCAAAATGACCCATTGACCCAAAAAGTGGGACCCGCTTTGCACCGAAATGCGTGCCAGGGCCCACGTTCTCCAAATCAAGCAAACTTTATATGAAAACATGGAAGAACGACGCCACGAGTCTACTGGTGGTGTCAGAAATTGAATTCGGAATCCCGGGTTCAAAAATGGAATTTTATAAGTGCAACACTAAGAATTCGAACGGCCAACTTTGGTGTCGAATTCGACCGACCTAACAAGCTCAAACTGAAATGAAATCTAAAGGGGGCAGGAAGAGGGTTATACCAGCTATGCACCGGAACTGGTGGCGTACAAAGGAGCTGCGACGACGAAGATACGAACCCGCGAAGTTGGCGTCACGAAACTGTCCAAAAATAGTTCAATTAAAACGTCAACTTGGTGGCCGGTTTTGATGTATCAAATGATAAAATTAACGGATAAAATTTGAGGTGAGCGAAGAGGTATATACCGAGATTAAGACAGAGCGAAGAAATTGCCAATCCAACGGTCGGATCTTCCGAAAAACATGTACGAAGTCGCTGTCCTGAACGCGAATTCTGTGTTCCGTTCCCGCGCGCACGTCGACGGGATTTCGACGTAAACGCACGAATCGCCTATCGTGCGCGTCGGGGAAGAAGGCGCTGGCCCGGGGGAGTTCGCCGGGGGGTCGCACGGCTAGGGGGCGGGTCACCGGCGGCGGCGACGGCCGCGGCGGCGCGCGGCTGGCCGTGCGCGCGCGCGCCCGCTGCTGCGTCGCTGCTGCACGCTGCTGGTGCACGGCTGCTGCGTGCGGCCAGGCCGGTGGCAGCATGGCACGACAGCGGCGGTCGCCCGTGGCGGCGGCGAGACGGTGGAGGTGATGGTCTTGATGATGGTGGTGATGTTGGTGTTAATGGAGATGGTAATGGTGGAGTGGTGATGAAGATGGTGATGGTGGTTGTAGTGAAGAAGAAGAAGTGAAGAAGAAGAAGAGAATGGAGGAGGATAAGGAGGAGCTTGGCCATGGGGAGGGGGCTCGGCCAAGGGCTGTGGGGGATGGTGGTGTTGTGTGTGTTTGTTTAGAGGTGAGGGAGAGAGAGAGTTTTGTATTGTGTGTGTGAGTTATAATTAAATGTGTATATAGAAAATGAGAGAGAGATATTATTAGAGAAAGGAGAGAGAGAGAGGGAAAGTAGTGTGAAGGGGCTGCTCGTACAGGAGTAGTAGGGGGGTGAGTGTAAGGAGAGGTGAGGGGTGAGTGAGGGTTACTTGTGTGTGTGTGTATAAATATATAAAGAGAGAGGGTGAGAATAGAGAGAGAGAAAGATATATTTAGAGAGAGTGAGGAATAGAGATGGAGGGGTATGCTGGTCGGGTACAAGGGGGTGAGGTGAGTGTATGTATGTGTGTGTAGAGAAGAGAGAGAAAGAGATTTATATAAATATATTATATATATATATATTTGAAAGGTAGAGAGAGAAAAATAAGATATTTATATAAAATAGGAATATTTTTGAGTAGAGAAAATACAAATACAATAGTGGGGTGATATGGGTAGACATGGTAGGGTCACACCAAACTGGGTCGGACGTTGGGCAAAGTTTGGACAAAATCGAAGCCAAGATTTAATTAATTAATAAATTAAATAATTTAAATCATGGATGAAATAGGAGCACAAGGGATGTCGAAATTGTGGCACGCAAGTGGCACGTGCATAGTAGGCTCAAAACAGGCCAGGGCCATATATTGGGTCTTCTGGATTGGACCGATGTCGGGCCCGGAAATTAAATTGTAAGTTAAATCACAATTTACGGTAAATAATAAATTGGTCTAAATTGACCCGAAGTTGCGCGAATCAAATGGAGCACAAGGGAACAAGTTCGAGTGGGACACGAAATATCAATATAAAGATAATCTCGTCTACTACAAACTCCAAGAAGGAAGTTTCCAGAGACTGGCATCCCTGATGCTCTAGAATTCCAAGTCACGGTAAAGAGCATTTAAAGATCAAAATTAATTATATAGAAATGAATTATTGAAAATAATTCATTAGAAAATTCGAAAAAATAATTCGAGAAATTCAGAGGTCTTACAGTGTCACCCTACATTGGTCTCCTATGCTAAAGTCACCATTTTTGCTAGGTTCCCATTCATAAGTCGTGTTGCACCAATTAGTGTCTTAGTGTTTTAACTTAGTGTAAAAACTAAGTTTATGTATTTATTTCTACATTGACGAGTTACCAGACATCTGTAGCACTTTTATCGCAGCTTGTTTGCTTTGCTTTTCTAGAGGCAAGCACTTTCTACAAACTTTACATATTGTTACATAAATGAACTGCAAATCCAACCATGTTAAATGCTGATCCTTGGGGTAGCAAGTTAAATATTCATATGTTGTACTTTCAGTTACTACCATGCTTAGAACAGTCTTTATGTATCTCTCACATGATTAGAATATGGATTATAGGAAAACTGATAGTTGAGTACATGATCATGTCCCCTTCTCCGTATGTATGTACCGAGCAAGGTTGACCTTTTATATGTATACCTTGTCGTAGGCTTTATCTCAAAGCAGATTTGTACGTATGTACATCTATCGCCTTATCACTTGTACGAAAGTACATTTTATTATGTGCCCCTGCACATTGTACACCTATTGACGATCACGTACCTGCTACAGATTTAAATATTACATATACATCTGCCTCTATGACATATGTATCCTTGCCATGATAGACTATGTGATGCCATGTTTCCAGATATTCCTTTTATGTTCATTTCCATGTTTCATATGCTAGTTTGTTAGAATTCGTACTTGCTCCCGTCCTGACAGGATAACGTTGTAGGTATACTTACAGAGGAGGAGTTGCTCTGTGATTCGCATTATGGAGTTACTGCCGAGGACCCAACTTTGCTTTACGAGGATGTTCCTGCGGGGAACCTCGCCTAGTTGTCTTTTTTGCTTTAGACTTTTGATAGTAGTCATGTATTAGACTACGTATTTTTGTAACTGGACATGTATCCAGTTTTACATTTCAGACTTGTACTTTGGACTTATTTCTATGTGATACGACTTTTGTGTTTGGAGCATTTCTGACTTTTATTCACTTATAGAACTGTTAGCACATTTAGTTTTATCCTGTTGTCTTTAGAACAGCTTACTACGTTTTAGCTCAAGCGTAGGCTGGACATGACTTGGTCCGGCCCAACAATTTGGGTAACGGGTCGTGACATGTTTTTAGTGGTGGCCCATGCAGGTCCTGACTAAATTGTTTGGTTACGTTATTGTACCAAGCATGCCTGCAATTAGGAACTTAAGGTAATTAGACAACATTAGGAATGACGCTTAGAACACCTAGAGGAATACTAGGATTGCAACATAGGAAATACATCACATGCTTGCTATTATAATTAGATTTTCTTGCCTATGATTGCTTACTTTAAAGTCCTTATAATTCCTTTTTATTGTAATTATATGGTGCTTACTCGTTCATCCCAGTATGTTACACCTGAGAATGACGCACTCCATATCCAGTCAGCTGACCAGTTGACTGATACACCTCCACCTCCATCTACCATATTCCTCCACTCCACAGATCCACAAACCCGGATGCCTCCACCACCTTCCACATCACAGGCCCAGCAGGACCCAATACTCCCACCACCACCTATCACTATACCTACTAAGGCTTCCGTCACACTCGACGGGAACCAACTGCTCACTATGATCCAGGGGTTCCTAATAACCCATCAGGAGCAGACTACCCTACTCCGCCAGAGCATGGAGCGTTCTGAGGAACGTACCGTGGTCCCACCACCTGTAGAGCCACGGCAGAGAGCGGGGACGATCAAGGACTTTATGGGTCTAAATTCCAAGGAGTTCTCAGGGACTGAGGGTATAGTAGTAGCAGACGACTGGCTAGACTCGGTAGAGAGGAAGCTCCTTGGAGTTAGGATGCCGGGTGACCTCCAGGTCGAGGCAGCAGGATTTCTGCTGATAGACTTAGCAGGAGTCTGGTTCCGGAATGAGCCATTGGTTGCGAGAGGGAGAGCCACTTGGGATCAGTTCAAGACCCAGTTCAAGAAAAAATTCTTCTCGACCACTGCTAGAGTAGCCATGGGGCTACGATTCTAGAACATCCAGCAGGGAAACCGTTCTGTTGACGAGTATGCGGCAGAGTTTAGTCGCCTGAGCCGTTTCGCTCCTAGTCTGGTTGCAGATCCAGAGGAGACGACCCGTAGGTTTTGCCATGGTCTAGTTCCAGACATCGGCATTCTTATAGTGGCGAACGGTACGACTGACTACTACCAGAGCCTAGAGTTGGCCCGGAGCATTGAGGAGCGTCTTCTGTCTATAAAGAGGCCGACTTCCGTACACCTCGAGGGACCGTCCAAGCGTCAGGCTTTCCAGCAGAGAGCACCGATGCCGCACCAGCAGACATACCATCCCCCTACACTACATCACCCGACCCTGCCAATTAGAGCCCCGGGACCCCGACAGCAGCAGCAGCAGCAGAGGGAAGCTATATGTTCTTTCTGTGAAAGACCCGGGCATGATTACATCATCTGCAAGAAGAGGTTGAAGCAGTGTCTAGCTTACGGGTCTGCCACCCATCAGCTTCGAGAGTGCCCAGCAGCTAGGATACCTAGAGGACCACTCCCGATTCAGCTACAGAGGTTTGGGCAGCATCTGCAGCAGCAGAAGGGACCTCAGGGGAAGGTTTATAGTCTAGCCCTTGAGCCGAAGCCCGAGCAGGTTTCGGAGCCAGATTACTTAGCTGACGTCATCACAGGTCATGTTTATTTGCATACTTTTCTAGCTCTATGCTTGTTTGATTCTGGTGCATCTCATAGCTTTCTATCATTAGAGTTTATGCATAAACATCATCTAGTAGCTACACCTACTGTGGAGATTAGTAGGGTGATGACGGGAGGAGGACCAGTGCCTATTAGAGCTATCTATAGATGTTCTATTTTTATAGCCGGGAGAGAGCTCAGGGGACAATTCTTTGTGATGCCACTCCCCGGTTATGATATCATATTGAGGATGGACTGGCTTAGCTATGCCCATGCATCTATAGATTGTCATGAGGGTAGTATTTTGTTCAGTCCCCCAGGCACAGCACCATTCAGTGTCAAGAGGACAGGACCGGAGATCAGCCTAGAGCCGAAATATTGTGCGACAGTTGGGGACGTAGCACTGCTGCACCCTATCATTAGGGAGTTTATGGATGTATTCCCAGAGGATCTTCCAGGACTTTTGCCTGACAGAGATGTGGAGTTCTCTATAGATTTAGTGCCGTATTCATCACCAGTATCCCAGGCTTGCTATAGAGTGAATCCCAAGGAGGTCGTAGAGATGAAAGAGCAGATTGATGACCTGTTGAAAAAGGGTTTCATTCGATCCAGTGCTTCTCCATGGGGAGTGCCAGTGCTCTTTGTGCCTAAGAAGGATGGTATAGTCCGGTTGTGTATTGACTACCGGGCGTTGAATGCCATCACCATCAAGAACAAATATCCTCTGTCCAGGATAGATGATTTGTTCGACCAGTTGAGCGGGGCGAAGGTATTTTCCAGGATAAACTTGAGATTCGGGTACCACCAGGTGAAGGTTAAGGTAGCAGACATCCAGAAGACGGCGTTCAATACGAAGTACGGGCAGTACGAGTTTCTGGTGATGCTATTTGGTCTCACAAATGCACCAGCTGTCTTTATGAATTTGATGAATAAGACATTCTACCAGTATCTGGATAAGTTTGTCGTAGTAGTTATCGACGACATCCTGATATACTCGAAGACGCCGGAGGAGCATACAGAGCACTTGCGGATAGTTTTGGGGATTCTGAGGTAGAAGAGATTGTCTGCCAAATTGCCGAAGTGCGAGTTCTTTTTAGACCGAGTGGAGTTTCTCGGCCATGTAGTTACTGGAGAGGGAATCTCGGTGGATCCCAGGAAGATTGCTGCAGCTGAGACATAGAAGGCTCCGACGTCAGTTTCAGAGATCAGGAGCTTTCTGGGTTTAACAGGCTATTATAGGAAGTTCGTCCAGGACTTTGCTAGGATAGTTGAACCCATGACGAAGCTGACGCGGAAGGACGCAGAGTACATTTGGTCAGAGGACTGCCAGGCAGCGTTTGAGGAGCTGAAGAGGAGGCTGACGACCGCTCCAGTTCTGACTTTACCTTCAGGTTCTGGAGGTTTCACCATTTACAGCGATGCTTCAGGAAAGGGGCTAGGATGTGTCCTACAGCATCATGGGAAAGTGATTGCTTATGCATCTAGGTAATTGCGGACTCATAAGCGGAATTATCCTACCCATGACCTAGAGTTAGCTGTGGTGATCTTTGCACTTAAGTTATGGAAACATTACTTATACGGAGAGCGTGTGGAAATCTTTACTGACCACAAAAGCTTGAAGTATGTGTTCACGCAGAAAGAGCTGAACATGAGGCAAAGACGATGGTTGGAGTTGATGAAAGACTTTGACATCGATTTACAGTATCACCCCGGGAAGGTAAATGTGGTGGCGGATGCGCTGAGTAGGCATCCGATGGCATGGTATCTGATGATAGATCGGCATTTGCAGAAGGATCTGGAGAAGCTCGGTATCGAGCTAGTTCGGCCAGGATCAGTGATACAGATGATGGCACTTGACATTCAGTCAGGTTTGATAGAGCAGATCAGGGAGGCACAGCCTACAGATGAGAGCCTTCGCAGACTTCGAGCCCAGGCTTTAGCAGGATTGCTGGTTGACTTCACTATAGCAGAGATGGATCCTTGAGGCATGACAGCTGATTGTGCGTACCGAAGGGAGAGCTGGTAGAGGCAGTCTTGCAGGAGGCACAACGATCGAGATATTCTATTCACACTGGTGCTAACAAGATATACCGTGACTTGCGAGAACATCTTTGGTGGCATGGGATGAAGAGGGATGTATCGCGTTTCATTTCGAGATGCCTAGTTTGCCAGCAGGTCAAGGCGGAGCGCCAGAGGCCAGCTGGTTTATTGCAGCCGTTACCCATTCCCAAGTGGAAGTGAAAATATATTACGATGGACTTCGTCTCAGGGCTTCCTCGTTCCCAAGGAGGGAAGGATGCCATTTGGGTCATCGTGGACAGGCTGACGAAGTGTGCACACTTCATACCCTTCAAGGTGGGGCTTTCCACCGAGAAGTTGGCAGAGCTATACATGCAGCAGATAGTTCGCCTACACGGAGTGCCAGTGAGCATCACGTCGGACAGAGACAGCAGATTCACGTCCCACTACTGGAGGAGCTTGCAGAAGGAGTTGGGCAGTAGGCTCAAGTTCAGTACGGCGTACCACCCACAGACAGATGGATAGTCCGAGAGGACGATACAGATACTGGAGGATATGCTGAGGACCTGCGTGCTGGACTTTGGAGGATTATGGTAGAGCCATCTGCACTTGGTAGAGTTTTCATACAATAACAGCTACCAAGCCAGTATCGGTATGTCTCCTTTCGAGGCGATATATGGACGACGATGTCGTATACCGCTCTTTCGGGACGATGTTGGAGACAGAGTTATGCTTGGGCCAGAGATGATCACGGATGCAGCAGAGAAAGTCGGGATGATCAGAGACATGCTCAGAGTAGCTCAGGACAGGCAGAAACACTGGACTGATGCTAGTCGCAGACCGATGGAGTTTGCAGACGGTGATATGGTGCTAGTGAAGATATCACCTACTAGAGGGACGAACCGGTTCGGACGAGGAGGGAAGCTGAGCCCCAGATACATCGGGCCGTTCGAGATACTTGGCAGGATTGGAGAGGTAGCTTACAGGGTTGCACTTCCATCCAACCTAGCAGGAGTTCACGATGTCTTTCACGTATTTCAGCTGAGGAGATATGTTCCAGACCCCAGTCATGTGCTAGATCATTCAGAGTTGGAGGTCAGACCGAGCCTTACAGTTTCTGAGCAGCCAGTGGAGATATTAGACAGAAGGGAGAAGAGGCTGAGGAACAAGGTTATACCCTTAGTACGAGTAGCTTGGAGCCGTCACTCTCCGGGTGAATCTACTTGGAAGAGGGAGTCGGACATGAGGGAGAGATGCCCTTACTTGTTCGATCCAACCACTACGAGGGAACCACCCGTTCCCGCTTGATACCTTAGAGGTTAGCTTCGATCATTGTCTTAGTCATTTGTTGTATTGCTTGCTATGTTAGAATATTGTAGGGTCTTCAATCCTTGTGAATTTCGAGGACGAAATTTTTCAAGGAGGGAAGACTTGTGAGCCCCTGTTTTTCAAAATTTATTTAATTAGTGTTAACTAATTATTAATGTTATTTTTAGCCTTAAAATATTTATTATAATTTTAGGAATTTTTCTAGAATTTTTAAATGATTTTTAAATGAGTTTTAAATACAAAAATATTATTTTATAATTAATTTAAATGTTTTAATATCATTTTATAATTTTTAGAATTGTTTTTATATTATTATGCAATTTATTAAATTGTTACAGTGTCAGTTTGTAAATAACAAATTGTTTTTAAATGTGGAATGCAAATTTAGATTTGCATTTAGTGACTTTAGGGACCAGTTTGTAATTACCTAAAGTCTAGGGTCCCTAATGTAAATCCTATTCTACCTACCCCCGACTACTCGGCTGGCTGACTGCCACGCCGACGACGATCGCCGACTCGCTTTTTCCCGCCTTTCCCGGTCGATCCACCGCCCTAACCAGCCTATAAAACCCCCCTTCTTCCCCAGACCTAACCCTAACCCTAAAACACCACCACGACCGCCCACGACCACCGTCTCCTCTACTTTCCACCCGCCGTAACCCTAGCTCCGACCACTCCACAGTACCGCCTCTCCGTCGACGCTCACCGTCCCCAACCACCGCCGACGTGTTCGCCCCGACGAGTGGAGTCCAGCGCCACCAAGGCGCCACTGCCACGACGTCTTTTCCGCCGTCCACCGCCTTCGAAACCCCCTATTAAAGACGGACACGTAAGTTGCAGTGTCGATTCCGTGTCAAGTGAGTCTCGTGCTCACGTATGTGGTTCGTCGTGTCCTGGCGAGCACGAGGGTAGGACTGGACATAGCATACTCGTGTCGTGCGTGTCGTAATCGACCTGGACACTTAGACTCATGTGTCCCTAACTGTCCGGACACATGATTGTTATTATTATTATTATTATTTTTTATATATTAGCACTTAAACCTAAATAAATTTAACTAAAGGCCTAATCCTAACACATGAGCCGACTTGGCCTACTGGTTAGCGCGCGAGTTTAAACCACCCCCCCCCCCCCCGCGCGCGCTCAGTGACCCGAGCTCGAGCCCCCCTGTTGTGCTATTATTTCTTTTTCTTTTTCCTTTGTTTTTCTTTTTTGTTTTATTATTTATTTATATATTTATATATTTATATATATATATATATATTTTTTATATATTTATATATATATGTATACATGTATTTGTATATATATATGTATTATTATACATACTATATTATATATAAAAATATATATATATAATATATTATATATATATATATATGCAGTATTTTTGTATATATATATATATTATATTTAGTACTATTATATATATATATGTATTTATGTACATATATATATATATATTTTTGTATTAATGTACATATATGTACATATGTATATATGTTCATATGTATATATATTAAAATATATGTGAAAAAAAAATATATATATTCTTATATATATACTATTATATATATGTGTATACAATATTTGTATATATATATATATATATATATATATATATATATATATATATATATATATATATATATACTTTATAGTTAAGTATTTTCTGATATATATATATATATATATATATATATATATATATATATATATATATATATATATATATATATGTAAAAAATATATATATGTATTTTTAACATATGTATGTATATATCCATTATGTAAATATCTATATATTTATATGTATATATAAATATTGTAGATATACATTTTATATATATATTTCACTCTACCTAGTGTAAATTATTATTATGTAAATATACTTGTCATATTTTTATAACTACTATGTATAATTTTACCTTATTAAAATATTAATATTTATTATGTATTTCTACGTCTTTATATTTTTGTGTATTTAAATTACTGCAACCATTTAGTGTCCAATCCTAGCATGGGTGTTTGGGCCCAAATGTATTTTCATACATTCAAGACCTGTACAAGTCATATTGGACTTGATTCATGGCCTTGGGTCCTGTATTTGAACTTTGGTTCAAGTTACATACATGGACAAAATACGCAGATAATTAATTATTTAATTTCAATTGTGTACAATGCTGTTTTTGAATTTCTAAAAATATTTTAATTGCTGTTAAAATTCTAGAAAAATAGTATTTAGATACTATGTTAATTTAGCTAATTTAGTATAAGTTTTATAGTATTTAATTTACAGTTTTGCCACTATCTTGGCATATGAAACCAGAACTCATTTTCTGTGTACTAAGGAAAACTGATTTTTATAAAATACTTTTACTGGTTAATAAATTCCAAAAAATTATAATAAATTTCTATAATTAACAAGGATCATTTTGGTACTTTATTTTATATAAAATTGAGCTTTTTGTCTATCTCAAAAATTGTTGGAACATAATGTTCATTTGATTTATTTATGGAATAATTACGACTTAGAAATTTTTGTATTATTTTGAGTTTTAGCCGTATTGAACCTCACCCCTCACTAGTGTAAAGATCCTAGAAAGTTAGTTAAAGTAGTGTGTCACCCCACATTGGTCTCCTATGCTAAAGTCACCATTTTGGCTAGGTGCCCAGTCACAAGTCGTGTTGTACCAATTAGTGTCTTAGTGTTTTAGCTTAGTGTAAAAACTAAGTTTATGTATTTATTTCTACAGTGACGAGTTACCAGACATATATAGCACTTTTATCGCAGCTTGCTTGCTTTGCTTTGCTAGAGGCAAGTACTTTCTACAAATTTTACATATTGTTACATAAATGAACTCCAAATCCAACCATGTTAAATGCTGATCCTTGGGGTAGCAAGTTAAATCTTCACATGTTGTACTTTTAGTTACTACCATGCTTAGAACATTCTTTATGTATCTCTCACATGATTAGAATATAGGTTATGGGGAAACTGATAGTTGAGTACGTGATCATGCCCTCTTCTCCGTACGTATGTACCGAGCAAGGTTGACATTTTATATGTATACCTTGTCGTAGGCTTTATCTCAAAGCAGATTTGTACGTATGTACATCTATCGCCTTATCACTTGTACGAAAGTACATTTTATTATGTGCCCCTGCACAGTGTACACCTATTGACGATTACATACCTGCTACAGTTTTAAACATTACATATACATCTGCCTCTATGACATATGTATCCTTGCCATGATAGACTATGTGATGCCATGTTTCCAGATATTCCTTTTATGTTCATTTCCATGTTTCATATGCTAGTTTGTTAGAATCCGTACTTGCTCCCGTCCTGACAGGATAACGTTGTAGGTATACTTACTGAGGAGGAGTTGCTCTGTGATTCGCATTATGGAGTTACTGCCGAGGACCCGGCTTTGCTTTACGAGAATGTTCCTACGGGGAAGCTCGCCTAGTTGTCTTTTTTGCTTTAGACTTTTGAGAGTAGTCATGTATTAGACTACATATTTTTGTAACTGGACATGTATCCAATTTTACATTTCAGACTTGTACTTTGGACTTATTTCTATATGATACGACTTTTGTGTTTGGAGCATTTCTGACTTTTATTCACTTATAGAACTGTTAGCACATTTAGTTTTATCCTGTTGTCTTTAGAACAGCTTACTACGTTTTAGCTCAAGCGTAGGCTGGATATGACTCGGCCCGGTCCAACAATTTGGGTAACAGATCGTGACAGAAGACCACCACAAACTTGTCAAGGTATGGATGTAATACCTTATTCATCAAGTTCATGAATACCGCCGGGGCGTTAGTCAACCCAAATGGCATGACGGTAAACTCATATTGGCCATAGCGGGTACGAAAAGCAGTCTTCGGAATGTCATCCTGCTTCACTCTCAGCTGATGGTACCCCGATCGCAAGTCTATCTTCGAGAACACCCTCGCGTCGCTCAACTGATCAAAAAGGTCATCAATCTTGGACAAAGGATGCCTGTTCTTGATAGTGAGGTTGTTGAGCGCTCGGTAGTCGATACACATCCGTATCATACCTTCCTTCTTCGGGACAAACCGGACTGGCGTACCCCAAGACTAAGAACTGGATCTGATAAAGCCCTTGTCCTACAGCTCGTCGACTTGCTTCTTCAGCTCCTCCAACTCGCTGTTGTTGATCCGATAGACATGCTGAGAAATAGGCTCAGCGTCCGGCATCAAGTCTATCGAGAACTCAACATCTCTGTCCGGTGGCATACCCGACAATTCCTCGACGAAGACATCCAAGAACTCTGCAATAAATGGATACAGCAACTCCTGCCCCGCCAACAAGGCTCCACAGAATCCATCTCTCGGCTCCGCTGCTCCTCTGATAAACTGAACCTCTGGCCCTCCTGGCGGACTAAACAACACTCTGCCTGCTCTACAATCTATGCTAGCATGGTGCCTGCTCAACCAATCCATACCAAGTACCACATCGTAGCTCGAAAGTGGCATTACGAGCAAGCACGCACTCAAATCCCGGCCTTCCAGAGTGACTCTCCGTCCCTTGCAAACATTATTAACCAGGATAATGCCTTCCCGGTCATAATCTTGCAAGTCCTACCCAGATATTCAGCAATAATATTGTGCCTAAGTGCAAAAGAAACTAACACAAAACTGTGCGTAGCACCTAAATCAAACAACGCTAAGGCAGGAAAAGAATCAAGAAGAACCGAACCTGCAACAACATCTGCGACTGGCTCGATCTCCGCGGCTGCAAGAGCAAAAGCCCTGCCCTGAACACCCTGCTGCTGGTGGTGCTGAGCAAACCGCTGCTGCTGGGTCGGAAGTGGACCCCTCGGCTGCACTGCAGGTACTCTTGTCGGTGCCCCCTGAGCTACTACCGCCCCACGGGCCACCCTACGAGGGTTCGTAGGACAATCTCTCAACTGATGTCCGATGGTACCACAATAGAGGCACACACCCAGCCTCTTCTGGCAGACCTCCCAGATGTGACTAGGCTTCTTGCAGAAGTTGCAAGGAGCCCCATGCTGTGCCCGCCTCTGCTGGGTGTGTTGTACCTGCTGAACTGGCGCTCTAGCCTGAACCTGAGGGCGCTTAGCAGCCCTCGCGCTGCTAGTAGCCCCCGAAAAAAGATCGCGATCCCTCTTGGACTTCAAGCCCCACTCCTGCTCTACCTTGCGGGCCTCCGCATAGATCTGGGTATAAGTCTCATAAAAGGAGGAAATGAGGATCTTGATATCCCAGGTCAGCCCCTTCCTGAAACGGCTCGCCTTGATCTTCGGATCTCGAACCATGTACTCCGTATATCGGCTCAGACGGTCGAACTCTACGACGTACTCCTCCACAGATAAACTGTCCTGCTGCAGATCCTGGAACTGCCTCACCAGGTCGATCTTGTCTGTAGGAGAAAAGAACTTCTCCTTGAAGAGAAGCTTGAACTCTGCCCAAGTATGGCCCTCTCCAGCTAGGGCTGGCTCGTTCCTGAACCAGGTACGTGTAATGTCTAGCAACTGTAAACCTACCCCCTCGACCTTCAGGTCGTCTGCGAGGCGGGAGGCCCTCATCTGCCGTTCGATATCCTCGAGCCAATCATCGGCATAGACCACACCTTCGGTCCCGCTAAAGTCACGGGGCTCAAGCTTCTTGAAGTCCTGGATATCTCCGTACCTCGGACGCGTCCCATGATACGGAGCCCTCTGCTCCACGGCTGAATGGGCCAACTGATGGGCATCCTCCATGCCCTGACGTATCGCGTCTGTCTGCCTCTGCTGAGCCTCGGCTTGGTCTCTCTGAGTCTCCAGCATCTGCTGGAAGAAAGTAAGCATCTGCCCCACGTCTATAGGCAGAGGAGGTGGAGGTGGAAGTACGTCTGCAACTGGCGGAGGAATCCACTGTGCAGGAGGAGAAAGAGCGCGCATATCAACTACTGGTACTGCGGCCGAAATAGTCGTAGCAACCCCGGGGTCAGCCCTCAAAACTGGCAGAGGAGTGCCCCCAAAAGCTGCTGCCGATACCCCGACTGCAACAGGAGTGTCTGGATCAGGTCCGCGAGTCATAGCAGACCTCTCCACGTCTGCGGACTCAGGATGCTGGGACCTGGTCTGTACCATCCTGAAGGTAGAATAAAAGAAGGAAATCAATATGGCACATGAAATATTATATCAAGGAGGACAATTATAATGCAAAAATTAATATCAAAGGGACAGTTAAAAGATCAGCAAGTAGAAGTTTTCCTATTTTGTGATTGAGTAACATAGCCTATAGCCTATCCTAAATACGTATCGCAGGCTCGTAAAAACACTCTAAGTCGAGTGCCACTACGACATCGCACTAATTACGACTTTCGACCTGCATGGGCCACCACTAAAAATGTGTCACAATCCGCACCCTAGGTAGGGGCACAAGTGCGTGACAACGCCCAGCCTACACCGTAAAAACGGCATAGAACGCTGTAGGTCTACTAGCCAACAACAGTATATAATAACCTGTCATCTCCGCACGGAGAAATATAATATGAAATACTGATAAACTCAATCACAATCTAGAAGAAAGAATCATGGCACGAAAAATCAGATAGATAAAAACTACAGTACAATATCCAGCTCAACAACGAGAGAGAGACACAAGTAATATAGTTATACAATCCCAAAATATAAAAATATATGCATAAGTAGCAAGCTGGAGACAAGGTCCAGTCCAAACGACTCTAACTAAACAATAGGTAAAGTCTCGTCAGGCGGAGCTAAGCCTGTTGAGCCAAGGTCTCCAAGTCTAAGCCCACGTTATCCGGACCGTAGTAGGTACAGTAGTCCTCCTCATCAGCATCTGTAATATTTTGTCAACATATCCAGTCAGGATGGAACGAGTACAATCAACTAACAACAGTTCACAAGATATGACAAAAACTATAAGACTGTAAATAGAGAGTATATACAAGAAATCATGGAATGTACATGTGAGTATCATGGTATGGTAAGCCGTAAATCTAGAGCTAGAATAAGGCAAGTAAAACTGATCATGGCATGTACAAGAATCAAGAATCATCTATCTAGGTGTGTGAGTACTAGCTTTGATATGTGGCCGGCTTGGGTCTGCACAAGGTCTAATGATCTAGCCAATCATACGTGGAGTGTAGGATTAGCATCCACAAGGTCTACAAGAATAAACAAGGCGGATAATGACCACACACCTATACGAGTACTCCCCGTCTTCGACTGGTAGAGTGGATCCAAACAAGGAACGTCACGACGTAGGATTCTACGAGAAGGGAGCAAGTCTTCTCGAGAATCAGCGTCCATATATTGCACAAGAACTACAAGAGGACTTGCACAAGACATACCAAGATAACAAGGAATAACTTCTCATGTCGGGATCCATGAATACCAATCCGTGTGACCAATGTGTCGAGAACAAGCATATCTACACTAATTACATGAATTATAACAATTATCGTAAATTGGAAAAGTATCAGAGAATGTACTCGCCTGTAATGTGATGGATAAGTCGACTGAGTCCAAGAACAGTGCCTCGAGGACCTATAGATAGAATACTGTATCAATATAATGGTTTGGAAGTAAAATTAAGTCATACTGAGTCAAACTAGATCAAGACACGTCAAAACTAAGTAAATCTAGGTCAAACAAGGTCAAACTAGATTGTACATGGTCAATCAAAGTCATATTAGGCCTAACCAGGTCAGACTGGGTCAATGCAAGTCAAACAGAATTAAACTAGGTCGATTTAAGTCAACGGTTGGCTTACAGTTGACTTTTGGTCAACTGGTCAACTCTGGTCATCCCTAGGTCAACTCTAGGTCAACTTTAGGTCAAACTTGGCTAACGTTGACTAACAGTTGACTTTGGGTCAACTGGTCAAGTTTGGTCAAGTTCTAGTAAATTTTAGGCTTCGGTGGACCTTCGGTTGACTTTTGGTCAAAATAGTCAACCGTGGTCAACCAAGGTCAAAGCAAGTCCAAGTCCACTATTCCTAACCATTACCAACCATAATATCCTAATTTTAGCTATATCTTACAGTATTAAACTCATATGTTGAGAAATAGGTATTATCCCTACTTATCCCATTTACCCTTCTACTCTAGTACTAAGGCAAGTAGCTTTACCTTAGGAGTTTCACTCCCGGCTTCCTAGGGTAGTAGGATACTAGCCTACACTATCATTACCTACCAAGCTTCCTTGGTAAAGTGGACATCCAGTCCATCTTACGGTCCATGTTGTCGATTTACCCGTTATCTTGAGTATCGATGATACTCAATGATATCGTGTGATACCATCCTCTTAATCCCACACGAAACTCCGATTTTTACTTAGGAGCCTACCCACAAAATCTAATTCACATATTTAAGTCTCATCTCAAATTTGGACGCATTCCGACACTCGGAACTCAAAATCCTCCTCTCACTCACTATCCTACAAATTTCCTAATTCACTCACACTCATTCAAAACTCACTCTACACATTCACTCATAGGACTAGTTGGGGGGTTATCTTTGGGAGTATATATATAGGTATGGGTTTAGGGGGGTTAAAGGACTAAAGGGGGGCTATGGCATGCTGCCATAGCTTCTACTGCTGCTGCTATTACTGCTGCTATGCTACTGCTATTGCTGCTGCTATGCTGCTATTTTTGCTGCTGCGATGGGGGGGGGGGGGACAGCAGCCCCAACTCCCCCCTAGCTGTTGTGGTTTTCCTTCTCCCTTCCCTCTCTAACTCCTCTCTAATTCTCTCCTTCTCTAGTTCTCTCCCTCTCTAATTCACCCTCTAGTCTCTTCATCTCTTCCACTCTAATTCCTCTCTTAAACTCTTACTCACACACACACACACACACATACATATATATATATATATATATATATATATATATATATATAATATATATAGATAGACATACACACATACACATCTACATATATATATATATATATATAGACACTCATACACACATTCATATCTATATACACATATATATAGACACACACACACATACATATCCATATATATATAGACACACACACACACATATGGATATTTATATATATGGACACACACACACACTCACACACATGGACACACATATATATGGACACACACACACACACATATATATATATATGGACACACACACATAAATATATAAATATATATATAATTATATGGACACACAAACACAAGGACACAAACACTAATCCTAGTCCTCCTAGGAGTCTCCCATAGGCCTCTAATCTCTACATAAAGGGACACAACCATGGATAATCCCTATGGGTTCCAAAACCAAGTAAAATTAATGGAAAAAAGATTTAGAGAATAGGTAATTACCAATTAGGAGTGAATCCTAATGAAACTCTCTCCGATACGAAGATTCTAGAAGAATGGACACTTCCCCCTTGCACTTTTCTCCCAAACTTTGGTAGCTCCCTCCCTTGATGGTGTAGAGGATCTATGGAAGAAATTTGGGGGAAAATGGAATATTTTGAGATCAAAACTCAAATCTAGGTCTAGGTTTTTGGGAAAAACTCAAAATTAGGGAAGAACTTGAGTGGAGAAGAAGTAAATGAAGTAGAAGGGTCCTCCCATGGTGGCCGGCCATGTACGGGGGTTTGGGGGCATTTGGCTAATGTCCAAAATGCCCTCCAAACCTCCTTTAGGCCAAAATTTGACTTAAGAATTTTTCGGAGTTGGAACGACCAAGTTAAAATCTACAAATTGACCGATTAATTTAGGGGAAAATGTCTAAAGCTACCAGACTAATTTATGGAATTTTATGGTCCATGTCTAACTAAAGTTTGGGTCCTGATCCGAGTCTAAGCTACCCCATGTCTCCGATACAAGTCGGAATGAGCTGAAATTCGAACCCGACTCTAAAAATCCCCAAATAACAATAAAACTAAATAAAAATTTCTAAAATTCCCAAAAATACAAAATGACCATTTTATCCCTATTTATGAAAAGTGGGAGTGATATCCGACGTGCCCTACTCGACCGTACCCGAAGCATGCTCAACTTTTCATTAGACATTCGTTAGCCACGTGCCCCACCTTGTGGCAATGATTGCAAACTACACGGTTCCTCCCCTGGTTGTCGCCTCTGTTGCCGTGGTTTGGACGCTTATGCTCATTGTTATCTTTTGCGTTGTCATGGCGCTTGTTATTGTAGGTATGAACAGTGTCTGTAGCGACCATGGGTATTGAGGCTCGAGACGAATGGCATGGTTGAGTGACTCGTCTATTTTTTGATACTCGGGCACCGTCACATGAGCAGAAATGGATGGCCTCAGGCCTACTTCGAATCTCCGTGCTCGACTTACCGCCATTGGCAGGTAGACACCCGTAAATCGAGCCAACTTGTTAAATTCTGTAGTATACTCGTGTATCATCATATTTTCCTGTTTCAGCTGTATGAACTCATTCTCCTTCGCCTGGCGGATCATCGCAGGTAAGTACTCGACTTCGAAGGACTTGCGGAATGTAGTCCAGGAGATCAGCGCAGTAGAATCATTGCGACGGATAGCTTGCTTTTGTACCGTCCACCAGTCGTGCGCGTTCAATCGAATCTAAAGTTGAGCACAAGCAACTTTCTTGACCTCATCGATGCCGAGGAGCTCGAAGTTGTCCTCGATCTCTTCTAACCAGTGATCGTAAGGGAAGGATCTTCGGTGCTGGAGAAGGAAGTGAGAAATGGCTTCTTGACGTTGGTATAGTCAAATGTGTTATTCTTTGGCGGCGCAAGCTGAGACGAAGGCTCCCCGGGTGCGACTTCAATGGGTCGATTCATGGTTTTGATAGTACGGGTTACAGAGTCCCTGTTGGTCACGACCATTTGCACGAACTGTCGTAGTGTATCAAGTTGCCCTTACTGTATCTTAAATTGTGCTTCGAACCGGGCTTCAAATTGGGCCTATCGCCTTTCGGACTGCAGGCATAGCTCCTCGCTTTCTTGTTCGAATGTTACGGCCTATTTCTGCTGCATTTTCAGCGTATGTCGCATCCGCTCCATAGGATTGCCGGAAGGTCCGGCTTCGGCAGGCATCCTCCCCGTTGGGTTGACGGAAGGCTCAACTTCGGAACTACTCGAGCCGTTGGAAGCGCTTGCCTTGCCCTCGACCCAAGGTTCTGCAACTCCTGGAGAAAAAGACAACTCTCGTTAGTTTCATAAAAATGTCCGGGGTTCAGCATATGAAACAACTCATGTCATCGACACGAGGTCAACGGTTCGAGAATAGAGACTCGAGACTGGAGGCCAAGGATGTAAAGTTGTCCTCTGATGCCGTTATGTCACGTCCCAATTCCGAAGAATCGATAGTCGACCCCGGACGTGATACCGTGCGAACCTAGGTTACGAACGCACAACGCATAATCATAAGGTAATCCAAAACACAACATCTAAGAGAGAAAGCGCAGACGAAATTAAACAACACATTGAGACAGCGAAACTTCAATTTTTATTGATAATAGACATCATTTATAGACTCCATTACAATTGTGCTATACGGGCTTTACAATATGACTTGATTACAAATGGAGTGCAGGTGAGATAGCTGTTCCATACATACATCCCTTATTTACAACAAAAGTATTCCAGCTACCTGGATTCGAGGGAGGCTGAGACATGTTCCTTGGACTGTTGCAGAGAATCTTCAAAAGTGATGCAACGAGAGTCTTTGACGCGCAGTCGAAGCTTCAAAACACGAACGTCGCCTTGGTCAATTGGCACATTCTCCTTGATTTCTATCACCTGCAAAGAGCGAGGGTCAGTACGATCACATGTACTGGCGAGTGGCTAATTAAATCTAAGCTTTGCATTTGTTTCAAGCAGTTTTATAAAACATGTTAGCTTATTTGGTGATCTTTCTAACCATCCTGTTCGATTTACATGTTAATATATTTTTAAGCAAGCATATGAAATTGTATACATTGAGCAGTTATCACATTCATCTCGTGTCACGTATGTTAGTTCAAGCAGTAAAAGGGTGTGAAGGTTACTGGCAATGTCAAGCCATCATGGACTATAGCTGGGTTAGACGGTGACCCTTTCACGGCGGGTAGCGAGCCCTGTGCGAAAGTTCCCGAATCACCCGCACCAGTCCTACTAGCACTCGCTATACTCGTTTCTCCTTGGCCGAATCGGTTTATTGGCCTAGGCAACCGTTCGAGGAAACTGTACCTTGTGCACAAGTTGTCCAATGACCCTTTTTATAGATCTTGAAATAATTCTCTCTTTCTAGAACCTTATGTTTTCTCTTTTTGGTGTAAAACTTACATTTTCTGAGTAAATTACTCAAATTGATACAGTTATTTCGAGTTGCCTTTAGCAAGTGTTTCATAAAGAATCGTGCCTCAATTCATTGATTCTACACTATAGCGACAAGAATTATCTTCGTGTTTCATGATTGATTTTGAAATAGTAGGTCGAGACGAAGGAGGTCAGCCACTCACCTTAGTCTTTTCTTCAGGCGAGGGACTGGTTGGCTGCACTTAGACATTGCTTACGCGATCACCTGCAATCGCATACGCAACTGATTAGAACCCTATGTTATTCAAGGAATTTGATACGAATACGAAGTTCGAAAATGCAAGCCATAAAAACCATCGAAAATATTCACGAAAATGCATTCACGAAAACCAAAGCCGAAGCAAGTACGACATGAAAAGCAGATCAACGGGAGGTCTTTTCTGACTCAGTCGCAGAGCCAATCGATCCTCGAGGCACAACCCGCTGAATATGGGACTTGATTTAGAATAAGTCTTTCCATAACAAGAAAATGATCTTAATTCAATCGTTTTCGTTCGACCGATTCAATCGATCCCGATATCTCGGTCCCGACTGAATCGGTAGCGATAGTGTTTCTTTCTCGTGCACCCCATGGAAGAAAATGGGACACGATATAGGGACGGGGTACTACAGCCGAGGCCTTAACTTTGACAACTTAGTCAACATTGAAGCTTCTAACAATACGACAAATCTTCATGGTGGGGCTGGGGGTTGTGAAAGTGGAAGAAGTATAATATTCAATATGGACCAATCAGCCATTTCAGCAGCTTGTGGATGTCTCGATGTATCTAGAAACGTAAAATGATCATCCCTACAATCAACTATTATTTTCTGCAAACTATTACAATTATTTGTAATAAATATATAATAGAAATTGTTCACAAGTTTAATTATTGGGACACGTACAAAATATTTAGATGACTTATTAGGTTTTTTTAAAGAAAAATTTCATAATATGACCTATTTAATTATTCTAATGAAGATATTTAATGATCAAAATTTATTAATGGTTTAATAGACTTATAAAGCTCAACATTTATTACTGGTTTAAATTTAGACTTAGACTCAGATTTGGATTAACTTCTGACTCGTCTATGACAGACTCAGTAGGTTTCACTAATGAATTTTTTATGTATATAGGTACACTGTTAGCAACAGTTTTTAGTTCATTTCTATTGGAAAAAATTTCAAACATCTTTTTTATTTCAGCAAGCATCTTATCATATACATGATCGATTATCGCACAAAGTTGTTGCTATGAATTTTGTGTAGACATTCTTGAACTATTTATAAACCAGGGTTTGACTTTGATACCAATTTGACGTGGAACGAAGACCCAAAAATAAATTATTAATATAAAATTAGAAATTTGAGAAGATTTGGACGCGGAAGCTTTAATTTAAGATTGAAAAATAACTATTATAAATTTATCACAAAAAATATAACAGAAATTAAAAATAATAATTAGGATTACCATTGGAGATCGAAAGCGTCGAAAGCGTCAACGTCGAAAGCAGAGAAGCACGTTGATAGAGAGATCCACTTTTAGATTTTGGCATCGCACCATATAAACTCAAAATAGATTTCTTATTCTCATTTCTTCGATCCATAACTTATGAAATTACAAACTATTTATAATCTACAAAACAATCAAATAAGATAAACTAAATCTCTAAGTTCTTATCCATAAGATAACTCAACTCTAACCAACCACAACCAACTCAAGAGATGAAATTATCTCTATTTTGGTTTATCCAAACAAACAAACTAAAGCATCTAAAATACCTAAAAATTTCAAGTGGCTCTCAATCACCGATGGTCGCATCAAATTTGGACTGGGCACCAAGCTCACACCAAGGGCCAGCCTATTAATAAATTCGACAAGACTTCGAACTTAAACAAACTCCTGTGCTTAGGACAACCCTTCAGATCTGGCGTGACCTGCAAGATATCGGAGTCGCGGATGACCTCCCAAAATATAAAGAAACAACTCACAAATGTAACACCCAGTTTTCCAGATGAGGGTAATTTTGAAATTTTGTAATTATAATTATTATTTATTGATAATTATTTCATATTATGATTTTTGGTGATTTTTAATTATTTTTAAACTATTTAAAATTATGACTTGTGATTTTGACATTTTACTATTGTTTGGTTTTAATTTCGAGAAATTTGTCACCTCCAGTTTTCAGGAACAGGGGTATTTTTATTATTTTATATTTTTGAAATATTTTTGAAATTTATTTTATTATTTATGATATTGTTTTGAGATTATTTGAGTCGGGTTCGAATTTCAGCTCAATCCGACTTAAAACGGGGACCCGGGGGTAGTGTTGACTCTAGTGGGACCCACAAACTAGTTAGGCATGGCCCACATAATATTAATTTTAGTCCACATGATAGAAATATTTTAGTTAGAGGTTAGACTAATTATTATGGATAAGGTTAGTGTGATTAGAGACTTTAGAATGACTAATTTAGCCCCAACCAATTAGCCCTTTCCTAATACTCATAGAATAGGTTAGTAGGAGCTTTTGGACTTTTCCTAATAGGACAAAACCACCTTTATGGCCAGCCACAATAAGGATAGGGTTGAGCCTCCCATTTGTCATTATCCATCTATTTTTCTCTCTCTTGTTCTTCTCCAAATTCCTAGAGACCAATTCCTGGCAATTTCTCCACCAAATCCTTCCATTTCACCACCAAATCTTCTTCTTTCCTTCTCCATTCTAGCCAAGGAGGAAGCTACCCAAGTTTGGGAGGATTCGGAGCTCGTTCGTGTCCTTTTAGAATCTCTACGTGTCGGTGTCGCTCCGGGAAGGTTTTTCTTCGATTCGATCTACCGGGAGGTATAAATCCTTTCTTCTTTTCATTTTCTCATGCATATAGATCTATTTTGAACCCATAGGAATGACCCCCATGGCTGTATCTCTATTTGTGTCCATTTGGAGGTCATAGGAGTGTCCTTTGTGTTGTGGATGTGTTCATGTTACATATATAGATTTATATATATATTGTAATGAGAGTGTATCTATATTTATATATGTAATAAATGGTTCATGATGATTATATAATCAAGTTTGTGAGTGTGGTTTCTCATATTATTATTGCTATTATTGTTGTGGATAATTAGGATATATATTGTGTATTATTTTGGCTCAAACTATCTAAATCCGTCATAATTTTTATCCACGTTTTTAATTTCAGCCCTAACTTAGAAATGTCATAACTTCTAGCTCAAAGCTCGGTTTAATCTACCGTTTTTTTTAAAAGAAGCAAATTGAAGTTAGCTTTCCAAAAACATGTAATAATAGGCCTAATTCTTTCTGTAACTTTCTAAAGAATTATTTGAGTGTCAGTTATACGAAAGACAAATGCGTTCTCGGTGTTTTTGCGATTCTGGGAGTTTTCGGAAACGAAAACACGATCCGTTTAAAGTTTCTGAAAGCTAACACATAGATCTATAACATATTTTAATCCTAGATTTTAATTTATGCTGAGATGGTACAGTATTGATTATTAGTAGGAGTTACTATTCGGCATATGCATTTTGTGTATCCTTGTGTGTAATATAATATTCTATTTAATTTTAACCCATGTTAATGTATATACATTATGTAATTAAATAGAGAATGCAAGCAGGAGTAAATGGTTAAATAAATGATATACGAGGTGTAAGTATTCTATCTAATGTAAGCATGTATAAGTATGGCTTGTAATGAATATGTAGGTTCCATAGTATGTAATGTATGGTACATATAGTAGTACAAGAGAATAAATGAATGATGAATGAATGAAAGCATGAATGTAATGTAATAATAGATGTAATATATGAAATATACAAGTTAATGAGATGTAATAATCTATGTTAACACAAATCCTATATTACCTCATGTACCCCCTTACACTATGTTGACACTATCATACTTGACACATTGTTCACTTACACTTTGACACTCTTTGATATGTATACACTATGTATGCCCATTTAACCCTCACTTGCCCCTTTGCCATGTTCACATACACACACATAGCCTCTTAAATAAGTATTTATGAATATAGTTAACTTAGCTATGTATGTATATTATATATATGTTAGCATATTGTGTTGTAATATATAAGTTTATATAACCATTTGAAATGCCATAATTATAGACCTAATGTTGAATACCAATATATGCATGTGTATATATGTGTAGACATATATAGTTTAAAGTAATAGATTACCTAGTGTATATCCAATGTGAATTCTTGCCTATTTGAGTATTGAATAATTGCATACTATATAGAGTTGGGTGTATGTTGGCTTGTATAGCCTTGTATTGATGTGTGCTTGCTAGGATAGTCTTGGTTAGGCCTAGTAAGACTTGCTGGATTAGAACATGACCTAGTTTGACCTAGTTTGACTAGTACAGTTGACCAGAGTTGACCAAGGGTTGACTTTGGCCTAGTTTGACCTAGATTTATGTAGAATGCATTGTAGTGCTTTATATTACCCTTCTGGACTCATAGTGACTTGTACTGTTCTATAGGAGATAGACACCACTCCTCGGACAGTATATTCTCTTCAGATACTCAGGTTATCAGGCGAGTACATTCTCTGACCGTTTCATACTTGTATGGATTTACATTCTTGCTCTAGATTACTGTACTTGATGCTGACACGACTGTTATCACAGATTGGTACTATATGGATCTTCTTTTGAGATGTTATCTCCTTGTATTCACCAAATACAAATTGTGATGTGCGTTTCACTTCCATATTGTATTTATTGAATATCCATATCCTTGTATACTCATTGTGCATATTGTACTCTCATTATCACATGAGCCCCAGGGATAAACCATTGTAAACTATTGTAAAATATTGTACATCCATTGTATAACATTGTACACTATTGTATAAGATAACGTAACTGGAGTAGATCCTTGTGTATTGATTGGGGAGGGAGAGTAGAATTGGTTATGTACTCAAATCCTATTGTACAACATTGTATAACTATTGTATATGTCTATTGTATACCTACGTACAATGGAGTTACCATTGTATTGTCCTAGCCTGTTTACATAACCAGATTGTACTCTAAATCACATATTCCTTACAGTTCTTACTTATCATATTTAGATATTTCCTGTTATCAAATCCCTACTGTTTTTCATATATCTTCTTCTTTCAGCGTTTCATGTACTTTACTCTATTGTATGCTTTATATTTCCTAACTCGATATGAACTGCGTGAGATGTTTTGTGCTCGCTCCTGTCCTGACTGGACCTGTTGAAAATATTACAGAGGATGAGGATGAGGCCTGCATAGACACTTACTATGGGACAGCTGTAGATGACATGTGTGACCCAGATTTCCAGCCTGATCCACTAGCTTAGAGATAGAGGCTCCCTAGTCTAGGTTTACTATTTCTGTCTTCTGAGATCTGATTGTATATATTCTTTCTTTATCTGTATTAGAGACTTGTATTTGAGTTGGATGTTCTGTTTTGTATGGCAGTAGACACTTAGACTCTTTCTCTCTGATTGTATCCTGTGGATCGTTTTATTCCAGTATCTATCTATCTTTTATTTTTATTATTCTGCCTTAGATGTGATTGAGACTGTATATGGTTATGTCACCTCCATTCGGAGTGTATATACTGTACAGGTACCTTTATATTGTTAGATGATTGACCTAGGATAGCGTTCTACCGTCGACACTGCGGCGTAGGCTGGGCGTTGTTATGTTCTCGTACCCTCACATTGGGTGCAGGTCGTGACACATTTTTAGTGGTGGCCCATGCAGGTCGAGTTTATGTAGTGGTATTCGAACTAGAGTATCACTACAGCCTGCAGTAGGATTAGGATATTTTTGGAGGTACTCAATCACATTAGGAAAAACTCTTAATCCGATTTCTTTTGTCTAAAATTATTGCTTATCGACTTCCCTTGAATATAAACTGTTCTCCTTGAATTTTTGCTTCATTCTCAGAAAGTGCTTCTTGTTTTGATCTGTCTTCATGATGGTTATGAAGACACGATCTCATCGCTTCGGTTCGAGGGATACTATCGAGAGGCTGGCCACCTCTCGTCCTGTTCATCAGGGCCTCGAGACCGCAGCTTCTGTTGTGCCGACTTAGGTTGGCGTTTCTGCTACATTGGAGGTGCACCTTCGTCTATACAGAGACTTTTCCCTTCATTTCCGATTTCTTTCAGCAGCAACGATTCGTGCAGCATCAGCAGCAGAGATTTGTGCAGTATCAGCATCAGGCTGGAGGAAACCAGCAGGGTGAGCTATCGTCATGACAGTCGAGGATGCACAGACCGTTGGAGATCTTGCTGCAAGTTCCGTTCTTCTCAATTCCATTTCCGTAATTGTCTTTTATAATTACCTTGAAATCCGATTCCATCTGTTCCTTGTTGATTGATTTATTTTTGTCATGTTACTCTTTTATTGTGTTTGTTTTTTTTTCTTCTGAGAAAATCATATGGGCTAAGTCGCCTAAATTATGGGATCTAGAATCCTCGATAGTCGTGTTAGTTGGCATAGTGAGGACATGTAGTCAGATTTTGGATGTATTCTCGGGTATGGGAATTTAAGGTTTTCGCCGTCGCATGCGGCAGTGCAAAAATTTTAAATACCATGAACCTAGAGGTACGTACCTTAGTCAAGGACTCTGTGATTATTGTAGCCTTGCTCACTAGCATGATGAAGACTCTGGACAACATGATTTTGGACAGACGCATATGATTAACAGATTGTATCTTGAGAAGGTTTAAACATCATACCATTTTGATTGTTATAAATGACTTAGGAGTAGGGATATTTAGTTTTGTAGAGCTTATTCATAGGTAGTTCCTTCATAGTGTAATGGTATGATGACTTGTAGAGTGTCTGTACCCTAGAGGTGATAGTTAGCATTGGTGTTAGAATAGTAACCCATTGCAGATAATTCTCCTGTTATCTATAATACCAACCAGTTACATATAGGATGTTAGTATGCCTTACATCCTTGATGATTATTACTACCTTCCCTTACCTTTTCTAATGAGGCACCCATGACCAGAGCCTGCCTTTGAGTATAGTTGTAGTTTCACCTAAGACCGAGAGGTCTGTTTCCATAGATAGATTGCAGATGATATTGGCATATGGGATATAGGTTAGTTGGTATCTATAGGCCATTGTTGTATAGGGTTATAAACATGTTGTTTAGCCTATACTTGGTTCAGTTTTCCATTTTAGTTAAGTTCTCTTCGTATTGAGTTCCTTTGTGTTGATCACCTTTATAGGCAGTGTGCAGACCCTTCACTAGATACCATGTCCCCTTGATTCAGACCATTCATCCTTAGCATACTTCTAAGCATTGTTTCAGACCCTTATAAGTTTAGTCTGCCTTAACCCTTGGTTGATCAGTCATGTATATATATAGATGATATACTTAGGATATATGTGATGGGTTGTTGTTCTTGAGCATATATATATATATATATGTGGTATTTGGTATTCATGTGCTTAGCTTGTAGGTATTTAGTTATAGGTGACTTGATAGGATTGGGAAGTTAAGAGCTAGTCTATTATAGAGTTTCTCTTTTGCTAAATTCTAGTTGCCAACACCTAAATAGCTAGCATACGTAAAACCCTAAGAAGTTGACCAGTTGATGACAAAGTACTTGGATGTTGAGAAATTGACTAGTGATTGACCCTTGACTATGTTTGACCTAGAAGGGGGTGCGATCATCTTAATTTCGAGGACGAAATTTTTATAAGGTGGGTAGGATTGTAACACCCAGTTTTCCAGATGAGGGTAATTTTGAAATTTTGTAATTATAATTATTATTTATTGATAATTATTTCATATTATGATTTTTGGTGATTTTTAATCATTTTTAAACTATTTAAAATTATGACTTGTGATTTTGACATTTTACTATTGTTTGGTTTTAATTTCGAGAAATTTGTCACCCCAAGTTTTCAGGAGCAGGGATATTTTTGTTATTTTATATTTTTTAAATATTTTTGAAATTTATTTTATTATTTATGATATTGTTTTGGGATTATTTGAGTCGGGTTCGAATTTCAGCTCAATCCGACTTGAAACGGGGACCCGGGGGTAGTGTTGACTCTAGTGGGACCCACAAACTAGTTAGGCATGGCCCACATGATATTAATTTTAGTCCACATGATAGAAATATTTTAGTTAGAGGTTAGACTAATTATTATGGATAAGGTTAGTGTGATTAGAGACTTTAGAATGACTAATTTAGCCCCAACCAATTAGCCCTTTCCTAATACTCATAGAATAGGTTAGTAGGGGCTTTTGGACTTTTCCTAATAGGACAAAACCATCTTTATGGCCAGCCACAAAAAGGATAGGGTTGAGCCTCCCATTTGTCATTATCCATCTATTTTTCTCTCTCTTGTTCTTCCCCAAATTCCTAGAGAGCAATTCCTAGCAATTTCTCTACCAAATCCTTTCATTTCACCATCAAATCTTCTTCTTTCCTTCTCCATTCTAGCCAAGGAGGAAGCTACCCAAGTTTGGGAGGATTCGGAGCTCGTTCGTGTCCTTTTGGAATCTCTACGTGTCGGTGTCGCTCCGGGAAGGTTTTTCTTCGATTCGATCTACCGGGAGGTATAAATCCCTTCTCCTTTTCATTTTTTCATGCATATAGATCTATTTTGAACCCATAGGAATGACCCCCATGGTTGTATCTCCATTTGTGTCCATTTTGTGTCCATTTGGAGGTCTTAGGAGTGTCCTTTGTATTGTGGATGTGTTCATGTTACATATATAGATTTATATATATATATTGTAATGAGAGTGTATCTATATTTATATATGTAATAAATGGTTCATGATGATTATATAATCAATTTTGTGAGTGTGGTTCCTCATATTATTATTGCTATTATTGTTGTGGATAATTAGGATATATATTGTGTATTCTTTTGGCTCAAACTATCTAAATCCGTCATGATTTTTATCCACGTTTTTAATTTCAGCCCTAACTTAGAAATGTAATAACTTCTAGCTCAAAGCTCGGTTTAATCTCCCTTTTTTTTAAAAGAAGCGTATTGAAGTTAACTTTCCAAAAAAATATAATAATAGGCCTAATTCTTTCTGTAACTTTCTGGAGAATTATTTGAGTGTCAGCTATACGAAAGACAAACGCGTTCTCGGTGTTTTTGCGATTCCGGGAGTTTTCGGAAACGAAAACGCGATCCGTTTGAAGTTTCGGAAAGCTAACACATAGATCTATAAGATATTTTAAGCCTAGATTTTAATTCATGCTGAGATGGTACAGTATTGATTATTAGTAGGAGTTACTATTCGGCATATGCATTTTGTGTATCCTTGTGTATAATATAATGTTCTATTTGATTTTAACCCATGTTAATGTATATACATTATGTAATTAATAGAGAATACAAGCATGAGTAAATGGTTAAATAAATGATGTACGAGATGTAAGTATTCTATCTAATGTAAGCATGTATAAGTATGGCTTGTAATGAATATGTAGGTTCCATAGTATGTAATGTATGGTACATATAGTAGTGCAAGAGAATAAATGAATGATGAATGAATGAAAGCATGAATGTAATGTAATAATAGATGTAATATGTGAAATATATAAGTTAATGAGATGTAATAATCTATGTTAACACAAATCCTATATTACCTCATGTACCCCCTTACACTATGTTGACACTATCACACTTGACACATTGTTCACTTACACTTTGACACTCTTTGATATGTATACACTATGTATGCCCATTTAACCCTCACTTGCCCCTTTGCCATGTTCACATACACACACATAGCCTCTTAAATAAGTATTTATGAATATAGTTAACTTAGCTATGTATGTATATTATATATATGTTAGCATATTGTGTTGTAATATATAAGTTTATATAACTATTTTAAATGCCATAATTATAGACCTAATGTTGAATACCAATATATGCATGTGTATATATGTGTAGACATATATAGTTTAAAGTAATAGATTACCTAGTGTATATCCAATGTGAATTCTTGCCTATTTGAGTATTGAATAATTGCATGCTATATAGAGTTGGATGTATGTTGGCTTGTATAGCCTTGTATTGATGTGTGCTTGCTAGGATAGTCTTGGTTAGGTCTAGTAAGACTTGCTGGGTTAGGACATGACCTAGTTTGACCTAGTTTGACTAGTGTAGTTGACCAGAGTTGACCAAGGGTTGACTTTGGCCTAGTTTGACCTAGATTCATGTAGAATGCATTGTAGTACTTTATATTACCCTTCTGGACTCATAGTGACTTGTACTGTTCTATAGGAGACAGACACCACTCCTCGGACAGTATATTCTCTTCAGACACTCAGGTTATCAGGCGAGTACATTCTCTGACCGTTTCATACTTGTATGGATTTACATTCTTGCTCTAGATTACTGTACTTGATGCTGACACGACTGTTATCACGGATTGGTACTATATGGATCTTCTTTTGAGATGTTATCTCCTTGTATTCACTAAATACAAATTGTGATGTGCGTTTCACTTCCATATTGTATTTATTGAATATCCATATCTTTGTATACTCATTGTGCATATTATACTCTCATTATCACATGAGCCCCAGGGATAAACTATTATACACTATTGTATAATATTGTACATCCATTGTATAACATTGTACACTATTGTATAAGATAACGTAACTGGAGTAGATCCTTGTGTATTGATTGGGGAGGGGGAGTAGAATTGGTTATGTACTCAAATCCTATTGTACAACATTGTATAACTATTATATATGTCTATTGTATACCCACGTACAATGGAGTTACCATTGCATTGTCCTAGCCCATTTACATAACCAGATTGTACTCTAAATCACATGTTCCTTACAGTTCTTACTTATCATATTTAGATATTTCCTATTATCAAATCCCTACTATTTTTTATATATCTTTTTCTTTCAGCATTTCATGTACTTTACTCTATTGTATGCTTTATATTTCCTAACTCGATATGAACTGCGTGAGATGTTTTGTGCTCGCTCCTGTCCTGACTGGACCTGTTGAAAATATTATAGAGGATGAGGATGAGGCCTGCATAGACACTTACTATGGGGCAACTGTAGATGACATGTGTGACCCAGATTTCCAGCCTGATCCACTAGCTTAGAGACTGAGGCTCCCTAGTCTAGGTTTACTATTTCTGTCTTCTGAGATCCGATTGTATATATTCTTTCTTTATCTGTATTAGAGACTTGTATTTGAGTTGGATGTTCTGTTTTGTATGGAAGTAGACACTTAGACTCTTTCTCTCTGATTGTATCCTGTGGATCTTTTTATTCCAGTATCTATCTATCTTTTATTTTCATCATTCTGCCTTAGATGTGATTGAGACTGTATATGGTTATGTCACCTCCATTCGGAGTGTATATACTGTACAGGTACCTTTATATTGTTAGATGATTGACCTAGGACAGCGTCCTACCGCCGACACTGTGGCGTAGGCTGGGCGTTGTTACGTTCTCGTACCCTCACAGTGGGTGCAGGTCGTGACAACAAAGGACTGGGTTAAAGTGTACCCACCTTGTGGGCTCGGGTACAAATTTTGTTTTTTATCATATATTTTGTTTTTTGAATTTTTTTTCTATATATCAATCAACACTTAGCCCACCCTAATCTACTCCAGCCCACCTAACTTGAATTTCTGGTTCCGACTTGGGATTGGAGGAGAACTAAATTTAATTTCGAATAGAATAATCCAACTCTCAAGCCGACCTTGCTCGATCGACGCCTTTGCAATGTCAACCGTGTTCACCGAGTACCTTTTACCCCAAACAAATATTATCAAATCCAGACATAAAAGAATAACTGGACTTGCTGCCCTCCACATTCAAAATAGGATCGATGTAAGTGTCAAAATCGAATACACTGCCTTTTCACCAAATTTTGCTGCATATAATTTAAAACCTATGTTAAAAGAATCTATGATGATATCTTCCAAAAAAATGAAAAAGAAAAGGGAAAAAATACAGATGCAATATAAAAGCACAAGAAAAAGAAGTATCAATAGCCAGATAAAATTCATGTTGTTGAGAGCCCCGTAGTCTAGGCCGGATTTAGAGACCATAATTCAAATCCAGCACGTCTCACTGCCCAAAAAAAATCAGCCTGGTCCGGGCCAGGCTTGGGTTGGCCCTTTTTCTAATAAATCCCGAAAAAAGATTGAACTTTATGGAGGGCTTTGGGTTTTGGGCTTTTATGTCTTTGATTATATTTTTAAAACTAGTAGGCTTTGGGCTCTAAGTCTTTGACTTTCAACCTCTTTTCAAATTTTCTTTGTAAGACCATAAAGAAAGATTGTAGAGAAGTCAAAAGTAAAGACAAAAAATATAATTCTTATAAAAATGTAAATTATCTATCAAACAATAATAGCATATATCAAAATAATACATGATAATTGCGACACTGATAAGTAAAAGAGTAAGTAAAGAAAAAAATATTGCTTCTAATTCTTCAAACTGATACATAATAATTGGGACCACATAAGTTTCTATTACTAATAGTTAACTAATGAAAAAAAATAAAGAAGATTCAAGATATTGGTACAATTTTCAATATGCCTATATAGTTTTCCTACTAAGCCGCAGTCAGGTCGTCATTTGATTTGTTTTTCACAATGCATGTATTAAGCAAGAGTCACAAACTATGCATAAAATTAAGGATATTTACATAATTGCATAAGTCATATTCGATTTTCGGTTGTGGACCAAAACAGAAACCCAAATCGAATAAGAAAATTTAGTATTTCAAAAATGAAACCGAACCAAAACTTCTTCAAACTGAACCGAATCTCTTATCTTGATTCGATTTTCTGTCCAAAATCGAATAATGTTCACCCCTAGCCTAGTACCTACTTAGGTTGTACGGATTGAGATCCTTGTAACCCTGAGATTGTAGTGCTGGGTTTGGGTTTGTGATGTAATGCCCCGCTCCGTACGGCGTATTAAGCTGAGGCGTTGACTCAACGAGTCGCATTGACCGAATGAAATATATTGATGCGAATCGATACGAGAGGTACATTGTCCCAAGCAATGCATCGAACTAAGTCTATGTGAAGAGTCGCCTTGTCCCAAAGAATGTATCGAGTTGAATCGATGCAAAGCGCCACATTGCCCCGAAGGATAAGTGCGTTGAATCGGCTCAAAGATTCTAAGAAATCGAATCGACCAAGGCGCAAGTCCGAATCGATACAAGTATTGATTTTAGTTGGTTTCATGTACAGGCTATACATTTACGCTAAAATATTAGAGGTCAGCATTCTGCCTTATTCAGTAAGTGGTCTGCGAAACCAAATCTTCGTCTTACGATGGGCTGAGACTTGGGCACGGTAAACCAAATCGGACGTATAATTCAATGAAGCATGAAGTGCTCGAATGGCTAAGTTAGGAGAGTTGGTCATGCAACAAAGTTTTAAAATTGAGCCGCATCGGTTCGGTGAAACGACAAGGCGTATCGACTCAAGGTGGAAGGATTGACTCTTCTTTTTACTCCTTAATTGCCTAAGTCAGAATATATCATTGTATGATAAGTTAACCTATCAACGCCACGGGCGTGGTCCGATCGGAAGATAAATCATAGTGTGAGTCGAACTCTAGTTAGAACAATTGAAATAAAATGTGCATCAAATTCACGAGTCGCTATGGAACATTGGATATCGCAAAGGCGAGCGCCTCGGTACGTAAGCCGTAAGAACATAAGATAACTGTATTCGGCGAGTGCCTTAGTGCACGAACCATACCGTGCCTTCGCGCACGAGTTAGAAAGGCTAGAACATTGAAAGACAATAGGCGAGCGCCCTAGCGTGCAAGCCACGAACATTGAACACTAAGGCATAGAACATGGAAATACGGTCGAAATGTTTGTACGTGCACGAGATCATAAAAGATGGCTTCATTACGAAACAATACAGTTGTGGCATGAATATGGAAGAACTGTCGGATATGACATAATGCCTCGAAAGGTGTTCGAAACCTTCGGGTCGTTCGGTTGACGAATATTGAGTTGAGGCATGATGCCATTGAATATTGAAACGAATTATGAAACGTAAGAACATAGAAAGTTAACGGAAGAAAATACGAGATGATAAGGTCTGAGTCTCAGACTCAAGACTATGCTTGGTTGTTTGAATAATAGGGCGTTGCATGGTCGAATGTAATGGACAAGAGATAATTGAGATAATCTTCCGTACACGAAACGTTCCCTTCGAACGGGCTGCACCGGGGCACCGGGACCGTTCGGCCTAGGAGGGATATAATCTTTGATATGTGCACATCCGTAAGATGATTAGCGACCGCTTAGCGAGATGTGAAAAGCCACAAATGATGGTATGCAGCGATAGATCTCCGTAATTGGGACAGTAACCCATTATGAGAGGCGCCGGGCTACCCAAATTTGAGAAAGAAAAGAAAGAGAGAAAAGAAAGAAAGGAAAAGATAAAGAGAAGCACCTTTTGTCCATTCTGGCACGGATACGCCAAGACCTCCGTATAGTTAAGGAACGATGGGTTGAAAGTGTAGGCACATATGTGTCACGACCCGCACCCTAGAGTAAGGGCACGAGAACGTAACAACGCCCAGCCTACGCCGCAGTGTCGGCGGTAGAACGCTATCCTAGGTCTCATGCATCTAACAGTATAAGGCTAAGCAGTTTATACTCCCCGAATGGGGGTGACATGGCAGAATGTAAACTCAATCACATCTAAGGTAGAGCATAATGGTAGATAGATAAAACATGAAATCCAAAGAGATACAGCAGATAGAAGTCTAAGTGTCTAAGATACAAACTCAGAATACATCTCAAAACTCAACTACAATAATCCATAAATACAACTCAAGACGACAGAAAATAAACCACAAGAAAATCCTAGCTATCTATGCAACCTCTACTGTCTCCTCTAGGCTAGCAGGCAACCTCCAGGCTATCTGTAAAATTTATCAACAGATCCAGTCAGGACGGAAGTAAGCACAGTACATCTCAACAGTTCATAGCAGGTTAGAAAATATAATCATTCAGTAAAGTAAGATATAGATACTGAAAGAAATGCAGTATGTAAACAGAGAGAGAACTGTAATAGAAATATCTACTATACATAGAGAACTAATAGTGACTAGTGAGTCAGAATAAAATATAAACATGTGAATGGCATAGGAGATTCATGACTACAGCTAAGAGAGTGATTCATGACTACAGCTACTTGGATAATATTCACATGTCTATTTCTACTCCCCCATCCCCAATCAATACACAAAGATCTGTTCAAGTTATGTTAAGATTCGTGAAACTTCACATGGCTCATAAAATGAGTAATACGTGAAGGTGATTCATGATGTCTATATGAACATGAGAGTACATGTGTCACAAGCGATTCGTGAATCAGAGGAACAATAGAGATACGTGATGATTCGTAAAACGCACAAAACATGCAGTATCCGATTCTCTCGAGGGGGATAACATCTCATAAAAAGATCCATATAGTACCAATCCGTGTGACCAACGTGACAGTATCAAGTAAAGTAATTTAAAGCAGGAAAATAATTCTAAACAGGATATGAAATAATCAGAAAATGCATTCGCCTGATACCCTGAACAGCTGATATGAAAAGATGGCCAACTGGAGTCACAGAGTCCTAGTTATAGCAACATAGGTTATAAAGAGTTCAATTTATATGGTAATTGAAATTATAATACAATCTACATGATTCTAAGTCAATCTAGGTCAAAGTCAACTTTGGTCAACTCTAAAGTCAAACTAGGTCAACTCTAGTCAACTGTGGTCAACCTAGCTAGGGTTGGGTCAACAATGGTCAACTAGTCTAGTTAGTTTTTCTAGGTCTAAACAAACTAAGTATATACAAATCAAGTATCCAAGATAGCTACTAACTCATAGCCTAAGTCACTTACTAAACCAAGCACAAGACTAAACCCTAAGCTAACAAGGCACACAAACTTAGTCATATAATGTATATATATTATTCACATTCACATATTCATATACATAGATATATATAGGAAAGCTATATATATATATATGTACATACATATATATATAGAGAGAGAGAAAGAGAGGTAAAAGAGTAAGTGAGTATGTGTGTGTTTGGCATGTGTGAAAGAGAGAGAGAGAGAGAAAGAGAGATAGAGAGAGAGAGAGAAAGAGAGGTAAAAGAGTAAGTGAGTATGTGTGTGTTTGGCATGTGTGAAAGATTGTGTTAATGTTCTAAAATTTAGTGATAGGTAGGTGTATGTGACATGGGATACATGATGTCAAAGGGTGTATGAATGAATGTGTGTAAAAGGTTATAGGTTAACTCAGTTTATAGAAATACATACATACATATATACTTATATTGTATACATGGATACATACATATCATGTATATTACATTACATGATACATACATGTATACTTGTATTATATTATACATACATTCATGTATATTAGATACTTGTATTTATATTAACGTATTGCAAACATTCATTTCATTCATGCATCTATGCATTACCTACATGTTTTATACATATGAATACATTGTATATCATTCTTTCATTCATGCATTTATGTATTTCTTATATGCATTATATTAATTGCATTCCTACATGCTTGTATTAAACCATATATATACATTAATGTAAAAAGAATATATATCATATATATATTTCACTCATCTAACATATCATGCATTACATACTCTATATTCATTTAATATCCATACTACATAGGCTCATAGGTTACACAAAATGCATATATCGTATAGTCACTTTTCTACTTAAAATCAATACTGTACCAATTGGGCCTTCACTAAATTCTAGGATTATAGTATGTTGTAGCTCATCATGTTAGCTTTCCGAAACTTTAAACGGGTCGCATTTTCGTGTCCGGAAGCTCCCAGAATCGCGAAAATACCGAAACACGTTCATCTTTCGTACAGCTGACACTCAAACAATTCTACAGAAAGTTTTAGAACGAATTTGGCTTATTAAAATATATATTTGGAAAGCTAACTTCGATACGCTTCTTTTAAAAAGACGGGAGGTTAATTGGAGTTATGAGCTAAATGTTATGGCATTTCTAAGTTGCTCTAGCTACTAAAAACGTGGATAAAAATTATGACGAATTTAGGTAGTTTGAGACAAAAGAAACACAAGTATATAACATAATATATCAAGAAGTCACTCTCTACACTAATATATATATATGAGACACTATAGAACACATCTCCAATACAAAAATATGAGATTAAATATGTAATAATTCATTCATACATAACAACAACACATAGTGTGTCCAAATTTGGGGTTTTCCCATATGGACACAACCACAACACAAAGGACACTCCTATGACCTCAAAATAGACACGAAATGGACACAAATGAAGATACAACCATGGGAGTCATTTCTATGGGTTCAAAATAGACCTATATACATGAGGAAATGAAAAGGAGAAGGGATTTATACCTCCCGGTAGATCGTATCGAAGAAAAGCCTTCCCAGAGCGACACCGACACGTAAAGATTTCAAAAGGACACGAACGAGCTCCGAATCCTCCCAAACTTGGGTAGCTTCCTCCTTGGCTAGAATGGAGAAGGAAAGAAGAAGATTTGGTGGCAAAATAGAAGGATTTGGTGGAGAAATTCCTAGGAATTGCTCTCTAGAAATTTAGGGAAGAACAAGAGAGAGAGTGTGGATGAGAATAATGAAATGAACTTGAGCCTATCCTCTCCCAAAGTGGCTGGCCATATGGGGCTATTTGTCCTATTATGATAAGGTCCAAAATGCCCCTACTAATCTATTCTATTAGTATTAGGAAAGTGATAATTGGTTGGGGCTAAATTAGTCATTCTAAAGTCTCTAATCACACTAACCTTATCCATAATAATTAGTCTAACCTCTAACTAAAATATTTCTATCATGTGGGCCATGGCTAACTAATGTGTGGGTCCACTAAAGTCAACACTACCCCTGGGTCCCCGTTTCAAGTCGGATTGAGTTAAAATTCGAACCCGACTCAAATAACCCCAAAACAATATAAATAATAAAATAAATTTTAAAAATATTTAAAATGTAAAATGACAAAAATACTCCTATTTCTGAAAACTGGGGGTGACAAATTCCTCGAAATTAAAACCAAACAATAGTAAAATGTCAAAATCACAAGTCATAATTTTAAATAGTTTAAAAATGATTAAAAATCAACAAAAATTATAATATGAAATAATTATCAATAAATAATAATTATAATTATAAAATTTCAAAATTACCTTTATTTGGAAAACTGGGTGTTACAATCCTACCCACCTTATAAAAATTTTGTCCTCGAAATTAAGATGATCGCACCCCCTTCTAGGTCAAACATAGTCAAGGGTCAATCACTAGTCAATTTCTCAAAATCCAAGTACTTGGTCATCAACTGGTCAACTTCTTAGGGTTTTACCTATGCTAGCTATCTAGGTGTTGGCAACTAGAATTTATCAAAAGAGAAACTCTATAATAGACTAGCTCTTAACTTCCTAATCCTATCAAGTCACCTATAACTAAATACCTACAAGCTAAGCACACACTACACCAAAATGGCAAATTAGGAACACTAGGTATTTTTCAATCTAGAACGCTTACTTTATGTTCCTAGGTTTTGGAACATATTAAATATGTTTTGGACCAAATAAACGTTCCTAATATTTTTTATTTTATTTTTTAGAAAAATTATTTATTCAAATACACTTTTGAAGTGTTCCAAATACGTTACAAATTGAGATTGCACCCGTGTTCATCTCACGTAATTATTAAATAAAGCGTTCAGGCAAACATAACATTATTCTCCATCTCGTACAACCAAACCCTAAACGTTCCAAACCATTCCAAGTATTTTTGCCCTATCTTATTTTGTGACATTTTCAATCTCCCTCTAAATCTTTCAATCTCCCTCCAGAGCTCCCTCCATAATCTTTCAATCTTCTTCCATAATCAATCTTTCAGTTCCCCCATTCTTCTTGTCATCAAACTCGCTTACGATCACCCATCGAAGAAGGGTTTGAAGATCTCATCAAACCTAGATCTTCAAACCCGCATGCGATCTTCAAGCCTGCATCCTTGCCATCATCCTCTCTAGTTCTCTTTCAATCAATCTCAAGATTTGCAACTCATGATTGAAATGGGTTTGAAGGGCTTGCCATCTTCGATGGAGGAAGGGTTTGAAGGGTTTGTTCTTTTCTCTTTCCTCTGATTTTTGTTTTAGATTTTTAGTTTCACCATACATCTCTCTCTCTTCCCGTATGTATGTATGTATGCATAATATTTACTGTTAGGTTCCAGACCTAAATGACCGACCACTACTGATATTTGATGGAAGCTTGACATTAATTCAAAGAAGAAGAGAAAGTTGGGGAAGAACAATGGATTTCTTCATAGAACTTCTTGAGAGTTGGTTACAGGAAAAAAAAGGGATACAGTGCTTAAAGAAAGAAAGGAAACTAAAAGCTAAAGCGAAGTATTCTCTGATACATTTCACACCCCTCTCCTTACTCACCTTATCTATTTATACTAATATGAGTTACAGTTCAATGATTCAATTCTATTACAGCTTTTCCTAATATTATAGAACTGCCATCAATACAAGTTGAGACATCTGTAGAGCTGGTGCTAACTCCTCCTCTATGAAATTGGTAGACTGGTAATACATGTCTGATCAATTGGACTTGTAATATTGCAATGACCTCTGATGATGTCAATTACATTTGATTTGAGTAATGTATTCTGAACTGTTGGTACCATTGGTGAATTAAGAGTGACTCTAATGTTGTCTAAACTGCTCAACATTGCTCTGCTAGTGAAGAATGACTCTCTGTTACTGGTAAGCTTCTTTCAGACTTCCTGAGCTGTTAGCTCACTGAGTAACCAGTGTATTCCCCACTCTCACTTAGCCAGGCACTAAACTTCTCATTGGCACTCTCATTGACATATAAAATGAGGTACGTATCATTTACATATATGTTTAAGTAGTGTAATATTTATTTTCCTTTTTCCCTAATTTACATCATGTGACCTTGTTCTCCTTACACAGATATTAGAAAGTTATACACTATAGGTCGATTTTCTCACAAGCATCTATAATTACCAAGTAAAAGGAACAATATCCTCATATGGAACATCCACAGATGACACATCTTGGTTTATGCACTCTAATTGAAGGAAACATGGTTCTCTATATAAAGTTATATATGAATAACAATATATAAAATATAGAAAGATTTTATATATCTGGAATAAATATGGAAGAAGTCTTAATAAAACAATAAGAGGAGAATTATTTAAGTTTTAGTTTTAAATAGGGGAAAAAGGTTTCAGGATAATGGTGATATCGACTGAAGTACATAACATAACAAGACCAAACTTTGCTTAGGTCCATAAAATTCATGAGGCAAAAAACAAACAATTCATACACAACACAATCGAAGGAAAATAATTTTTTTTTCCTTTTGGTGACTTAAAAAATTGTTCTTCTTCTGGATCTTAAAAAAATGTTCTTCTTATGCTTAGGTCCACTTTTTCTCTATGAATTGAAATTGAAATATTTCATTGCATGGCTATAGTGAAAGGATTATTTTTGATAAATTTATTTGAGAGCCATGTGTGGCTTGTTGTATTGACAAGCTATTTCACACCAATTGATTTAGTTTCATCCTTACCTTCACACATTTACTTTGCCAGCTCATATTTGATCTTGTACATGTATGCCTTTAGTTCTCTGAGATTTCCTTAGTCATTGATTATTACTTACGACTTGTGTAGCATGGTGATAGTTGTACTAGTAAAAATGAGTACCATGTCTTAGCACCTAAAAGTCTGATACCACAAGATTTGTGTAGTAGGTTTCAAATGCTTTTGGGTCTCTAAGATTTCTAATATTAGTTTGATACCACAAGATTTTAGCTTGTTGCTTAAATTGGTTTCACTCTAACTCGATATTATGCAAAGCATTCGAATTTTAGCCTGATATGATGCCAAAAAAGCTATGCATCTAAAACCTGATATTAAAAATCACCTGGTACAGATACAGATCAGCTGTACCTAATCGAATTTGAGCATTTCTGATATGAAATTAAAGCCTATATTAGTGTTTGCTGATATATGGCCTATAAAAGTGTTTGCTGATATATGGCTGGTATGTGCAGTATTTGCTGATATACGGATCGACCGGTATAGATATATCGGTACAGATATAGACACTAGATACAAGTGATACAGACTGGTAGGTGCAGCATTTGCTGATATATGGCCTATAGAAGTTGACTTACGGCTTATGCGATATGGTTCAATATTTTAATAAAAGAATTGAGATAACATATTTATCTTTATGAAGGCTCCCAGAGCAGCATGTTTTTAAACATGTTCCTGATAAAGTGTCCCTCAAAAGAATTGATATAGCTCAAAGTAGAACTACTAAAATAAAATTGTAAATCATGTCCAAGATTCAGCGATCGTATAATTCATAAGGCCACTAAGTATAGGGTTGATCCAAAGCTTGTTCATTAATTTGTTCTCATTATCAACATCATCTATTGAACACTTGCCTCATTTTTAGGATAGTAGTTCGTGTTTTAATAAGCTATTGAGATTGTTTTAATATCTAATTAACTCGAATGTGGGTTATTTTTACTTGACTGAGCTCTTTCTACGTATGAATCTAGCCAAACCCTGTTAGGGATCTTTTATTGCAGATAAGCCTAACCTATTGAGGATGGGTGTCTAAAACGGTTGGTTGCATACGAGAATGGGAAAAAATGTATTTCACTTCTGCTGGATACTGTTAACATGAATCTCCTTTTTTTTGTCCTGCATCTCTATTCCATTTGAATTCTTCCTCTTTCTTACCTTGAACATTTTCCCCTCTTGCCCTTCTTCCACTTTTGCTTTCAAAGCCCTAGATTTTATGTCCAGGCTTAGGGTGAGCGGTAGATTTCATGTTAAGGTCATGAGACGTAAGTTTTGATCTACGAGTAGCTAACCAAAGGTTCTATATGTAGATTAATTTTATTGTCTTGTTCATTACTTCTTGGTGTAAAAACTTTGGTCCACTGTGTTGAAATTAGTTCACTTCAGATTTTTCCCTATATACTCCAATATGAAATTTCTACATATGTAGGACCCTCCCTGTTAGTTTCATAAAAATTGAGGGGTCTACTGTGGAAGGGGCAACCAGGGAAACCTTGGAGGAAACATTTGCTGAAGTGGAAGTACTTTCACCATTTGCTCAGCTAGATATTACTCTTATTTGCCTAGTAAGCAAACATCCTCCATTGTTATTATTCTTCCATTAAAGGTACCATGAGACTGAGGTGGCATATTCACATTTTTTTTTATATTTTATGTTGGACAGACTTGCATCATTTTTCGAGCAAAACTGAAGAAACCCCATTTTTTACAGGACTACTGTAGCTAGAATGCTCACTTTTTGGTTAAGATGAAATACCATTTGATTTTGTAGTATTTTAGTCAGTTACTGTTACCCTGAGAATGGTACTTGAAGTTTCAATCCTTATTTGGGTTTTGTTTATTTTACATCTCTTTTCCTTTCTTTTTTCCCTTAAAATTACCATTGTTAGTTTAGAATGCATGGACTTTCCCAATTAGTTTTACTAGTGTTATTATTCTCATTGGCGGTGCAGATGTATGTTCAGTTGAGCTATGGAGCAATGTTTCTCGTTGCGTGAACCCATGGCATGAGCCATTACACCTTCGTAATGTACCGCCAGATCGTCGTAGTTCTCACCATCTGCCCCTGGCCTACTTCTTCGACAGGTATAGGTAGGTAGGTAGTAGTTATGTCTCAATTAGCTAGTTGTAGACAAGAAAAATCAAAGATGGACTAATATATAACATATATGTATGTACCTAAAAGAAAGCAGAAATCCACTTTGAAGCTCAAAAATTTGGTTCAGGTCTTCGTGCTTGGAATGCTTGGGTACATAACTCTGCAGCAACTTTCATTAATTTGATCATCTTCATTACAAGAAGAAACACTTCAAACTCAGTTATTCATTCAATTTTTTGTTGGATAAAGATCGGTCAGAACACCTACTTCGAGGAACTTTCTTACATATCCACCACATTGGCATCAACGATGAGCAATCTCAACCCTGTTGTCACCTTTCTCATGGCATGGCTGCTAAGGTCTTAGGTTTAACATGATTATAATGACTGTTAATGGTGTGATGTACGTACGTATATGCTTATGTACTCTGTTGATCTTGATAGACTGGAGGAAGTCGATATCAAGAGTATGAAAAGACATGCTAATATCTTCGGTACTCTTTTATGCATAAGAGACGCGATGGTCATGACACTGGCCAGGCAGGGTCCTGCGCTCAATCTCAGCCATATTAGGCTAGCAGTACTCGACAGAGACTAGATGTTTGGTGCATTGCTTCTGGCTGCAAGCAGTTTCTCTCTGTCAGCATTTCTAATTTACCAGGTTAATTTCTCTCTCTCTCTCTCTCTCTCTTATATAAAAGATTGACGAATTTTTAGTCCAAGAAAAAATTAAATAAGAAGGGGTCTTGGTGTTATTAGATCGGGAAATGGATAATCAATAACGAATGGCCTTATGCTAAGAAGAAAAAAATGAAATTTTCAGGTCATTTGCCAACAGGCTAACTGCAATTGATTGTTATGATATCTGATACTACATGTCCGATACTACATATCCTTTGTGATTTGTGATATCTTTAGCTGATTTCATAACCAGGAAACATAGTTAGCTATTGAATGTTATGTATTCAAAGATGGCAATGCCAATATTGTATATAATTTTATGATGTTATTCCAAGTTGATTTTCCTTGACACATAGGGGATATCTATAGTTGATAAGCAGTAGATGCAGGTAGTTCAAACTGCAGTTCAACAGTTGAAGGCTAGAACTGGGCAGTATGAAGGGAGTCTTGGCACTAGAGTGTATTCCTGCATATGATCTAGGCAGCTGCAGGAGCATAGGTAATGCAGGATGGTAGCAGCTTGCTTAACAGCAGCAGCCACAGGAGACTCTGCAGAGATCTTCCTGTGCAGCAGGCAGCAACAGCTGGACTGAGCAGCAGTATAGCAGTAGCAGCAGCTGCACCGAACAGCTGTATCTGCAGGACTGTAATACAGTTTTCTGCAGTGAGTGTAGGTAAGATGCAAGCATGTAAAGGAGTTCTAGGAGGGATGCAGTATCAGCTAGGTAAGTGTACTGCACAATGTGCAGGTATTATACCTGTGTGTAGGCAGGGTATGTGCAAGCTTGGACTGTTTTGAGAGCAATTGTGTGAGTGATAAGGTAGTAAACTTATTGTATGTGTCCTGCTGTAGGTTGGTAAACTAGTGTGTTAGTCAGGAAAGGAAACTTCAGTATAGCAGTTTAGGATGTCCAAATTTATGGTGATCAAGGATTGAATTTAATGTATAGCAAGCACATTTATATGTTCATTAACAGGCATTTCTATGAACTAGAGTGCTTGACTATCATACTGTTAGATGTCTAAAGTAGGAACCAACTTTTAATGATGATGGATAATGATGATGAAAAATTGAATTTCTGATCTTACCCTACAAAGGAAGTAGCATGGCATGACTAAGTTACTGAAAAAATATGACCCACAAATAATAGCTGACTGGACTAGTTATGTGTTACCATTATCAGTGATGTTGATATTGTTGATGTTGAACTGTACATCATGTTGAGGATACACTTGTATATCAATATTTTAGTTCAAATTAAGAGGCGGATGGTATCAATGATCAATGTTTTACTTCAAACGAGAGTCACTTTGTATTTGTTCTCAATATTTATTGTTTTAAGTAAAATTTTGTATTTTTTCTCACTGTCGCCATCTCACATAAATATGTATCTCCTGTAACTTTGGACTTTTTAGCTGTAAATAAATGTTCCCTCTATGAAATCAACTTGTGTGCTGGGAGTAATTACTAGGAATTTGTTGTGCATTTTTGCTTTGAAGCTAATGCTGATAGACATTGGTGTATACAAGTTAAAGACTGATGTCTGTTCGGCCTTGAGGAGAGGGGTGTGTGTGTATGTGTGTGTTGAGTTTTACTTCTTTCCTATTAGAGTGTAGGAAATAGTATATTGATCTCCATTTTTCTATAGTAAGCGTCTGTTCGATGAAAAAGGGGAAACGCAACAAACTAGTATAACTCTTGATTTTCATGGAAGTTACTGAAATCTTGCAAGGAGTTTCTTCAACTTCTCTGGTCTGGTATAAGAAATTAACTAGCATCCCCTTATGAACTCGTTAAAGTTGGAAGTCTCTCTTCAGAACTCGTGAAAGTCGGATGATTTATGTATTGGATTCCACTGCATATGTATCAAAATTTGGATCTGACATTTTTCTTATATTTGGTAGTTTACTTGCATATGTATCAAATTTTGGATATGATATTTGGTCTATATTATAACTAAAAAATTGGATCTGGTAGCTATTTTTTGGTTCATTAATTTGAGTTGTTTGTTTGGTTCATTGTTTTGAGCTGTTTGTTGGTGCCGAGACTGAATTATACAGTTTCTTATTCTCCAATTTCTTGAACATAGTAGATTTTGGTTATCTTAGCTTCAATTTCCTGATTTTAACTTACAACTTGTTTCATAATGTTGTATGCAGGTGCTGCTAGCAAGTTGTCGTCGTTCAAATCTCCAACCTTCGGTTCAAGAATAATTTTTGGGACATCTTTTAGAGAACTAAATTTGTAAACAAATTACGTTTTATAATCGGGCTACATTTTGTTATATGTAACTTTTAATTTATTTATACTTTTAATGACATTTTATAACGATTAACGTTTGGGATATATATGTTATTAGTTATTTTGCATTAAGTTGACAGCTTTGATTAATTTAGTGGACCTCTTCGATGTGTGGAATGCACCATTTATTGTGTTTAATGGTAAGTTCATGAATAATCATATTTTTGGTTCAAACTAAAAATTTTCTGTGAAATTGAAATTTGGAAAATAAATGCACATGAACATTAATAACGTGTTTCAAAACTAGCCACATGAATATTGCAAATAGTGTTGCAAATTACATTTAGGAACAAACATAAAACGTTTCAAACTGGTAGTTAGAAACAATTCAAAGGTGTTCCAAAAAAATACTTTAGAAGCACATTATATGTGTAGCAAATCCTAATTTTAGGAACATTTCAAAGTCGTTCCAAAACTATTTTAGGAACATAATATATGTGTTTCAAAATCTAATTTAGGAACGTTTGATAACCGTTCCAAACGAAATATAGGAACGAATTATAACCGTTCCAATAATTGCAACGCCATTTTTAGGAACGGTTTTCAAATGTTCCTAGAATTATTAGGTACATACAAAAAGTGTTCCTAAATGCCCATTTTGGTGTAGTGATATGAATACCAAATACCACATATATATATGCTCAAGAACAACAACCCATCACATATATCCTAAGTATATCATTTATATATATATACATGACTGATCAACCAAGGGTAAAGGCAGACTAAACTTATAAGGGTCTGAAACAATGCTTAGAACTAGGCTAAGGATGAATGGTCTGAATCAAGGGGACATGGTATCTAGTGAAGGGTCTGCACACTGCCTATAAAGGTGATCAACACAAAGGAACTCAACACGAAGCGAACTTAACTAAAATGAAAAACTGAACCAAGTATAGGCTAAACAACATGTTTATAACCCTATACAACAATGGCCTATAGATACCAACTAACCTATATCCCATATGCCAATATCATCTGCAATCTATCTATGCAAATAGACCTCTCGGTCTTAGGTGAAACTACAACTATACTCAAAGGCAGGCTCTGGTCATGGATGCCTCACTGGAAATGGTAAGGGAAAGTAGTAATAATCATCAAGGCTGTAAGGCATACTAACATCCTATGTGTAACTGGTTGGTATTATAGATAACAGGAGAATTATCTGTAATGGGTACTATTCTAACACCAATGCTAACTATCACCTCTAGGGTACAGACACTCTACAAGTCATCATACCATTATACTATAAAGGAACTACCTATGAATAAGCTCTACAAAACTAAATATCCCTACTCCTAAGTCATTAATAACAATCAAAAGGGTATGATGTTTAAACCTTCGATACAATCTGTTAATCATATGCGTCTGTCCAAAATTATGTTGTCCAGAGTCTTCATCATGCTAGTGAGCAAGCCTACGATAATCACAGAGTCCTTGACTAAGGTACGTACCTCTAGGTTCATGGTATTTAAAATTTTTGCACTGCCGCATGCGACGGCAAAAACCTTAAATTCCCATACCCGAGAATACATCCAAAATCTGACTACATGTCCTCACTATGCCAACTAACATAACTATCGAGGATTCTAGATCCCATGATTTAGGCGACCTAGCCCATATGATTTTCTCAGAAGAAAAATAAACACAACAAAAGAGTAACATGACAAAATTAATCAATCAACAAGGAACAGATGGAATCGGATTTCAAGGTAATTATAAAAGACAATTGCGGGAATGGAATTGAGAAGAACGGAACTTGCAGCAAGATCTCCAACGGTCTGTGCATCCTCGACTGTCCTGACGATAGCTCGCCCTGCTGGTTTCCTCCAGCCTGATGCTGATACTACACAAATCTCTGCTGCTGATGCTGCATGAATCGCTGTTGCTGAGAGAAATCGGAAATGAAGGAAAAAGTCTCTGTACAGACGGAGGTACACCTCCAATGTAGCAGAAATGCCAACATGAGTCGGCACAACAGAAGCTGCGGTCTCGAGGCCCTGATGAACAGGACGAGAGGTGGCCAGCCTCTCCATAGTATCTCCCGAACCGAAGCGATGAGATCGTGTCTTCATAACCATCATGAAGACAGATCAAAACAAGAAGCAATTTCTGAGAATGAAGCAAAAATTCAAAGGAGAACAGTTTATATTCAAGGGAAGTCAATAAGCAACAATTTTAGACAAAAGGAATCGGATTAAGAGTTTTTCCTAATGTGATTGAGTACCTCCAAAAATATTCTAATCCTACTGCAGGCTGTAGTATACTCTAGTTCGAATACCACTACATAAACTCGACCTGCATGGGCCACCACTAAAAATATGTCACGACCCGCACCCTAGAGTAAGGGCACGAGAACGTAACAACGCCCAGCCTGCGCCGCAGTGTCGGCGGTAGAACGCTGTCCTAGGTCTCATGCATCTAATAGTATAAGGCTAAGCAGTTTATACTCCCCGAATGGGGGTGACATGGCAGAATGTAAACTCAATCACATCTAAGGTAGAGCATAATGGTAGATAGATAAAACATGAAATCCAAAGAGATACAGCAGATAGAAGTCTAAGTGTCTAAGATACAAACACAGAATACATCTCAAAACTCAACTACAATAATCCATAAATACAACTCAAGACGATAGAAAATAAACCATAAGAAAATCCTAGCTATCTATGCAACCTCTACTGTCTCCTCTAGGCTAGCAGGCAACCTCCAGGCTATCTGTAAAATTTATCAACAGGTCCAGTCAGGACGGGAGCGAGCACAGTACATCTCAACAGTTCATAGCAGGTTAGAAAATATAATCATGCAGTAAAGTAAGATATAGATACTGAAGGAAATGCAGTATATAAACACAGAGAGAACTATAATAGAAATATCTACTATACATAGAGAACTAATAGTGACTAGTGACTCAGAGTAAAATATAAACATGTGAATGGCATAGGAGATTCATGACTACAGCTAAGAGAGTGATTCATGACTACAGCTACTTAGATAATATTCATATGTCTATTTCTACTCCTCCATCCCCAATCAATACACAAAGATCTGTTCAAGTTATGTTAAGATTCGTAAAACTTCACATGGCTCATAAAATGAGTGATACGTGAAGGTGATTCATGATGGCTCTGTGAACATGAGAGTACATATGTCACAAGCGATTCATGAATCAGAGGAAGCATAGAGATACGTAATGATTCGTAAAACGTATAAAACATGCAGTATCCGATGCTTCCGAGGGGGATAACATCTCATAAAAAGATCCATATAGTACCAATTCGTGTGACCAACGTGACAGTATCAATTAAAGTAATTTAAAGCAGGAAAATAATTCTAAACATGATATGAAATGATCAGAGAATGTACTCGCCTGATACCCTGAATAGCTGATATGGAAAGATGGCCAACTGGAGTCACAGAGTCCTAGTTATAGCAACATAGGTTATAAAGAGTTCAATTTATATGGTAATTGAAATTATAATACAATCTATATGATTCTAAGTCAAACTAGGTCAAAGTCAACTTTGGTCAACTCTAAAGTCAAACTAGGTCAACTCTAGTCAACTGTGGTCAACCTAGCTAGGGTTGGGTCAACAATGGTCAACTAGTCTAGTTAGTCAATTCTAGGTCTAAACAAACTAAGTATATACAAATCAAGTATCCAAGATAGCTACTAACTCATAGCCTAAGTCACTTACTAAACCAAGCACAAGACTAAACCATAAGCTAACAAGGCACACAAACTTAGTCATATAATGTATATATATTATTCACATTCACATATTCATATACATAGATATATATAGGAAAGCTATATATATAGGCACATACATATATATATATATATATATATATATATATATATATATATATATAGAGAGAGAGATAGGGTGAGAGAGAAAGAGAGGTAAAAAAGTAAGTGAGTATGTGTGTGTTTGGCATGTATGAAATGATGTGTTAATGTTCTAAAATTTAGAGATAGGTAGGTGTATGTGACATGGGATACATGATGTCAAAGGGTGTACGAATGAATGTGTGTAAAAGGTTATAGGTTAACTCAGTTTATAGAAATGCATACATACATACATACATACATATTTATATTGTATACATGCATACATACATATCATGTATATTACATTATATGATACATACATGTATACTTGTATTATATTATACATACATTCATGCATATTAGATACTTGTATTTATATTAACATATTGCAAACATTCATTTCATTCATGCATCTATGCATTACCTACATGTTTTATACATATGAATACATTGTATATCATTCTTTCATTCATGCATTTATGCATTTCTTATATGCATTATATTAATTGCATTCCTACATGCTTGCATTCAACCATATATATACATTAATATAAAAAGAATATATTTCATTCATCTAACATATCATGTATTACATACTCTATATTTATTTAATATCCATACTACATAGGCTCATAGGTTACACAAAATGCATATATCGTATAGTCACTCTTCTACTTAAAATCAATACTGTACCAATTGGGCCTTCACTAAATTCTAGGATTATAGTATGTTGTAGCTCATCATGTTAGCTTTCCGAAACTTTAAACGGATCGCATTTTCATGTCCGGAAGCTCCCGGAATCGCGAAAATACCGAAACGCGTTCGTCTTTCGTATAGCTGACACTCAAACAATTCTACAGAAAGTTTTAGAACTAATTTGGCTTATTAAAATATATATTTGGAAAGCTAACTTCGATACGCTTTTTTAAAAAAAACAGGAGGTTAAATGGAGTTATGAGCTAAAAGTTATGGTATTTCTAAGTTGCTCTAGCTACTAAAAACGTGGATAAAAATTATGACGAATTTAGGTAGTTTGAGACAAAAGAAACACAAGTATATAACATAATATATCAAGAAGTCACTCTCTACACTAATATATATATATGAGACACTATAGAACACATCTCCAATACAAAAATATGAGATTAAACATGTAATAATTCATTCATACATAACAACATCTCTAATACAAAAATATGAGATTAAACATGTAATAATTCATTCATACATAACAACAACACATAGTGTGTCCAAATTTGGGGTTTTCCCACATGGACACAACCACAACACAAAGGACACTCCTATGACCTCCAAATGGACACGAAATGGACACAAATGGAGATACAACCATGGAGGTCATTCCTATGGGTTCAAAATAGACCTATACACATGAGGAAATGAAAATGAGAAGGGATTTATACCTTCCGGTAGATCGAATCGAAGAAAAACCTTCCCGGAGCGACACCGACACGTAGAGATTCCAAAAGGACACGAACGAGCTCCGAATCCTCCCAAACTTGGGTAGCTTCCTCCTTGGCTAGAATGGAGAAGGAAAGAAGAAGATTTGGTGGCGAAATAGAAGGATTTGGTGGAGAAATTGCTAGGGATTGCTCTCTAAAAATTTGGGGAAGAACAAGAGAGAGAGTGTGGATGAGAATAATGAAATGAACTTGAGCCTAACCTCTCCCAAAGTGGCTGGCCATATGGGGCTATTTGTCCTATTATGGTAAGGTCCAAAATGCCTCCACTAATCTATTCTATTAGTATTAGGAAATGGCTAATTGGTTGGGGCTAAATTAGTCATACTAAAGTCTCTAATCACACTAACCTTATCCATAATAATTAGTCTAACCTCTAACTAAAATATTTCTATCATGTGGGCCATGGCTAACTAATGTGTGGGTCCACTAAAGTTAACACTACCCCCTGGTCCCCGTTTCAAGTCGGATTGAGTTGAAATTTGAACCCGACTCAAATAACCCCAAAACAATATCATAAATAATTATAGGCCTCAAAAATGAAGTCACGCTGAGTTGATCAGAACAAGTCACGCAGAATGATCCAAGAAGCAGCACAAAAGATACGCTAAGTTCTGCCTGGCCATTTCCTTTAGAAGTCACGCAGAGACAGCTCAGCCATACGTCAGAATCATAATGACTGACAACACAACAGTCGAGAAACATCTCCTCGTATGCCACGTATGCACAGAACTCGAGAGATCACAGCCGTCTTTTGCAATCTTCCTTAGCAAGACTCACTCTTCACCAAGTTGGCGTGACTTTGGGTCTTATCTTCATTTAATGCGGCTGACAATATAATCAATGTCAGAGATTTTGTGTCAGACGAAGCGTGCCAAATCAAGACAGCTGGCGGTTTGCGTGGATTCTGAATCTTCTCCTTCCTCAAAACATTGCGTGACTTTTGAGTTATTCTTCTCAAAGCCTGCGTGAATTCTGAAGTATTCTTCTTCAAAGCTTGCGTGGATTTCGCCTTCAACGAGTCTGCGTCAACGAATCTGCGTGGATTTTTGCCTTCAGCAAGTCAGCGTGGATTTCATTTCAACTAGAGTACGTGGCAGCCATGCCACCGATCTCTCTCTCGTGTGCCCAGTAACTTGTACACGACCCATGCACTGATGCCATGTGTCCAACAGTTACGGGCCACGTCCAGTAACTACTCATTAACCCTGCGTGTATTTAGAGTCTGCATGACTTTTCAAGTGCACCAGTGGTGAGGTAGTTATCTTTTCAGTTACTGTTTTGACTCTATAAATAGAGTTCTTTTTCTCATTCATTGGACAGATACATTGATATCTACTGTCAAAATTTTGAGAGCTTTTCTTCTTCGCATAGTCCAAGGGATAAAGCGATCGTCTTCTTGATCGGATTCCTACAGTTGTAATTTTCCCAGAAATACAACAAATAAAGAGAATTTCTTTATAGAAAACAAATTGGCGACTCTGCTGGGGAAAACCATCTCCTCTTCTGAGATGGTAACAACTCAATGCGACACTTCGTCAATCGACTCGACGAAGAAGGTGATGACGATCAAATTCGATCAACTCGCCTATGAAAAAATACAGCGGGCTAAGGGTGGCAAGCCCACTCCAGCCTCCATCATCACTGCCAAGTCGAAGGGACACTCTGTCTATGTCCCTAAGAATCAGTTGGCAGTCAATGGAGAAGTCTCTGCCACAGTGTCTACTCCTAACACTAGCAAGAACTCCACTGCAAGCACGCACACTCTTGTGCGCTCGAAGATGACAGTAACTAAAAGTTACGCTGACAGTATTGGCTCCTTAGCCGAATCTGTTCCAGCGTGCAAATTCAACTCTAAAAGTCACGCTGACAGTACTGGCTCCTTAGCCGAATCTGTTCCAGCGTGCAAATTCAACTCTACAAGTCACGCTGACAGTACTGACTCCTTAGCCAAATCTGTTCTAGCGTGCAAATTCAACTCTAAAAGTCACGCTGACAGTACTGGCTCCTTAGCCGAATCTGTTCCAGCGTGCAAATTCAACTCTAAAAGTCACGCTGATAGTACTGGCTCCTTAGCCAAATCTATTCCAGTGTGCAAACCCACATTCAAAAGTCATGCTGACAGTACTGGCTCCTTAGCCGAATTTGTTCCAGCGTGTAATTCTAAAATCAAAAATCACGCTAACAGCTCTGGTTCTTTAACCAAGTCTGTTTCAGCGTGTATTTCATCAGAGAAGAATAGCTCCTTAGTTATCTCTTCTTTTTCACCGAGTTCTACTAGAACTGGGGGTGGTCTTCCACACAAAGTCCCTTCGAAAAGGAATAACTCTTTAGTTGTTTCTTCTGCTCCTGTAGTTTTTACTTCAGGAACAGCTTTGACTGATACTTTTGTTAGTCAAAGGAAAGGAGATGGTCTTTTGACTACTCTTCCTTCTGGACATTCTATGTCTCAAAATCTGAATGAGTCTAAGAAGAAACATTCCTTAATGTCTTCTTCTTTGATTTCTTCAAATTGGGCACAGAATCTGTCCTCTAAAGAGGGTCTGTTACCAACTCCTAATCAAGGGAGTGGTTCAACTCTTCCTTCTCTGCAAATATCCAGATCAATGGAAGGAAAACTCCATGTTTCCAAAATTAATGTGTTACCTTCCACTGATTTAAGAACAAAACTCAGCACTTCTGGTGTTAAGAAACCATACCAATTGGATATGAAGATAAAAGATCCAGATGCAGAGTATGCAAGAAATTATGTGGCTCACATTAATCACTCTTTGTATAATCAAGAGCCATCAAGACCCAAGAACAGGAAGTATACTCCTCAATCTTCACAAACAGATTTACGGGAATATCTTCAACAGAAGAGAAGGAGTAATTCTATATCAAAGGAACATGCTGAATGTGACTTCTATCCAAGAGTCATAATTCAGTGCAGATGTGAATCAACAGTTCAAGACCATGGTGATCATGAATGTGACTTCCAGCCAAGAGTCACAATGCAATGCAGATGTCAAAATAAACGACAGTCTGTCTTTAATAGGATTCAGTATGAACCTATGCCTGATGAAGATGAGCCTTTGTTTGCCTCTGTCAACATGACTTCTCGGGACACCGGAGGTAGAGTTGATAGTCCAGATGGAGTATATAGAAACACCAGAGCAAGAGTCCTGGCTTCTAGTCAAAGAAATTTGATCCCTGAAATTGATTCTGAATTTCTTGGAGAATCTAACTTCCCACCTCTTCCTACTGGGGGTAATTCTCCTATAGTTGACTTTGATACACGAAGCAATGATTCAGAGCATACAACATCTACTAGTTCATCAATAATCCCTCATACAGTCACAACTTACATGGTTGATAGGAATACTGATGAACCCTCTTCTTCCCTGACTCCTCAAGATCAAAGAATTGCTTCTTTGGAACAGCAAATGAAGTCTATGACTGACACAATGAAGTCGATGTATGAACTTATGACAGCTCAGTTGCAAAATCGACAGACTGTATCAGATGCCATACCAGTTGATACTGATATAAGTCCAGTACAAGTTCCTCCAGCAGTACAATCCAATACTCCTGGACCAGCTCAACCAAATCCTAGTCTCTCTGGAGCTGGGGGTAATGCTTACAATGCTGTTCCTCCTCCCAACTATTCTCTACAAGCCACAACTCCACAATCTTCGGGAGTTGTCTCTGAAGAATTGAAGAATCTTAAAACTCAATTCGAGGCATTCAAACAGAAGGATGGTTTACAAAGGTTAGACATCAAGCAGCCTTATCCGATAGAATGAAAGCAAGTATCATATCCTCCTAAATACAAGCCTCCTACTATCTCATTCTATGACGGAACCACTTCTCCAAGTCAGTTTATTAATCACTTTGAAGTGATGACTGATCAACTGCAACAAAGTGATGCCCTCCTTACTCGGGTATTTATTGGATGTCTCAAGGGAACGGCTTATGAATGGTATAGAAGTCTCCCAGATGGGAGTATTACTTCATTTGCTGGTTTCAAACAGATGTTTCTTGAAAGGTTCTATGAAGGGCTTAATGACATGACTATGTCTGCTCTTATTAGAATCAAGCAGAAAAATAATAAATCTACAGAGGAATACATTGAACGGTTTCGAAGAGAAGCTCTGAAGATGCCTCTTGGAACTCCTGATGCTGTCACCATTGACACGTGCAAATCAAACTTGTTGCCAATCATCAGTATGTGGACATGATCCACTCAATTTCAAGATTGGCCTTCCTTCATAGTCAGTGCCAAAGCTGCAGAAATTAGTGCCGAAACCTTCAAAGGTTTAGGAGTGCAGATGACTCCTAAAGAAACAGGACAAGGTGCTAACAATAAAAATAATGCTCGCAAAGGAAAAGAAACTCTTGAAGTTAATCTTCAGAGCAAAGATGCATCAAATGTTCAAACTCCTGCCTCTACAACTCAACAATCAAGAACACCTCGCCCCAGAGAAGAATATTCTTTTGATGACGACGATGTCCTTGGTATCTTTGAATGTCTGCTGAAAGGTAATAAAATACAATTACCAGAGATCAAGAAACCTGATAAAGCTGGTAAGACAGATCATCCTAAATACTGTCCATATCATAGAATGTTGGGTCATACAATTCGTACATGTTATGTACTGAAAGGAAAGATCCAAGAAATGATTAAATCTGGAGCTATCTCTCTTACTCCAAAAGAGAAGACCATCACCTCCAACGTCGTCTCTATGCAATTTGGAGATTTCCCTCCTCAACTCCTTGAAAGTGGGATTGTTCCTATTCCCAAGGCAACTCTTGACATAGTGAATCTTTCTCCTCCACAGTCTGAAGGATTAGTACAAATCACTTTGGAAACAGGGGAAATCATGTGGATCCATCATGATCTAGTGGCAGATTTTGAATCGCCTTTCCCTCAAAAGATTTTTTTTCAAAAATCCAAGAAGGCTGGAAAGATCAAGTCATGTCATATGACTTCTCTTGGGTCTACCTCTGACACAGAGCCAAAAGACAAAGAAGAAGCACTTGTTAGTGCTACTCGAACGGGGAAACCTTACCTAAAGGATTATTCTCAAAATCCTGAAGATCCTACTGATATCCCTTCAGATGCTAAAGATGCTCCTAATGTTCCTCCTGAAGAAGAATCATCCACTGAACCTGTTCCTCCCAAGCCTACGGCTCTGGAGAAAGGCAAACAACAGGCTCGGTTTGATAAGCCAATCAAGAAGTCTTCTCCTCTTGGACTTCAGAAGCCTTACAACTTCGACATTTTGGCTCAACTTGCTAATACTCCAGCTAGAATGTCCCTTTTTGAACTTCTACGTCTTTCTAAAGAAACTCGGAAGACGTTAAGTGAAGCACTTCTACAAGCTGACTCTTGTCTTGCACAATTGAAGAAGCCGGATGCGGAACCTGCCACTTGCTTACATTGCAACAGTGTACTGGAGATTATCCCAAATATTACCTTTACACAAGACGATATGTTACTGGAGGATAATCGACATGACTGACCTCTCTACTACACTGGTTATATTGATACGATGAAGATAGATCGTATCCTCATTGACCCAAGGTCTGCTATAAGCATAATGCCAAAGAGTTTGTTGGATGAACTAAAAATCCCTCTTCACAAGCTCTCTAAGACGGTTACTACTATCTTGGGATTCAATCAAAGCCGAAGTGAGCCTTTGGGAAAGATTCATCTGAAGCTTCAGATAGGCAATTTCAGTTCTAAAGTCACTTTCTATGTGATCGAGATCGCGGGATCCTATAATCTTCTTCTAGGGAGGCCTTTTCTTTATGAAAATAATGTGGTGCCCTCTACTCTTTATCAATGTTTTAAATACATTGATAGCAATGGAAGAGTACAAAAAGAAGTTGCTGATATAAATCCCTTCCATGGGGTTGAAGCTTATTTCAATGATTCCCGAATGTACAAAGAAGAGTATACAAGGATCATACAAGCTATGGAGAAAGAAGATACACAAAGTGAGACTTTAATAATCCCTGTTAAAAGTCGAACTACTCAGCAACAATCTCCTAAACCCTCTGGAGAAGATTCTTTCATCATTCCAGTGAGTGGACGGATCTCTCCGTTACCTCAGTCATCGACTCAAAATATACTGATCATTCCTGTCAGTAGGCGTACTACAGTTCCTGTACCTTCACAAGATACTCTGCTAATTCCAGTTGGAGGGCGGACTACTCTTCCTACTCAAACTTCAAGGGAGCTCACCTCTTCTGATCCATTTGTTATCGATCTTAATCGAAACAAAGCTTCTTCTTCTTTTCCCCCTTTAGTCATTGACTTGGCTAAAATCTCTAAGGCTCAGCCTTCTCCCAATGTTAATATTGCTGCTTTTACATTTAATGAAAAGTCTCCACCTTTGCAGTACGTTGATGTGTGTAATTATGTTCATAGTTATTTACATCTGTTAGATGACTTGAACACAATAACCATAGGAGTTGTACAGACTGTTCATACAGATGTATCTCTAGAACCTGTACAATCTTTATACTTTCTAGTTCCCAGCAGAAAGCCAGGAGACATTCCAATATTCTTCTACAAAGGGCCTCAAAATCCTTCTGATCTTGAAGATGATGACAAAAATGATGATACTGGAAGATTACAACTACGTCGTTATAGTCAGCAATCTAGAGACATCATCAAAAATATGGGCTATGACTTCAGGACTGGCCTCAATAATGGAAAAGGAAGAAAAATACCTGTCCGGATTCCTCCTTTGAAATATGGAAGGACGAAATGCGGATTGGGTTATACTGCTCCTACTCCTTTCATCAATATTATCCATGAAGATCCTGAGTCTGACGAAGATAAGAGATCTGATTCTTCTAGTACTACTTTTTGGGATTCCGATACGAATATCGGTGACTTCTATTGCAACCTTCTGTCTTCCAATATGGTTTTCATTGACCATTCTGAAGAAAGTGATGAAGACGAAGAAGAGTTTGAAATCTCACCTGAATCAGAACAGTGGGCCTAAAGATTAGATAATCAATGGGAGTTCCGCTTCAAGCAAAAAGAACCTCCGACTGAAGATAAACTTGTTCAAATAGATGTTGGTGAAGAGGGATCTTCCAAACCAATATTCATCAGTGAAAGTCTTTCAGAAACTGATAAGAAAGACATGATCAAACTCATTCGTGAATACATTGATGTCTTTGCTTGGAGTTATGAAGATATGCCAGGTCTTGATCCACAGATTGCAACTCACAAACTCAACATCTTGTCGAATGCTAAACCGATCAAACCACAACAGCGACGATTTCGTCCAGACATCATGGATGCAATTGAAGCTGAAGTCAATAAACTTATTACCTCTGGGTTTATTAGAGAGGAACAATATCCCGATTGGGTAGCTAATATTGTTCCTGTTCTTAAAAAGACTGGCAAGATCAGAGTATGCATAGACTTCCGCGATCTCAATGCGGTATGTCCTAAAGACGAATTCCCTCTACCAATCACTGATGTCATGGTTGATAATACCTGTGGATTTGAACGAATGTCATTCATGGACGGGTATTCTGGGTACAATCAGATCAAAATGTTTCCAGAAGACGAGAAGCACACTTCTTTCAGAACACCGATTGGTACATACTGTTATACAGTTATGCCATTCGGTCTCAAGAATGCAGGAGCAACTTATCAACGAGCTATGAGCACTATATTCCGTGAACATTTGCGGAAAATAGTCGAATGCTATGTTGATGATATTGCAGTCAAAAATCGACAAAAGGAGGATCATATCCAAGATTTGAAGACTATTTTTGATCTAATGCGTAAGCATCAATTAAAGATGAACCCTACTAAGTCCTTCTTAGGCGTCTCTAGTGGTAAATTTCTCGGCTTCGTCATTACCTCTAAAGGTATACACGTGGATCCCGAGAAGATCAAAGCCATCTAAGAAATGCGTCCTCCACGCACCTTAAAAGAGCTACGAGGATTTCAACGAAGAATCGCTTATATCAGGAGATTCATCTCTAATTTATCAGGACGCTGCAGACCATTCAACAAACTTATGAAGAAAGGTGTCTCTTTTGTCTGGAATGATGAATGTCAGAAAGCATTCGATGATATAAAACAATATCTGATGAGCCCTCCAGTATTGGTACCTCCCGTCTCAGGAATACCGTTCCTCCTCTATACTCGAGCAATGAGTCATTCATTGGGTGCATTACTCGCTCAAAAGAATCAAAATGGCCATGAACAAGCCATTTATTATCTCAGCCGCACTATGACCGGAGCTGAACCTCGATATTCACCGGTTGAAAAAGAATGTCTAGCCTTGATGTTTGCTGTCCAAAAGACACGTCATTATATCATTGGCCAGACTATTCATGTCATCTCCAAGATCAATCCTATACGGATCATGATGAAGAAACCCAGTGTTTTGAATTCTCGATTGGCTAACTGGGGAATCCTACTTGCTCAGTATGACATGCACTATATTCCTCAGAAATTAGTCAAAGGACAAGCTTTAGCTGATTTTCTGGCTTCTCACTCAATTTCAGAAAATTCAAAACTCTATGATGAAATCCCAGATGAAGTCCTAGATTCAAATCAAATTGCTGAAGAAGATCCTACTTGGCGTCTATTCTTTGATTGAGCATCAAGAATTGGTCCTAATGGCGATATTGTCGCTGGAGTTGGAATTGTTCTTGTATCGCCAGAAGGTCTTGCCATCCAAAGAGCTTATTCTCTCGATCAGCCGTGTTCAAACAATGTAGCTGAGTACAACGCATTACTTATTGGTCTTCAACTCGCTAAACATATGCATATTCAACATTTGGAGGCGTATAGAGACTCTAAACTTATTGTCAATCAGATCAGGGGTACTTATGAAGTTCGCCATCAAGATCTGGTTCCTTATCATAAAACAGCCATATCTATGGCCTCATTATTTAAGGAATTCTTCATTGAACATGTTAGGCGAGCATGTAACACAGAAGCTGATGCCCTTGCTAATCTTGCAGTAGTGCTGGCTATCCCAATCAGACGGCAACAAATGATTGTTGTTCGTAATCGAGAGTTATTTCATCTTGAAAATAACCTGACTCTAGGACTTCCAGTTGACATTGAAGAATCAACATCTCATGATGTCAACACAACAAGAGAATTTGGATTCAGTCGTAAATCGATGTCATCTTCATCCGATTCCAGCATGGAATTCATCTTCAGTAACTCGACTGAGAATCAGAATACGGATAAAGATTGGAGACTTCCTTTCTTAGATCTCGTATTATATGATATTCTTCCGGATGATCCGAGTGAGGCAGCATCTATCAGACGACGATTACTCAGATTCTATTTCAATCATACAACAAAGACCTTATATCGTCGAGCTTATGATGGTTTACTCCTTCGGTGCATTGCCGGTGATGAAGCCCAACAAGTTATTCGTGAAGCACATGATGGAATTTGTGGAGCACATCAACCTGGGCCAAAACTTCAAGACCGTATTCGACGGATGGGTTATTATTGGCCAACTATGGTATCAGATGCCATTGAATATGCAAGGAAATGCAAAGCTTGCCAAATCCATACGGATTTTATACATCAACCTTCAGAATTTCTACATCCGACGGCAGCATCATGGCCCTTCGAAGCTTGGGGCATGGACATTGTCGGCCCGATCAATCCACCGTCATCTAAAGGTCATCGGTTCATTCTCGCAATAACCGATTACTTCTCTAAATGGGCCGAAGCCATTCCTTTATCTGAAGTTAAGACGTCTAATGTCATCAGCTTTATTAAGCACCACGTCATCTACAGATTTGGTGTTCCTCGACGCATTGTTCATGATAACGGACCACAGTTCGTCAGCCAAAAATTTACTCGATTCTGTGACGATCACCGGATAAAAAATGTGGCTTCTACCGCATATAATCCAGCAGCTAACGGATTGGCAGAAGCTTTCAACAAGACTATCATCAAACTCCTAAAGAAGTTTGTCTCCACTAACAAACGTAATTGGAGTGACAAGCTCGGGGAATGCTTGTGGGCTTATCGCACTACAGTCCGTAATGCTACTAAGTGTACACCTTTCTCTCTGGTGTACGGATCTGAGGCTGTTCTCCCATTAGAGATTCAAATTCCTTCTTTAAGGATAGCAATCGCTAATGAACTCACTGCTGAAAATAATGATCATCTTCGATTTCAAGAATTGGAGGCTCTGGATGAAAAGCGGTTATCTGCTCAACAGAATATTGAATTCTATCAAGCTAGAATTTTAAGGACTTTTAACAAGAAAGTCAGAATTCGAACATTTCAGAAAGAAGAACTTGTGCTTACTGTCAGACGCCCGATGACTATGACACACATGAGTAAGGGCAAGTTTGATGCAAAATGGGAAGGTCCATTCATTGTCAATAAGATCTTTTCTAATGGGGCTTATCAACTCACTACTCTAGATGGTAAAGCCACTATGATGCCCATCAACGGCAAATTCTTGAAGAAGTACTACGTTTAATATTTCTATCAAGATTGTCCTCCCATCATTCTCCAGCTGTTTCATTGTTCTTTCCGAAGAATCATTCTGATATCTATTATCCCCAGTGGAGATAGGTATTCTACTTTGTATCGTTTTCTCAACAAATTTGATATCCAGAAAATCATGTCCATATTACCTCTGAATTTTCTATCTCAAATATCATATTTATGAAAATGATATTTAGTCTTTCTGGTTTCTGAGTCAAAAGATCAATGAATAAAGGCAAAAATATAAAGTGGGAAGGATATATCGTAAATAAAGTTTCCTTAAACGGAGTTTATTTGAGACAAATTCTTCAAGAAAAAGAGTACATCATCATGGAAGATCACTGTAATCCCTTTCATATTTGGGACGAGGACCACATACATAATCAGCAAAAGAATTGAGTACATCTTTTCCTGATCGCACCAAGAATTGACAGGCAGCCAGCGTCATTGCTTCTTCTTCTTCGGTTTCTCCTGGTTCGACCAGGAAGTCTAGGATATCTTTCGGCGGCTTGGGAGTAGACGAGCTTTCGCCCATTTCCTTCTTCTGCGGAGGTGGATGTTCTTTAACACCTTCAGTAGCTTCGGGGGCGACTTCAGCCTTCTTTATATTCTCTTCAGAAGACATTGTGGATAAAATGCGATCCTTCTATTCAAATATATGCTCTATTTATAGGCATATGGTTACAAGGATCGAAGGGACGTATTCTTTTCCGATATTCAGTTCATCCATTCATTTCTCACATTCATCCGACGTTTCACATGTTCATTAATACTTGACGGTTCGTCCGTTCATTTATTACATTCACTCGACAGTTCATCTGTTCTTCATTTCCTAACGGTTCGTCCGTTCATAATCTTCTATCAGTTCATTAAGTGGGGATTCGTTATTGATCACATTTTTATAACCTCTGAATCAATTCCGAATCTACTTACTCATTTGTCATGTTTTGACCTCTGCATAGAAATCAATCTATTTTCTTTCGAGTTCCTATATATTATCATGTCCATAATACCTCTGATAATATCATATACTCTAAAACAGAAAAGATGATTTTATTATCTATCATGTCCACAATTCATCCATAAATACAAATCATTGAGCATAGAAGAATTGTCATTTCCATTCCCATTTTACCACAAAAAGTCTATTACATTTTCTTAGACTTTCTTACAAATCATAATGGAAATCTATTACAAATCTTGGATTTTCATTCTACACCACAACGATAACCTAATAGAGATCTATCTTCTTCTTTGGATCTTCTCCGTCGGACCTTCTCCGTCAGGTTCGTTGTTGATGGCAATTCCTGACTGTCTGGGTCTCAGTCACGACCAGATCAGCAGGAATCAAACTCTGGTCTTCTCTCTCAGACGAGAGGAGAACCACAGAGTATGGCAGCCCGACGGCATGTTGCTGCCAATACAGCTCGTGGAGGAACGGCGGCACCTCAAGCAGGTAGGAATGTATCCAACCTTAGGATACGATTCCTAGTTCTGCCGTCAGAGGAACTCTACTACCCAATCTCTCGGTAGTAGAGTTAACTCCACCATCCAACTCTCGTGTATAAAGGCTCTTCCTACCATCTAAGGAAGACCCTTCTATCTCACGAAGAGTTCTGAGTTATCTGATTTACGCGTCAAAAGCGTATGAGCTCCCTGATGTAGATGTCAGCAGGATATTCTCCACAGCATCCACATCCCTAATGCCAGTTCTGAAGAAAATTTTCAGCCAAGTTTCTGCAGAAAGATCAACAGAAATCATTCAGTATGCATTTATCAAACAGAAACAGGCGTGTATTGTTCAAATCAGAAACAAGAAACAGAAAGCCTATCTTCAACAGCAAAAATAAGTACACGTATTACACTGACTTACCTTCAAATTTGCTGCTAATGATTGACAGACTCATGTTTGATACAGTACGCAGAAGTCGAACATCAGACAACATGGCTTTCCTATTTTTTTCTCACGGAAAATTCATTCTCAGAAGAGAGGAAAAAGAATGGGAAGATGAGTTTGCGTGAAGTTCATCCATCTATTTAAAGGGTCAAGTGCAGGTCTATTCTTGGAAAAGATCCGCATAAATAGCGCTCGTAAATTGTGGAATGAGTGTCACGTGTACTTCGGAAGACAGTGCAACATTGGAAACAGTCAAAATGTGCTAATTAATATTCTTCATTAAAAGGCACGCAGATCAAACACAAAAGTTGTACTTCATTCTTTAAACAGGCACTGATGGCCTTACAAAAAGACAAAACAGAAAAGTGCAACAAAAGCGTAGAAAGTTACGCTCTATTTTCCAGAGCGGCTAAGTTTGATGCCTAACTCCTCTACGCTCTTAACTCCCAGGCGATGCAACAGAGTCTCGAGCATTTCACGCTTCTCCATAAGGCTCCGCCCATCAGAAGAAGACGAGCCATCCAATCCAAAGTAGCTCAAGAGATTCTTGGCTAACTGCGTGGAGTCGTCCTTGAGCTCGATGACGACAGGTTCGGGTTCTTTGCCCCCAAAAGTGGGGTCACCATGGGAACAAAAGCCCAACTTGCGTGCTTCCTCTTCGGCTGCTTCCTTTGGGGTTATATTTTCGAGAGATGAATGTCAAAACTGAGAATCTCTTCCTGTTTATATAACAAATCTCGTCGACAGTTCATATTCCACCATAAATTGGACGCAATCAGTCTCGGAAAACGAAGAGTCATTATGACATTGAATAAGTTCATTTGATATTTTCAAAGAACTTCGAAGTCTTTTCGACTTCTGAAAAAATTTTGGAGTCATCTCAGCGTGACTTACTCATTTCATCATCTCTATTTCAAAGTATTTCGAAAATATTTTATCATTTTTCGAAAATTTTGAAGGGGGTTTTGTAGGCCTCAAAAATGAAGTCACGCTGAGTTCATCAGAACAAGTCACGCAGAATGATCCAAGAAGCAGCACAAAAGATACGCTAAGTTCTGCCTGGCCATTTCCTTTAGAAGTCACGCAGAGACAGCTCAGCCATACGTCAGAATCATAATGACTGACAACACAACAGTCGAGAAACGTCTCCTCGTATGCCACGTATGCACAGAACTCGAGAGATTACAGCCGTCTTTTGCAATCTTCCTTAGCAAGACTCACTCTTCACCAAGTTGGCGTGACTTTGGGTCTTATCTTCATTTAATGCGGCTGACAATATAATCAATGTCAGAGATTTTGTGTCAGATGAAGCGTGCCAAATCAAGACAGTTGGCGGTTTGCGTGGATTCTGAATCTTCTCCTTCCTCAAAACATTGCGTGACTTTTGAGTTATTCTTCTCAAAGCCTGCGTGAATTCTGAAGTATTCTTCTTCAAAGCTTGCGTGGATTTCGCCTTCAACGAGTCTGCGTCAACGAATCTGCATGGATTTTTGCCTTCAGCAAGTCAGCGTGGATTTCATTTCAACTGGAGTACGTGGCAGCCATGCCACCGATCTCTCTCTCGCGTGCCCAGTAACTTGTACACGACCCATGCACTGATGCCATGTGTCCAACAGTTACGGGCCATGTCCAGTAACTACTCATTAACCCTGCGTGTATTTAGAGTCTGCGTGACTTTTCAAGTGCACCAGTGGTGAGGTAGTTATCTTTTCAGTTACTGTTTTGACTCTATAAATAGAGTTCTTTTTCTCATTCATTGGACAGATACATTGATATCTACTGTCAAAATTTTGAGAACTTTTCTTCTTCGCATAGTCCAAGGGATAAAGCGATCGTCTTCTAGATCGGATTCCTACAGTTGTAATTTTCCCAAAAACACAACAAATAAAGAGAATTTCTTTATGGAAAACAATAATAAAATAAATTTTAAAAATATTCAAAAATGTAAAATGACAAAAATACTCCTATTTTTGAAAACTGGAGGTGACAAATTCCTCGAAATTAAAACCAAACAATAGTAAAATGTCAAAATCACAAGTCATAATTTTAAATAGTTTAAAAATGATTAAAAATCACCAAAAATTATAATATAAAATAATTATCAATAAATAATAATTATAATTACAAAATTTCAAAATTACCCTTATTTGGAAAACTGGGTGTTACAGTATGTGTCACACATACATAGATCCTACATAGAGAGCACTTATAACATGACAGGGAAGGAATGTGGCGTATTCACCTTGCATCGGTGCAAGGGTGAGTGTGTCCATGCTGGTAAGAAGTCGCACCACGAATCAAATACGAGATTGCTTGTCTGTTTGCCTATTCAATTCGAATAACATGCTTGCCATGGTAACATGCTTTACGCTTTCGAATATGCCATAAAATCAACCCTAAGGAGAACATAACAAGATCATATGCTAAGTTGCATGATTGAATCAAAATACTGAAATGTCGGTTTAGAAAGTTGGTCTTTTCGTCAGTATATGCGGACGAACGTACTTATCCCCCACCAGCTTTCATGTAGGGCGTAGAGAATGGATTACTCGTGGCAAAGCTTTGCATTAAATGCGTTGAGGCTTGGAAATGTCGAAGCATATTGAGGCGTGCGATCGTATTGACGCTCGGACTTACAACATGATTGATGCGGCCGAGATATAGAAGGCATGATGTCTGGAACGGTAAAATCCTTTATGGACAAGAGAGAACTGGAGTGTTGTAGCCAATCTGGCATATATTATTGGGCTATCGTCAGCCTTTGTAATCTTAGTGCGAATATCAATAAAGAGAATTGTTTCGTATACTCTGTTTTCCATTAGTTGCTAAAATCAAATCAAAGATAACCATTTGAGAACTTGTCATCTTGCCTTGCACGAGCGCAACTCCAGGCTCGTGCGGCATCACGCCCCCTGCGAGGACGATGTTTCGGGTGATTCCGGGTCGGGGCATGACATTGAAGAAGCACTCTTTCATATTCAGACAGATATGGAACAAGTAAGGGCCAAACATGACTAAGTTGGGTGGTTTTAACTGGTTGCAGTGATGAAGCAGATGTACGAAGGTGCTCCAAAATCAGTTGCTCATGACCGATTTTTCCCCAAACCGAACGGTTCGATTATCGCTCCCAAACCGCATGATTCTCACCCGTAGATGGGATACTAAAGAGAAATGGATGGTCAAGAAAAGGAACCAAATAAAGTCTATACTTTTGATCCCTCTGCTTTTTATATGATATACAAAGAAACTATAAAATATACATAAAAATTGGCTATTTCTCCTTTTAATTTTCATTTAACAACCTAAAATGTTGCTTATACTATGTTACTGATTTACTTCCCCATATATGGGACTTCTTTGTTGCTTCAGCCGTTCAAGGACAGGATCAAAGGAATGAGGATGGATCTAAAGAAGTCGAGATACAAGGATTTTGATGAGGTCTACCTCTGTTGCTAAGACAGAGAGCGTCTACAATGCTGCTCTAGCATTAGGAATAGCAAACCAGCTAACAAACAAACCTCGAGATGTTGGCGAAGAGTAAGTAACACAAAAATTAGACGATAACTGTGATTTCAAGTTGGACGATGCTACATTGCCCGTGGATTTGGATTGCAGTTCTAGCCCACGGGCCATATGTCATCGTGTAATTGGATGAGGGGCGCAGGTGGGGCCCGAAGAGAGCAAGGGGGCCTGTGGGGTGGTGACACGCGGCACGCGAGCACGCACGCAGTCACCCCCCTGTGGGCCACATATCATTTTCCTTTCAAGTTATTACATTGATAAAAATAATATAAGTAAGGTATCCTTCTGTCCCTTAAACTTGTCGATAATACTTCTACATGTGTCTAAACTACATCTTTCTATTTTTATTGGATACTGAATTACTTGTTGCTTTATTACATCTACCTTTGTTCTTAGAATAAAAAAGGATGGAATCATGGAGATCCCAACCAAATTTCATTAAACATGAAGTGTATATACAGAGAGTAGTACATAATAATGATTATCTTCAGAATTAAACAGTACTTGCCAATCGTCCACTTAATCCTGCTACGTGTATAGTTTGTCCCCATGTTGCACGAATATGGGTATGGATACGGATAAGGGAATGATACAGATACAGGACAACAAGTTTCAGATAAGTATAAGTAGTCAATTATGTTGCACGACACAGACACAGATACTTGTATGGAGAATAGTTTGCCTATGTCCAACAGTCCATGCAACCTGACTTTCCTAAACATAATATGTAGTTGATTGAACTTATATACTAGGGAACTCATTTTTCATGACTTGTTGTAGGTATTAGCTTCCTTGTTGTTGTATTGCCAGATCCTGGACAAGATTGAAGCAAATGATTAACTACAACAACTTCGCAAAGAGAGCTTATGTTGGCAAATCCAAGAAGCTGCTTGTGCTGCTTGTTGCCTATGAAAGATGGCTAATTAGCCTGTCGCCACGAAGCCAATCTACTCTTTTGGGCTCAGGTGTGGATGATACACAACAAGAGACCGATGAAATAGGAAAGATGTTATATATTAGACCTGAAAGAATTACAAGGGCAGGAAAATTTGTATCTTTATAGTAATATGTCGATAGCCACTTCTTTTTTGTTGAAGTTCTGTTGTTATTAGTATTAAGAATTAAGGCCCCCCTCTGCTTTTTTCCTGGCAATATAACCATGAAAAGAAAATGTTAAGAAAATAGCTAACATAGGAGATGCTTGCTCCTTGTAGTCATTCTTATATATGCCAAGATAGAAATAATGTATAGGGGTGCAGCTCAGACGGGTTGGATCAGACTTAAGGTCAATTCGAGCCCAATCTGATGAATCATAAGCCTATCCCGAGCCCGAGCCCAAGCCCGCCCCGACCATGGGCTCAACATATGAAGCCCAAGGCCAAGTCCGGAGGATCGGGTTAGGCTCGGGCTCATCGGGCTATTATATAATATTTGAAATAATTTTAAACAAAAGTTAATGAAATAGTAATCAAGCTTTGATCATCTAAAATAAGATTTAGGATTAAGAGTTGAAGAGTTTGGGTGAAAAATTTTGGATTTAAACTTTTTATTTAAGAAGTATGAAACTATATATATATATATATATATATATATATATATATATATATATATATATATATATATATATATATATATATAAACCCTACCTTTTTATTCACGCAAGGTGCAAAATGCCGAAGCCTTTATAAGTAAGCGCAAAAAAGAAGAAGGAAAAGCACAAAAGGAGGGGGAGTCTCTCATGTCAAAAATTAGGAGGACAAAATATCCCAGAAAGCCTGCTGTCCATGGTTGCAAAGACGGGCGCTCTTGAGACTCTGGCGGATGACCTCTCTAGTGAGCTGTACGACAGTGAATTGGCACCCTTCGTATTAGCTTTGTTGCGGTTCTTCCAAATGACCCACGTGGTGGTAGCTGCAACGATCTGGTGGCAATGCGACGCGTTGGCCCAGGTTGCTAGAAGATCGTTGAAGCTCCCACCAACCGTAACCATGTTACAACGTTGGGAAATGGTCACCCAGACGGTGGCCGCAGAATCTCTGTTGCGAAGGATGTGGTCAATTGTTTCTGACTGTTTTTCGATACAGCAATGGCAAGCCGACGCTAAGCTGAAGCCGATGGTGGTTAGGATGTCGTCAGTGGGGAGTTTCTTACGGACCGATTGCTAGACCAAGAATGACCATTTCTTTGGGATACATGGGTGCCAGAAAGGACTCAATATCAGTGTAGGAGGCCCGGATCCGTGTACGATCCTTCTAGCAGAGGCGACAGAGAATGCAACGTTGGTGCTCTCCGACCACGAGAGTGTGTCTACGCCCGTGCCAATCATCAAATCGGAGTTTCGAAGTGCGGTAGTGGCCTCGTCACCACTCTAATCCTGGACTTTCTGCCAGTTCCAGTTGCCAATGTTGTTCCATAATTCTTTGATCTTGCTGGTCGTCGGTGCGCCCGGTAGGCGAGGAATAAGGTCGGCTCCCAACCATCTTTCAAGGAATAGATCTGAGTCACCTGCGTCCAGCCGAAGGCAAATCTTAGGTTCTGCAAGAGTCCGGCCGTGCAGAATACGGCACCAAGCTGCAGATGTTCTGCTGTTGCTGATGGCGCTAGCCGGGTGTATGTGTTTGAAGTATCTGGCCTTCATGAAGCGTGCCCAGAGATTGCGGCCGACACGAAGCTTCCACCACAGTTTCATGGAGAATGCATCTACGATATAATAAAGCGGAAGATTCCCAGACCTCCCTCGTTTGTGGCCATGGAGTCCCAGGTGGCCCAATAGTGTTTGTCTTTAGCATCGTTATGGCCCCAAAGGAAGTTGGCGAAGTGGTTCTCGATGGAGTTGAGAACCTTCTTTGGAGGTGAGCATGCAGCTAGGGTGTATACATAGATGGATGAGAGCACATGGTCAATCAGTATAATTTTGCCGCCTGGCGATAATGTTGTGTTATGCCAACCTTCTTATTTTTTCCTAATTTTTCCAATGAGACCTTCGAAGATGGTCGCACCAGATTTGCCGTAAACCAGCGGGCAGCCGAGGTAGGAGAAATGAGGGTAAACGACTGAAAAGGAGGTGATATTGGATAGTGTAGCAGTTTGCTCCCTGTTGGCTTTGTGGTGGACATAAATGACACTTTTTCTGGGGTTGACGCTTTGGCTAGAGCATCGGGCGTATCTAAGAAGCACATTATAAATAGCTTCCATGGACCCCACTTCTCCGGAAGAGAAGGTAAGGATGTCATCGGCGTAAGCTAGGTGAGTAATGATCGGGCATCCGCTAACTGTGTGAAAATGTTTCAAGTTTGGGGTCCTAGGCAGTTTGTTAATATTTCTGCTAAGGGCTTCCGCTGCGATGATGAAAATGGTTGACGAGAGAGGGTCTCCTTGTCTAACTCCCCGACTGGAATAGAAGAAGTCGTCCGCTTGGCCGTTAATCACCATGGAGAACCACGAGTTGTTGATCGATCGCCAGATTACACTGATCCACGTTTCCGAGAAGCCGAAAGCTCTGCAGACCCAGATCATGAACTGCCAATCTAGCCTGTTGTAAGCCTTCTCCACGTCCAATTTGATGGCGATGTTCCCATCTCTAGATGGTAATTTCATGCACATAATCATTTCATGAGCAAGCATAATGTTGTCTTGGATGTTTCTGCCTCGGACAAAGTCACTCTGTTCTTCTGATATAATTTTGGGATGAATGTCGATCATGCGCGTGGCAATAATCTTGGAGATAATTTTGTTGGTGAAGGTGCATAAACTGATGGGTCTAAAATCTCTGAAAGTCTTTAAATTTTCCTGGTTGGAGATAAGAACCAGATTAGCACAAGAAATAGATCTAGGGTACCTAGCTCCTTGGAAGAAGGTGGTCGTCGCTCCATGTATATCCGTCTTGATGATGTCCCAACACGTACGAAAGAAAACATCATTGAAACTGTCTGGTCCGGGAGCACTATGGGCATCTAGCGCCCAGACAGCAGCTTTCACTTCCTGGTCTGAGGGGAGGACCTCCAATCAGGTGTTGTTCGTGTCGTTGATGAGGAGTGGTATCTCCGAAAGAAAATCTGAGTCTTGCATGACAGTTTCTTTAGAGAACAGCTACGTATAGAAGTTAGTTGCTGCCTGTTGAATTCCCTACTGGTCTTTGAAAATGTTCCTGGTGTCATCGACGATCTGATGGATATTGAGCTTCTGTCTGCGGCCTTTGACACAGGCGTGAAAGTAACTGATATTTTTATCCCCATCGATGTCCCATTTGAGCCTGGCTTTCTGCTTCCAGAAGTCGGTTTCGACTTTTAAACAGAATTTTAGGATGGCTTTGGAAAGGTTTAGGGCTGTTCTAGTAGATGACGAGTTGTCCGTAAAAAAAAGGGCCTCAGCTCGAGTCACATTATCTTCGGCGGTGCGAACGGCTTGGAAAATATCTCTGAAAGCTTACTTGCTGTAAATGGTAAGAGCTTTTCCGGTAGCCTTGAGTTTGTTGGCTACACGAATGAGGGGGTCAGGGGATTCAGTCCTGGTCCATGTGTCCTCAACAATCCTCAAGAATTGAGGGTGATGGCACCAAAAATCCAGGAAGGTGAAGTTTTTCTTGATCTGTTTTAAGAAACGATTAATTTCGATGAGAAGGGGGGCGTGATCGGATTCGGTGGTATTAAGGTGAGCGAGGTTGGATATGATACTCATGTCTTTCCATTGAGTGTTGATGAGGGCACGGTCCAAACGGGAGTATTGCCAGTGGGCGCCTTCTTGTATGTTACACCAGGTAAAAGCGATGTCGGTGAACTGGAGGTGAGATAGGTGGGCATTGAAGATGAAGTTATTGAAGTCAAGCATGGCCATCGTGGGGGAGGCCTTCCCCCCATCTTCTCGTTGCTTCTAGTGACGGCATTGAATTCTCCGACACAAAGCCAGGGGGTAGGAGGTATTAGATACAGTGTCAAGGAGGTCCTCCTAGAGCTGTTTGCATTCGATGATGTCGCAGCTATCATGGATAGCTGAGAGCAGGGCTTGCTTCAGAAGGGTGGGGTGCTCTATCCAACACGAGAGAGTTTACGTAGTATCATGCACTATGCTAATATTTAGATCAAAGGAGTAAAAAGTCCATATGTCATGTCTGCCAGTGACGGCGGAGTTGAAACCCAGCCGCAGCTGAGTAGATTTGAGTCTATTAGTGGGGATTTTGGGTTCTAAGACGATAAGGATTTCAATTTTGTGAATTCTTTTGAGGCTGCATAATCTTCTAAAGGTGGGTTTATTGGCTAAGCCTCTAACATTCCAGGATAAGATGTTAGGCATTTGTCTTGTTGGGTTGTTGGTGTTTGGCGAGTTTCGCGGCCAACCTGGTAGTCATTGTCGTGGACTCGATGGCTCCTTTAGTAGTATGTTTTTTGTTCGCAGATAGCTTATTAGGGTTCTGCTTCTGGAGAGTGTCCAATGGGTCATCCTCTGTATTGTGGGTTTCTGGTTCTTTATCTGGATGGGGAGGTGTTCCAAAGTGGGTGGATGGGGTGAATACTTCTGCGTCAATGGCTTGCTGACAACGGATGACTTGCTCAGGACCTATGATGGCAAGATCTTCGGCTAGAATGTATCGCGGTGATTGACTCTCCAGGATCTCGATTCTCTCCGTGAAGCTGCGAGCGGCGGGTTTGTTGTGGTCTGATTTCTCTTCTGAACTCTGTGATCTGTTGGGAGGAATGATGTTAACTTCTTGGGTAGCCCGACTAGCAATGTCGGAGGGTGTGGAGTTGCTTCCCGTAGTAGTAGTAGCTGTCCTATTGTGGGCTTCTTCTGTGTGGCTATTTTCTTCTGCTGCCAAGGCGTCGAACCTATTATGGGTGTCGACGGAGGTATTTTTTGGGGTGGTAGGGATGGTTTCCTGCTCAGCATGGTTGTTGGGTGGCTGAGTAGATGGTGGGCTAGCATCGAATCTGATATGTGAGTTCGGGCGAGGTAAAAGAGGGGATCTCTGAACCTGAATCCTTTTTGATTTGTGTGTCATTATTGCCAGCTTTGGATTCAGTTCTGGATGTACTTTGTATCAGTGCTTGAGTAGATGCCCTCTCTTTTTACAGTTATTGCAGTATATGACATTGTTGTCATACAAGATTGGTTGCATGTGGGTCTTGTTTCCTAGCTCAATGTTGGTGGATTTAGGGAGTTCTTTGGAGATGTCGAGTTCCATACAAACTTTAGTATAATTTGCTCTGGTCAGATTCCTTGTTTCCTTCGCCATGGCGACGAAAGTGTCGAAGGAGTTGATAATCCTTTTCAGAGCTGCTGGTATGAAACATATCAGAGGTGGATTGGAAAGGGTGACCCATGCGGACACAATGGGTGAGTCTTCGATGGGGTTGAGATTCTGCGTCTATCTGACCAATGTCATGACTTTGGAGTCTATTTTGTTTAATCCCTGAGTCTGGACTATCTTTAGGTCTGTCGCTGAGGATAAGTGAAGATGCATGTTTTTGGGGTCTAGAGGCGCTACGTGATACTCTAATTTAAGGCTCTATTTGGCAGCTTTCTCCTGTACTTGGGCTAGCTTGGGGCATCCCGAGGGGAATCGAAACACAAACGTGGAGGAGAACCTCGCATAAAGCGACTCCAGGTCTACGGAGGAGAACAAAATGGATAAAGACTGCCCGTCCTCTGGAGGAGGGTAGTCGATCTCGGGAAGAGGGACATCTGGAAGGATAGGTTTATTCTGGGCCAAATGGTCCGGGCGCACAATGTCAGCGAATGAGGAGGGGACCGCCGCAGTACCCTGAACCGAGGAGGGGGGCCCTCGTAAGCTGAGAGAATTGGGAGCATAGAAAGGAAGATGCTCCTCTGCAGGAGGCCATGTAATGACCATGGTTCGTATTACGTATTTTGGAATACGTGTACGTATTTTGACTCGTAATGCATGTCTTCTCGCATGGTTTATTTTGGCATTTCATTGCTTGGTTTATCTTGGTTTGGTTTGGTAAGGCTTGGCTTGGTTTGCTTTTGGGTTCATCATGAACCAAAGGAAAACCCCTACCTACCACAACCATCACCATTTATATCTTATCTAACTTTTCTCTCTCCCCATAACTCCACAATTACTTTTTTTCTTCGTCCTGCGTAGAGCTCCACCTACCCCCATTTTCTACCGGTAAGTGCAGCTTACTTCACGAGAGAACTCCATTTTATTGCTTTACTGTCTTCCTTTCTTCATTCTAAGACACTTTAGTACTTAGCATTTTTATATTCTATAGCTAAATTCATGTACATCTAAGTTTATTTTATTTTCGAAATTCTTGGGTCTTGATCTACTTAATCTGGTTATGTTCAAGTTTTGATGGTTCCATATTATAGAGAATTTTATTCTGTCCTAGTTTGACCTACGGAAGTTTAGATTCTGACCTCGAATGAAGTATTTATGGAGCTTGGAAGCATGGCCTTCATGGTTCTTATTCTCGAAAATTTGGAGAAGAACAACAGTACTTGACCGTATGGCTTTTTCATGCGGCAAGTTTTCTCTAGCCGCAAGAGACTTGAACCTTTCAGCCGTATCGACTCAGCCGCATGAGTTCTTCCCTGCCGCATGAACATTTCCCTGGCCGTATAAGAACCTATTTCCCCAGCCGCATAAGACTCAGTCTCTTTCCAGCCGCATGAGACTCGATCCCCAAGCCGCATGGACTAGATCCCCTCTGCCGTATAAGCTCGTGTTCTCTTCTAGCCGCATGCGCCCCCTTCTTTTCCAGACGCATAAGACCCCTTCATTTCCAGCCGCATGAGCTTACTTTTCCCTGCCGCATGAGACTCAGATCCTGAGCCGCATGCGTCCTATTTTTCCCTACCCGCATAAGCGCATGCCCCTCCTACCGCATAAGCTCATGCCCCCTCTTCAGCCGCATAACCCAATTTTCTTCAGCCGCATGAGCCTGCTGGTTCCCTGAGCCGCATATGCCCATAACCCCCTGGCCGCATGAACTCGCAATTTCCTGAGCCGCATGACTTCTTCCCCAGCCTTGCCCTTGTTATTTTAATTATTTTATTATGCTCATGTCTTATGATCCTCTATGTAACTTGGGTCTCTTGATATAATGCTTGTACTATGATATCCTGCACATGTAACATGAATACGATAGTGACCCATAGTGGTGCACTCTTGACAAGTAATATGACATGATAGTGGCCCGTCGTGGTGCACTCTTGACAAGTAAACCTGACATGATATATCTCGATATGCTGTTGCAACGGCTAACATGACATGACCAGAATGAATGACCTGGACACTGTGGACGATTGTGCTTGTACAAATGAACCAGTCTTGTCTTACATCATGTCTAGGACAGGGACCCTTGAGTACCACGGTCAGGGGTACCTACTAAAATCAACTAAGGCTAATAACTAGAATAATCCAGTAATCATTAAGAGATTTTCTAGCTATAGGCAATCCCGTTATCTGGGCGCCCCACTTGGGATTTGTAGCCTGCCGTCGAGTAGGGCACATTTTCAGCACACTATCATGTGGTGCATCCCTTAAGCTACTTAAGGGTATATACGTTTCCTGAACGATGTACCCACATGAACTCAACCTCTAATTGCGTTCGGATAGCCTGGATGGTCTGCAGGGCTTGTGGCTGTGGACTAATTTTGCTGTATCTTGCTAGTAACTAGGCCTGTGATAACCCTAGTTAGTTAAAGTATCAAGTCGTACTTATTGCTTGGCCGTGAATTGTTGGATGGAGTCTAATCAGTCTAGTCTTGTCCTGATCTTGCACAAGATTGTTATATGTCCGGAATGCTTGTATTTACCTCATCGATAAATGGTGGGAAACCAAGTTCCGTTCAGATGAAGGTTTACAACCTCGGTCCTTGTTTGGTTTACGGGTTGTAACCTGGTTATCTAAACAGTCCCATGGTTATATCATCGTATATCATCCTGATTCTCCTGTATTCCAGTTCTTACTATTTATTTATACTCCTGTGCTAATTGCTGGTTTTAGTTCAAAGTGAAGCCTCTTTGTGGCACTTACCCTTTCTGGGATCTGACCCAGCTGGTTTTGCATGGCCAGATTTCTGAACAGCTCCAGAGGATCTTTCGACCTTCCAGCCAGATGGTGACCACTAGACGGAATCCTGGCAACGAGTGGGTTTATTTTAGCTCTCCCACTCTATTGTAAAAATATTCTTTTGAAGCGTTTAGCCGACGAGCACCTGTTAGCTCGATTGCACTTTAATTACTGTCTGCCTACGGGCTGTAACATGATTGACAAATCCTAGGGTTGATTATGTATGACTGAAGCTCTTGCTAGTCTTCACATTTTGTAATTACTAGCTTCATGATCATCCAAATATATAATTTATGGGACGCCTTACTATTTTATATTTGATGCTCTAATATCTTGTAGCTGTTATTACTTGCTTGAGATTGAGACAATAGGCTTGTTCATGACCTTAAGAGACTGATGGCTTGTAGATAAACCCTCATATATCTAGACAGCCGTGACCGTATGGTGAGATGGAATTTATTTCATTATACGTAGCTGGATATGTATGCCCCCGCTCTCTAGTATTCTGATTCTGGGGCGTTACAAGGTTTAAGTGGTAGCCCATGCAGGTCTTGTAAATTAAGATATGTGAGGGTTTACCGAATAGATGTCTCATTCAGCACTCGTCCTTGATCTCTGCTCGTATCCTCAAAATCCATAAAATCTTGACCTGATCACATGCTTGTATCTTTGATCTGTCCTAGTCCTTCCTTATTGTTCCCTATGTCGTCTTCCTCAGCGGCATTGTTCCTGGTTCTACCGATCGGCAAGGCGGAGCACCTCCCGTGGACCAGCAGCAACCTGGAGATCAAGTCCAGCATTCAGGAGTAGCCTCCAGAGTCATGCCTACTGGAGTCAAGAGCCACCTGTCTAGGCAGTCCAGCCTGTAGAACCTGATGATGGCACCTTGATGGGACTCATCAGGACATTGTTAGCTTCTCAAGATCGTCGAGACGACGCATTGCACCAGACAGTACAAGATGCTCTGAACAGAGGCGCTCACCCAAGCAACAGTACAGCCAATAGCTTCAACGCTTGAACCCTCCCTTCTTCGATGGCAGCGAAGATGCTATTGCTGCTGATGCATGGCTTCAGGACACTGAGGTCATTCTAGAAGCGGTAAATATGCCCGAGAACGAGAAGGTGGCGGTAGTACGCCTACAGCTATTGGATCTTGCCCGCAGCTGATGGGCGACGCAGGCCTTTGGATTAGTGGCACCTATTGCCAGGATAGTATTCCGTGAGAGATTCCAGACCAAGTATTTTGATATTGTAGCTCAATACGATCTACAGACGAAGTTCACCAATTTGAAGCAGATGGGCAGGACGGTCGACGGATATACGGCCGAGTTTTCCAGGCTCAGTCGGTTTGCTCCCACCTTGGTGGCGACCGAGTTTGATAGAGTCCAGCGGTTCCAGTAGGGGCTCCATCTAGAGATTTTATTGGTAGTAGAGCAGTTTGAGCATCAGACTTTCGATGCAGTATTGAGAGCAGCTAGGAGGCATGAGTATACCTCCCAGAGGATCGTGGACAGGATCGGAGATCGAAAGCGATCTCATGGCCACATGAACCATTCTTCAGCACCAGCCCAGGCAGCTAGGACTTTGACCATTGGAGCTCCGAGGCGGGTGGCCTCAGTGGCGTCAGTTCAACATTTAATCCCGACGAACCCTCAGAAGTAGAAGCACTCTTCTGCAGTGGGATGTTCACATTACGGAAAGCTAGGACATGTGGTAGCAGAGTGTCACAGGGCACAGGGATTATGCTTGGCTTATGGGGCACCGGATCATAAGATAGGATCCTGTCCGAATAGGGGTAGTTCATCATCGTCCAACTTTACTAGTCCTTCGGTGAGAGGACCAGCTCCAGTACCAGTCCAGCAGCAGCAGTATCCATTGTCGAGGCCCTTGCCGCCTCAGACCCAAGTATTTCAGCAGCAGAATCCCTAGCGGTATGCACAAGTCTAAGCCCAGGTTCAGAACCGCCAGAGAGGTTTCCAGCAGAGGGGACCCACACCCAGAGGGCATGGTCAGGCGATGGCGATGACCGTAGAAGAAGGATTGGCACCAGATGAGGTAGTGGCAGGTACTATTCTCGTCAACTCCTTCCCAGCGTCAGTGTTATTTGATTCTGGTGTATCTCATTCATTTATGTCTGCACGATTCACGATACAGATAGGATTGGAGCCCGAGTCATTATCAGTAAGGCTCAATATACTTACTGGTAACGGTCTTGTGGGAGTAGATATAGTATTTTTCTCATGTCGGATCGTAGTTAGCGGTAGAGAGTTTTCCGCTAGGTTGATTGAGTTCCCAATGGCCGATTATGATATGGTCATAGAAATTGATTGGTTGAGGGACCAGTATGCTAGGATAGACTGCCATATTGGCAGGATTATTTTTAGCATTCCAGGTGAGCCAGAGTTTTTCTTTTTCCGAGGCGAAGTTGAACCTTCTTCTCCAGTATTGCGGATGGCAGTAGCAGCAGTGCAGTTACCCCGAATAGTCGAGGAATTTCCAGATATTTTCCGAAAAGAGCTTCCAGGAATGCTGCCAGAGCGAGAGATCGAGTTTACTATAGACTTGATCCCAGGGACAGCCATCAGAGAGAGTCTATAGGATGGCACCGTCAGAGTTATAGATATTGTACAAGATGATTGAAGAACTCAGGACCAAGGGATTCATTCGTGCAAGTAGATCGCCTTGGGGATCCCCAATGCTTCTTGTGAAAAAGAAGGATGGTACGTCCAAATTATGTGTAGATTATCGTACCTTGAACTCAGTGACAATCAAGAACAGATTCCCTCTCCCGAGGATAGATAACTTGTTTGATCAACTCAAGGGGGCAGCAGTATTCTCGAAGATCGATTTATGATCAGGATATCACCAGATCAGAGTCAGAGAGCAGAACATGTAATGCCTGTTATTCGTATTACATATTTTAGAATACGTGTATGTATTTATTCTTGTATTGCATGATCCCTGGCTTAGTTTTATTCCTGACTTGGTTTATTTCTTGGTTTGGGTTGGCTTGGTTCGGTTTGGGGATTGCTATTGGTTCATTATGGACCAAGGGGTGAACCCTTACCTACCACCACCACTACCATTTATTAACCCCACTTCCTTCTCTCTCTTCATTACTCTTCTTCTTTCCTCCATTATTTCTTTACTTACCAGAGAGAGAGAGAGGTCTAGGCAAGTACAACTTGCTTCATGGAGGAACTCCAATTTTATTGCTTCATCCTCTTCCTTACAGTATTTTAACTTACTTTAGTACTTGGCATTTTCACTTTCCATGGCTAGATTCTTGTAGATCTAAGTTTATTTTATTTTTGGATTTCTTGAGTTTTGATCTACTTAATCTTGTTATTTCTGAGTTTTGATGGTTCTATGTTGTAGAGCATTTCATTTTGCGCCATTTTGACCTATGGAAGTTCGGATTTGAGCTCCGGATGATGGAGTTATGGAGCTTGAGAACTTAGCTCTCATGGTGTTCTTCTTCTCGAAATTTTGGAGAAGATGAACTGTGCTTGACTTGACCGTATGAATATTTCATGCGGCAAGTGTTTTCTTCAGCCGCATGACTGGAAGTACTTTGAGCCGCATGAGGGCCAAACTCATCTAGCCGCATAACTCACTCAATCCCCAGCCGCATAAACTCTGCACTTTTCCTCAGCCGCATAAACCCCCTTAGCCGCATAGCAGCACTTGACCGCATGATTCTTTATGCGACGAGTCCCCCAGCCGCATATGCTCGTGATCATTTCAGCCGCATGGACCCAATTCATTTCAGCCGTATGGAACTCAGTCCATTCCTCGGCCGCATGAGAATCCACTTCTCAGCCGCATGAATGCTATGACTCAGTCTCATGCGCCCCTCCCCCTTCCTGGCCGCATATACCTGATTGATAGCCTACCGCATACGCACAGCTTCTCCGCTAGCCGCATGAGCTGCTCTTGTTCCGAGCCGCATGGGCTCTTAACCCCCGACCCGCATGGACTCCTTTCCCTAGCCGCATGAAGCTTACTTCCCTCTGGCCGCATGATACTCTGCTGCATGACCCTGAACTCCCCTAAGCCTCATGTATTTCCTATTTCCTTAGACCCGAGTCCCCTCCAGCCGTATAGACTGTTCTCTTTCCAGCCGCATGAGATCATTCCTGGCCGCATATACCTGAGCCGCATGGGCTGTTCTCTTCCCAGCCGCATGAGACCTGAGCCGCATGGCTCCCAATAGCCCTGTGTACTATTATTTTATTATTATTTGTCCATGTCTTGTAACCCCCCTATTGTATATTTTATGCCCATTTTATATCCTTACGCTTTTTGTCCCGAACTTGATAATCCCAATTTGATTGACATGATTGAAATGATAATTGTACCTGGCATGGTGTGACCTAGAATTGACATGCTTGATAGTGGCCCGCCGTGGTACACTCCTGACATGATAACTTGACCTGATAACTTGACCTGCTATGCATGATACGTCAGTGACCCGTAGTGGTGCACTCTTGACAAGTACCCTGACAATGCTTGATAGTGGCCCATCGTGGTGCACTCTTGATAAGTAATAATGATAATGATAGTGGCCCGTCGTGGCGCACTCTTGACAAATCAATTCATTGGCCTGGACACCGTGGATGATTGTGCTTGTATAAACTACTAGTCCGGTTGTGTCTTGCAACATGTCTAGGGCATGATCCCTGAGTACCACCGTCAGGAATTCATACTGAATCTGGCAAGGTTAATGACTAGATTGATCAAATAGTTCATAGAGAATTTCCCCGTTACCTGTTGCCCCTTTGGTCCCGGCCTTATATATATATACATGGGATTTGTTGCTATCCGTCGAGATGAGCGCACTTCCAGTCCGTCGTCGAGTGTGGTACCTTAGGACACATGTATCTTACTACAGTGTGTCTGCTATATCATGCTATCTTTTTCTTTTCTTGCTGGGATCACTCAGGTAGTAATAAACAGGTAACTGGACTTGGAATTCTCATTACATCTTGCTAGTAACTAGGCCTGTGATAACCCTAGTTAGTTAAAGTATCAAGCCGTACTTATTGCTTGGCCATGAAATGTTGGATGGAGTTTACCAGTCTATTCTTGTCTTGGTTCTATACAAGATTCTTACATGTCCTGATTCCTTATATTTACTTGTCGATAAATGGTGGGAGAAGCCAAGTTCTGTTCAGACGAAGGGTTACAACCTCGGTCCTTGTTTGGTTTACGGGTTGTAACCTAGTTATCTGAATAGTCCCATGGTCATCTCATCGTATACCATCTGTCATGCTTGGTACGTTTTACCTTATCAATAGTAATTGAGACGGGTTTCTATTCAAGCGAAGGGTTACAACCCCGGTCCTTGTTTGGTTTAAGGATTGTGACCTGGCTACTAGAATGGTTCCCCTCGTACTCTATTTTGACTATTGTTATTCTTTTAATATCAAGCCTTTTCATTACTGTCTTTTATGTAATTATATTCTTGTGCTAATTTGCTGGTTTTAGTTCCTAAGTGAAGCCTCCTTTGTGGCACTTGCTCTTTCTGGGGTCTGACCCAGCTGGTTTTGTATGGTCAGATACCGGAACAGCACGAGAGGATCTACCGACCTTCCAGTTACGTGGTGACCACTAGAGGGAATCCTGGCAACGAGTGGGTTTATCTTGGCTCTCCCACTCTATTGTAAAATTATTCTTTTGAGGTGTTTAGCCGCCGAACAAGTGTTAGCTCGTGTACATTTTTACTTACTGTCTGCCTACGGGCTGTAACATGATTGGCAACCTAGGGTTGATCATATATGACTAAATTCTTGTTGGTACTCACATTTTGTAACGACTAGCTTCATGATCAGCTGAATATGTAATGTTTGGGATGCCTTACTATTGTATATTTGGTGGTCGTACATCTTGTAACATCTACTTACTTTCTTATGATTGAGACACTAGACTTGTTATTGACCATAAGAGACTGATGGATTGTAGATAAACCCTCACATATCTAGACAACTGTGACTATATAGTGGAGTGGATCCCATTTCATTATACGTAGCTGGCTATGTCTACCCCCGCCCTCCATTATTCTGGTTCTGGAGCGTGACAGGACATCCCAAAGACAGCTTTTAGATCTAGATATGGGCATTGGGAGTTCCTTGTTATGCCATTTGGAGCAACCAATACGCCGACTGTATTCATGAACCTCATGAATCGTATTTTCATGCCTTACTTGGATCAGTTCATGATTGTGTTCCTAGACGACATGCTGGTCTACAGCAAGAGTAAAGCAGAGCATGAGCAGTATCTCAGAATTATCCTCCAATTTCTCAGAGAGCACCAGTTATATGCCAAGTTCAGTAAATGCGAGTTATGGCTCGATCGTATTTTATACTTGGGTCATATCATCACCAGAGGAGGAGTAAAAGTGGATCCCCAGAAGATCGTGGCCATTGAGACGTGGCCAGTACCCAGCTCAGTTGCAGAAGTTCACAGTTTTCTTGGCTTGGCCGGCTACTACCGGCAATTTTTTTCAGACTTTGCTCGAATTTCAGCACCATTGACCCAGTTGACCCGCAAGGATGTGTAATTTTCTTGGATAGCAGAATATCAGAATTCTTTTGAGAAGTTGAAGCGAGATTTGATAATGGCACCCATTCTCACGCTTCCAGATGGGACCGGAGGATTCTTAGTGTATTGTGATGCTTCAGACAGAGGTTTAGTGTAACACCCAGTTTTCCAGATGAGGGTAATTTTGAAATTTTATAATTATAATTATTATTTATTGATATTTATTTTATATTATTATTTTTGGTGATTTTAATTATTTTTTAAAATATTTAAAATTATGACTTGTGATTTGGTGTTTTGCTAGTGTAACCCTAGAGATAGTGATCTAGAGCCTAGCCATGTGATTAGGGTATTTCATTTATCATTTTTTACTTGAGGGTATTTTTGTCATTTTTGGGTTTATTTGATTTTAATATTTTTTATTTGAATTTATGGAAATTTTTAGGAATTATTTTGGATGATGGTTGACTAGGTTGACTTTGACTAGCATTGACTTTGGTAGACTAGTCTAGAAGCTAACCCTAGTTGTGACTGCCTTGGTTAGGTTAAGTAACCCTAGTCTAACTAGAGTTAACCCATGATTTAGTCTTTTAGACTCGAGTTAGAATAGAGAGGGTTAAGTCATAAGTCATGACTTATGGTTTTGAGACCAATAGATAATCACTTAGCCATAGCTTGTGAAACTTGGCCCATAGCCCATCACTGAACCCTAACCCTAACCAACTTTGGCCAGCCACCTAGGGAATCCCACCCTATTTAATGCCTCCTTCATTTAGGGTTAGCCTCCCTTGGAAATAGATCTCAAGTTTAGAAAGAGGTAAATCCCCAACTTCAATAATTCCTAGAAAATCCAATTTAATTCCTTTTCCATCCAAACCAATTACAATAGGTTCTAAATTCCTTCTACTTGCTATTTGTGTTGAGAAATTTTAGAGTGTGGACAATTTGGTAAAGTTTGGCCATCAAGAGGAACACCCCTCTTTGGAGCTTTTTGAGGAAATTGACACCTATAGGTAATTCCTTCAAAACGTATTAAAATTGCTGTTATTATTGCATATTAGCCTAGATCTAGGTGTCCCCTAGCTAACCCTAGATTTTTGTAGGATTTTGTCCAATTCGTGTCCTATTTGGACACGTATCAGTCCCTATACCTAGGTGTTCGATGAAATGTCCCAAAGGGGATTTCGATCTGATTTTAGGAAAACTTTTGAATAGGAAATTAGGTTTTGTGGTTGTTTATCAAAATCTGGTTGACTGAGCTTAATTTAGTGTCGTATCGTGTCTTGATCTGGACACGAACACGTTGTTCTGACAGCGCACGCACTGCCCTGCTACTCGGGGTAAATTTCTCCACGGACACGATGACTCGACACGAACCACTTGACACGTTGGTGGGGGCAGTGTCTGACAAGGCCCTCCCCAAGTCTCATGTGTCCCCGTGTCGTGTCGAGCGAGCACGAGCTCGTGCACTGATTTTGTACTACATACGCACGTTTGGATTTCGAGTTCTGATACGGCTTTGTACGTCGGACACGGCAACACTAGGGTACGATTCAGGGTGTGTCAGACCTAGACTAACCCTAGGCGTACCTACTGACACGAGCACGTGTCCTAGCTCGTGTCGTGTATACGACACGCGTGTACATGTGCACTGTACAGTATTTTGAACGTGCACTGTAAGTGCTCGATTCATGTTCTATGGCTTGGACACGCGCTGTGTCGCATTGTGTTGGACAAGAATCTACCTAGGAGACACGAGCACTTGTTGTTATTCAATTACCAACCTATCAAATATCATATTAATACGTTTTGATTTATCGAATTTCAGTTTCCCAATTGTGACTGATACATGCAGTTCAATTTGAATTTCTGATGTTTCATTCCTATTTTAAACTGATTCTTGAATATTTATTTGCCATATTGATTCACCTACATATGTAATAGATACTGCTAGGTTAGATTTTCAAGTTAGATTAGGTTTTGCATTAGTGAATGGGATTTTGATATTGATTGGACTGTTAAATGTCGACTGATACTCAAGGTGTCAGTGAACTAATCACTGTTCATTGTTTCCTTCACTAATTTTTCCTGTTAATGCCATGTATTAGTTATGTTTTAATTACCTGAACACTAGACATCATGCTAGGATGCAATTCTTAGTTTTTGGTTGATTATTATGATTGAATTCACATAGAAATAATGAATTCCTGAATTGGTTTTCCCATTTTATTCCTTTGTTTTAAACTTGAATTTGTTCCTTAAATTCTGAACCTGAGATGATTCCTGAGTTGGGATTTTCTACTGATTTTCTTCCTCATAAACTGCTAAGTCATATTGGTATGTCTAACTGTCTGAATGTTTGGATTGCATTTGTTTTGAACTGTAAGTAGTTCCTGAATCCTGAGTTCCTATCTAATGTTCACTGATACCATGTTAAGTTCTTCATTTTCAGAATTTAAATGATAATTAAATTGTTAATTTTGAAGTTTAAATGTAGATTTTGGATTATGATGAATGTTAGAAATCAGATTTACATATGTGGGTTCAATTCGAAACAAGGAATGAAAGCATGAGTTTGTTTGTATATAACTGAGATTTGAAATTCCTGATTTGGTTCTGAAATAAGTTATCAAGTCATTGTATAAACCTGAGACTTCAATCTCAGTTAAAGGTTCATTATGAGCTGAACACATTAACATATGTTTCCAGTTTTCACAGAAACTGAGTTTGTTACATAGAATTGAATTGGGTTTTGTATTGAAATTCCTGAGATTACCTATGTTGTAATACCTAAGAATAGATTTTCCTTTTCTTGACATTGAAAACTGAGAAGGTAATAAACCTGAGTTTGTACACTCCCTCACATGAATAGACACACTACACACCCTATTAACTGTTACACCTTAGTTCCCTTGACACAACCATCACTGTCATGATAACACATGGACACACCCACGCACTTAAACTCTATTGACACTAGCCTATCACTAAACTGCCATGCTCCACATACACATACACATGTTAGCACTCATTGTTAGCTGGTAGTTAGCACTGTCATTGCCATATAAATTCCTGAATTCCCATTGACACATGTTAACTCAAGTTCATTCACTCACTCACTCACTAATTCTAAACTGTCATACACTCTACTCACAAATAGACACCACACTGCTAACCAACTCCTTTGTATCACACACACTCTCATGTCTCCATACACACACACATGTTTTTCTCTCTCTATCACCCTATTTATATATATGTATATCTAAATGTGTATATATTACATGTGGCCTATATAATTATAATGGGTGTATTATATTAATTTAGATATATTAATATATGTGTATATGTGAATATGAGGTTTGGACTATAGGTAATATAGCCTATGGGCCTATAGCCTATGGCTTATTGCCTATGGGTGTGGCTTGAATGCCAGTTAAGTGTCTAGTTGACTAGTATAGCCTAGAAATGGTGTGTGCTTGCTAGAATAGGCTAGTTAGGCTTAGTGAGACTTGTTTAGCTTAGGTTTGACCTAGTTGACCTAGTTTGACTAGTCTAGTTGACTAGAGTTGACCAAGAGTTGACTTTAGTCCAGTTTGACCTCAAACTTTATGTAGATATATTGTAGCAGTCTGTTATATCATTTTAGACTTATAGTGACTTATACTATTCTATAGGAGACATACACCACTCCTCGGACAGTAGATATTCTTTAGATACTCAGGATACATGTGAGTACATTCTCTGATCATTTCATATCTTGTTTAAGATTATCTTTTCTGCTTTAGACTATCTTACTTGATGCTGACACATTGGTAACACGGATTAGTACTATATGAATCCCTTCATGAGATGTTATCCCTCTCGGGAGCATCAGATACTCTTGTCTCGTGTGTTTCACTTACATCACATATCTCTTGCTTCTGTTATCATGAATCTTCGGAAAATCAGCTAGTGACTCATGTACTCTCATGATCACCAAGCCTTCACGAATCAATTCATGAATCACCCTATACGGGTCAAGTAGTTTAGTCATGAATCTTAACGTAACTTGACTGGATCCTTGTGTATTGATTGGGGTACGGGGGAGTATGAATGGTCATGTGAATAAATATCCAAAGTAGTGTAGTCATGAATCACTCTTAGTGTAGTCATGAATCAGTCCTAAGCCATTCACATGTTCATCTTGTACTCTGAATCACTAGCACTGTCTCTCTTTATATATCATAGATATTTACTTACAGTCTCTCTTTTACATACTGCTATTCTTCAGTTCCTGTATTTTATTCTTTAGCATGATTATATTTCCTTTCCTGCTATGACTTGTTGAGATGTATTGTGCTCGCTCCTGTCCTGACTGGACCTGTTGAAAATTTTATAGTGAATGATGAGGCTCTGGTGTCTATCCATTATGGTACAGCTTAGACAACACTTGTGACTTGGACCCAAATTGCAGTAGAGGATCTACCACCAGTGGTTTAGACTGCTAGCTTAGACTCTTACCTTGTCTTTCTCATGATACATTATTGTATATACTGGGAGTTGTTTTATCTGGATATTGTGGAGATGTTATCATAGACACTTGGATTTCTATTTATTGTATCTCTATGGATTCATTTCGTTCCTTATCTCTCTATCTCTTTATCGTATTCTACCTTAGATGTGATTGAGACTGTATTGCTATGTCACCTCCATTCGGAGTGTATATACTGTATAGGTACCATTATATTGTTAGATGATTGACCTAGGACAGCATTCTACCACCGACATTGCGGCGTAGGATGGGCGTTGTTACGTACTCGTACCCTCACAGTGGGTGCGGATCGTGACATTTAGGATGTATTTTGATGCAGCATGGGAAGGTAATAGCTTATGCGTCAAGTCAACTTCGTAATTATGAGAGAAATTATCCAACCCATTACTTGGAGCTAGCAGCAGTAGTATTTGTACTTAAGCTTTGGAGGCACTACTTGTACGGAGATAGGGTGGAGATTTTCACCGACCACAAGAGCCTGAAGTATGTTTTCACCGAGAAGGATCTTAACATGCGTCAGAGGAGGTGGCTAGAGCTACTTGTGGATTGTGATATCAACCTGCAGTATCATCCTGAAAAGGCCAACGTTGTAGTGGATGCATTAAGCAGGAGAGCCAGAGTTTATTTCCTAACAACGCAGCCAAAGATATTAGCAGATCTTCTGAAGATGGGTATAGAAGTTGTCCTTCCTACCAGTGTGGCATTGATGGCCAGTATACAAGTTCAGTCCAGTATAGTTGAGAGGATCAAGTTAGCTCAGTCAGCAGATTCCAAACTTCAGCGACTCAGAGTAGAGTGTGAAGCAGGACGGCGACCAGAGTTAATATCCATAAGGATGGTACACTTCGACATGGGAAGCGTCTTTGTGTATCCAGTGAAGATATCAGACAGAAGATTATGGCAGAAGCTCACAGTTCTTAGTATTCCATTCATCCAGGCGGTACGACGATGTACCGTGATATTCGTCAGCACTTTTGGTGGAATGGCATGAAGAGAGAGATAGCCCAGTATGTCTCTCGATATTTGGTTTGCCAACAGGTTAAAGCAGAACATCAGAGGCCAGTTGGACTTCTTCAGCCCTTGCCGATTCCAGAATGGAAGTGGGAGCATATAACCATGGATTTCGTGACTGGATTACCTAGATCCCCGATCGGTAGAGATGCTATTTTGGTTATTGTTGACAGGCTTACGAAGGTGGCTTACTTTCTTCCATTTAGAGTTGGTCAGTCGACGGCTCAGCTAGCAAAGATGTACCTCAGGCAGGTTATCAGACTTTATGGTGTGCCAGTCAGTATCACCTCGGACAGAGATTCAAGATTTACGTCGCACTTTTAGCTTAGTCTGTAAGAGAGTTTAGGAACTCACCTCCAGTTCAGCTCAGCTTATCATCCGTAGACAGATGGTCAGTCAGAGCGTACCATACGAACCTTGGAAGATATGTTGAGATCTTGTACACTCGACTTCGGTAGTTCATGGGATGGTCACCTACACCTGGTGGAGTTCTCGTACAACAACAGTTTCCAAGCCAGTATCCAGATGGCACCGTTCGAGGCACTGTATGGTAGGAAGTACAGATTTCCGCTAGCATGGGACGATGTTGGAGAGAGGTAGATGCTTGGTCCGAAAATGATTACTCAGACAGTTAAGGTGGTCAGAAGAGTCAGAGATCATCTTCGCGTCGCAAAAGATCGCCAGTGCCATTGGGGCGATTCTCATCGTCGCCTCCTTGAATTTTCTGTCGGCGACCATATATTTCTTAGGATCTCACCTAACCGTGGCATCATTCGTTTGGGCGTACGGGGAAAGCTTAGTCCTAGGTATATAGGGCCGTTCGATATCTTGGAGCGAGTAGGAGAAGTACCCTATCCTCTCGCTCTTCCGTCGTCATTACGTGAGGTACATGATGTCTTCCATGTATCCCAATTGCGACGGTATATTTCGGACCCGAGCCATATCCTGGATCATTCGAAATTGGTTGTTAGTACCAAACCTTCGTATGAGGAGAGGCCCGTGTTCATATTGGACCAAAGAGAGAAGATACTCAAGAACAGGACTATCAAGTTAGTCCGTGTTGCTTGGGGTCATCACTCTTTGGGTGAGTCAACATAGGAGCATGAGGACGATATTCGATCGCGATATCCCGACCTGTTTGACTCATAAGGTATAATATCCTTCTTATGCCTTATGCTCTCGATTCCTTGCTCAAATGAATGATTGATCGTAGACTACTTAGTATAACTTGTCTGTGATTAGTATGGCTTGTCCTTGCCTCTCTAGCCTCTTAATTTAATTTCGAGGATGGAATTCTTTTAAGGTGGGTAGAATTGTAATGACCGTGGTTCGTATTACGTATTTTGGAATACGTGTACATATTTTGACTTATAATGCATGTCTTCTCGCATGGTTTATTTTGGCATTTCATTGCTCGGTTTATCTTGGTTTGGTTTGGCTTGGCTTGGTTTGCTTTTGGGTTCATCATGAACCATAGGAAAACCCCTACCTACCACCACCATCACCATTTATATCTCATCTAACTTTTTTCACTCCTCATAACTCTACAATTACTTCTTCCTCTTCTTCCTCCTGCGTAGAGCTCCACCTACCCCCATTTTCCGCTGGCAAGTACAGCTTGCTTCACGAGAGAACTCTATTTTATTACTTTACTGCCTTCCTTTCTTCATTCTAAGACACTTTAGTACTTAGCATTTTTACTTTCCATGGCTAAATTCATGTAGATCTAAGTTTATTTTATTTTCAAAATTCTTGGATTTTGATCTACTTAACCTGGTTATGTTCAAGTTTTGATGGTTCCATGTTGTAAAGAATTTCATTCTGCACCAATTTGACATATGGAAGTTCAGATTCTGACCTCGGATGAAGGATTTATGGAGCTTGGAAGCATGGCCTTCATGGTTCTTCTTCTCAAAAATCTAGAGAAGAAGAACAATACTTAACCGCATGGCTTTTTCATACGGTAAGTTTTTTTCTGGCCGCATGAGACTTGAACCTCCCAGCCGCATAGACTCAGCCGCATGAGTTCTTCCCTACAGGATGAACATTTCCCTGGCCGTATAAGAACCTATTTCCCCAGCCGCATAAGACTCAGTCTCTTTCCAGTCGCATGAGACTCGATCCCCGAGCCGCATGGATGAGATCCCCTCCGCCGTATAAGCTCGTGTTCTCTTCTAGCCGCATGCGCCCCCTTCTTTTCCAGCCGCATAAGACCCCTTCATTTCCATCCGCATGAGCTTACTTTTTCCTGCGGCATGAGACTCAGATCCTGAGCCGCATGTGTCCTGTTTTTGCCCAGCCGTACAAGCGCATGCCCCTCCTACCGCATAAGCTCCTGTCCACTCTTCAGTCGTGTAACCCGATTTTCTTCAGCCGCATGAGCCTGTTGGTTCCCTGAGCCGCATATGCCCATAACCCCCTGGCCGCATGAACTCACAATTCCCTGAGCCGCATGACTTCTCCCCCAGCCTTGTCCTTGTTATTTTAATTATTTTATTATGCTCATGTCTTATGATCCTCTATGTAACTTGGGTCTCTTGATATAATGCTTGTACTATGATATCCTGCAGATGTAACATGAACACGACAGTGACCCGTAGTGGTGCACTCTTGACAAGTAATATGACATGATAGTGGCCCATCATGGCACACTCTTGACAAGTAAACCTGATATAATATATCTCGATATGCTGTTGCGACGGCTAACATGACATGACCAGAATGAATGACCTGGACACCGTAGACGATTGTGCTTGTACAAATGAACCAGCCTTCTCTTGCATCATGTCTAGGACAGGGACCCCTGAGTACCACGGTCAGGGGTACCTACTGAAATTAACTAAGGCTAATAACTAGAATAATCCAGTAGTCATGAAGAGATTTTCCAGCTACAGGCAATCCCGTTATCTGGGCGCCCCACTTGGGATTTGTAGCCTACCATCGAGTAGGGCACATTTCCAGCACACTGTCATGTGGTGCATCCCTCAAGCTACTTAAGGGTACATGCGTTTCATGGACGATGTACCCACATGAACTCAACCTCTAATTGCGTCCGGATAGCCTGGATGGTCTGCAGGGCTTGTGGCTGTGGAATAATCTCGCTGTATCTTGCTAGTAACTAGGCCTGTAATAACCCTAGTTAGTTAAAGTATCAAGCCGTACTTATTGCTTGGCCGTTGTTGGATAGAGTCTAATCAGTATAGTCTTGTCCTGATCTTGCTCAAGATTGTTACATGTCCGGAATGCTTGTATTTACCTCATCGATAAATGGTGGAAAATCAAATTCCGTTCAGATGAAGGGTTACAACCCCGGTTCTTGTTTGGTTTACGGGTTGTAACCTGGTTATCTGAACAGTCCCATAGTTATCTCATCGTATATCATCCCGATTCTCCTGTATTCCAGTTCTTACTATTTATTTATACTCCTGTGCTAATTGCTGGTTTTAGTTCCTTAGTGAAGCCTCCTTTGTGGCACTTGGTCTTTCTGGGATCTAACCTAGCTGGTTTTGTATGGCCAAATTTCGGAGCAGCTCCAGAGGATCTACCGACCTTCCAGCCAGATGGTGACCACTAGACGGAATCCTGGTAACGAGTGGGTTTATTTAAGCTCTCCCACTCTATTGTAAAAATATTCTTTTGAGGCATTTAGCCGACGAGCACCTGTTAGCTCGATTGTATTTTAATTACTGTCTGTCTACGGGCTGTAACATGATTGACAAATCCTAGGGTTGATCATGTAATGACTAGCTTCATGATCATCCAAATATGTAATGTATGGGACGCCTTACTATTGTATATGTGATGCTCTAATATCTAGTAACTGTTATTACTTGCTTGAGATTGAGACAATAGGCTTGTTCATGACCTTAAGAGACTGATGGCTTGTAGATAAACCCTCATATATCTAGACAGCCGTGACCGTATGGTGAGATGGAATTCATTTTATTATACGTAGCTGGCTATGTATGCCCTCGCTCTCCAGTATTCTGGTTTTGGGGCGTTACAGGCCAGCAAAGGGAGGCTGTCATTGGAGGGGGAGCCAGAGGAGAGGGGGCATAGGATGTGTAGGAGGGCGCATAGGGAGCACGAGAGGAAGATGGCGCATAGGGTGCTCGCTGGAATGGAAAGAGGGTGGCGCATGGGAGGAACATGCGCTGCTATGCGTGCAAAGGGGCGGGGCAATGGCGGTTGGTAAGGAAAGCGGGGCGCACATAGGGGGAGAGGCGGAGGGGAGTTGCAGAGAGCAGGAAGGCGCATATGGGGGTAGAGCCAGCGGGCGCAAGCAAGCGTGGAGGGGGCCCAAGGAAGAACTCCCGAGGGGGGCGCATAGCCAGGCGCAACGTATGAACGCGTCTGCGCCCCGGAGGGAGAGGGGGAGCCTGAGCGGGAAAAACTAGGGTTCAAAATTCGAACCGGGAAAGGGGGAAAGGGAAGGGAGCGGGGGCGGGGAGTACAGGGGGGAGGGGAGAAGAGGGAGGGGGCGGAGCATAGGTGGAGGAACGGGGAGTGGCGGATGTAATATTATATATATATATATATATATTTTTTTAATATTATATATATATATATATATATATATATATATGTATATATATATATATATATAATATAAAGAAAAGAAATATATATATATATATATATATATATATATATATATATTTCTTTTCTTTATATATATATATATATATATATATATATATATATATATATATAAAGAAAAGAAATATATATATATATATATATATATATATATATATATATATATATATTTGCAGTATCTGTGGGAACCAGCCGGCATGTCGGGGCACTATTTGCCCCAAGGATGGCTGCCATGTAAAAACTCGGGAATCTATTCTCTCCATGCAATCGTTATTTTATTTAACTTAGTAGTCCCTATGTTAATTGAAATCCCATGCCGTGGATCATGGTCATTCAGAATGAGTACATTCGTACAAAGTACGATATGGACAACTCTACAACAATGTCCGTACGGTTAGGTTGTAGGTCTTACATAGCGTAATGCAACAATCAAACCTAGCCACGGAATAATAATGCCTTGACTGTAAAGTACACATGCCACTTTGTAGAAAATCAGTTGAAGCCTGCACGTGTCCATATGCCAATGTTCGGGATCGGCTAGTCGATTGCAATGGTTCATAGTTATGAACGTGTCTCATTCAATTTCAATAAGACGACTGGCCAGCCTCATATATTTTTTAATATATATATATATATATATATATATATATATATATATATATATATAATATATATATATATATTTTGAAGCAATGGGTTCTTGTGGTGAACTCGCCTCCACTGAGGCTCGAACTCCCGACCACTTGGGCCGCATGCATCTCTCTTAACCACTAGGCTAGAGGTCATTTGCATATATATATATATATATATATATATATATATATATATATATATATATATAGTGTGCGGGGAGACACACGCGATTTAACTGAGCCTGCACGTACTGGTTAAAAATAAAAGAATATATATATATATATATATATATATATATATATATATATATATATATATATATATATAAAAAAAAAATATATATATATAAGTCGGGTTTCGACTTCTTTGGGTAATCTGACACATGAACCCGAGCCCAACTCAATTTTTGATCGCGTTCAAATATTTTGACCCAAAACCGAGTCCGAATCCATGTATCTTCAATCATAACCCAACCCATTAACGAATTTATCTGATCAGGTTCGGGTTTAGCACACCCAAGTTGCAGCCCTAATAATGTAGAGTTACTATTTAAGTGACATTTACTTTCGAATGTAATTTATGCTCCTGTTTTTTGCTTGGCAAGGGAGAGATTGTTAATGTTAGATTGGCAGGAGAGGGCAGATACTTAGATATGACCAATCTCTTGAAAATGGTAACCGCGCACGTGGACGGAAGAACATGGACTAACTTCTTCTTAAGTTTCTTAGCTACAACAAAATCATTGCATGGAGATAGAGCAACAGTTCTGCAATGCTACCTAAGTAGCTATGCGGAACCACAACAACGTCTGCGAAATCGTAACATATTTCACGCGGGATCACATCTCTGTGGAACCGCGTCACTGTCTCCCACGGACCTGCTGCTCCGTGCTTTCACGGCTCCTGCATCTGTTGAGAACAAAGCGCAAAAATGTTTCCCAAATCAGAGTGCCCTGTGAGAGAACGGTGCAAAAGAACATAACTAAAAATGCCAAACACAAATTACAGATACGGAGATTTTTACGTAAAAAATTCAGATGAAAAAAACTACGGAACGATCGGAGTCCAATCTTGAAGAACCTTCACTAATGGAATAAAGAGAATATACCCTATACAAGCTCCTCCCGATTCAAACGGATCACCACAACTCACTCGGAAGAAGAAAATTTGATTGCAGACTCCGAAGAAGAAGAGATGTCAAAAATTATTCGAAGCGGTATCTTCTTACAATAGTCTTCAATCTTTTCTCTCTCTCAAAAATGGTAAAACACTCTTGCTTCCTCTCCAACAGCATCCGACTCTGTAAGTGCACAGAGTCCGACTCCGAGCTATGCCCCTCTAGCTCCAAAGGTATTTCTCCATAAAATAGATGACAAAACAAATGCTTGTTATATCGATCATTTGAACTTTGCCCACACTAGAAAAATCTTTCATCATATAAACCACTACTTTTAAAGTTTACGATACAAGCACTACCTACTATAGGAGAATCCGTACAGGTAAACATGAGTATAACAGTAGTACATAACAATACACTAATCAGGACCAGTACCCTAAAGGATGGTACATGGCAGTCTGGAGCCAATATAGCAGGATAAAAAACACATGGATATACATGGGATAATCTAGTCAAGTGATGAAAAATCGATTAAAGTCATATATATAATATATTTCTCAAATAATCACCTAAATCCAGAGTATGTCAAATATAATAAGATCTGAAAATATAAAAAAGCCAAACAGTCATAATAGAATTCAGGTTTAATAGAATCAATTCAAGTATCAATGAGTTAGGAAAGCATTCAAATATGCTCAAAAAATCCAAATCCCAGATATCTCGAAAATCTCATAGTTTGACCAAAAACTATAAATTGGAACACCAGACAATCCAAGAATCCAATGGAGCTAAAAATCGGTATGTCCTAGGGATTATGGTTATAATATGTAGGGCAAGACTTGTTGGAATTTTGAGCTTGAACACTAAAAATTATAGTCCAACATTGCCTAGAATCCCAAGTGTGTATTTCAATATATATAACACTATTTTTGTATTGACTTGTGTGCATGGGGTGTGGTAGGCCATGTAGTTGGTGGGATATTTTCTTAGAGGGCTAGGATAAAGAGGCCACGGAAACAATCTTTTTTTGTTACTCATTCTTTCGGATTTTCTTTAGAAGCAAAGTCCCAAAGGGACTTAGCGCTCGGGTAAAGGTCGAAGGCCAATAGCGCTTTGATGATGTACTTGTACTTCACACGTACGCATTAAACGCTAGATGGCGCTTGTGCGCTCATTTTTGCTCGAGTTGCACGGGGTACGCGGTGCGATTGCGCATAGGCGCTCTGCATAGGCGTTGGTGTAACCGCTCCTCGTAGGCACTGCGCTCAAATTTGTGTGCACTATGTTTTTGCTCATAAAAATGCTGATTGGATGTTTGAGTGGATTTTTTAGTTTAAATCGCTTCTTATAGTTTTGGAATGAAATTATAGTTAGTAACCGCCCTTATTTGTAGGGATTATCTCTGGATATGGTGGCGGCAACGGATTAGCATTTGGTCTATGCCTTTCTTGTATATATTGTCTTCTCTTCTCGTTTGAGAGAGATAAAAAATATACAGCTACGTGAGAATTTTGCAGGAGCCACATATATCCATGAAAATACCTCCAATTCGTCGAGTTCTTTCGATTCCTACAGTTTGAGATCCAACACAAGGGTGATAAGAGCGTTCTGGAAGTTCATGATTGAACTTGCTGGTTTCTGGGAGTAGATCGTCGACATGGGCGAATCTTGCATTGAGTAACGTTGATCATCATCACCCAAGCGAGTCTAAACTTTCTTATAAAAATAATTTATGTTATAAAGGGAATAATATGTGGAACATTATAAATATTTTGTATCAGTGAATTATAGGCCATTTCAACAATTTTAGTATAAGTCAAGTTGGCAAGTTTTAGTTAACTATTCAGAACTTTTGTATTACGCTACAGTTATCAATAAAAAGATACATTTTTATATATCTTGTTGTGACTTTAATTTATATGCTTATTTTTGCTACAATGTCCTTATTTTAAGATAAATTATCAATTACGTTCTTTTTTGTCTTGTACAAATGTAATTTAGATTTGTACGACATCACGACCAATGACAAGTTTTCGATTCTACAGAAACGGGACATGAAATGCCCGATGTCTAAACGTCTAAAAAATAATCAAAATAAAATATGAGCGAAGGAGAAGAAACGCACTCAAGCCCCTCAACAATCATTTCTCTATTGAGCACCATTGGACTGGTAAGACAGTAGATCCTTAGTCTCTGCTACTCGATCTGACCAAACAAAACCAGATGGATCAACCCTTAATAGCAAATATCACAAGAAAGCGCGAGTGAATAATATAAAGAAAATCCAAACAGTAGTATTATATAGGAACATATGTCGTAGCTTAGGTCTTTATAACTTATAGTCGGGACAGTAATCCAACCCTACACTAAACAAGGATGACAAGTAGCATTTCTTTGGAAAAGTTTAGTGGAGCTATATTAGAGTCTTTAACACTTATTTGGTGAGCTTTTGCAAAGGAGCCAAGCATAAGGAAAAGTAATAAATAAAAGTTAACGCTTCTCGTGGTACAATAATCAGCATATATACCTCTTTGTCCAATCGACATACCTTTTTCTATCAACCGTATACCTCTTTTACCAACACCTAATGAGCACTAAGAACCGGTATTTTTGTTCTACCAGTTCTGGCATTTTTGGGAATTCATATTTAACATATGGGTCAGATTTAGTATGTTTTTCGACAAGTAGCATTTCTTCTTTGGAAAAGTTTAGCATAGCTATATTAGATTCTTTAACACTTATTTGGTGAGCTTTTTCAAAGAAGCCAAGATAAGGAAAACTAAGGAGAGAGAGAGAGAGAGAGAGAGAGAGAGAGAGAGATCTATATAAATTCTTGTAAAGTTCCCTCTTCTATTCGATAAATATTTTGACTCCTTTCCCTGCCGAAGTAGTCCAAACTATTGGCTGAAACCACCTTCTATTCTTGTGTACTTGTGGTTGCTATTGTATATATGTTTGGTTTTTTACTTTCCTTATTCTTCATTTTGGAAACTTTCAGTTTATGTGGGTTTAAATAAGAGACTCCCAAAGTCAATATCATTTAGTGTCGGTAGCTCTAGGTCCCGGTATCGGATTGGGAGATGTCAAAACCGATTTGTATTTTCCGTATCATATAGGTATCGATCCATACCACACCAAGTATGATTTTTCTACTTGAAACATACAATTGAACCATCTTTTTTCCCCAAAAAATAAGACAGCTGAGTAAATAAATTATATCCTTGAAGATGATATATCTATAAGAATAGTTTACACTAAAAAAGAAATGCAAAAATAAGTAAGAAAAAGGGCTAAATAAAGTATATGACATCAAACACATAATCGACCTACTTATATCAACCAATGATACAACCATTTGTGTGTATTATAGGAACATATGTATCAGGTGTATCGTATCATGATATTTCTTGGACAAAGCGGTCGAGGTCCCGAGAGATCACCAGTGTCTACTTGATCTCGATCTCTTCTGCCAGTGCCTCGACCGCTTGCGTCGAGACGATGCTATCCTTCGCCGTAGACCTTCTCTTGGATCACAGGAGAAGTGACTAGCACTTGTAGCTGCACGTCGGCCTCCGAAGAACCACTGGAACCCTATATAAACCCAAGTCGATATCGGAACGTATTAGTGACTTTATGCACAATGTCAAGATCTTGTTGCATGCATGAGACATGTTGATTAGAGTTTCATTACAATACAGACGTGTCGGACATGGATACATGAGCTTACCTGAAATAAACCTATGACTTCAAGAATCCCAACTTGTGCCTGCAAGAACTTGACGTACTTGAAAGTAGCCTGAAACATCTTTGTCGTGTTCATCTTGTTCCCGCCAGGGATCAGCCGGCCGAGCTCCTGCGTCTTCTCACCGAACCTCTTACATCTCTCCCTCGCCAATGTTAGAGATAATCTTGTTTAAGTTATTCTATTTTCTTTTTATTCTATTTTCTTTGTTTGTTAGATTGTTAAGTTGTTATACAACTCCGATCTTCTCATCCTGGTTTTTTTCTTTGTTAGTTTGGATGTTTAGCTATATATACAGCTATCAAGTAACTCAAAAAATAATCAAGTTGGTTTACTTGCCACAAAAACTTGTGCTCGGTTTCCTTTTTACCTGGTATCTACTACATTTGGTATCAGAGTTTCAGGATGAGGAATATTGAAGCTGTAGAGTCGTTGAAGATCACCCTTCAATATCCAATGCTCACGAAGAGCAACTATGGAGCATGGGCGATCAAGATGAAGGTGTATATGTGTCACGACCCGCTCCCGAATAATCGGATACGAGTCGGACACGCCCAGCCTTCGTCGTTGGACACGACGAAGTAAGCTGTACAATACTAAGAAAAACTTCAAGTCACAATGTAATGTAAACAACACAGCTTTTATAACGTTCCCAGAAAATCACCAATATCCATCAAGTCTTTAATATAAAATTAGCCGGAGACAAATCCGATCAAATAAAATAATATACAATAATGAAATCCAAAATACAATCTCCAGAAATAAAGTAAAATTGAAAGCTGCAATATCCTGATGCAATCACAAGTTCCATGTAATCTCTCACTCACCTGCAACGTATCCTGTCAGGAAAAGAGCAAAGTAACCCTGACAAGACAATATACAATGTAATCTGTAGTACAGAATACAAGGTGAAACCAGAATACCAAAAATGGAAATGAAACTACGGTACCAGAAATGAAATGTAAAACTGCAGGCAATGGACGACAATCAATATGCTAGACAATGAACACGGCTATCAATGTACAAGGCAATGAATCACGACAATCAATATGCAATTGTGAAAATTTGAAATATTAAAACTAATGTGTGACCGGCTTAGGAGCACAATCAATCAATGAGTCAATAAGTCAATCAATTCTACAAGGTACGGCTTCATCGTACATGAATTGTACGATTAGGCTATCCACAATTACCTATGTTGGGTGTGGTCACACAAAAGCTAATATTTCCCCCAATTCCCGCAATAAACAATGAATCACAAGCAATGAACAATGGTACAAGACAATCGTGTGTATCTCGTGTCCGATATGAGAACATGGCACAGGAATATAAGACAGAAAAACAAAGTACAAGTCGAGTCAGTGTACTTGCCTCGCCTTGGAAGTACGAGAGTAGTACTGCATGTTCACCTGTTATAATTTAGTTACAAGTTGTTAGGGTTGAAGTCATGACAATTAGCTAAAAGGCTATCTTGCTAAATTGCCAACTAACCATAAAATTGCTAACTACAATGTAATCCGAGTTAACTACATGTATTTATACTAGCTAGCAATATTTTAGAAACTATTTATATATTATAGCTTAATCAAAATAAATACTAGTAAATATTTTAACTATGTTTTAGCAAAATAATATTTTCAGAAGATTACTTACAAGCTAAACTATATAGATATTAGATATTTATCTAAATAGTATTCTAAGTACTGCTAGCAATATTTTAGAAAATGCATATAATATAGTTTGGTCAAGATAAGTATTTTTTTTAAAATACTTATAAATGTTTTTAGAAAATAATGGAAACATTTTGCTAGTAAAATATTTATAACTATATAAACTTTTTAGAAATATTTTTAATATACTAGAATAGTTTAGCAAGAAAAAATACTATAAAATTTATTATTTAAGGAATATTACTGAAATATAGTTAATTGGCAAGTAAAATCATTTAACACTATTAATGATAAAAATAATAGGAAATTATGAAACTGAGATTATAAATCAACAATAACAAACCATATTCATGCACACTGATCTAGTCCAAAACCTATTGCTGCCATACCCCTTCCTTTCAAGACTAAGTCCACACCAAAACAATCCAAAGCCCAAAATAATCATATACCAAAGTCCAACAACAATTCCTACTGGCCCACAACAACACTTCCTATTTAATATTACGAAAAGACTTCTTCTCCCCACTACATTTCCACAACTGAAACTCTACAGCTACCAACCCATTCTCCTTTTTCTATCTCTAGTTCTTTCTTCACACTCCCACTCACAATTTCATAGCCGGAAAAGTAATTCCCATACTCCTCAGCCTTCTCCATTCTCTTTTTCTGTCATTCTCACTTCACATCATTCACTCACAACTAACAAATCCCACTCCTCAAAACTTCTCCATTCACACACGCAAACGTCTCTCATAATTAATTCCCACACATTTCAACTCAGCCGAACACTCCATCACAAAACCGCCCAGCTCATCAAAACCATCCCTATTCTCCCTCGGTTCACGAGAACCATCATTCACTTCTCCTTCCCCAATAGTCAAGATGACATAATATTGGAAGAAAAGCAATTTCTCTTCAACATTACTTTTCTTCTCCCCAGCACTTCTTCAACCTTACTTCTGTTACTCCCGGGGCTTGATCAAAGATGGAAAAACAGATGCAATCGAGATCTGAGTTGTCCCACAAAACTTTGCAGAGAGCAAACTCAAGATCTACGATGGTATAAAAAATCAAATAGCCAAATTACAATCTGAAGGAGGGAAAAAGAGAAGAGAAGATCTCTCGTTCTTCCTTGCAAACGTGTTGCAATTGGGACAGAACGAGTTACAATAAAACTAGAGAGAGATGAGAAGAAGAACAATGCTGTGGTGTCAAAACACCGTTGCTCAAAGCAAGATTCGCCCCACACGATCTGCTTCCAGGAACCAGCAAGTTGAATAACTTGTGGAACGCTCGATGTCACCTCTGTTCTGACTCCTCGGATGGACTTGCAATGGCGGCAGCAGCTCTCTCTCTCTTTCTCCTTTTCTGACTTGTATTTTCGTAGTACCCACAAAGGAGGCCAGAAGAGAGTATATATAGAGAGAGGGTGGAAACCCTAGCCGCCTCTTCAGTTATGGAAAGATTGAATCAAATCACAAAAAATAGCAACGAATTAATTCTAATCCCACAAAGATAGGAACTGAATTAATTCAAATTCCACAAAGATAGTAACAAAATTAGTTCAAATCCCACAAAGATAGGATCTGAATTAATCGCATTGATTCACCCTTTCCATAACCGATTTGAAATCTGCACAGTTAGCGTAGCCCTCCATGCGGCAGCAGCAGCAGCAGCCTGGCCGCATGGACCGCATGGGCCGCATGGACCGCATGTGCCGTATGAGCCGCATGGACCGCGTGAGCCGCATGAGCCGCATGGACCGCATGAGCCGCATGAGCCGTATGCCGCGCCGCATAAGACCGCATGGCCGCATATGAGCCGCATAAAGACCGCATGACTGCTGACGTGCTAAGTGCAAAGTGCGCCAACAAACCGCCACATTACGCCTCATGAGCCCATGAGCCCGAGTCCGAGTCCGAGTCCGAGTCGCTAAGCCCCTTTGGGGCTTAGCTCCAAGTGGAATTAATCCAAGAGAATGACAAAAGCATTAATGCTTAATCCTTGGAGCCTTATTCTTACCTCCTAGTAAAATCACCCACATGGTTCCCTCCTTAGGGTCACCACCCCATGTGCATCTCTCAACAACACACCCAAGTATATATGTTGAGATAACTCATGGTGCTTTTCCAATATGGGACTAAAATTTTACAAGGCATGTTGAGAGCAAGCTCTCTCCATGTAAATAAAGCACCAACAATCCCCCACATATCACAACATATATATGTGTCCAGGGTTAAGCGTTCCCCACAGTAACTGTCTATTTTGCATTAGGATAGATGTCGCTGACGACTTGAATCTTCCCGCATGGGTTAAATAACAATGTGATACAAGAATGGACTACGCCTTGAATTCTGTACCACAATTGTAATTCTTCCCACTCACAAAGTGTAGTTACGTGTGCTTCTGGCTGCACATTAAAGGCCCTATGCCAGCCTGGTTTTAGTGTATAATTTTGGGCATCTACAAGTTTACCCTCAAGAGACGGCCTGATATCTCTTTCCATACACTATAGGTGAGTTCTTTATTAAAGAGATATGGCATGAAGCCTTGCGCTTCCTTGCGGTGCTACACCGCTATGACATGGCCTGAAGCCGAAGCATTACCCCTACCTGGGAACCTCATCGTAGTGTCATACTACTGTAGCATGAGGTCACAAGCCTCTTTGTAGTGCCAAACTACCCAGCATGAAGCCTAAGGCTTCCTTGCGGTGTTACGCCGCAACGACATGGCTTGCAATGCCGAGGCTTTACCCCTACCTGGGTACCTCATCGTGGTGTCGTGCCACTGTAACATGGGGCCATCCTCCCCTTTGTAGTGCTGTCTATAACTCTTTAATTACGTCATACAGCATTAGGCTACCTGCCTATTTGCGGTGCTACGCCGCTGTGACTTGGCTTGCAAAGCCGAGGCATTACCCCTACCTGGGAACCTCATGGTGGAGTCACCCCACTATAGCATGGAGATTCACTCCTTGTAGTGCTGCTCTACCGTGCTTCCTGTAAAGCACACCAGACATTCACTCTGCCTGAGAACTCATTAAGGCGTTTAAGCCAACCTTCCACATGATCTATTTTTCCACAGAAAAATACATAGTAGACAGCAGTGGTTATGGGTCCGTATCCCTTCCATGTTCCAGAGAACAAGTACCCACTGTTACCTGATAGTTTCCCAGTCAGTGATCCTCCTTTGAACCAAAAGTTAGATGCCTAGTAGATTTCTCTTTGAACTAATAGCATAAAACTTTATGGTAGGATTACAAAGACACACTATCAGAATGCCTTCAAGACCATTTTACAAGCTGTATCATCGACCAACTGGCGCTTGAGGCCCTTTGTGAACTGATCTGCCAGGTTCTCCTGACTCCGAACATCAACCACTGTAATTACACCTCTTTTGATAAGATTGTGTACTGCCATGTGCTTCAACCGCACAGTCCTCTTCTTCCCGTTGAAGAGATCATTTGATGCTACCGCCGCAGTCGCCTGGTTGTCACAGTATATCGGAATCGTCGGTATTTGAGCCCCAACCACTGGAAGATCATACATGAGCTCCCGAAGCCATTCTGCTTCATCTGCTGCAGTTTCAAGTGCATAGAATTCAGATTCCATGGAGGAACGAGAGAGTATAGTCTGCTTCTTCGACTTCCACGATATAGCAGCTCCACCCAAGGAAAAGACATATCCACCTGTGGATCTCTCTCTTTCCACCTCTGAACACCAGCTAGCATCACTGAAGCCTTCCACTACTGTCGGATACCCGTTGTAGTACAGTGCATATGTCTGAGTCTTCTTGAGATATCTCATCACCCGCTTCACAGCTTTCCAGTGCTCAATCCCTGGGTTGCTTGTGAACCGACTCAGCATTCCCACGGCAAAAGCTATGTCAGGCCTTGTGGCAGTAGTTGCGTACATCAGACTTTCGATAACGCTAGAATACTCCAGCTGCCTGACGCTTTCCCTCGAGTTTGGCTTCAGCTTCTGATCACACCTGTATGGCGTATCGATCCCTGGAAGATCCTTATACCCATAGCGTATGAGCATCTTCTCGATGTAGTGAGATTGTGACAGCGCTACTCCAGTGTCTGTCCGGATGATCTTAATGCCCAAGATGACATCTGCATCCCCCAAGTCCTTCATACTGAACTTGGTTGAGAGGAACTTCTTTGTCTCTGTGACACAGCCTATATCCGTACCTAGGATTAGCATGTCGTCCACATACAGACAAACGATGACTCCTCTTCCATCAGCGAACTTTGTGTAAACACATTTGTCCGTCTCGCTGACTCTGTAGCCATTTGACCTAATAACTTTGTCAAACTTCTCATGCCACATCTTGGGAGCTTGCTTCAAACCATATAATGATTTCACCAACTTGCAGACTTTGTCTTCAAGACCTTTGACGACAAATCCATCTGGCTGTTGCATGTAAATCTCTTCAGTCAGCTCCCCATTCAGGAATGCTGTCTTTACATCCATCTGATGTATCACCAACTTATGTATAGCTGCTAGAGCGATTAACATACTGATGGTGGTCATCCGAGCTACTGGAGCGTACGTATCAAAGTAGTCTATCCCCTATTTCTAAGAAAATCCCTTTGCGACCAGCCTGGCCTTGAACTTGTCAATAGTTCCATCTGCCTTCATCTTCTTCGTGAAGATCTATTTACATCCGATGGGCTTTTCTCCTTCAGGTTGATCTACCAACACCCATGTGTTATTGGAGGTGATAGAGTCAAACTCGTCATTCACTGCCTCCTTCCAGAAGATAGCATCTCTGGTCTTCATCGCCTCATCATAGGTAAGCGGATCTGCTTCCACATGATAGGTGACAAAGTCATCTCCGAAATCTTTCGGTCTCCTTGCTCGCTTAGCTGACGGCTCTGCGAGTTCTGGTACAAGAGTTTTTCATCAACAACAGCTTCTTCTTGGACTACTGGCTCATATGAGATTTCAGTCTCATTTGCACCTACATCATTTTCCAGAATGTCCAAAAGAACAATGTTTTTATCTTTTGCAAACTTTTCTTCAAAGAATTCAGCATCGCGAGATTCGATGATATGATTTGATTCAATATCAAGAAATCTCCGAGCATCACTCTTCTCGACATACCCCAAGAAGATCGCCTTCGTAGTCCTTGTCTCCAGCTTCTGAATCTTCAGATATGGAAGCTTCACATACGCCAGACACCCCCACACTCGAATGACATTCAAGTTTGGTCTGACTTTGAACCAGAGTTCATGAGGAGTTACGTCCGAAGTTGCATATGGCACTCTATTCAGAATGAAAGTGGCCGTTAATGCAGCTTCTCCCCAGTAGCATTTTGGAAGACCTGCAGTGAGCAGCATAGAATTCATCATTTCTGTTAATGTTCGGTTCTTCCTCTCTGCTACTCCGTTGGATTGAGGAGAATATGGAGCAGTAGTCTCGCATATGATTCCATGTTCTTTGTAGAACGATGCGAATTCATGAGACCTGTACTCCCCACCTCGATCACTTCTCAACCTCTTGAGTTGTTGTCCAGTCTGTCATTCAGCTTCGGCCCTGAACTCTCTGAACTTCTCGAAAGCTTCGTCTTTGGACTTGAGCAAGTAGACGAACGCGTATTTTGAGAAGTCATCGATGAAGGTTATGAAATACTTTATCCCGGCCTTCGTGGAGAAATGTTTGAAGTCACAGATATCGGAGTACACCAACTCCAGAAGATCTGTGCTTCGATTGACCCGATGAAAGGGTTTTCTTGTGATCTTCGTCTGAGCACACACTTCACACTTCTCCACCTTACCCCCACATTTGGAGATAAGTCCTAGACTAGACATTTTGTTGATTCTTTTACAATGAACATGTCCTAGTCTATTATGCCACAACTCAAGAGAATAATCCGAAAATGCAACTGCATTAATGTCATCAAACTGGTTGACAAGCTGAATTTTAAACATTCCTTCGGTTTGATAAGCCTTCCCGAAGTATGTTCCCTTCTTGGACATAACCATCTGACCAGCGTTGATGTCCATCCTCAAGCCTGCGTTGCAGAGCAGGCTCCCAGAGATCAGGTTCTTGGCAATCGCAGGAACTTGCTTCACACCTTGAAGCGTCAGAGTGTTCCCTGAAGTGAGTTTCAGCTCCACAGTCCCAATCCCCAGAACTTCAGCTTGGGCCTAGTTCGCCATGACAACCTTCTCAGATATTGGCTGGTACGTGACGAACCATTCATTGTCAGAACAGACATGGCAAGTCGCACCAGTGTCTATCCACCAGTCAGAGTCAACCTCCACAGTTGTGACCTGTCCGATCATAGCAACAATGTTAGAAACCAATAAAACCTTATTAGGCTCACCTTTCTCTGATTGTTTAGGCTTAGATCTGCATTCACTCTTGTAGTGGCCTTTCTTGCCACAATTGTAACAAGTCACGTGGGACTTAGTCTTCTGTTGCTTGAATGAAGGACCCTTCACTTTCAGATTAGTGAAGTCCTTCTTCTTGGGATGAGAAGCCGCCTGCTTCCCCTTGGGATCCCTCATCTGTACCAAATTGGCTTTAGCCAACTGTTTGGACAGAGTGTCCACCTTCTGTTGGGAACGCATCTCGTCCTCAACATGGATCTCTTGAAGTAGATCTCCCAAGCTAATGTCCAGCTTCTTTCTGTGCATCCTTGCATAGAAGGTACTCCATCCAGCAGGAAGTTTTGAGACGATCCCTCCGACGACAAACTTGTCGGGAAGGGGCATCTCTTCGTCTTCCAGTTTCTGACGCAGCTTCAGAAATTCTTTTACTTGTGGTAACATGGACTTTTCGCCCTCAAAGAGCAATTTGTGATATTTTTCAACCACAAACATTTTGCTCCTGTTCTTGTCTTCTTCATACAGATTTTCTACAGACTCCCATATGTTTCTAGCAAGTTCCTTCTTCGAGTAGGATTCTGCCAGGGAATCCTCCATAGCATTCAGGATGAGAAGCCTGCAGATACTATTTTCCCTTCTCCATTTGGCCTGGAGTTTGGTAGCCGTGTTGATTGCGGCAGTAGATCCAGTGTCTGGAACAGAGGGTTCTTCCTCCAACAGAATATGATCCACGTCTTTCAGTTGAAGAGTTAGGTAAACCTTTCTCTTCCAGACTTGATAATGCTCTCCATCGAACTTTTCCAACTTGCAGAAGTCCGATTGGAGGAGCAAAGCATTAATGTTTTCCATCTATACGAATCTTACTTTGAGATTGTTACTCCCGGGGCTTGATCAAAGATGGAAAAACAGATGCAATCGAGATCTGAGATGTCCCACAAAACTTTGCAGAGAGCAAACTCAAGATCTACGATGGTATAAAAAATCAAATAGCCAAATTACAATCTGAAGGAGGGAAAAAGAGAAGAGAAGATCTCTCGTTCTTTCTTGCAAACGTGTTGCAATTGGGACAGAACGAGTTACAATAAAACTAGAGAGAGATGAGAAGAAGAACAATGCTGGGGTGTCAAAACACCGTTGCTCAAAGCAAGATTCGCCCCACACGATCTGCTTCCAGGAACCAGCAAGTTGAATAACTTGTGGAACGCTCGATGTCACCTCTGTTCTGACTCCTCGGATGGACTTGCAATGGCGGCAGCAGCTCTCTCTCTCTTTCTCCTTTTCTGACTTGTATTTTCGTAGTACCCACAAAGGAGGCCAGAAGAGAGTATATATAGAGAGAGGGTGGAAACCCTAGCCGCCTCTTCAGTTATGGAAAGATTGAATCAAATCACAAAAAGATAGCAACGAATTAATTCTAATCCCACAAAGATAGGAACTGAATTAATTCAAATCCCACAAAGATAGTAACGAAATTAGTTCAAATCCCACAAAGATAGGATCTGAATTAATCGCATTGATTCACCCTTTCCATAACCGATTTGAAATCTGCACAGTCAGCGTAGCCCTCCATGTGGCAGCAGCAGCAGTAGCCTGGCCGCATGGACCGCATGGGCCGCATGGACCGTATGTGCCGCATGAGCCGCATGGACCGTATGAGCCGCATGGACCGCATGAGCCGCATGAGCCGCATGCCGCGCCGCATAAGACCGCATGGCCGCATATGAGCCGCATAAAGACCGCATGACTGCTGACGTGCTAAGTGCAAAGTGCGCCAACAAAATGCCACATTACGCCTCATGAGCCCATGAGCCCGAGTCCGAGTCCGAGTCCGAGTCGCTAAGCCCCTTTGGGGCTTAGCTCCAAGTGGAATTAATCCAAGAGAATGACAAAAGCATTAATGCTTAATCCTTGGAGCCTTATTCTTACCTCCTAGTAAAATCACCCACATGGTTCCCTCCTTAGGGTCACCACCCTATGTGCATCTCTCAACAACACACCCAAGTATATATGTTGAGATAACTCATGGTGCTTTTCCAATGTGGGACTAAAATTTTACAAGGCATGTTGAGAGCAAGCTCTCTCCTGTAAATAAAGCACCAACAACTTCTTCCTCACTTCACACTACTCCTCCTCCTATTCGGCCATGAATCCTAATTCTCGGCACCTCACTCCATCTCTTCCTCCTAATTCCCTAATAATCTCCTCACAATATCATCATCTTCTCTTCACTACTCTCTCACTCGTCCTTCACCATTCCCAGCCACTTAGCCGAGAGCCCTAACCTAATGCCTTTTTCTACCTCCAGCCTGACCACAAACCCTAATCCTAGATATTTTTTCCCCAATCTCTCACCCAACCGCAATATACAAAAAAAGAAGAAAATAAAGGAGAAGGTTCGAGAAGACGAGGTTTACCGTGACTCCGATCGCTGCTGCGATGGACACTCGGCGGGCGGTGATGCCCTGCTGATTCGACTCTTCGACGGAACGACGGTCTTCAGCTTGGCGGTGCAACGTTTGGACGGCGGCGGAGAGTGGTAGAGCTTTAGCGGTTAGGCTGGCGTGGCTCGTCACTCGAGGAGCGGCTCTGTGTCGAGGAAACCAGATCTGGTCGAGGCGAGCGGAGGCTGACCAGATCTGGCTCAAAGGACGTCGGCGGATCGGCTCTGCTACGGCGCTGTGTTGGCCGTAGATAAGAGCTCCGGTGAGGCATGGCGGTGCAACCTTCAGCAGCACGGTCTACGAAGTGGTGGCACGTCTTCAATAGCCAGCACGCGGATCGGTGCTCGGCTCAACAGTCGAGGGTGCCGACTCGACCCGGTAGGGGATCTCGACTCCTGGCTCGGCAGAACGGCAACGGCGAATCTGGCTTCTCTGATGGGATGGCAGCGGTGGTGACGACAAACCCGTGGTCGTAAGCTCTGGTGATGGAGACGAACTCGCGGTGGCGCTCGCGGTGGTCTCTGTCGGAACTGTGTAGAGAGAGAGAGTGGGTGCGTACGATGGAGAGAGAAAGTGTAGAGAGAGAGTGACAGTGATGTGACAGTACTATGCATTGGAAAACATGTAAATATTTATAATAAAATAATTATGTGTGTGTATAGAGGGGAATGGCAGGGTTGTAAATAAGTACAGATCTGGGGGTGTACAAATAATCTTGTAACTGTCTTTCCTAACTAACTGAATTGGTTACAAATACCAGCTAATTATCATAATTAATTAAAACTGATTAATATCTAATTAAACAAAATCTTCTAATTATCAATATCCGATTTAATAGTTAAATAAACAGAATCTGGTTATCTTCAATTAATCAAGGAATTAGTAATAATTAACTAAAATTTAGTTAACTACCGGCTAAGAACTTTATAACTGATTTAATAGTTCTAATAAAATCTGTTCCAACCAATCTTTAAAAGCTAACAGTCAATGTAATTAAGGCAAAAGAGAAAACTCAATATTTGACTAAAATAGTATTTAAATAATATAAATCATTATTAGTAATAACTCTAATAATTAGAATCCAGTTCATTGCAATTCCAACAACACATGTCAATGATACACATTGATTAATAAGCAACTAGGAATCTCCAACATAAACTAGTTTTAGAGCGAATCTTGATAGGCTCGTATCATAAAATGAATCTTGCTGATTAGATAATATTAATAATTAAAATTGGAAATTAATTCAATAAAATAATTTGAAAATAATGATTTTGATATCAAAACAGAATCTCAATTTAAGAAAAGAATTCCACAACTTCAAAAATTTTTAAGGGCTAAAAATTCGAAATCGTGGTAGTTACAATATGCATGCCCAAGGAGTGTGGGATGCCATTGCGCCCACCAACTCGACGGAGGCTGTTGAAACAAAGAAGGATAAGATGGCCCTTCCTGCCATCTATCAAGGGATCCCGGAGGAGATGCTGCTACTGCTGGCCAAAAGGGAGACGGCTAAAGAGGCATGGCAAATATTACAAGCAATGCACATCGGCGCCGATCGCGTCCGGGAGGCAAATGTCCAGACTCTAAAGAATGAGTTTGAGACTCTCCGTATGAAAGAGGTAGAGGCGATTGACAACTTTGCCAGGAAGTTGACGACAATCATCAACAAGATCCGAGCAATAGGCAACAAAGTAGACGAGACCTATGTCGTAAAGAGATTTCTTCGGGTCGTGTCATCAAAGTTTCTACAGATTTATCAACGATCGAACAATTTTGTGACCTCAAAATGATGACCGTAGTGGAGCTCATCGACCGTCTAAAGACACACGAGGAACAGTTGTGCTATACTGGTGACAACAGCGAGGGGCAAGTCCTGCTGACCAAAGCCGAGTGGAAGGCGCAGGATACAAAAGCAGCAGGTGAAGGATTTGCTGGTGAGTGGCGACATTGTAACGACACTCGTGGCCGTGGTCATGGTCGTGGACGTTGCCGAAGTGATGGATGAATCAATGGTGACCACGGGAATACTCTCAACCACCGTGGAAGAAGGTTCGACAAGACCAAGGTACAGTGCTACAATTGTCAAAGCTATGGGTACTTTGCCTCAGAATGTCGGTCCAACAGGAAGAAAGAAAGGGCTCACATAGTCGAGAAGCTAGAAGATGATGAACCAATACTGCCCATGGCCGTAGCACACCAGCGAGAGCAAGTCGAGGTGAAGACCCATGGGGAACGTCTGCTTCATGAAAAAAGATGCATCCTAGATTGGAGGGTGATGAGAAGTATGAGAACCACCTATGGTACCTTGACACAGGGGCTACCAATCACATGATAGGATGTAGAGAGAATTTTATCGAGCTTGATACATCTGTAAAGGGCAAGGTACGATTCGGATATGGATCTATCATTGACATTTGTGGTCGTGGTGTTGTGTTATTCAAATGCCAAAGTGAAGAACACAAGGTCTTGACCGACGTATACTACATTCCAAAACTCTGCACAAACATTACAAGCTTAGGCAGCTTGATGAACACGGATGCATGATGATTGAAAAAGGTGGGTTCTTATGTATGTTCGACCGACAAAGGCGGTTGATGGCAAAGGTGAAACGGTCGAGTAACCGGTTATACATTCTCAACCAGAGTCTAACTCAACCGGTGTGTTTGCTAACAAGGTACAATGAGGATGCGTGGTTATGGCATGTACGGTACGGGCACCTGAATTTCCAATCTTTGCGAAATATGGCGAAGAATGAGATGGTGGAGGGAATGCCGCCTATTGAGCATGTTGACCGGCTATGTGACGAATGTATGGTAGGCAAACAACAACGTGCACCATTCCCTCATGAGTCGTTGTATCGTGCGGAGAAACCACTCTAACTCGTGCATAGGGATTTGTGTGGGCCAATCACTCCAGAAACTCCAGGAGGTAAAAGATATTTTCTTCTACTTGCTGATGATTTCATTCGGTACATGTGGGTGGAGTTTCTCAGGAACAAGGATGAGGCATTGAGTGCTTTCAAGAAAATAAAAGAAAATGCCAAAATGGAGGTGGACCTCAAATTGAAGGGGCTTCGAACCGACAGAGGTGGCGAGTTCACATCGAAGGAGTTTAGCCGTTATTGTGAGGACCTGGGAATTAGAAGGTTTCTTACTGCACCATATACTCCTCAAAAAATGGTGTTATTGAACGAAGAAATCAAACCGTCGTTGCCATGTCGTGGAGCCTTCTCAAATGCAAGAAGGTGCCCGAAATATTTTGGGACGAAGCAGTGGCGATGACCGTACTTCTTCTTAACCGAGCGGCAATGCAAAGTCTGGTGGGAAAAACTCCATATAAGGCTTGGTATCTCAAGAAACCAAAGGTGCGTCATTTTCTGACTTTTGGTTGTGTGGCGCATGTGAAAATTGTGATGCCACATCTCAAGAAATTGGCGAATATGAGCACTAAAATGGTGTTTCATGGCTATGAAACTAGATCCAAAGCCTATCGAGTTTATGACCCGGCCGCAAGAAAGTTGCATGTGAGCCAGGACGTGGTGTTCCAGGAGGAGTGGAATAGGGACTCAGCACCAGGGGACAGTCCTACCTCGAAGAACACATTCACCACGCAATTTGAAGATTATGGCAGCATAGGAGATGAGGAAGACGGTGACAACGACGAGCAATCACCAGCATCTCCGTAGCAAGAAGTATAGCACGACATACTGCTACTGCGGGTGCGAGTGATGCCGCTGATACTACTCCGCGACATGCGGATGCTGCTGCTACTTCTTATTCGACAGCGCCAAGTAAAGTGGGTGATGCTGCTGCTACTTCTCCTTCGACAGCGTCAAGTGTAGCGGATGATGCTACTGCTACTACTCCTTCCCTGATGATGGGCGGTCAAACACGCTATCTATCTCTTCAAGAGGTGTACGATGCCATAACACCGCTGGATTTGGAAGAAGTCGGGCTGTCTATGCCAGCTGCGGAAGAGCCTGTGAGCTTCGCAGAAGCCGAGAAACATACATGTTGGCGACGTGCAATGAACGAAGAATTGGCTACTATCCAAGATAATGAGACATGAGAGATCACAAGCCTACCATGTGGACATAGATCTATTGGCATGAAGTGGTTTTATGAACTAAAAAAGGATCCACAAGGAGCCGTGGTGAAGCACAATGCGTTCCTTGTTGCAAAAGGGTATGTGCAAAAGAAGGTATTGAACTTCAAAGAAGTGTTTGTGCCGTTTGCGAGACTTGAGACAGTAAGGCTACTCATTGCCCTAGCTGCACAAGAAGGTTGGGAAGTACATCATATGGATATCAAATTGGTGTTTCTCAACAGTAAACTTTGTGAAGAGGTATACGTATCACGACCTCCTAGATATGTTGAACAGGGCAATGAACATAAAGTGTGAAGCTGAAGAAAGTACTCTATGGCCTTCGTCAAGCTCCACGTGCATGTAATTCCAAACTTGACAAAAGTCTGACGTCACTTGGCTTTGAGAGGTGCCCTTTGGAGCATGTCGTATACAAGAGAAACGTAGAGGGCTCAAGCTTGTTGGTCGGCATGTATGTTAATGACTTGATTATCATAGGATCAAGCAATATGGAGATTGCAAGGTTTAAGGAACAAATAAAACAGGTGTTCAGCATGAGTGATCTCGGTCTGCTATCTTAATACTTGGGAATTGAGGTATCTCAAACACCTCAAGGCATTGCTTTATGTCAATCCACGTATGCCGCCGAGATACTTGAGAAGAGTGGGAAGTCGGATTGCACTCCAAGCCAAACTCTAATAGAGTCGAGACTGAAACTCAATAAGGTGAGCCAAAATCCTCCAGTCTACACAACACTATAGAAGCATCATTGGATGTCTGAGATATTTGGTTAATACATGACCGAACATAGCTTATGCGGTCATGATAGCAAGAAGATACATGGAAGAACCAAGTATCCAGCACATGGCGACAGTTAAACAAATACTAGGTGCATTCGGGGTATAATTGAATTTGGGTGCTTCTATGTGAGAAAGGATCAGGAAAAACCATGCTTTGTCGGTTATAGTGACAACAATTTAGCTGGTGACATAGATGATCGCAAGAGCACATCGGGAGTCGCTTAGTTCTTTGGAGAAAATATTGTTAGATTGGTGTCGCAGAAGCAAAAATAGTGCCATTATCATCCTACGAGGCAGGGTACATTGCCGCCTCTACTACTGCTTGCCAAGGGATATGACTCGGTCGCCTGCTAGACGATCTAAGAAAAAAGACGAGGTACAAAGTATTACTCAAGGTAGATAACAAATCGGCAATATCGCTCTCTGTAAAAATCTAGTTTACCATGACAGGAGTAAACACATTGATACCAGGTACCATTTCATTTGTGACTGTGTGGAGAGTAAGAAGATTAAAGTCGAGTATGTAAACACATATGATCATCTCACCAATAACTTGAAAAAAACACTTGGACGACTAAAGTTCCATGAGATGCTCGAGAAGATCCATGTGCAGAAGGTGAAGCTATGATGCAACAAGATTAAGGAAGTGATTATTGGAGATAATCTTGTTTTAGTTATTCTGTTTTCTCATTATTCTGTTTTCTTTGTTTGTTAGATTGTTAAGTTGTTAGATAACTCTGATCTTCTCATCCTAGTTTCTCTCTTTGTTAGTTTGGATGTTTAGCTATATATACAACTATCAATTAACTCAAAAAATAATCAAATTGGTTTACTCCCACAAAAAACCTGTGCTCTATTTCCTCTTTACCTGGTATCTACTACAGTCGCCATGCTTTGCACCGACAAGCACCCGCTGCTCTTCTTTCCCCTGCCGCTTCCACCTTCAAAGGTAGGCAAAAGAATGGCAAAGTTAGCCATCGACTGCCAACCGTTCATGCCATTCATCCTGACGTACGGGCCACTGTATGAACCGCCCATGAGCACGACACGGGACGGTCAGTAGAGATCGCTGCAGCTTCTTGACCGCTTTGGGCACTTGCAGCAGTCGAACTCGTCTGCCTCTGGGCGTAGCTTGGATGGGAGAGGGAGTACCGAAGGGTCAGAGTAGCAAGGGAGGAGGTTGGAGCTGGATGTCCCGGTGTGGTTGAATAGTCTGTTGCTCTGTGTATCTTCGATGAGGGCATCGATCGGGACAGCTATAGACTATAGGGTCTAGGAAGGCTATGAGCACGTCGACACCTTCTGACTGGTCGTCGTAAGCCGGATCTAGGATCGGATCCAGGTTGTCCATTTCCTATTTGGAGTAGAAACTGAGTGCCATCGAGTGAGACCAGAATCTAAAAAAGTAAAAAAAAATTCAATATTCTGCATCTGCGAGAACCTCCTATTTGTATTATAGAAACTGTTGGAGCTTTTCCTTGAACATGTAGAGAGAGCTAGCTCCCAACACATGTCGAGTATTATTTAGTCCCACATTGGAAAAGTACCATGAGTTGTATCTCAATTTATACTTGGCATGTTGTTAAGATATGCATAGGGGTGGTGACCTTAAGGAGGGAACCATGTGGGTAATTTTACTAGGAGGTAAGGTTAAGACTCCATGGTAAAGCATTTATACTTTTTGTAGGAACGAAATCGTAAAGCAGAATACTCTAGAGGGAGGGTGAATAGAGTTGGCAGCGGAATAATGCTAATTAAAAATTATTAGCAGCAAGATCACAGAATAATAATCACAACTAAATAATGTAAAGGCAGAGATAAGAAAGCAAACGCAAAGACAGCGATGTATACTGATTTCCCTCTGTTGAGGACTAGTCCAGTCGGTAGAACTCTTGCTACCAGTTGAATCCACTATTGGCAAAACCTCAAGTTTTCTTACGAAGTCCTTGCAACTTCTACAACGCGAGCTTTGATACGAAGAACTCGTCCAACTTCAATTGTGAAGAGGTATTCTTCTATCAAGCCTTCTGATTATAATCATTCTGAAACTTCTAGACCGCACCGCACTGACAAATCGACTAGAGAATTATAACTGGCTTGGGATATAAAAATTAAAGCTCGAGAAAAACTCTTTGGAAGACAGTAGGCTTTAAATAGAGAGAAAATTGAAAGTAAATGAGTGAGTTAAAATGATCGAAATCCTTCTCTATTTATAGGAGTTCCAAAGACAGAATTCTGGCAGAATTCGGACAGAACTCGATGAGCAAATCTCGGTCAAATCTGCAACTGCAGGAGGACCAAGTTCCAAGGAATTCAAAAATCAAAACGGCCACTAACCGAACTCTGGCCGAACTCTGGCCGAGTTCTGTCAGGGTTAGGTTAGGGTTTTTCAAAATAGATTATGGGGAATTTTGAAAACCTTTTTGGAGCTTTTATAAATACGAATGTTTTTCAAAACTAAGGACATTTTTAAAAACATTTTGAAATCATTTTGGAATAGCCTATTTGCCAGTACGACTCGGTGTACAATATATTTTTAGGCTCAATAAAATAAAATATTACATTGCTCAAAGAAATACAGACTCGAACAGGCAAATAACGCTTCGGTCTTGAACTGAGTAGATAGTCGTTCTTGATCATGTCCAAGAGTCCGAGATATCCTGACTAGCTCCATATATTGAGACAGAGTTTGATCAATTATTAAAATAAGTTTGACCATATGACCAATGGGCCAACAATCTTCTCCATTTTGATAATTGACAAACTATGAATGATATAACATCTTTTGAGATAAAAAAATTATTCAAAATTGTTCAATCTCTGTATTATTCTCAAAACAAAATGTTAGATCCTTCTTCGTCCCCGTTGTCACTTAGCAAAATTATGGCGAAGAAATAGGCTCCCCCGCAATTAATGCATTAGCTACAACAGTGAAGAAACACAAGAAAATAATATCTCATGCAGTGAGAATATACAAGACATAACAGAGAATTATTTCACAGGCAGTTTATAGAAGCAGATAAAGATGCTATAAAGAATAAATAAACTGATATGAAAGATAAACTACGCATCCCATAAAAATAAAATGATGTTCAAAAGACATCAAGAAATATCCAGTACAAAGTCCTAAAAAGAAACTGATAATAAACGCTAAAAAGAAAGAAACTTGGAATGTCGAAGCATTTCTAAGTGTACAGTAGACAATAACTAAGTCTCAAAATCAGCTAATACCATCATCATATCTCCTCATCATCCTCATGATCATCATCAGCAGCATGACCGGCATGTCCAGAAGGACCAGCTCCAGAAGTGCCAGCTCTAGAAGGGCAAGGAGGGGCGCCTGTGTAAAACTCACCGACATAGTCTCGAGGAGGGGCACGAGCATAACGATACCAATCATATGCGTTACCGGGCTGAAAGTAGGCATGAACAGCCTCATCCTCACAGCGGTAACCAGAAAAGGCTGGATCTCTAGGAATAGAACCGGCAGAATGTCCAGTCTGAGCAAATCGGAGATCAGCTAAAGAATTTGCTATCACCTGATAACGAGTGACATCGCGAAACTCACGTTCGCGGGCCATATCAGTCATCGAGACGTGCAAATCAGAAAGATACTAGTGTATGCCATCAAAGGTCATGGCATACTGCTGAGTAGGTGGAGGAGGTAGAGCAGTAGGAGGAGTAGCATCAGTCATACTACGATGAGATAGCTTAAGAAACTTGGGCTCAGGGTCTTGAGTACAAGTTGACAGATCAATATCAAAACGCTGAAAGATGCGTGGAAGAATCATCGCATAATAGAGATTTCTATCTCTTGTACGACAATGTCCCATCATCTGGATAATAGTCTTAGGGGCAGAAAAAGGAATCCCCTTAAGAATATGATATATAGCAGACAGCTCAAGTAATGTTACATCATCCTTTGAAGTAGACTTCGGAAGGAGAGTGGAGTAGATGATGCGATACAATTCACAACTAAACAAGTTCAAGCTATTGGCCTTGAACTTTCCAGAGCGAACTCGATCAGGGGCACAGAGTTTAGCTTTGAAACTAGCAAGTGTCGTGCCGTCGGGCAAATCAAATTCAGTGATATCATCAAGCGGTGCACCTTCATTAGAAATACCAAGAATTTCTGCTAAGAGGACATCATTGAACTCGATATCTAGTCCGCCAACACGAGTACTTACGTCAAACGTGTTTAGTACGATATTGCAATAGAAAAGTCTAATGGCATTAGTAGCTATCGGAAAACAAAGTTTAATAAAGTGTTGTAACCCTAATGCCTCAAAATAAGGGTGGTGATCTGGAAACACAGTCCATTTAATAGGAGCGCCTGTGCATATGGATCTCATAGAAAAGTCTCCATACCACAGAAGGGCTTGATCTAGGGTTTGAAAATAAAACCCATCGAACGTGCCATCGCTTGATTGAACTGGCAAAAAGAGGGAATCTGTGTATGGATGTGAAGATGATCCTTCCTCACTAGGATTTGTCGTCTTCTTCCTCTTAAAGGGGTTGAATCCCTTAGGCATAGTACAAATAAAGTAAATATGCACGAATTTGAAAGGAGGAGAAATACGAAGTTATACCTCCCGAGATTCATATAGGACAATGATCTCCGTACGAATCTAAAATTTGGATGGATTTCACCACATAGATTGGAAGAAACGAAGTTGTAAAGAACTAGGGTTTGGAGAGCTTCGTGCGGCTGCTGTTGCTGTGGAAGAGGTTTTAGAAGCAATGAAGAAGAAGAGGCTCTCGGGTTCTGGTTATATAACCAGATACTGTCACGACCTGCACCCATTTTTTATAAACGGATACGAGACGTGTCCAAGCCAGCCTACGCCACAGTGTCGGCGGTAGAATGCTGTCACGGCCATGAAGATCAAAATTACAAATAATGCTCATTCACATAATTAATTTAACTTACAATGATCACAAGTTTTACATTTGTAGAAAAATATAAACTTGTACAAATAAATGAACGACTACAACTTTGTCTGCACGTATCCCCGTCACTCCCCAACTAAGTGAAACCACGGCTAACCTAAAAATGTTGGTTTTCACTCAGGAATAGAACGAGCACAATTCACTGAATGCAATTTTAATAAAGAAAATGACTATAAAATAAAGGTTAGACATCAATCATGAGTTTTAAAAATAAACAGTAAAGCCGTAAGAAAAGACAGAAAAATCAATAGTAAATAAATAGAAATAAACACTTTCCCCACTGTTAGAAGTACCTTTGATATGTGATCGGTCTCGGGACAATTATGCGACACGGTCTAAATGATCTAAAGTTACACGGTCTAAAGTTACACAGTCTACAGTTACACGGTCTACAGTTACACGGTCTACAGAAAATATTGTAATAAAGAAACACTGTCTACAAAATAATAATCACGATCTACACAGTTTAAATGCAGTAATAATCACGGTCTACACTGTCTACCTTATAATAAATAAATCACTGTCTACACTGTCTACACTATCTACAAGAAATAAATAAATCACTGTCTACACTGTCTATAAAAAATAAATGCAATACGGTCTACACGGTCTAAGGTCAGATCACACATCCTTGGTACTTCTCATTCCCGACTCAACAATTTATAATAAAAAATAATCACATAACCAATAGCCAGCCAATGAAATATATTAAAAATCAATATCGAAATGCAGACAATAAACTGTACTCGCCTGTGGTCCTTTGCTGGTGAAACCGACAATCTGAACTACTTAATGTGCCACAATAGTCAAAACCCGTACAATAGTCCCCAAAAGCTGAAATAAATATTACCAATGTTCTCAGAATAGTCAAATTAGCTAGGATTGCCTGTCCTTAAGTCCAATTCTAGACACAGAGGCAAAACGGTAATTTTGGACCAAAACGATGTCCGTCGTTGGACCCGCTTTGCACCGAAAAGCGTGCCAGAGTCAACGGTCTCTAAAGTCGTCAAACTACATGTCTATGGATCCAATTTTCTGATACGAACCCAACCGTATGTCCAAAGTTGGATTCCGGCGGGCCGTGCACAAAATCACCAGTTGAGTGGGACCGTGGGGCCCGCAAAACGACATCGGATTCAACTGTCTCAGAATTTGACCAAACTTGGCATACAGGAACAAAAAAACGATACGGTCCTGTTGGCACAAGTTTCATTTTGCGGGACCGTAGGGCCCGCAAAATGACATCGGATTCAACTATCTAAGAATTTGACCAAACTTGGCATACAGGACCAGAAACACGATACGGTCCTGCTGGCGCAAGTTTCGTCTCAATCTGACGAGCGTGCACAAAGTAGTTAAGAAATTTGCAAAGTGCACGATACGGTGAATTTTGACGGATACGCACCAAATTCGTCGCGCACATGCGACTAATTTGAATTTCGTTAAAGCCCACACGACCACGAAGCCGTTACGCAGCTTTCGTTGCTTTCGGTTCGCGCCCACGTCGCCCGGAATGGCGGGACGCACGTTGTGTGGATGGGTTTTTTAATAATTCTACTATTTTCAGAAAGGGTTTTTGGTCAATTTTAATCCTGATTTAAACAGACTACAATAGACAATCAATTAAACTAATTACTGTATTTTGATCACGGTCAGGTTGACTATAAATCCCTTCAAGTGGGTTTACGAATCTGTCGAACATTTTGCCGAAAACTACCTTCCAAAAATAGTTCCTGGAATCGGATTTCTGTTCGGTTCGGAACAGGTTTTCTGCCAAGTTGGCACCAATTTTCTGGGTAATCTAGCGTGTAACAATTAAAAGCGATTGAAGGGATTCAAAGGGGGTAGGGTTGTGTTCTCAACTGAAGAAACGAATCGAAGATTGATCGATCGAGCGTGAAGCAATCGAACGGCGAATCCCCGCCGCTGCTGCTGTGTTGATCCTCTATTTCAGGCACAAACGCGTGCGAATTCCCGCGCCTGGCCGGGCGGCCGTCCCGCGACGGAGCGTCGGCGGCGCTCGCGTGCTCACGGGGGAGGGGCACGCTGTGGTTGAGGGCAAGGAATTTAGGGTTTGAGCATTCGCTCGAGATCTCTTCTCCGGATTATCAGCGTTACCTATATAACACGGGGTCGGGTTTGCTATTGCTGCTGCCGCTCACTTGGGGTGGGGGTTTTAACATCCTGGGTCGGGCTCGGTTTTAGGGGGTAAGCCTTTGGGCCGGCTATTCCTTCTTCTTCTTTTTCTTTTTCTTTTTTTTTATTAATCCTATACATATATATATATATATATATATATATATATATATATATATATATATATACAATATACAATATGTATTTATAAATACACATATATACTTCGTATATAATATATATACTATATATACATACAAGTATACGCGTATACATATACGTATATATATATATATATATATGTATATACCTATATACCATAAATACAAACATGAATAATAAATATGAATTATAATTGATATTTGAAATCCGATAATTAATTTTATATACCAAAAATTCCCAAATAAAATACAATGATATTTTATATATAAATAAAAGCCTAATTTTTCATATACCGTAAATACACTTCTATTTTTTTTATATATAACCTAGATGATTTTCCTAAAATCCAACATATTTGTTAAGGAGAAATATTTACTATATTATTAAATAAAATATCATTTCTAATAACAAGCACATATAATATATTATATATATGGCAATTGTTCCTAGAATTGTCTCCAAAATTACCAAGGTAAAATACCTATTCAATATGTGTCTATACTGACATCTTTGGTCACACTGCAACACCTCATGGCTTGGATTTGACTTGGGCCCAATCTGGATTGGTTCGGTACAACCGGGTTCCCTAAAACTCAATAATATAATTAAATAATAAATAAAACTTCGGTAAGGGCTAAGTCGTAACTTGGCCTGGTTTTCCTAGTTAGGATATCACTATTGTTCGGTCTTCCCTACCAGGGCTAACACACTAGTCAAAGCATGCCACTGTACTATCCGTGCCATGATCCCTAGTCGTCTTGTACTCCAACCCGTAATCATGACTAAAATCATCTACCGTAATATTTAACTAATTAATTATTTATAAAACCTAAAATAAAAATTCCAATAAAATAAATAATAATAAAATATTTCAAAAATTTTTGGGAAGGGGAGCTATAAATCTACCCATCTTAAAAGTAATTTCGTCCTCGAAATTCTAGTTTATAACTATTTCTTAAAATTCCAAAAGAAAGTCCACCTTAATCTTAATATCCTCAATTTAATCACTCAAATATTTTTATACCCTTTTCTAGCCGTTTCATAACTCCGAATACTTGAGAACTTCTACCCACCTTTGGTCACACTACTCCATCAACTAAAAATCTTTAGTGTTCTAACTGATTGCTAACAATCCTACCAACAATTATCTGGGCATATGGTATCTAAACTCCTCTCGTATATATCAAGCAACCCAAATTTAACAAGCAATAATTTACACAAGTAGCTAAGAAATATTGCTGAATTCTAATAAGCGTGACCATTCGTCACTCTGAAACAGGAAGGACAAGAAGGTAAGAAAAAATAATCGAGAGCGAGTATGATGTTTCCAGAGTGGTAGAGAGTATCCAATGATGCAGATAGAAAGAAGTTTATGGGCCATTTGACTTATTTGCTAGAGGGTCTACTCTAGTCCAGTCACTTGCTAGGTCAAAGAACTCTTCACTTTTCAGAAGGTCTTGCAATCCGTGCAATACATAAGTTCTGTTTCTCAAACTTCTGAACAGGTCCCATAATAGAACGGAATTTGAAAATCGAGATTGTGATCATTCTCGTGGTTATTTAAACACACAAACAAGTGATATAAATGCAATACAAGGGTAGAAGTTCTTATTCAAAAAGGGAGAGGCTACATAATAGGTATGGGGACCTATTTCAAATGGTTCGGCTTTATAGTCCAAATATAGTGGTATGGGTATTACTGGGTCTTAATGGGTTCCCCAGTTGGACATCAGTCGTCGGTTGAATGAACCTTGGACTTCAATCTATATGGTCTGAACAAGATCCCAAGATAAAACTATGTCTACTAGTTTAGGGTACCTTAGAATAGATTTCTACCCAAGTGGTTGAGCTAGATGGGCGGTCGGATGGGTTAAATATGTTCTGTAAGCCCTGAAGATGCGCCTTCCGTGACTTTTGTGTTTAAGTAGCAAGAGAAGACACAGTTGAATGGCACACTAGTGACATGTGCATAGTGGGCTTCGAATAGACCACAACCATATATTGGGTCGAATGGTTTGGGTCAAGGTTGAGTCTCTAATTGGAGTCGGGAAGTTTATCGGTATTCTGGTAAGGGTTATATAGCTAGTCCCTTATACCTGAAAGTCGTACCATAAAAATAGAGTACCACGGGACGTGTTTGAGTGGAGCATAATATACCCAGATGAAGGTGGACTCGTCTAGATTTTGTATATGAAATTTGTTGAAAGGTAACCGCTGGTCTCGTGCTCTGAATATTAATGGCACGATTGAGGACATAAAATGATCTAAATAGAATGTGGGAGTCCATGGGGCACTAATTATCATCCTAATAAAAATCATTCTAATCAATCAATAATTCTCGTATACCGCAAAATTTTAGAAGGCTTACAGTCTACCCACCTTAGAAGCTAAGACATGGTTTTAGGAATAACGAGGTTTGAAGAATTTTAAAGTCCGAATATCGTACCTCGACTCTTGGTAATAATGAATAAGGTACGGTGTAACGAAATGTGGTAGATATAAGTCAAGTCAAAGATCGTTCCTCCAAAATTGAAAAATGAGTGTGTACAATGACACATGGTTGATAAAATAGAATGATCTACTCGTCCATAGTATACAAGGGTTATCGACGGGTAACCAACTCTAAGGCACAACGCATGAAGAGAATTCTATCAACTGAGTCGTGAATCTCTATTGGTGTCAACCTGCCATACTATTGTCACAAGAGTTATAGTAATCATGTATTATTGTTGACAACTGGTAGGTCATAATTTGACAGGGTATTTGAGCTATGGTATTGGGTAAGCTAGTGACTGTGGGGTTCCCATACTAGTTAGGCTTTAATAATAAAATTTACGTGACTAGGGTAATACTTATTGGAAACCAATCTTGGGATGAGTGTCTACCATAGTCACGGTAAATTATTGTCCTTAGCCTTGTCTATTCATCTCATGTCTAAACTGTGGGCTTTGGTCGAGGGACGGTTGAGTCAAGGCATAAGGGTTGAAAGTAAAGGCAATATTCAAGAAAATATTTAGAGACACAATGAATCGTTTCTTGAGAATAGATAGTCTCCTGGGTTGGCATTTTGACTAAGGGTAAAACCCTAATCATTTTCAAATTTAGATGGCTCGAAAATCTCAACAGTAGTTTATGGGTCGATGGGAGAACGAGTAACTCAATCACATGACTGGTCGATGGTAGCTACACTTGTGCCTACCATTATCATAGCCATGGGAATACTCTGTATCTCTCTACCATCACGAGCTTTCGTCCTTCCAAATCGGTGAAAGACAAAAACAATAAAGAATTCAAGGGAGATGTTACTGATCACAATTTCGTGATTCAAGGACGAACATATAATTCAAGAGGAATTGTCAAGCAGTCGCGGATGAGATCCTAGATACCTATATATCCATCCTAATTAAACGAAGAGTGAACCAAATGCATCATGGTTGATCAGACCATAATATACTGATTCTGATTAGACAATAAGTTAGCAGGCGTCCCCACTAAACATATGCCTCGAATCAAGCTCGATAAAAGAGTAAGCTTGTAAAAACTAGGCTGTAATAGAAGCGTTGGTCAAGATAGTCAAGATACAAGTACGCGATATTTTTGAAAAGAGGCACAAGTAGTTCGAGTTTAGAGAGAATCAAAACTTACCTGGTGTTCTTGCTTATACAGTCTTCCTACTATCTTCTTATCCACAAGGACTTGGTCGACTAATGGGTTATGACCTCTAACTTCTGTATTCTAGGTAAACCTATTAGTGTCAATCAATTCCTCTTTAGTAAGTCACAAGGACTACAAAATGCTGGGTCGGGAGACATGCTACCCAACTTACAAAACTTCCACTACTATCGGCTTTAGATCTTATGGGACATACATGACATTGTCCTATCCTCTATGGTATCCCAAACTTGTAATCCTGTCTGAAGTCATTTCACCAAGAATTATGACTCACCCGTATACTCTAGCTGTGGTAAACCCTTGGTTTCGTAACTCAAACATGATACAAAATCGAACACTTCTTAATTCTATCCAATATTGGCTCATGGGTAACTACGATCAGGATAGGACCACTAGCCATATTCTTAATAACATTCTATAACCTATATTTCTTAAACAAATTCCAACTCTAGGGGTCGTGTCTCGCTAGTGCGCTGCTGGCTGCAGTGAATCCATATTCTCTAAAATTCAAATAAATGACGACAATGCGCTGCTGTCCTGCCATTATGAGTTAACTAATATTCTTTTAACTATATCTGTAAATCTTCATGGGCTTCTATAGATTCAAACAAGTTGACTATGAAATAAAGCGTAAGCATTTGTCCTATCAGTCACAACCCTTAAGATAAAAGATTGTACAGGGGGAATAACTGAGGACAAAAGTAATACAAACATTTTAACTCTTCCATGTGTATTCAAGCCTCTGAGGGACAAACTTGAATCGAAACTAACTCGAGGTCCGTATATGGATAACAAAATCAGAACTTTGTAAAATAATGATTCTTAGTGCAACTTGCAATTATATAGATAATTCGGCTAAGATAAGGGGATGATATCTAAGAGGCGAAGAGAATGAATTGAATAATTCATCAAGGTTAGATCATTACTCTAGGAAACTCTGCCTTACCAAGTGAATAATCTATCCACATTGGATCATGTCGTCATATCGAGAGATAATAGTGTAACTATAGGGATCTGACAAACCATCAACATTAATAACTCCTTATCTAAATTGCATGGCCTAGACTACCCATTGATAAATTTGTATAGGGGTCTCCTAGTCCTAGTCATTCTCTTAAATTAAATTAATCTTAATTCGTGAAAGAGCATTTCCTTGCCGCAGGCTCGCAATAGTACAACTAACTTAAGTACCATCACGAGTTCGCGTGATTTGCGAAGACTGACCTGTATGGGCCACCACAAAAACTTGTCACGACCCGCACCCATTTTTTTATAAACGGATATGAGACGTGTCCAAGCCAGCCTACGCCGCAGTGTCGGCGGTAGAACGCTGTCACGACCATGAAGATCAAAATCACAAATAATGCTCATTCACATAATTAATTTAACTTACAATGATCACAAGTTTTACATTTGTAGAAAAATATAAACTTATACAAATAAATGAACGACTACAACTCAACTATCTAGCTAGTCTCTAGGCTTTTGTCTGCACGTATCCCCGTCACTCTCCAAGCTAAGTGAATCCACGGCTAACCTGAAAATGTTGGTTTCCAGTCAGGAATAAAACGAGCACAATTCACAGAATACAATTTCAATAAAAAAATGACTATAAAACAAAGGTTAGACATCAATCATGAGTTTTGAAAATAAACAGTAAAGTCGTAAGAAAAGACGAAAAAATCAATAGTAAATAAATAGACACATACACTTTCTCCACTGTTAGAAGTACCTTTGATATGTGATCGGTCTCGGGACAATTATGCGACACGGTCTACACGGTCTAAAGTTACACGGTCTAAAGTTACACGGTCTACAGTTACACGGTCTACAGTTGCACGGTCTACAGAAAATATTGCAATAAAGAAACACGGTCTACAAAATAATAATCACGATGTACACAGTATAAATGCAGTAATAATCACGGTCTACACTGTCTACCTTGCAATAAATAAATCACTGTCTACACTGTCTACAAGAAATAAATAAATCACTGTCTACACTGTCTACAAGAAATAAATGCAATACGGTCTACACGGTCTAAGGTCAGATCACACATCCTTGGTACTTCTCATTCCCGACTCAACAATTTATAATTGAAAATAATTACATAACCAATGGCCAGCCAATGAAATATAGTAAAAATCAATATCGAAATACAGACAATAAACTGTACTCGCCTGTGGTCCTTTGTTGGTGATACCGACAATCTGAACTACTCAATGTGCCACAATAGTCAAAACTCGTACAACAGTCCCCGAAAGCTGAAATAAATAATACCAATGTTCTCAGAATAGTCAAATTAGCTAGGATTGCCTGTCCTTAAGTCCAATTCTGGATACATGGGCAAAACGGTAATTTTGGGCCAAAACGATGTCCGCCGTTGGACCCGCTTTGCACCGAAAAGCGTACCAGAGTCAACTGTCTCTAAAATTGTCAAACTAGATGTCTACGGATCCAGTTTTCCGATATAAACCCAATCGTATGTCCAAAGTTGGATTTCGGCGGGCCATGCACAAAATCACCCGTTGAGTGGGACCGTGGGGCCCGCAAAATGACGTCGGATTCAACTGTCTCAGAATTGGATCAAACTTGGCATACAGGACCAAAAAAATGATACGGTCCTGTTGGCGTAAGTTTTGTCTCAATCTGACGAGCATGCACAAAGTAGTTGAAAAATTTGCAAAGTGCACGATACGGTAAATTTCGACGGATACGCTCCAAATTCGTCGCGCACACGCGACCAATTTGAATTCCGTCAAAGCCCACACGACCACGAAGCTGTTACACAGCTTTTAATGCTTTCGATTCGTGCCCACGTTGCTCGGAATGGCGGGACGCACGTCGTGTGGATGGGTTTTTCAATAATTCTACTGTTTTCGGAAAGGGTTTTTGGTCAATTTTAATCCTGATTTAAACAGACTACAATAGACAATCAATTAAACTAATTACTGTGTTTTGATCACGGTCAGGTTGACTATAAATCCCTTCAAGTAGGTTTACGAATCTGTCGAACGTTTTGCCGAAAACTACCTTCCAAAACTAGTTCCTGGAATCGGATTTCTGTTCGGTTCGGAATAGGTTTTCTGCCAAGTTGGCGCCGATTTTTTGGGTAATCTAGCGTGTAACAATTAAAAGCGATTAAAGGGATTCAAAGGGGGTAGGGTTGTGTTCTCACCTGAAGAAACGAATCGAAGATTGATCGATCGAGCGCGAAGCAATCGAACGGCGAATCCCCGCCGCTGCTGCTGTGTTGATCCTCTGTTTCAGGCACAAATGCGTGCGGATTCCCGTGCCTGGCCGGCCGGCCGTCCCGCGACGGAGCGTCGGCGGCGCGCGCGCGCTCGCGAGGGAGGGGCACGCTGTGGTTGAGGGCAAGGAATTTAGGGTTTGAGCATTCTCTCGAGATCTCTTCTCCGGGTTATCAGCGTTACCTATATAACATGGGGTCGGGTTTGCTATTGCTGCTGCCGCTCACTTGGGGTAGGGGTTTTAACATCCTGGGTCGGGCTCGATTTTAGGGGGTGAGCCTTTGGGCCGGCTATTCCTTCTTCTTCCTTTTCTCTTTCTTTTTTTTATTAATCCTATACATATATATATATATATATATATATATATATATATATATATATATCTCTATACAATATACAATATGTATTTATAAATACACATATATACTTCGTATATAATGTATATACTATATATAGATACAAATATACGCGTATACACATACGTATATATATATGTATATACCTATATACCATAAATACAAACATGAATAATAAATATTAAGTATAATTGATATTTGAAATCCGATAATTAATTTTATATACCAAAAATTCCTAAATAAAATACAATGATATTTTATATATAAATAAAAGCCTAATTTTTCATATACCGTAAATACACTTCTATTTTTTTATATAACCTAGATAATTTTCCTAAAATCCAACATATTTGTTAAGGAGAAATATTTACTATATTATTAAATAAAATATCATTTCTGATAACAAGCACATATAATATATTATATATATAGCAATTGTTCCTAGAATTGTCTCCAAAATTACCAAGGTAAATACCTATTCAATATGTGTCTATACTGACATCTTTGGTCATACTGCAACACCTCATGGCTTGGATTTGACTTGGGCCCAATCTGGATTGGTTCGGTACAACCGGGTTCCCTAAAACTCAATAATATAATTAAATAATAAATAAAACTTCGGTAAGGGCTAAGTCGCAACTTGGCCTGGTTTTTCTAGTCAGGACATCACTATTGTTCGGTCTTCCCTACCTGGGCTAACACACTAGTCAAAGCACGCCACTGCACTATCCGTGCCATAATCCCTAGTCGTTTTGTACTCCAACCCCTAATCATGACTAAAATCATCTACCGTAATATTTAACTAATTAATTATTTATAAAACCTAAAATAAAAATTCCAATGAAATAAATAATAATAAAATATTTAAAAAAATTTTGGGAAGGGGAGCTATAGATACCACTAACCGAGCTCGGGCCAAATTCGGTCCGAACTCTGGCCGAATTCGCCTAGGGGTTCTGTTAGTTGGTTTGGGCCACTTTCTTTTTCATTGACTCATTTCAAAAATTTAATTCAAAGATTAGTAATTTCAACCTTCAATTAATATAATTAATATTATTTTATAGATTAAATTTCGTTACACAGCTACTATCTCAGATTAGCTGTAGGAGTACTGTCCCAGTTGGCGGAGGTTTACCGGAGAACTCTTAAGTACCGCTTCGCTTCAACCGTAGTTGTGGTGACAGACAGACTCTTTATTGGCTTGTCTCTAACACAGTTTTTGCGTATTGAAATATAATCATAAAACAAAATTAATTAACATTATTGACGTCCAAAATTCCTAATTCTCGACGTAAATAATTGAAACGATCTTCTGCTAGAGGTTTTGTGAAGATATCAGCTAATTGATTCTCAGTGTCTATGTATACAAGGTCAATATCTCCATTCTGATGATGATCTCTAAGAAAATGATGTCGGATCTCGATATACTTAGTACGAGAGTGACATACTGGATTCTTAGTCAAATTAATTGTGCTCGTGTTGTCACAAAAAATGGAAATATGTGTGAAAAATAAATCATAGTCTTCCAAGGTTTGTTTCATCCACAAAATCTGAGCACAACAACGTCCTACGACGATATACTCAGCCTCTGTTGTTGATAGGGCTACAGAGTTTTGCTTTTTACTAAACCATGAGACTAAAGCCTTGCCTAAGAAATGACATGTGCCGCTGGTACTTTTTCTATCAACTTTGCATCCAGCAAAATCTGCATCCGAGTAACCAATAAGGTCAAAGGACTTAGTTTTGGGATACCATAAGCCAACAGAAGAAGTGCCCTTAAGGTATCGAAAGATATGCTTAACTGCGTACAGATGTGATTCCTTTGGATTAGCTTGAAAATGTGCACACAGGCAAACACTAAACATAATATCTGGACGACTAGCAGTTAAATAAAGTAAACTACCGATCATACCTCGATACTTACGTGTGTCGACAGGCTTGCCTTGTTAATCAATATCAAGCTTTGTTGAAGTTGCCATCGGAGTGCCAATAGGTTTGACATTGTCCAGATCAAACTTCTTTAGCAAATCTTTTGTGTACTTGGCTTGATTTATGAATGTCCCATTGTCAGTTTGTTTGATTTGCAGTCCGAGAAAGAATTTCAGCTCTCCCATCATGCTCATCTCAAACTCATTCTGCATACACTTAGAGAATTCTTGACAAAAAGATTCATCAGTAGATCCAAATATAATATCATCAGCATAGACTTGTATTAAAAGGATATTATTATTCAAAGACTTAATAAAAAGTGTAGTGTCAACCTTGCCCTTTGAAAAATCGTTATCAAGTAGAAAAGAGCTTAGACGATCATACCAAGCACGAGGGGCTTGTTTCAAACCGTATAAAGCTTTCTTTAACTTGAAAACATGATCAGGGTTTTTAAAATCTGTGAAACCTGGAGGTTGTGCTACAAAAACTTCTTCTTTTATAAAACCATTTAAAAATACGCTCTTGACATCCATTTGAAATAATTTGAAATTATGAAAACATGCAAATGCACATAATATGTGAATGGATTCTAATCTCGCAACTGGAGCATAAGTCTCATCGTAGTCGATACCTTCTTCCTGATTATATCCTTGAGCTCCAAAGGTAGCTGCTTCCGGGTTCTTCTTTTGGAGAATCAGTTGGTGTTGAACTTGGTACAGTTAGATCTTCGTTATTATCATCGATAGTCATTTGATTTAATTCATCAAAGGTGACGTTGATTGATTCTTCGATGATCATAGTTCGTTTGTTGAAGACTCTGTATCCTTTGCTCTTGGCCGCATAACCTAAAAATATACCTTCATCGGCCTTTTCGTCAAACTTTCCCAAATTATCTTTTATATTAAGAATAAAGCATTTACAACCAAATATTCTAAAATAAGAAACTGATGGAATTCTATCAAACCATAGCTCGGGTCGAATTAGAACTCTATTGAGAACAAAACAAGCTGTATTGACAGCTTTAGCCCAAAAATATTTGGGTAGACTAAACTGGTTTAACATTACTCTGGCCATTTTGGATAGAGTTCTGTTCTTACGTTCCACAACTCCATTTTGTTGTGGAGTTCTAGGGCAGGAGAACTCGTGTACAAAATCGTATGTGTCACAAAATTGCTCAAACTCTGCATTCTCGAATTTGCCACCATGATCACTTCTAATACGAGTGATCTTGTAACCTTTTTCATTCTGTACTTTCTTGCAAAAGGCGACAAATTTGGATAATGCATCATTATTCCGTGTCAAAAAGTATACCCACGTGTATCTAGAGTAATCATCTACAATTACAAAAGCATATAACTTACCTCCGAGGCTAGCAACTCTGCTAGGACCAAATAAGTCCATATAGCAATTGTAGAGGTCTAGTAGTACATAATGTGCTTACTGACTTGAATGTGGATTTGGTAGCTTTGTTCTTTTCACATTGGCTGCATACCGAATCCTTCTTTAATGTTATGTCTGGTAAACCACGTACTAGCTTCTTCGTGGATAATCTTGAGATTGTGTCCACATTTGCGTGACCGAGTCTCATATGCCACAGATGACTCTCATCACAACATCACCGATACCAATGATATACCCTTTCAAGTTGTTACCGAAGAAGACGTAGCCTTCCTTCTTCTTTTTCGACAGTGTTGCAAATAATGTAGCGTCACCGGTCATATGCCGTGAACAACCGCTGTCGAGGATCCATTTGCTTTTAGCATGTGAAAGGTGTTCCACCTACAAAACAATTTGCAGATGAAATTTTTGGTACCCATTTCTTGTAGGGTCCTGAGATCTTAGCTTTTGGTATCCATGCATAAATATTTAAATCAACAAGCTTTCTGATTCTACATGCAGGAGAAATATGACCAGTTTGGCCACAATAATGACATTGTGCATATTGAGTGTTGAAAGCTGAGTGGTGTGCATGGTTGGTAGGTTTAGGTTTTCTAGTATAGAAGAAAGCATACCTATAATCCTGTTTTGGCTTAACCTTTTGGGGTAAAGGTTTGATATGGTTAGGTCTGACAGTGTTTGGTTTGGGAATGTTTCGATTATTCGGTAAGTGACACGTGTTAGGGTAGGAAGCAGCAGTCTCAGGCTGTTTTCCTAACCTAATTTCCAATCTTTTGGAAGTGTCATACAACTTAGTATAGTCAGAAGTGAGTGCCTTCATTCTGACTTGTACACTTTGAAGACTTTTCTTCTCTTTAGAAAGTTCTTCTTTCAGTTGGTCAATAACCTTGTCTTTTTCTTCGGATGACTTGGTAGTCTCGTGTAATAAGAGCTTAATAGAAGAAAGCTTACCAAACTCACTAACATTATCTTTAACCTCAGCTAGTAGGTCGGTAAGTCTTCTTATTTCACCTTTGTACTCTTTGAGTACCTTCTTAGAGGTCTGATATTTGCTACGCAGTTTTCTGTAATCACTTATCAGTTCACTGAAGGCTTCTCCTAATTTCTCAAAGGTGAAGTCATCATATGTATCAACTATAGGTTCAGAGAGTACCTGATCGGATGCCATAAAGCATACATTTGTAGCATCTTCTGATTGTTCATCTTCTGAGTCGCTGGCTTCACTTTCATGCCATATGCTGGTATTGGCATACTTCCGAGATGTTGATCTCTTCAGGTTCCCTTTCTCATACCTGTTGCTCTTCTTGCTTGATGATGAGTTTGTAGGACAATCCTTCTTCATGTGTCCCTTCTTCTTGCAGCCATAGCAGACAACCTCATCTTGATACCAGTTGTTGCTGCTATTGTTTTCTTTGGCTTTCTTCTCATATCTCATGAATCTTTTGAATTTCCTTGCTAGGAGTGCTTGATCTTCAGCATCAGATTCACTGCTGTCTGAATCACCTTCAGCAGCTTTTCTGTGCTGAGCCTTGAAAGCGATCGTCTTCTCCTTTGGTGCCGGCTCTTCAAAATCTTGTAGCTCCAGTTCATGAGTGAGTAGCTTACCCATGAGTACTTCGAGTGTCATGGTAGTAAGGTCGTTTCCTTCAATGATTGCAGTAGCCTTCGGAATCCAGTTCTTTGTAAGTGCTCGCAGGAGTTTGTGAATCTTTTCATGGTTACTGTAATCTTTGCGTAGGGAGGACAAAGGATTTACAATATCCAAGAATCTCTCTAATATCTGAGTAACTATTTCGTTGGGCTTCATCTTGAACGCCTCGTACTCCTGAGTAAGTCTGCTTACTTTTGATTCTTTGACTTGAGTCGTGCCTTCATGTGTGACTTCAAGAAGCTTCCACACTTCATTAGCAGTTGTGCAGATAGACACCCTGTTAAATTCAGTTCTGTCTAAAGCACAAAATAAAGCGTTAATAGCACGTGCGTCAAGACTAGCCTTTTTCTTTTCTTCCTCTATATATCTGTTATGGGGTTTTTCAATTAAAACTCCATCAATATTTATACGAGGTGGCTTTTGATAGCCATCAATAACAATAGACCATAAATCAAAATCAAGAGATTTCAAAAAGAAACTCATCCGTGTTTTCCAATAGGTATAATTTGTACCATCAAACAGTGGAGGTCTGTTTGTGGCCTGGCCTTCACTTGTGAATTTTACAGTTGCCATGTGTTGTGCTGTGATCTATATAACAATTAATTAAATGAATAAATAATTGTAATGTTACCTTGCTTTACCTGTAACACCCGTTCTGATACCAATTGTAGGAACGAAATCGTAAAGCAGAATACTCTAGAGGGGGGTGAATAGAGTTGGCAGCGGAATAATGCTAATTAAAAATTATTAGCAGCAAGATTGCATAATAGTAATCACAACTAAATAATGTAAAGGCAGAGATAAAGACAGTGATGTATACTGGTTTTCTTCTGTTGAGGACTAGTCCAGTCGGTAGAATTCTTGCTACCAGTTGAATCCACTATTGGCAAAACTGCAAGTTTTCTTACGAAGTCCTTGCAACTTCTACAACGCGAGCTTTGATTCGAAGAACTCGTCCAACTTCAATTGTGAAGAGGTATTCTTCTATCAAGCCTTCTGATTACAATCACTCTGAAACTTCTAGACCGTACCGCACTGGCAAATCGACTAGAGGATTGTAACTGGCTTGGGATCTGAAAATTAAAGCTCGAGAAAAACTCTTTGGAAGACAGTAGGCTTTAAATAGAGAGAAGATTGAAAGTGAATGAGTGAGTTAAAATGATCGAAATCCTTCTCTATTTATAGGAGTTCAAAAGACAGAATTCTGGCAGAATTCTGGCAGAATTCGGGCAGAACTCGATGAGCAAATCTCCGTCAAATCCGCAACTACAGGAGGAAGGAATTCAAAAATCAAAACGGCCATTAACCGAACTCTGGCCGAACTCTGGCCGAACTCTGTCAGGGTTAGGTTAGGGTTTTTCAAAATAGATTATGGAGAATTTTGAAAACCTTTTTTGGAGCTTTTGTAAATACGAATGTTTTTCAAAACTAAGGACATTTTTAAAAATATTTTGAAATTATTTTGGAATGGCCTATTTGCCAGTACGACTCGGTGTATAATGTATTTCTAGACTTAATAAAATAAAAGATTACATTGCTCAAAGAAATACAGACTCGAACAGGCAAACAATGCTTCAGTCTTGAACTGAGTAGATAGCCGTTATTGATCATGTCCAAGAGTCCGAGATATCCTGACTAGCTCCATATATCGAGACAGAGTTTGATCAATTAGTAAAATCAGTTTGACCATATGACCAATGGGCCAATACTTTTTGCTCTTGGAAATTAATTTACATTGGTACTAAGCCCCGTAGGGGATTAGCGACTCGAACTCGAAATCGGACTCGTGCTCATAGGCTCATGAGACGTAATGTGGTATTTTGTTGGTGCACTTTGCACTTAGCACGTCAGCATCGTCGCTAGGCGCATAGTGTGCTTATGTTATGCTCCTTGCGCAAGCATCTGCGCAGCCGATCGTGCGTCCATTTTTGTGGCCCGATTGTGTGGCCAGATGGCACGACCAATTGGCGCTGCCCTGTAGTGCTCCCAGTGGTACGGCCTAATGGTGCGCAAGTTGGCACTACCAGTTGTCGCGGCCTGATGGTGCTGCCGGTTAGCGTACAATTGGCGCATAGTGCGCGTGTGCACAGTTGGTGTAACTCCTCTTTCCAATTTTTTTAAAAATATTTATTTTATTTTTTATTTGATTTAAATGGTGTTTTTTTGAATTTTATAAATAATTAATTAGTTAATTATTACGGTAGATGAGTTTAGCCATGGTTGAGTTTTGAAGTACAAGACGACTAGAAATTATGGCACAAATAATGCTGTGGCATACTTTGAATAGTATTTTAGCCATGGTAGGGAAGGCCGATCTATATGTGTGTTCTAACTAGGAAAACCAGACCAAGTTGCGACTTAACCCCTACCGATGATTTATTTATTTAATTATTAGACTATTGACTTTCTAGGAGATCCGGTTGTACCAATTTAGTCCCGACTTGACCCGAACCAAATCAAATCTAACTAGACATGTAGTACTCTCAAATACCTTCATGTTGATATGTATTTTGTATATATATTTTATTAATATTAATATGTTTTCAATTTTGGAAAGTTTCTATTTATAGAAAGTGTCTACGTGTAATCCTAGTTGGCATTAGTTTATATTTGATCCAAAGTCCAACCCAATCCTAAGTAGGCATGTTGGACATTAATAAATATTAATAAATACATATATTTCGTATTTAATTCAGATTTTGGATTGTATTTATATAGATAGATTTAATTAGTCTATATTAGGAAAGACCTTTTTAATCCTCAATCCAATCAATTAGCCGACCAAACAACCAAACCATGCCAAGTGGACCCTCACCATGGAGTATTCGGCCACGCAAAACCTCCCATGGCCGAACATCTCATAGGAATAGGATTCCCACTCCTTTTCATGCATGCAACCCAAAAGGCCCATATATGTATATCAACTTAACCCAAACCCAAACCCTAACTTAATTCTTCCTTTCTCTCCCTCCCCATAGCCGACCAACCCCTCTTCCTCTCCAAATTTTGGCAGCACCTCTCCCCCATAGCCCTTCATACATCATCTTCTCCATTGCAGATCTCTCCATCCTTAATAAAAACTCATCTCCTCCACCATACATCTACCCAACCACTCAAAACAAACCCTAAAAACTCTATCTTCTCCATCCAACCATATATAGCTATTTCCAAACCTTCTAAACTCACCAAGAGATGATTAGCAAGCAACGATAGCAAGAAAGGTTGGAGCTTTGGCAATGAGAAGTCTTCACAACCTCTCTAGCAAGAACTTTTGGTAAGAAACCCTAATTTTTCCATCTCAAACCCTTACTAAATTTCTTTAGAAAATATGTTATTAAATTTTTAGATATCATATTTTGATGGCTTTTGCTATGTATAATCATCTATAAAAGTTTCATGATTTATAGTCGTAATATTCATGTTTCGGTAGGATCAAATTAACCCCGTTTTGAAGGAACTAGAAGTTATTGGTGGTTATTTTCAAAACTGAATTTTATGTGTGTTCATATATATAAATTAGGATTTTTAAATATTTTTCCACGAATTTAGCAACTCAAATCTGGTCAAAAAAATTATAGGTCAAAACTAGCTATTTTCGGGTAACCCGCTGACCTAGAATGTCCCAAACTTGTAGCATAACTTAACCCTTGTACATATGATGATATTCTCTGACATAAGGTATTTAAATTTTGTTTAAAATATTTTTTTGGATATTTTTAGCTATTTTGAGTAATTGGCCATGTTCATGACGAGTTTCGGGCAGACTAGGTGACGTAGTAGTCAACTAGTCACATAATTCTTTATAAATCATAATTTTGGAATTTTAGAGTTAATTCTGTAGAAAATAGTTTTAAATATTATTTTTAGGAATTTAATATAATTTTTAATTGTGTTATTGACGTGGGGTCATAACCGATTAATTGGAAGGTTAAAAACCCTAAAACTGTGTTCTGAGGTTTCGTTGGACACGTATGTATGTTATACAATTTAAGTAGTCCTACAAGATATTTGAGTATAGTTAAAGTAGTTTAAAACATTAATTTAGTTAATTAAGTTCTATTATAAGTTTCATAATAGTTAAATAAATTATCTAGGAGTATTGGATTTTGGAGGCGTGGACACGGGAGCGAAACTGCATCCTCACATCGCAGAAGCTGGAAAGATACCTTGCCTCTCTCTACAGTTCATTTTTATGCTTATAGTTCTTCTTTTATTATGTTATCATTTAGTTACTCTAGTTGATTTGATTCATATGTTTTCTGCGTTCCATGTTTACCAGTTTATTGTCTTGCTAGTATTCCATCTTTCTTGACTTGATAGTGTAGTTATACCTGGCTTGCTCACATTATAGTTCATGCTAGAGCTGTCCTTACCTATGTCTTGACTAAGTTGTAACTTGTCGTCACCTGTACCTCGACAGAGTCGTGTCATAGAATGAGTACGTGTAGTTGAACTGCTTATTTCCTGTTATCGTTTTCTCAACCAAAGAGTCCACACTCGGGATGAGGGTTGACCAGTTACACCAGAGAGTCCACACTCCGAATGAGGGTGTTTTTCTTGATCTGTTTACATCCGTGAGTCCACACTCGGGATGAGGGTGTTGTCTTGTTCATTTGTACCAGAGAGTCCACACTCAGGACGAGGGTGTTTGCCTTGAACTAACCCGTGAGTCTACACTTGGGACGAGGGTTAGTGATTAGTTCAAACCCGTGAGTCCACACTCGGGACAAGAGTTTGGTATTCTATTGAACTCTTGTTCACTCGTTCATCCAGCAGTTCAGCTATGTGTAGTTGTTCTTGTATCCATGTTCCTAGTCACCTGTCAGTAGTCACTTGTTAGCTGTCATTTGGTCAGTAGTCACTTGTCATGATTCCGTCTCTTTCCATGTTTATATCGTATTTGTATTTTATGTATGATAAAAAGTTAGATAGGCATATTTTTATGTATCTTGCTATGTCCCCTGAGGACCTGATGATCTCTTCTGGTTTAGCGATTGCACGGAGTTAGTTAGTAGAGCAGGATGGTAGATGTTTGTGATACATTTGCAGGATCCAGGTATTGATATTACATTTATTATCCGTTCGTACTTTCATACCTTATCATGATATACTCTGCTTGTTAGCTTAATTTATAGACTCGTGTTATTTCTTGGAGTCTAATCGGACATGTATGCTAGTGGGCTGCAGACCACGACCTATAGTGTTCATTCATGCTTTATATTCTTATTGTGGATTGAGATATAGTTTGCCTTGCCATGATTAGGCACATTACCATAGTCCAGACTGTGTTTACGTATTCGAGTTGGGCTGGAGTCTGCTTGATACGTTGCTGGCATGCTCACGCGCTCGCGTCCCGAAAAGCGGGTGTGGGTCGTGACAAATTTTTTTGGTGGCCCATACAGGTCAGAGCATATCGTATCGGTTACGTAACTGTACTGATACGAGCCTGCAAATATAACTAAACCCATAAAAATCTCAATCCACATTGTCTTGAAAAATTCTTTTAGAAATTTCTCTACCGTCCTTGAACTTCGTATTTACTCTCGATTACTCTTCCTTTGCTTTCTCGTATCATTGCATCTCGTCTCTTCCTATTTCGGAGTGACGAATAATTGTGCTATATAGGATTTATCAAAAAAAATAAAATCTTAAGTTATAGTGTAAGTTAGTTTTCTTATTGTATTGTGATTGCTTTATAGATAAGGGGAATTAGAGATGCCATATGCCATAGGACATCATGTGTTTCGATGGAGTAGTGTGGCCAAAGGTGGGTAGAAGTTCTCGAGGTTTCGTAGTTACAAATGGCTAGGAGAATGATATAAGCTATTCTGAGGAATTAAAAATTTAAGGAGATTAAGGTAAAAGTAGACTTTCTTTTTGAACTTTAAGGAATAGTTATGAATTATAATTTCGAGGACGAAATTATTTTTAAGGTGGATAGATTTGTAACTCCTCTTCCCAAATTTTTTTGAAATATTTCTTTTATTATTTATTTGAATTAAATGGTGCTTTTTTGAATTTTATAATTAATTAATTAGTTAATTATTACGGTAGATAACTTTAGCCATGGTTGAGTTTTGAAGTACAAGACGACCAAGAATTATGGCACAGATAGTGCTGTGGCATGCTTTGGCTAATGTTTTAGCCATGTTAGGGAAGGCCAAGCCATAGATGTGTTCTAACTAGGAAAACCAGGCCAAGTTGCGACTTAACCCCCACCGATGATTTATTTATTTAATTATTAGACTATTGACTTTCTAGGAGACCCGATTGTACCAATTTAGTCCCGACTTGACCCAAACCAAATCCAAATCTAAATAGACATGTAGTACTCTCAAATACCTTCATGTTGATATATATTTTTTATATATATTTTATTAATATTAATATGTTTTCAATTTTGGAAAGTTTCTATTTATTGAAAGTGTCCAAGTGTAATCCTAGTTGGCATTAGTTTATATTTGACTCAAAGTCCAACCCAATCCTAAGTAGGCATGTTCGGCATTAATAAATATTAATAAATAAATATATTTTGTATTTAATTCAGATTTTGGATTGTATTTATATAAATAGATTTAATTAGTCTATATTAGGAAAGACCTTTATAATCCTCAATCCAATCAATTAGCCAACTCACCAAACAACAAAACCATGCCAAGTGGACCCTCACCATGGAGTATTCGGCCAAGCAAACACCCCCATGGCTGAACATATCATAGGAATAGGATTCCCACTCCTTTTCATGCATGCAACCCAAAAGGCCCATATATGTATATCAACTTAACCCAAACCCTAACCCTAACTTAATTCTTCCTTTCTCTCCCTCCCCATAGCCGACCAACCCCTCTCCCTCTCCAAATTTTGATAGCACCTCTCCCCCATAGCCCTCCATACATCATCTTCTCCATTGCACATCTCTCCATCCTTCACAAAAACTCATCTCCTCCACCATACATCTACCCAACCACTCAAAACAAACCCTAAAAACTCCATCTTCTCCATCCAATCATCTATAGCCATTCTCAACCCTTCCAAACTCACCAAAAGAGGATTAGCAAGCAAAGATAGCAAGAAAAGGTTGGAACTTTGGCAAGGAGAAGTCTTCACAACCTCTATAACAAGGACTTTTGGTAAGAAATCCTAATTTTTCCATCTCAAACCCTTACTAATTTTTTTTAGAAAATATGTTATTAAATCTTTCGAAATTATATTTTGATTGCTTTTGCTATGTATAATCATCTATAAAAGTTTCATGATTTACAGTCGTAAAATTCATGTTTTGGTAGGATCAAATTAACCCCATTGTGAAGAAACTATAAGTTATTGGTGGTTATTTTCAAAACTGAATTTTTTATGTGTTAATATATATAAATTAGGATTTTTAAGAATTTTTTCACGAATTTAGCAAATCAAATCTGGTCGAGAAAATTATAGGTCAAAACTAGCTATTTTTGGGTAACCTGCTGACCTAGAATGTCCCAAACTTGTAGCATAACTTAACCCTTGTACCTATGATGATATTCTGTGAAATAGAGCATTTAAATTCTATTTAAATATATTTTTGGATATTTTAGCTATTTTCAGTAATTGGCCATGTTCATGACGAGTTTCGGGTAGACTAGGTGACGTAGTAGTCAACTAGTCACATAATTTTTTATAAATCATAATTCTGGAATTTTATTGTTAATACTGTAGAAAATAGTTTTAAATATTATTTTTAGGAATTTAATATAATTTTTAAGTGTGTTATTGACATGGGATCATAACCGATTAATTGGAAGGTCGAAAACCCTAAAACTGTATTCTGAGGTCTCGTTGGACACGTATATATGTTATACAATTTAAGTAGTCCTACAAGATATTTGAGTATAGTTAAAGTAGTTTAAAACATTAATTTAGTTAATTAAGTTCAATTATAAGTTTCATAATAGTTAAATAAATTATCTAGGAGCATTGGATTCCGGAGGCGTGGACACGGGAGCGAAACTACATGCTCACATCGCCGAACCAGGCAAGATACCTTGCCTCCCTTTACAGTTCATTTTTATGCTTATAGTTCTTCTGCTTTTATTATGTTATCATTTAGTTACTCTAGTTAATTTTATTCATATGTTTTCTGCGTTCCATGTTTACCAGTTTATTGTCTTGCTTGTATTCCATCTTTCATGACTTAATAGTATAGTTATACCAGGCTTATTCACATTATAGTTCATGCTAGAGTTTTCCTTACCTATGTCTTGACTAAGTCGTACCTTGTCGTCAATGAGTACGTGTAGTTGAACTGCTAATTTTCTGTTATCGTTTTCTCAACCAGAGAGCCCATACTCGGGACGAGGGTTGACCAGCTACACCAGAGAGTCCACACTTGGGACGAGGGTGTTTGTCTTGATCTATTTACATCCGTGTGTCCACACTCGAGGCGAGGGTGTTGTCTTGTTCATTTGCACCAGAGAGTCCATACTCGGGACGAGGGTGTTTGCCTTGAACTAACCTGTAGTCCACACTCGGGACAAGGGTTTGGTATTACATTGAACTCTTGTTCACTCATTCATCCAGCAGTTCAGCTATGTGTAGTTGTTCTTGTATCCATGTTCCTAGCCACCTGTCAGTAGTCACTTATCGATAGTCACTTGTTAGCTATTATTTGGTCAGTAGTCACTTGTCATGATTTTGTCTCTTTTCCTGTTTATATCGTGTTTGTATTTTATGCATGACAAACTGTTAGATAGGCATGTTTTTATGTATCTTGCTATGTCTGCTGAGGACCTGATAATCTCTTCAGGTTTAGCGATTGCATGGAGTTAGTTAGCAGAGCAGGATGGTAGATGTTTGTGACACACTTGCAGGATCCAGGTATTGATATTACGTTTATCATCCGTTCATGCTTTCATTCCTTATCATGATATACTCTGCTTGTTAGCTTACTTTATAGACTCGTGTTATTTCTTGGAGTCTAATCGGACATATATGCTAGTGGGCTGCAGACCATGACCCATAGTGTTCCTTCATGCTTTATATTCTTATTATGGATAGAGATATAGTTTGCCTTGCCATGATTAGGCACATTACCATAGTCTAGACAGCATTTACTTATTCGAGTTGGGCTGGAGTCCGCTTGATACGTAGCTGGCTTGCTCACGCGCTCGTGTCCCAAAAAATGGGTACGGATCGTGACAGTTGGCACAATAGTGTGCGATTGTGCACGCTGTGTGTTGTTAGCATGCGCTATGCTCTAGTTGGCGCTCTGTGCACTAGTTGGCTTAATCGTATTTGTGCACGATTTGAGCGGTACGGAACGTTCAGAGCGATTTTTCCTACGTCCTGAACGTTTTACAAACCGCACAGTTACTAGGCGCACCTATATAAAGTCTCTCTCTTTTCTCTCAGGGGACAGTACTAAGTATCAAAAATTTTCTTACGAAATTCTCTTCAGAGCAGAGAAGAGAGGTACTTTATGAGCAGAGTTCCGCGTCATCTGAGGAGTATGAAGAGCGGAGTATTCTGAAGTTCTCCATCGAACTTGCTGGTTCCTGGAAGTTGTTCGTGTAAGGTGAATCAAGCTTTGAGCGTCGGTGATCATTCACCCCAGCAGGCCATTCTATCCATTTTTGTTCATCCGCTCTTATCTCGTTCTAAACGAGAACATTTCTGATCTAATCAGAAAACGTTAATGGATCTTCATCGCTGCTGTTACAAATTCTTCTGTACCTTCTTCGAAGTGACACATTAATGTTCATTTCTCAGAATCCTCCTAGATCTCTGTCGTGCACCTTCTTTGAAGTGTTGTATAATTTTTAGTTTTCCATCGAAAAATTACACCCCGGGACTAACAATTTCAATCTTGAATTCATAAGATGGAAAACTTTCATGCTTCACTCATCAATCCTAACTTCTGTAAGTTAGAGCAATTTGATGGAGAGCACTATCAAGTCTGAAAGAGGAAGGTTAGCATAAATCTTTAACTTTCTGAAGTTGACCATGTGCTAATCAAGGCAGAACCGACTATTCCAGAAACTGGGTCTGCAACCGCAATTACTGCTGCTACAAAAAGTTAGACCAAATAGAGAAGGAAGAATAGCCTCTGTAGGCTTCTCATTCTAAATGCTATGGAGGACTCCCTGGCAGAATCATATTATAGAAGATAATTGCCAGAGAGATATGGGAGTCTATAGAGAAACTGTACGAAGATGACAAAAATAGGAGTAAGATATTTATCGTTAAAAATATCATAAGTTGCTCTTTGAAGACGATAAGACTATGTTTTTGCAGGTGAAGGAGTTCCTGAAGCTGCGACAGAAGTTAAAAGATGAGCGGATGCCTCTAACCGACAAGTTTATTGATGGAGGGATCGTCTCTAAGATCCCCGCTGGGTGGAGCAAGTTCTATGCAAACATGTATAGGAAGAAACTGGAGATCAATCTCAAAGATCTCATGGAAGAAATCTATGTTAAGGACCAAATAAAGGCCAAACTCAAGGTGGACGCTCTGTCCAAACAGATGGCTAACGCCAATTTTGTTCATACCAAGAAATTTAAGAAAAAGTAGGCGGCTTCCTATAGTAAGAAGAAGGACCCCAATAATCTGAAAGTGAAGGGGACTGCCTTCAAACAACAGAAGCCAAAGCCTCATTTCACTACCAAAATATAGCAATTTGGTGACAGACCATTAGTGACGGATAACGTCCGTCTCTAATAGCGACGGGCTACCGACTAACTGCAAACTGATTACCGTCGAAAAGCTTACAATTTTTTTAAGGGCTAGCAAAGGTCGCCATTCCGTCGTTAAGTCGTCGAAGATATAGCGACGGATCATGAAGACATCGCTATGCTGTCACTTAGTTGTCAAAAGATGGCGTACAATGTTGAAAAAAATGGGCACGAAATTTATCGACCACATAGCGAAGGATATTCCGTCGACCATCTACGGGGTTATAGCGACGGACTAGCGTCGACCGTCTATCCGTCGCTAGTCCGTCGCTATCTGTCCAGCCCAAACTTAAATTTAACCATCAGGAGGGAGTTTTCATTCCCTCCCAAATTTTCTCACGTCTCTCTCTCTCTCTCTTTCTAGCGCACGCAGGGCTCTCTCTCTCTCCAGGTAATCCCCTCTCTCTCTCTCGGTGGTCAGGGCGGCGGGGGCCGGGTAGTGGTGGGGGTGGGGGTCGGCGGTGGTAGGGGTCACGGTTGTGGGGGTGGGGGTCGCTGGGGGGGTAGGGAAGTGGAGGGGGGTTTCGTGGTGGGGGTGGTGGAGGTCGACGGTGGTGGGGGTGGGGGTGTAACCCCACTTTTCCAGTTTCATGAATTTTTAAACTATTTTTAATATTTTTATTTAACAATATTCAAGTTGTTTAACATTTATAATTCCTAATATTATTTTGATTATTTTATCATTAGTTCTTGGGAATAACTAAATTGTAGTATTGTCCAAGTTTCCAACTAATTAGTGTTTCCCAAGATCCTAACAACCCTTCTAACAAGTGTAACCACTTTCCTAACAACTTTTGGGGATAATATGTAACTTAGCAATTGTCAAGTAGATAATTGCAAATAAACCATTTCCTATCTTTTCTATATAAGCCTAAGGAGAGAGAAAGAGCTGAGTTTCCATTCCATTCTTCAGAGCTCTCAAACTCTTTCCCCCTAAATTCTTTTTCTCCAATTTCGACTAACCCTAACCCTAACCCTAACCCTAGCTTCTCGATGGCGATGGCGATGGCCACGGCGGAAAGCCTTTTTCGTCGACTGAGCTACCACTTTGGCAACAACCTCATGGATAGGCTCGCCTCCTCTTGCGAGCATCAACGGCGCACGACCGAACAAGGACCCCTTCTCGACAGCGGCGGCGGCGGGACCCGCTTCTCAGCAATCTCTCTAGCGGTTCCTCCTCCTGTGGTGGAGGCATCCGACGTCATCATCTAGCCACTTCTCCACAGCAGCAGAGGTGCACGACCTCCTCCACGTCAAGCGACGAGCGACGACGGTCCGAACTTCTTCAAGCCGCGTTTATTTTCTCTATCGGTGACGGCTGGACGATTCTTCTTCCTCCTCCGTCGATGACGTGTATGTCTACTCCTCGGTGTCGACAGCACCAAGCATTCTTCCTCGCCGATCATTTTCTCCGGTGATCCGATTTCCTGATGACGGCGAGGAGATTCATTCCAGGCGGCGCATGAAAGTTCCTTCAGTGATTCCACTTCCCGACGATGCAACGAGCGATGGCGACTACAATCCTTCCTTCTCCGACGACCTTCGCGGCGGCAAGGACGTGAATCTCGTCTTCTTTATTTATTTCGACAAGCTCGACCTAGATTCCAGTAAGTAGATCGATCTTATCGATTTAAGCTTTCGATGGTAGGATCTGTTCTTAATCTTTTACTGAACGGGTTCCTTCTTCTCATTAAAAATTCTTGAATAGAAGATCCTGTCGAGTCGATTGATCGTCCGGAGCTCACCATTTCGATCAGGCTCACGATTTTCCTCTGGTAAGCATTCGATTAATTCAAATTTCAATTCAAATAGAGAGATGCATCTGGTATATTCGTGATGATCGATCGTGTGGATTTTTTTCTCTGGTTAGAACTTGCAATAGGGAAATAATCGAGAGAGCAGTGGCCAATATAGGAGGAGCATAGAATTTGATATTGTAGTAAATTGTGAGTGTTTAGCCTTGTGTTCTTGATTTTCTTGCATTTTTCTGGAGGAAGAATCCAAATCCATCTGATACTCTATTTTGCTTCCTATGTTTTGAGCCTGTTCGTTGAAATGCCGTAGTAAACTTCTTAAAGCACAGCCGAGTTCGTGGATCGTGTTCGACACTTGGGATGTGTCCTTGATTCCATTGATTTCCTTCTTTCAGGTATTATGTTATCATCCTGTTGATTATTGAACTTTACTTCAGTTTTTGAGTACGGGGTGTTGGCCAGGATCGGTCGAGACTGTGGTATGGCTTGTGTCGGCCGTAGCAGTGTTCATGTAGGCGTGTCCAAGAATTGGGTGTGTCCAAGAAGTATGTGCGTGTCCAGGGATTGGAATTGGAGTTTGCCTGTTGAACTATTAAGTTGAACAATTTCTATTTTGATTCTATTGATGTATAATTTCCTATTTTAAGTTCGATTTGGTTGTATATGTATTTTCCATATTGGTTCTATATTTTCTCTAGGGTTGAAATTCAATTCAGAAAAGATGTTGGTATCAGCTTCGGTTTAGGCTTTTATTTGGTTGTATCAGCGTTGGTTGGAACCTTGTTTAAATACTTGATTGATGATAGTTGCAGAATGGGTTTCGAAGGCCATCGAGCTTCAATTCGAGTTCAGTATAGCAGTGGGACGTTGCAGGTCTTGGAAATATTATTGAGTTTAAGCGGTGTATTATATTTTAACAAAGTTTGGTATATGGTTTTGACGGGATTGGGTAGCTAAGTAGTACAAGTGTATTTGTCCCTACATTCTTTCCAAATTCTGAGTTAAGTAGCCGTTAAGTTCCAGCCATATGCAGGCTTGGATTCTCATATGTTATGTGCCATATTTTGCAAGGGGCTGTTAGCTTTTCCCATCTACCTTACTGGGAGAAGTGTTGCTTGTTTCTTTAAGTCTAAGGAGTGGGTTCAGATGCAGGAGGAAGAAGATGTGAATACAATTTTTTTGTAGATTGTGTAGTGATAATCTGAGAAATAAATGCGCAAACTCATTTGGGTTTTATTTTGGTACTAAGATTTTGCAACTAGTAAGTATTTTTGGTTCTGTAATAAACCTATGCTTATAAATACTAAGTTCTTGGTAACAAATTAGGTGGTAACCACTCTAGTCATTACGTCATTAATATTTCTGCTTACATAAATATGATAGGATTATATAGTAATTAAATTAATATGTTCTATACAGTATTTTTTAAAATAGTATTTAATCTATATAAATATATCTATAGCTAAGTAGTTATAAAGCTAATCTAGATTAGAAAACAAATAGCTAGTTTTAGAAGCTAACCAAATTATACCTATATTCAGGAGGGTATACAGCTCTACTTCCTTTTCTGATCACCCTGAGAAAGGCAAGTACTTTCTATGGTTTCATGCATTACATATCTTGTACTTCTCTTGATGACACGATGTGATACAATATCTTGTACCTTTGTATTCTTGTTCTTGTACTTGTGTCGGGGATGGGAAATACACTAGGTTTGTGACCAAACCCAGGTTCTATTATTCATGTAGATAGCTTAGGCCTTGTATCGTGCATGCGAGTCCTAAGCCGTACCGATATTCATGTCATGTACATATTCATGTACTCACCCCAGCCGGTCACATAGGCTAGTTGTATTTCAAACATTGTGCATATGTCATATCTTGTACTTCAGGTTCTTAGTTATTTTTGTACTTTATTTCCTGTACTTACATTCTTGTACTTTCATGTTCTTTTTTGTACTTTTATTTCATGTTCTTCTGTACTCATTTCCATATCATGATGTTCTTGTTCATTACCTAAAATTGTACTTTGCTCCGCTCTTGACTGGATATATTGCAGGTGTACTTGCAGGATATTGTTCTACCTTTTAGGCCAGAGCCCGGGATCTTAGCTGAACAGGATGGAGACATGACTTAGCTAAAGACTTCAGGTTTAGACTGTTTAACTTTACTCTTAGATATCGTTTTAGAGTATATAGTATATTTCATTCCTGATGACTTTGGTACCTTATGTTATATGAATTTGTGGATTATGGTGAACTATATGGGAACGTTTTATAGATGCTGTGATTGTGCACATTCATGTTTATTTGGTTAGATTTCTCTAGCTTGGTACAGCTTACTTCGTCGTGTCTAACGACGAAGGCTGGGCATGTCCGACTCGTGTCCGATTATTCAGGATCGGGTCGTGACAGGGGGTAGGACAGGGGAGGAGGGTTTCGGGGTGGGGGGTTGGGGGAGGCGGTGGGGGGTAGAGCAGCGGAGGGGGGCCGGAGGTGGGGGTGGTGGTCGGCGGTGGTGGGGGGGGGAGGGGATATATAAGGGCAGCGGAGGGAGGCCAGGGGTGGGGGATGGCGGCCGGCAGTGGTGGGGGTGGGGGTTGGAGGCCAGGGGTAGGAGTTGGGGTCGGCGGATTGGGGCCGGGGGTGGGAGTTGGGGTCGGCGATGGTGGGGGCGGGAATCGACGTTGTGGGAGTAGGGAGTTGGGAGTTGGCGGTAGTAACACACAAACACAGACACACACACGCAGACACAGACACACACACACACACACCACACACACACACCACATACACCGAAACGGAACTTTTTTAAAACTGAGCCATATTGAATTGACAATAACTCCCAAAAATAAATTTAACTACAAAGCAGTAATACACACACACATACATAATTGATAATATTAGAAACAAGAAAGTTTATTTTACTGCAAAGCACGTGCATCTACTAGTGTTTGTATATGGAGGTGAATATGTATGAAGCGTATTGAATTGACAAGAACTCCCAAAAACAAATTTAATTCAAAATAAAATATGTTTTCAAAAACAAGCCGAGCTAACTTTTAATTGTTAATTAGCTTTTTCACCTGTACAGAGTTCACCGGATGAGTCCTAATTGTCCTTCGTGCACCTGTCCCTAATATAAGAATGAGTGATCCATTCCCCTGCAGATCATGGCCTTACCACTCGGTCCCCGATGGCCAGCGGGGGATTCAGTATAGATGAAAATGGAGTTCCAATTTTCAAACTCGATGGATTGATTGGATGATACGTTCGAAATAGTAGAAATGTCTATATTCGTCCAAACTAGATATAAGGAGAACTAAGACCCGGGGATGAATTTTGTATATATGTGAGTTGAATTTTGTATATTCGTCAAACGAATCTGAGTTGAATTTTGTATATACATGCTCTCATTGATATTTAATGGTCTTACCAGATGGCACCCAAGACCCGAGGATCTCGCTTGAGAGAGGCACAGATGGCTGATGAGGAGGTAGTGTGCCTTCTGCTGCTTAGGAGATAGTGGGACCTCCTGCTGCTGAGGAGATCAAGGAAGAATTTCCTCCTACAATTAAGGAGGAAGTGATTCCAAAAGCCGAGATAGCTGTGAAGGAGGAGGTGGCACCAAAGGGCAGTTGCACCGGGAGTTCCAGTCATCCATCTCCTCTGGATATTGATCTTGCTGGCATGGATTCTACTTATGCGCAGTGGCTGAGGAGGGAGATCTCTCTGCACGTACATAGAGGAAAATAGATATATATATGATTTTACAACTCTAGATTTTACTTGGATGGGTTTACTTGGATGGTTTTACTTGGATGGTTTTACAACTCTTGATTTTTTTTATTTTCTAGACATGGTTATTTTATAGACTTGGATGTTTTTGGATGCTATTACCTAGACTTTTATTATATAGAAATTCAACGGAGGGTTGCTCCGGGTCTCATTGATGTATGTTGGTTTGTGTGATGTACTTGTGATAGATATTTGTATATTGGTGTATGATGTATATTAGTTTGTTGGTTTGTGTGAGGTGTGATGCATATTGTGATATTTTGATGTTTCAGATGTTGTACGAATAGGGGATGTGTTTTATGTAATTTTTTTCAAATTATTTTCAGTTAGCGACGGCTCACAACAACCAAGCGAAGGATTATCCGTCGCTAACCTGGAGAATTTCAATTTAGCAACGGACGGCGACAACCAAGCGACGGATAATCCGTCGATTAGGTTCTAGAAATATGAAAGATTTCTAGAGCCTTAGCGACTGATAAGTCGTCGCCAATCCGTCGCTGGTTTGCGACTAAGCGCGACAAAATAGCGACGGAGGTTGCGTATCAGAAACTCTCTGATACGCAACCTCCGTACATAGAGGACAATATATATAATATATATTTTACAACTCTGGATTTTACTTGGATGGGTTTACTTGGATGGTTTTACTTGGATGGTTTTACAACTCTTGATGTTTTTTATTTTCTAGACATGGTTATTTTATAGACTTGGATGTTTTTGGATGCTATTACCTAGACTTTTATTATATAGAAATTCAACGGAGGGTTGCTTCGGGTCTCATTGATGTATGTTGGTTTGTGTGATGTACTTGTGATAGATATTTGTATATTGGTGTATGATGTATATTGGTTTGTTGGTTTGTGTGAGGTGTGATGCATATTGTGATGTTTCGATGTTTCAGATGGTGTACGAATAGGGGATGTTGTGTTTTATGTAAAAAAATTTCAAATTTTTTTCAGTTAGTGACAGATTAGCGACGGCTTACGACAACCAAGCGACGGATTATCCGTCGCTAACCTGGAAAATTTTAATTTAGTGACGGACGGCGACAACCAAGCGACGAATAATCCGTCGATTAGGTTCTGGAAATATGAAAGATTTCCAGAGCCTTAGCGACTGATAAGTCGTCGCCAATCCATCGCTGGTTTACGACTACGTACGACAAAATAGCGACGAAGGTTGCGTATCAGAAACTCTCTGATACGCGTTCACCGACAAGTTGCCGATGGATTACCGACGGATTAACCCCGTCGGTAAGACGATGTATTACTAACTTTCTGATACTTGATTTGACGAAAACCCGTCGATAAGTCGTTGCTAATTGTACGAATATGACTGCCGAAAATTCATCGTTAGTCGTCGCTTGGCGACAAATTATTTTTAACGACGAGTCATGTCCTGACGGATGTATTTGACCCAAATCCGTCGACAAACTGTTGGTAAAATAATTTACCGATGGTTTGGCGACGGATAAGGCCATCGCTAAAATGTTGAATTTTGGTAGTGTTTGACTTGCTTTAAATGTGGCAAGAAGGGCCACTTCAAGAGTGAATGCAAATCTAAGCCCAAGAAATCAGAGCAAGGTGAGCCTAGTAAGGTTTCTATGATCACTAACGTTATTACAATGATTGCTCAGGTCATTGCAGTGGGGGTTGACTCTGACTGGTGGATAGACACTGGTGCCACCTGCCATGTCTGCTGAAGCAAGAAATGGTTCTCCATGTACACACCAACTTCTGAAGTTGTTATGGTGGCGAACCAGGCATAAGCTGAAGTGCAAGAGATCGGGACGGTAGTGTTGAAGCTGACTTCATGGAAGTCTCTCATGCTTTAAGGTATGAAGCATGTACCTGCTATCACAAAGAACCTTATCTCGGGAGGCCTACTCTGTAATGTAGGTCTAAGAATGGACATCAATGCTGGCCAGATGGTGATGTCCATAAAAGGAACGTACTTTGGAAAAGCATTTTATACGAAGGAATGTTCAAGATTCAGCTTGTAAATCAGTCCAATATAATTAATACAGTCACTCATTCTGGTTATACTCTTGAGTTGTAGTATAATAGACTAGTACATGTTCATTATAAAAGAATAAACAGAATGTCTATTCTAGGACTTATCTTCAAATATGGGGGTAAGGTAGAGAAATGTGAAGTGTGTGCTCAGACGAAGATCACCAGGAAACCCTTTTCTCGGGTTAATTGAAGCACAGATCTTCTGGAGTTGGTACACTCCAATATCTGTGACTTCAAACAATTTTCTACAAAGGCCAGAATAAAGTATTTTATAACCTTCATCAACAACTTCTCAAAGTACGCGTTCGTTTACTTGCTGAAGGCTAAAGACAAAGCGTTCGAAAAGTTTAAAGAGTTCAGGGCCAAGGCTGAACAACAAACTAGACAACAACTTAAAATAATAAGAAATGATCGATGTGGAGAGTACCAGTCTCATGAATTCGCATCGTTCTGCAAAGAACATAGAATTATCAATGAGACTATAGCTCCGTACTCTCCTCAATCTAATGGAGTAGAAGAAAGAAAGAATATAACATTGACAGAAATGATAAACTGAATGCTGTTGACTACGGGTCTTCTAAAATGATACTGGAGAGAAGCTGCTTTGACGGCCACTTTTACTCTAAATAGAGTGTCTCATGCAACTTCGGACGCTACTCCTCATGAACTTTGGTTCAAAGTCAGACATAACTTGAATGTCATTCGAGTATGGGGGTATCTGACATATGTGAGGCTCCTAGATCTGAAGATTCAGAAGCTCGGGACAATGATTACTAAGACGATCTTCTTGGGTTATGCCGAGAAGAGTGATGTTCGAAGATTTTTTGATATTGAATCAAATCATATCGTTGAATCTCGTGACGCAGAATATTTTGAAGATAAGTTTGCAAGGCATAAGAATATTGTTCTTGCAAATATTTTGGAGAACAATGAGGATGCATAGGAAACTGAAGCTTCTAATGAGAACGTAGTCCAAGAAGAAGTTGTTGTCGAAACAACTATTAAACCAGAGCTCTGAGCCGTCAACTAAGCGAGTGAGGAGGCCGAAGGACTTCGAAAGTGACTTTGTCACCTATCATATAAAAGCAGATTCGCTTACCTAGCATGAGGCGATAAAGACCAGAGATGCTATTTTCTGGAAGGAGGCGATAGACAATGAAATTGATTCAATCACCTCGAATAACACTTGGGTGTTGGTTGATCTTCCTAAAGGAGCAAAACCCCTCGGATGCAAATGGATCTTCAAGAAGAAGATGAAAGCAGATGAAACTGTTGACAAGTTCAAGACTAGGCTAGTAGCCAAGGAATTTTCTCAGAAGCAGGAGATCGACTACTTTGACACGTAAGCTCCAGTAGCCCGGATGACCACCATCAGAATATTGATTGCTCTTACAGCAATACATAAGTTGGTGATACATTATATGGATACAAAAACAGCTTTCCTGAGTGGCGAGCTGACCGAAGAGATTTACAGGCAACAGCCAGAGGGATTTATCGTCAAGGGTCTTGAAGAAAAAGTCTACATGTAACTCCACTTTTCTGAAATATTATAGAAATTTAAATTTTTATATTGAGTCATGAATTGGGAATATTTTTATATATTTTTTTACATAGGTGAAGTTATATTTTCATTAACACTCATCTATTTATTTTGGGCTAACTCCCATTTAAGCCCAATTGGGTTGGGCTATCACTGCTAGCCAAATAGAAATTCCTTTAAAAGCAACCAAGTCATAGCTTAAGCTATATTTTTCCTGCTCTTCTAAAGAGTACTGGAAGAGCTCTTCCAAATTTTGAAAACTTCCTCAACGGCCGAACGGCCATGTGCTCTCCTCTCCACTGTTCTAACAAACCTGTCAGAAGTTTTCCCGCCAATTGGTTAGCCTGTCTCTCACGCTATCAATCCCCTATTTAAGACCATTCTCTCCTCATAATTCTCCATTCTCAACTCCATCCTCCCCAAAAACTCTGATCGATCGGCCATGGCAGAGTGAGTTGAGGATCGACATTGCAATCAGCAGGACAAGATCAATAGGTGATTTCCTGATCTTCTTTGTTTCTTGATCCATTTGAATCACTCTGAATATTGAACATGATCAATCCATGGTTGATCGTGGGTTCTTCTTTGGATCCAGTCAATCGACTTGACCAAGAGAAGAACAGATCAAACGTGATCATTGATCCAATCTTTATTTCCAATAATCTTTCATTTTTGGAATCAACAATTTCTGATCGCAATGTGTTCGATTGTTTTCCTCCATGATTCGAATTGATCCTGCACGAATTGGAAATAGCCGAGCATACCTTCTGATCCAGATCTGTTATCATTTCAAATCTCAGATCGAATAGTGGAGGTGAGCCACTGTCCTCTCATAGAAATTGTTTTACCTTGTTCTTTAATAATCCTGGTGTGATTTTGGGAGTATCAGGATATTGAGTTGGCAGTACAGACCCATTGATCACTTCGATCAAGCTTTTAATTAACCCATCCTGGTGAGTTAGAGCTAAACCTTTTAAATCTGAGTTGATGTTTTCCAATGTGAGGTTTGTAATTGCTAATTAAGATTTTTTAGATAGAGCAATCTCTTCAACTTAGAGACTGAGCTCAGGGAGAATTATTGAGGTAACTTGTTTCCTTCGATTTGTACATTAAATTTGAGGTAATTGTGACTGTGATCTGAGCATATCATTAATTGCAGTCTTTGGGTTTATAATTGTTTAAGAACAATTCATTCACTGGTAGCCTTAGCTAATAGGTTTGATTACTCACCTATTACTTTATTTAAGATCTGTTTTATTCAACATGTGGCTATCCAAGCATGAATTATTTAGGAGTAGGTAAAAACTCATTCAGGTTTTTCCTACAGAGGCTGGGCAGTAGCTTACACTTTGAAATTATTTCGTTCCACTGAGGAATTGTTCCAAACCTGGAGTTTAGAAATTGAAATCCAGTTCAGGAATGAGGATGAACCAGTTCAGACTGATTCATCTCAGCCTTAGCTAAGAATGATCCTGTTCAGTACCTTCATTGGACTGACACTGAATCAATTTTAGTTCAGGATGCTATGCATCAGCCTAGGGACTGATAAGCCAGATGTTACTTGTTCAGTTGAGTTGGATACCCCAGTTGATATCCTGTGGTATTCAAGTCCCTTGTCGAGCAGTCATTTCCATTTACTGTGTTTCACCATGATTATTGACTCTTCCTTTCATTGATGTACCAGTCCACTTATGGACATTAGTGGCCTTTGAGTTCACTGTTTGAAGGAATATCATTTTGGACAGATATTGCACCTGTAGGTTGGCACTTAAACTGTCAATATGTTGAAGTGTTCCAGTAAAATTGGAATGAGTGATACCTGATACAAGGAGGCCTGATACCTTGAGGATGGACAGAACAAATTGTTCAGTCCATTCAAAGTACTGAATTACCATGTTTCCTGAGAATTGAGACACTTGGTAACATTTCAGAGTAGCTTAGTAAACCTGGGAGTTGAGAGTGCTAAGATTGAACTTGCACAGTCCATATTAGGAAGTATAGTCTAATGAAATAAAGGAGCCTGGGACACTTGAGGAGGACTTGTTGAACTATAGGCAGAACCTGAGAGTTCATTCTCATAAACTTGAGTGTCTCAGTAATCTGAGACTTTCAGGAATGTGTGTCTCAGGAAACTGAGACCATGAAGTTCTTTTCTCAGAACTTATTCTCAGGAAACTGAGAACAAGTGTTTATATTCCCAGAACCAGGAATATAATTCCTGTGTGTTCCAGGAATAATTTCTGTGTGTTCCCAGGAGGGTATCCTGTGTAAAACCAGGATTCAATATATATATTTTATCATCTATAAATTGTAATCTGTTTATAGGTAAATCATGTAGTGGAGTTAAACTTATGGCTTATACCAATATATGCATAATTTGCAACTAGATTTCTACTTAGATTATAAGTTTTAACTCTATAGCAAGTTGTGTTAGAATTTGGTTTCCCTAAAAACTAAAAACTGATGTAGACTCTAACTTGATTCATGATTAGTTCTCTAGGTGATTAGTTCAACTAATTTTTAAGTAAATTATAGGGAGTAATATTGAGTAATTGATATTAGGCTTAAACCAATATCATAGCTTGTAGATTAGAATTATTTAATTTACATGATACCAAGTTAAACTATTTATTAACCAACTTGTACATATCATTACCAATTACAGGAGGATATCTAGCTCTTTTGCCTACTTGTACCTTCCTGGAGCAAGGCAAGTACACTTTATGGTTTTGATCAGTGCATTTTTCTTGTTCTTTATTGCTGACACACTGCGACACGTTCATGATCTTTTCTGGCTTGTTCTTTCATGATCTTACTTGTATCTTGGGGTGGGGAAATACTCTAGATATGTGACCAAACCCGGATAGTTATTCATGATCTTTAGCTTAGGCCTCGCACAGTGCACGCGGGTCCTAAGCCGTACCTATATGATCTTTCAGGATCTGTTCATGTTCTTTCATGGTCTTACCCAAGTCGGTCACATATCATAGAAGTATTTCAAATTTATAACACACATGTTCAGGATTTTGTTCTTACATTAGTTTTCTATGATCCTGATCTTGATATTAGCTATAGTCGTGATCTTTCCTGTATCTTTACATAGTCGTGATCTTTCCTGTATCTTTATAGCAGTAGTTCATGTTCTTCATGTTCTTTACATACCTTGTTCTTATCCTGTTCTTTCAGCATTTATTTTTTATACCATGATGTTATTGTTTATTACCTAGAACTGTACTTTGCTCCGCTCCTGAATAGGATATGTTGCAGGTATGCTTGCAGGACATTGTTATACTCTATGGGCCAGAGCCCAGGATTAGCTGAGCAGGATGAGGCTTAGCTTGAGGTTTCAGGTTTAGACTGTTAGCTTACTCTTAGATATTGTCTTTAGAATTCATGTACATTTCATTCTTGATGACTCGTACATTATGATATCTAGATTTGTAGATTATGGTGATCATTCTGGGATACGTTTTTAGATGCTGTGATTCTATATTTTCATGTTTATCTGGTTAGTTTTCCCTAGCTTGGTACAACTTACTTTGTCGTGTCTAACGACGAAGGCTGGGCGTGTCCGACTCGTGTCCGATTATTCGGGAGCGGGTCGTGACATGTTTTTAGTGGTGGCCCATGCAGGTCTATCCTAATGGTACCTAGGTCTTAGCGTACTATTGGGGGACTTGATTACACTAGGAAAACTTGATCACATCATAGGAAAAATTGAAAAAATAAGGGTATATCAGGTATATCAGGTATATTGATATTCTATAAACACTTGTTGTATTTAGGTCTAGGTTATTTTAACAGTTTTCTATTTTGTAGATAGTTCAAAAGCACGCGACACCGGGACAATCGACCCACCTACACTTGAAGGTTTTGAGCTTCCACTACCTTCTATCACTCTACTATCCCCATGGGTAGTACGTAGTTGACGGAGACGTTTGAAGAGTCCCTTGACAACCAGAGGGAGCAGGCCATCCTTTCCAAGTCAGACTTGTGGATGCACTCTCCGAGCCAGGAAGGACTTCTGATTTCCAGACTCTCAGACTTTTGGACTTCTCCGACGCCAAGCGCATATCTTGCACCGAGTAGCAGATCGAGAACCTGGAGTAGCCACTAAAAATTATCCTAGTCCCTGAGGACCCGACTTCTCCGGAGATTGGTGCCACCAGCCAGAAGATCCAGAATATAGTACTGACAATAGAATGAGACCTGAAGCTAAAGTTTATGAAAGACATGAAGACTTATGACCGAGATAGCAGCTATTATGGATCCGTGAAGCGTCGCCACACTCAGACAATACTTCTTCAGCCCAGCAGGAGATTCAGATTCAGCCGTATCATTTGTATTTTCTGCCGCAACCCAGACACTACTACGACGAATGCCACAAAAGACGGAGACTACGCTAGTACTGCGGATCACCTACTCACCAAGTCAAAGATTGTCCGGAGACCGTTGATCGTACTGCCCGAGAACAAGCACGAGGAGCACCAGGACCGCAGCAGAAGGATCCGCCTCTCCAGATTCAGCAGTATATGGAGCATTACCGCATGGACCAGTCTACGTCAGGACAGTGAAGAAGATTGAAGTGATTCCAGTTCCGGAGGAAATACTGAAGACATATTGAAGACAGAAGATTTCTTTTGCATGGTTGGGAAAACCATGTATCTGATTAGCAATTCAACCTCTCCTTAAAATCCTCTTAGCACCTAGATCATTTCTTCAAAACTTCTTGTTTTCTATTTTTGAAATCTTGATTGATGTCGAAACTTACTTTGAGATATTGTTTCCTGTTTCGGTAAACTTGTTCAGATCCACAAATCGATAATTGTTTGAAATTCATTATTCGATACCGTTATTCATCATTCCTGACCTTATTTCCTAGTGATGGCTCCTATTTGCAAATTTTGTTCATTTATCAAACTTCGTGTTATTGATATTTAATCATTTCTCAAGATTTCATTTCGAAATCCTGTTCCTCATTTAAAACTTGTTTAAAGCTCCTTCCTATACAGACATTGTTGCAAATACCTTTGAGGGTTTTGAAGATTTCGCTTCCTACTCGAGACTTGTTTCCTCATTCATGACTTTGATTTTCTAGTCGAGAGTTGTTGGTCCACTATTTTTGTTTCAATCCTGTCTCCTATCCAAGATTTGCTTGTTTCATGGATACTTGTTCCTACTCGTTTATTGATATTTTATTTGCTAATCGAACTTGTACTATTCCAGAATTATTCCTACTTGAAATATCATTCTGAAACCGTATTTGAACCTTCGCTTCTATTGATGCTTGTTTGGGATTCTATTTCTTATTTTGACTTTATTTCGGACTCGCTCTCTATTTACGATTTTGTTACTATTGAGATTCATCTGTTTCATATTTACGATCCAATACCTTGTTTCCTATTGAAACCTGTTTTCTAGTTACTATTCAAATCTTGATTCCTCGTTGAGATTTTCTATTCGAGATTTTGTTCCTTATTCATGACTTGGTCGATACTTGATTTTCTATTTTCTTTTCTTTTCTGTGTGTACCTTATTGGAGAATTCATTTTCAATTCAAGTTTTTGCTCGAGATTTCATTGTTATTCGAGATTTTATTGAAACTTATTTTCAGTACGGGATTTTATTTCTTATTTTGAAACTTGACTCCTATCTGATACCTTGCTTCAGTTTATCCTTCGAGACTCTGTATCCCCTCGGGATAATGTCCCATATATGGAATCTTGTTACCATTCCAGATATCAGTTGATATTCTGTCATAATTTGAAACTTCGCCCTGTCTGAAATTTTAAATCTCCCTGGTTGCCCTTTTGTACTCACCGATGGGATCCCTTGTCGTCTCTTAGTACCTAATAAATCCTTGTATTCTAACAGTCAGGTAACTTCACCATTTTCGTGACTTGGACTACTGAAACTCATTTTGAACCCCTTGAAACTCTTTTGAAATTCCCAGGGATAAAGTCGAGAGGCTATTCGATGACCTACTATGGCATGACAGTTGCGCGTGCAGCCATTAGCTGTATTATGGAGATTGAGGGTTCACTGCAGCCAGTAGCGCACTGGCGAGGCAGGAACTCTAAGTTGAAGTGATATCAGACAATCATAGGTTTTCGAGTACTGTCGAGACTTATCATATTCTTCATACCCTGATCTCTTGGGTTGCTTCGTCAATAATTGTTGGAAAATGGATAAGGTTGACAGATTATTCGGTGACATATTGTTATTTGAGTCACGGAGCCAAAAGTCCACTGCAGTCAGATATATACTGGCGGGGTTAGGATTCTAGGCAAAGTGATTTTAAATAGCTATATGTTCCCGGACACCATGGAAACTATATCCCTTTTTCATATAATTATTGGTTTTCGAGAATCACAAATACTTGTGCGTTTATCCTGATTTAATACTGTATCTCTTGAGTATTTTGTATGTTTCCTCAATCAACCCTTGCTAATTTCCTTCTAGCATTTTATCGTTAGATCATTGATTTCCTCAAATTATACATTGCCAGATTTTAATTCCATACTTCGTTCATGTCTTGTCTAAACTCAATCTTAAATCATGTCTGTCTGACCATGATTTTCCTATCTTGTGCTAGCCCACTTGTGTTAAACTATCAATTTTTGATCGTACTTAATAGTTGTGTCTTCATGATTTTGCTCCTCTGAGTTGTAATTGAAATTCCTTCCACTTCGTGACTATTTGATCCTCGATCTTTGTCAAAGCGTGATATCCTAAACTTCTTGTGTGTACTTGGACTCAAGGCTCAGAGTGTTATGGATCGACAGAAGCACTAGGCGGACAACAACAGATGGTTACCGGAGTTCGCAGTTAGAAGCAGAGTGTTCCTGAAGAATCTCGCCGACCAGAGGCACCCTTCATTTTGGCAGAGGCAGAAAGTTCAGTCCAAGATTCAGCGGGCCATTCGACGTGATGACGCGTATTGGTGAGGTGGCATATTGACTAGCGCTTCCAGCTAGCTTGGAGGGAATGCACGACGTTTTCCACGTGTTCCAGCTTCGACGCTACATTCCAGATTCGAGTCATGTGGTGGACTATTCAGAGCTAGAGGTGGTTCCGAGATTGACTTACGAGGAGCAGCCAGTAGAGATCCTTGATAGGGAGGAGAAGCGCCTGCGGAACTAGACTATTCCACTTATTCGCGTCATGTGGAGACACCACTCTCCGGGAGAGTCCACAGGGGGGCGTGAGGACGAGAGTGAGCGATATCCCAGTTTGTTCACTTGAGTACTTGTGTTTCATTATTTTTGAATTCAATAAACAACTCATTAGATTCACTATTCTTGATCATCTGTGTCTACATTCCAATTTCGAGGGCAAAATTTTTCAAGGGGGAGAGATTTGTAACTCCACTTTTCTGAAATATTGTAGAAATTTAAATTTTATATTGAGTCATGATTTGGGAATATTTTTATATATTTTTTTACATAGGTGAAGTTATATTTTCATTAACACTCATCTATTTATTTTGGGCTAACTCCCATTTAAGCCCAATTAGGTTGGGCTATCACTGCCAGCCAAATAGAAATTCTTTTAAAAGCAACCAAGTCATAGCTTAAGCTATATTTTTCCTGCTCTTCTAAAGAGTACTGGAAGAGCTCTTCCAAATTTTGAAAAATTCCTCAACGGCCGAACGGCCATGTGCTCTCCTCTCCATGTTCTAACAAACCTGTCAGAAGTTTTCCTGCCAATTGGTTAGCCTGCCTCTCACGCTATCAATCCCCTATTTAAGACCATTCTCTCCTCACAATTCTCCATTCTCAACTCCATCCTCCCCAAAAACTTGATCGACCGGCCATGGCAGAGTGAGTTGAGGATCGATATTGCAATCTGCAGGACAAGATCAATAGGTGATTTCCTGATCTTCTTTGTTTCTTGATCCATTTGAATCACTCTGAATATTGAACATGATCAATCCATGGTTGATCGTGGGTTCTTCTTTGGATCCAGTCAATTGACTTGACCGAGAGAAGAACAGATCAAACGTGATCATTGATCCAATCTTTATTTCCAATAATCTTTCGTTTTTGGAATCAACAATTTCTGATCGCAATGTTCGATTGTTTTCCTCCATGATTCGAATTGATCCTGCACGAATTGGAAATAGCCGAGCATACCTTCTGATCCAGATCTGTTATCATTTCAAATCTCAGATCGAATAGTGGAGGTGAGCCACTGTCCTCTCATAGAAATTGTTTTTATCTTGTTCTTTAATAATCCTAGTATGATTTTGGGAGTATCAGAATATTGAGTTGGCAGTACAGACCCATTGATCACTTCGATCAAGCTTTTGATTAACCCATCCTGGTGAGTTGGAGCTAAACCTTTTAAATCTGAGTTGATGTTTTCCAATGTGAGGTTTGCAATTGCTAATTAAGATTTTCTAGATAGAGAAATCTCTTCAACTTAGAGACTGAGCTCAGGGAGAATTATTGAGGTAACTTGTTCCCTTCGATTTGTACATTAAATTTAAGGTAATTGTGACTGTGATCTGAGCATATCATTAATTGCAGTCTTTGGGTTTATAATTGTTTAAGAACAATTCATTCACTGGTAGCCTTAGCTAATAGGTTTGATTACTCACCTATTACTTTATTTAAGATCTATTTTATTTAACATGTGGCTATCCAAGCATGAATTATTTAGGAGTAGGTAAAAACTCATTCAGGTTTTTCCTACAGAGGCTGGGCAGTAGCTTACACTTTGAAATTGTTTCGTTCTACTGAGGAATTGTTCCAAACCTGGAGTTTAGAAATTGAAATCCAGTTCAGGAATGAGGGATGAACCATTTCAGACTGATTCATCTCAGCCTTAGCTAAGAATGATCCTGTTCAGTACCTTCATTGGACTGACACTGAATCAATTTTAGTTCAGGATGCTATGCATCAGCCTAGGGACTGATAAGCCAGATGTTACTTGTTCAGTTGAGTTGGATACCCCAGTTGATATCCTGTGGTATTCAAGTCCCTTGTCGAGCAGTCATTTCCATTTACTGTGTTTCACCATGATTATTGACTCTTCCTTTCATTGATGTACCAGTCCACTTATGGACATTAGTGGCCTTTGAGTTCACTGTTTGAAGGAATATCATTTTGGACAGATATTGCACCTGTAGGTTGGCACTTAAACTGTCAATGTGTTGAAGTGTTCCAGTAAAACTGGAATGAGTGATACCTGATACAAGGAGGCCTGATACCTTGAATGATATCTTACCATTACTGCTAAACTTGAAGGGGTGATATCTGGATGTATCTCGAACTAGGGACTTTCCTGAATTTTGGACCTGGAATATTCTGTTCAGGAAGTTGTGTCGAGTTAATCCTGAAGGGTGCAGTTACAACCAAGTTTCAATATTGCTTTGAGACTGTTTTTGAGTTGTTCTAAAGTCCCAGTTGATAATGGCATATAGTTTAAGTTAGTAGAATGACTAAATTGTTAGATTGAATGATTTGTTCACATTTTAGAACCTATAGACTATGAGTTGAGAGTGGGCCTGTTGCAACTGCTATTCAATAAATATTTTGATAGAAAATCCTGACCCAGGTTGGAACTAACTCTTACTGACAGTAGTGTCCAGCCTAGGGACTGCTTGATTATTTGAGTGGTGAATAACAGTTAAGATTGATTGAGGATGGACAGAACAAATTGTTCAGTCCATTCAAAGTACTGAATTACCATGTTTCCTGAGAATTGAGACACTTGGTAACATTTCAGTGTAGCTTAGTAAACCTGGGAGTTGAGAGTGCTGAGATTGAACTTGCACAGTCCAGTATTAGGAAGTACAGTCTAATGAAATGAAGGAGCCTGGGACACTTGAGGAGGACTTATTGAACTATAGGCAGAACCTGAGAGTTCATTCTCATAAACTTGAGTGTCTCAGTAATCTGAGACTTTCAGGAATGTGTGTCTCAGGAAACTGAGACCATGAAGTTCTTTTCTCAGAACTTGTTCTCAGGAAACTGAGAACAAGTGTTTTCATTCCCAGAACCAGGAATTAATTCCTGTGTGTTCCCGGAATATAATTCCTGTGTGTTCCCAGGAGGGTATCCTGTGTAAAACCAGGATTCAATATATATTTTATCATCTATAAATTATAATCTGTATATAAATCATGTAGTGGAGTTAAACTTATGGCTTATACCAATATGTGCATAATTTGCAACTAGATTTCTACTTAGATTATAAGTTTTAACTCTATAGCAAGTTGTGTTAGAATTTGGTTTCCCTAAAAACTAAAAACTGATGTAGACTCTAACTTGATTCATGATTAGTTCTCTAGGTGATTAGTTCAACTAATTTTTAAGTAAATTATAGGAAGTAATATTGAGTAATTGATATTAGGCTTAAACCAATATCATAGCTTGTAGATTAGAATTATTTAATTTACATGATACTAAGTTAGAACTATTTATTAACCAACTTGTACACATCATTACCAATTACAGGAGGATATCTAGCTCTTTTGCCTACTTGTACCTTCCTGGAGCAAGGCAAGTACACTCTATGGTTTTGATCAGTGCATTTTCTTGTTCTTTATTGCTGACACACTGCGACACGTTCATGATCTTTTCTGGCTTGTTCTTTCATGATCTTACTTATAACTTGGGGTGGGGAAATACTCTAGATATGTGACCAAACCGGATACTTATTCATGATCTTTAGCTCAGGCCTCGCACAGTGCACGCGGGTCCTAAGCCGTACCTTATATGATCTTTCAGGATCTTTTCATGTTCTTTCATGGTCTTACCCAAGCCGGTCACATATCATAGAAGTATTTCAAATTTATAACACACATGTTCAGGATTTTGTTCTTACATTAGTTTCCTATGATTCTGATCTTGATATTAGCTATAGTCGTGATCTTTCCTGTATCTTTACATAGTCATGATCTTTTCTGTATCTTTATAGCAGTAGTTCATGTTCTTCATGTTCTTTACATACCTTGTTCTTATCCTGTTCTTTCAGCATTTATTTTTCATACCATGATGTTATTGTTCATTACCTAGAACTGTACTTTGCTCCGCTCCTGAATAGGATATGTTACAGGTATGCTTGCAGGACATTGTTTACTCTATGGGCCATAGCCCAGGATTAGCTGAGCAGGATGAGGCTTAGCTTGAGGTTTCAGGTTTAGACTGTTAGCTTACTCTTAGATTGTCTTTAGAATTCATGTACATTTCATTCTTGATGACTCGTACATTATGATATCTAGATTTGTGGATTATGGTGATCATTCGGGATACGTTTTTAGATGCTGTGATTATATTTTCATATTTATCTGGTTAGCTTTCCCTAGCTTGGTACAGCTTACTTCGTCGTGTCTAACGACGAAGGCTGGGCGTGTCCGACTCGTGTCCGATTATTCGGGAGCGGGTCGTGACACTACAAGTTGTGTGAAATTATTGTACGGTCTTAAACAGGCTCCTAAGATGTGGCATAAAATTTTAAAAAGGTTACAAGGTCAAATGGCTACAGGTTCAGCGAGACGGACAAGTATGTTTACACAAAATTCGTTGATGTAAGAAGTGTAATTATTTGTCTATATGTGGACAACATGCAGATCCTAGGTACGGATACGTATGGGCAGCGACATGCCCCGAGTCAACAAACCGTTCTCTCTGTATTATTTTGCCGATTCGATCGTCCTCGTTAAGGCGTGATGCCGTACGAGTCTGGAATTGCACTCGTATAAGGCAAGAACGTTACGTTGGTTTTCACATTAATACGCCAAGTTGAAACTTCAAATCACATCAGAAATAAGACACAGTATAGGAAGATAGAAATTTGCTTTTCATTCATAGCTTGTAACGAAGTGTAAGTCGTAATTACATTAGATGCCGTTGCGGCTACATTGAATGAAAGCAGAAAGAAATACACTCGACAAGCTGCCTGAACTAACGCTTGCCGTTCCATAAATTTGCCCTATTATACATAAGCCGTCGATTGAATTGGCTTCAAAATACTTCAACATAGGAAGAGCTTCAAAATGCCTCTCCGCACTTCAGCTTCAGTTTAGTTTAGAGTGCCCGCCGCACCTGGGAAATTGGGGGAGGGGATTAGCACACTTGCTAAGTGGACGAGACGAACCCACTCGTCTAAACCGACTCTGATTATAAGATAGGCATGTTTTAGAGTTGTCTTTCTATTTAGAACTAAATGAATTCAGTTCATATCGATGGCCATCTTTGATAATAAAGCATACAGTAAAACATAATGATTTATCCCATTTCTTACCACGCCCGTGCTCGTTCCTGCATAAAAACATAGATAATATTTACAACTGAATATAGATAATAGATGAGCATGCTACTATCTTATATGTGCGGTCATTGATGTTACACATCACGTGGGACTATCTCAACGGCATTTCGGCCCGTTCAGTCTAGTTTGTAAGCCTGACTGACGGTCCCGTAATACATCAGTACCGAAGCACGATTATTCATTCCCCCTAGGTCGATTCGATTCTGATACCCGGATACCGATTCGAGGAAAATCAACTTGTGCACAAGTCCATGACCATGCCAATGCGTGATCAGTTTAACATATGCAAAACGTTTTGTATAGCGTGGACAATATTAAACGACATTATCATTTTCCCCCAACTCATGCAACGATTCATTTCCCCAAAGCCATACTCCCGATTTAGCGTCCCGTAGGCACCAAATTGTCCGAGGCATCATAACCCATGATGACGTTTTATATTATTTTGCAGCACATGAAATAGTTTATCTTTTTACTAGAACCTTAAAATTTCTGGTTTATGTGAGAAACTTGCATTTTTCAGAGTAGATTACTCTAAATCGATACGTTTTTCCCGAGTTCTTGACCTTAGTGTATTGGCATGCAATTAACTTGGCATCGTTCGATTTGAATGAATTCGAGGCAAGGAATTTGTTTGCGGACAGAGTAGAAAAGAAGGGGCCGAACATCCACCGATTACTTTGCTCGTGCCGATCGTTGAAGCACTTCGCAACGTCAGATTAGTTACGTGAGCCTGCATGGCAACACATTTTGTTAGAATTCCTTCTTTTTCCCTTGCTTCGAATTTTTAAATTTTATCCAGAAAATGACGCGAAAGCACTTCATCAAACCCAGCGGCAAAGCTCCAAAAAAACATACAGCGGTCCGATCCCGTCGAAGGGACTCTTATATAGACCTCACTCGCCGAGTCACAACCCGCTGCATATAGGACTTATTCCAACAGAAGTTGTTTCATTAGTTGGATCCATTCTCATAACATCCGTCCAAATCGATTTGATCGATGCCGCAAGGTGTTATCGTTTACCAAGCTTAGCGATCGAGTCAGATGGCCATCTAAGTTCCCGACCGATATGGCTCGGCATAAGCATATTATGAAGTCCATCGCCTATCGAAAGCGGGACGCTACATAATATACCACTAAGAAAAAGCTTTGTCCCGAAACTTAAGAACAAGGGTCTGACCTTAATTTAGACAAACAACGCAGGGTATTTCTCTTTCATCTCTGCCTCCATCTCCCACGTTGACTCTTCAACTGAATGGTTCCGCCAAAGCACGTGGACCAAGGACATCGACCGATTTTGTAGCACCTTTTCCTTACGGTCCAAAATTTGAATAGGCTCCTCCGAGTAAGACAAGTCAGTACGTAGCTCCAGCTGATCGAAGCTAACCACATGACTTGGATCATGCACGTATTTTTGAAGTTGTGAAACATAGAAAACGTTGTGCACATTAGCCAAGGCAGGAGGTAGTGCAATGTAATGACCGTGGTTCGTATTACGTATTTGGAATACGTATACGTATCTTGACTCGTATTTTATGTCTCTTAGCTTGGTCTATTTTGGGTTGGCTTAGTTCGGCTTGGGTTGTTCATTGGTTCATCATGAACGAAGGAGAGAACCCCTATATACCACCACCATCACCATTTATTAACCCATTTCCTCATTCTCTCTCTTCATTTACTTCTTCTCTCCACCATTACTTCTTCCCACCAGGAGGGAGAGAGAGAGAGAGCTTAGGCAAGTACAAACTTGTTTCATGATGGATCTCAAGTTTTATTGTCTCATTCTCTTCCTTACTTGATTCTAAGCCTCTTTAGAACTTGGTATTTTTGGATTTGATGGATGGATCTTGTAAATCTAAGTTTGTAACTTTTCAGATTTATTGGTTTTGATTTCTAAAACTTGGTTATTTTGAAAACTAATGGTTCTATGTTGTAGAGAATTCAATTTCATGAAGTTTTGGCTTTGTTTCGCTTTATTTCGACTTCGGATGAGCATGTTATGGCCATGGCAAGTTTTCGTAACTTCTATGGCTGAACTTGCTGATTGGGGACGATGACCCCCATGCGCCCGGGTGGCCATGCACCGGGAGGCCATGCGCTGTGAAGTCCCGACAACGCATCCCTTAACTTCGAGCGTGTCATGCGTGTAGGTTCCCTACGCGCTGTAGGAGCGTAAAAAGTGCTTCGTAAGAATGAGTCAAAGATAAGGATCATTCCATTCAAATCGATCCACTTTACGCCCGAAACAGGCAAAGCTAATGATTTTACGCCCAAGACAGGCTAGCCACTTTTACGCTGGACAAAGCTGTCAAGTCTTATATTTAATGCAAAGTCTGACATAAAGATTAAATGATGGCATATATCACATAAATCAAAGGGATTTGTTTTACACAGAGGCCCATTTGTCGGTTAGTATGTGGACTGAGCCACTTTACGCTCATAATATGGCTTCTTTTACGCACGGAGACTATACGAGTTTTTACGCTCAACGGTTGACGTGTGCGTAAGGTTTATTTAGGCTACTTTTACGCTCAAGGTTATTTAACAACCACTTTACGCGGGAAGTCTACATCAGGGCTATTGTACGCCTAGTCTGCTATTTTACGCTCAGGGTATATTTGGGTTGTCTTACGCCCTATTCTAATCCAGAACGTGGTTTGCCTACATGGCTTTCATACCACACATCTCGAAGAACGTGTGTACGTGCATCCTATTCTTATTAAAAGGGATACGTGTCAACGTATGCTGAGGATGACTTTGATCATGGGTGGCAGTTGTCTGCGTAAAGACGGAACTTTCGCTGAGTTTTTACGCACAAGAAACCAAGTCTATAAATAGACTAATTTTCTCATATACAGACACAAAGGAAAGGAGAGAATACATAGAGATCAGAGCCTAGAGACTTGGATTTTTTGGGAGCATTCTCTTCAACTTTTCCTCCAGAACAGAGTGAAGCAAAGCAGGAAAGCATTCGGCCTCGCCATCAGTGCCCAAGTGCGTCGATACCTTTCTGGTGACTTAGTTCTTCCAATTGTTTATCTTCTAGTGATCTTCATCATCATCGTATGGTCCAAGGAACAAAGTGATCATTTACAGATCAGACTTCCATAGCAATACTTCCTAGAATCAAATTGTACTTCTTGTACTTTTTCTCATTTTATTTTTAAATCCGACTTCCAAGCATTTGTTAAGTAAAACAAAAATGGCGACTCTGCTGGGGACGACCTTCCCTTGACCGAGGAGGCAATTGCTCAATACGATGATGTATCGATTGGATCGACAAAGAAGACTCTGGTTGTACACTTCGACCAACTGCTTATGAGGAAATGCTCCGAACTGGGGGTGGTTCTCGCCGCTCCAATGTTCAAAAATCTCGCAAAGCACGAAAAGTTTGGATTCCTAAATCCAAAATAGCTTCTGATCTCTCTGTTGCTTCTGAGGGCAAGGGAATTCTTTCCACTCCTGTCGTAGGGGCTCCCGTTCGTAACGAGGCAGTCCTTACTTCAGCGTTGCACTCTAAGTGTGGCAAGTTATCTTCCGTCTGTGACGGTGAAGATAATCATGTTTTACGCCCAGTGGGTAAAAACCAAAATTTACGCACAGTGCATAAGAACGAGTCTCCCATTTGTAATGAGGCAGACTCTAATGCTTGTGCTTCTAAGTGTAAAAATAAGTCTTCCGTTTGTGACGTGGTAGACACACAAAAATTATACTCTTCGCGTAAAGGAAAATCTCCCGTCCGTGACGAGGTAGATAATCAATTTTTACGCTCTACGCATAAAGGTAAGTCTCCTGTCTGTGACAGTGTTGATAAAATTTACAACGATGTTTTTATCTCTAACGTGAATGTACCTAAATGTATACAGCATAAAAATATTGTTGGTAAAGCTTCAGTTCTACACCAACAGCCTTCTTATACGGCTCTACGCAAAGTACCAAACCTATAAATCACATGCAATAAAATGGAGTTCTTCGTGCTCAAAAATCTCAAGATTTGCGTACACAACTCCAAAAGCGTAGAAATGTACAGTTTGGTTCTGCGAATGCAGCCAGTAATCTTCTTTATACACAAGAGACTAAACGTTTTGCTACCCCAAATGTAATAAAGAAGACTACTCCTTCTACTCCTTCTGATTTACGTGAATTGCTAATGCAAAAGCGTAAAAATAGACAATCTCCCGTGACGCTCCCCCAAGAAAATCATCACTGTGAGTGTCACCAGATTGTGATCAAGTGTTGTTGCTCGGCTTTCAGACGGTCAGTTTTTGATCGATTGAATTTTAGTGCACCCCAACAACAAGCTGATGAGTTGTCATATGCGTCAGTCAACATGGCATCTCACACCAACAGAGGACGACGTCCTAGACGGAACACGTCCCAAACCCCAGGTCAACAACAATTCAACAGACTTCTTGATTCTTTTGAAGGAGTATATCAGAATACTCGATCAAAAAGACAAAGACAATTGCAGACTTCTGATTCTGAAGTTGGGGGTACTCAATCTCTTGAGTCCGAAACTGATAGTGTTGATTCATACTTCTATACTAATCCTTCTGTATCTTCAAGAGAGGTTGAATCCTACGCTATTGGAGACGAACCAGAGACGTCATCTGTTAATACAGAACAACGTCTCACTGTTGTTGAGCAATCATTGAAAGACATGCTTAACATGATGCAAAGCATGCACCAGATAATAACGGCTCAACAAACTGCTTAACCAGCAATTGTAACTCCGGTTCAGATAGTAGCACCAACTCAAGATAGCCAAGGGGTTGATATACCTTTGAATATCCAAGAGCCTGCTGTTAACCAAAATTTGTATCTCCAGATCCCATCATTCCAGAAGATATACCATCTCCGGTGGGGATTACGGTACAACCAACAACTTTTCAATCAAATGTGCTTCCACAAACCAGTGAAGCCATTCAAGCAGTACGTGAGCTCAAAGCACAGTTTAAGTTTTGAAGCAAATGGATCAACTCCAGAGGTTAGGGATTAAGTAACCTTATCCTCCTTATTGGAATGATGTACCGTTTCCACCAAAATTTAAGCCACAGTCCATGGTATTATTTGATGGAAAGGCTTCTCCTAGTCAGTATATCAATTACTTTGATATTATGACTGTACATTTGCAGAAAATGATGCTCTTCTCACTAGAGTATTCATTGGATGCTTGACGGGTTCAGCTTACGACTGGTATCATAGTTTACCCGACAATTGTATTTCGTCTTTTGACGAATTTAAGGCAATGTTTCTCTCCCATTTCTATGAAGGAGGTATGGACATAAACATGTCCTCCTTAATAGAATCAAGCAAAAGGAGAAGGAAGATACTCGGACGTTAATTGAACGGTTTCCGACAGGCAACTTTAAATATGCCCCCTGGTATGCCAGATTCAGCGCTGATTGATACATGTAAGATGAATCTGCGACCATCTATCGCTGTCTTCATGGGTTCCCAATTCACAGATTGGGCTTCGTTTATCATAGCAGTAGTTTCCGCCGAGATCAATGGTAGGTTGGCTCGTGAACATGGGATAATTTTTGCCTCTGAGGATAAAAGAAAGAAAAGTAATCCTGGTAATAATTTCGGCAATCATAATATGAAAGGGAAAGACACTCTTATGGTCAATCTTTCCAAGAATAAAACGACGCCAAATAATCAGGAATCTTCCAGGTCAAAAAAAGAATATTCTTTTGACGAAAGTGATATCCCAGGGAATTCCAATGTCTGGTTAAGAGTGGCAAACTCCAAATTCCGGAGCCAAAGAGGCCCAATGAGGTGAATCTGACTGACAATCCCAAATATTGTATCTATCATAGATACATTAATCATCCTACCAGTGCTTGCTATGTTTTGAAAAAGAAAATCCAAGAGCTGATAAATGGTGGTGCCATTGCTTTAACCAATGATGACCATACGGTTACAACCAATATGGTTTCTCTTCAATTTGGAGATTTTCCTCCACAACAAGTACCAGATGGAATTGTCCCAATTTCGAAGGCGACGATGAAGATTTTGAATATCCCGTCTGCCAGGGAGGAAAATGAAGGATTGTTGCCTCTTACATTAAAGAATAGAGATATTATGTGGGTATATCCTGACTTAATACCTGAAATAAAAGATGAAGGTAAAACTTCAAATCCAAGAAAGGTAAGAAAGTCAAATCCTGCAACATGATTTCTCATGTTATTCCAGATCCTGATGATTTGGATCATCTATGGGACGGCATTCCTTTGGAAAATAGACTGAGAGGATTGAACATATGTCCTCCAAGTCTGGCTCCTTCTGCCAAGCTCAAGCTTACTCATCAGCAGTGGCTAGCTATGAATAGTGTTCCCTTATACAGGGCACAACAAGTCTTCGCTGCTTATGAAAAGACTCCTACAGGGATTTTTCCTCGTATCCCAAATCCTTTTCCTCCCGTAGCTGCAGAGACGGTTATTCCTCATTCTCCTGTAGTTACAGGGATTTCTTCTCCTTCCTCTACGGAACCACCTGTTGAAAGTCCACTGCCTACTCACTTGTACAGTCAACAATCTATCCTTCTCATGAAGAAGATGGGTTATGATTTTCAAAAGGCAGAAGGTTTAAATTATGATAAAGGGATACGACTTCCTTTACAAATTCAAAGTCAAAAATCCACTGTTAGATTGGGTTCTGAGGTTCCTCATAACAATCCTCACAAGAAGAAGGCTAAGGAAAGGAAGATTAAATCCTGTAATATGGTACTTCCTTCTTCTGAGTCTGAAGAAGAAACTTTTGCTGGTACAAGATCTGGAAAAGAGTACCACAAAGATTATGAGGGATCCTCCAAAGAAGCTGAGAATGTTGAAACACCATTAACTCAACCGTCTCTTGCTCCTGCTGTGGTTGAAAAGGGAAAACAGAAAGCGGTACGCTTCGATATCCCGTTGAAGTCTACTTCCAGTCAGGGGGTGGTGATAAAACCCTATAAATTTGATATTTTAGCCCAGTTAGCTAATACTTCGGCTAGATTATCTATCTTCGAGCTGCTTCGTCTTTCTAGAGAGAGCCGTAAAACTTTGAGTGAAGCTTTGCTTCAAGCTGATTCCTGCTTAGCTCAACTCAAGACTCCTGACAATATACCAGTATCATGCCCGCAATGTCATAGTGTGATAGAAACAATTCCCAACATCACCTTCACACCAGAGGATATGCTATTGAAGCATAACAAGCATGATAGGCCTTTGTGTTACACTGGGTATATCGAATCCATTGAAGTTGACAGAATTTACATTGATCCTGGGTCTTCCATTAGCATAATTCTTCAAAGTATGCTAAGACCATTGAGGATTCCTACTAGTGAGCTGACTTACACTAGTACCATAATAGTTGGTTTCAACTCTGGAAAGAGCAAACCACTGGGGTAGATCCGTCTGAAGATTCAGATTGGTGATCTTCGAACTATGGCAACATTTTATGTTATTAACTCAGACGTATCCTACAATATTCTTCTTGGAAGACCATGGTTACATGAGCATAACATCGTGCCTTCGACTCTCCACCAATGCTTCAAGTATGTGGATCCCCAAGGGGTTGTGAAGACTGAGTTTGCTGATATCAATCCTTTCGAAGGTGTTGAAGCCTATTTTTCCGACTCAAGGCTCTATAAACAAGAGCATATGAAAGAAATATCAGATATGGCTGAAGATCAATCATCTGCTGAAGACCAGTCTATTAACAAAGATTTGCCAGAAGAGCAACCTTTGAATATCAAAGTCAAAGGGCGAATCCAACCCCAATCTGTCAACAATCAACCTTTGATGATCAAGGTCAAAGGAAGAACTCAAGCTTCATCTGAGGAATCAGTAAATGTTCCTGTTAAAAGCCAAGTTCAACCTCTTGTGATCAAAGTCAAAGGGCGTACATTTCGTACGAATGATCCATAACCTCCTTTGATTGTCAATCTTGGCAAATCTACGCAGAAGACGGATGATAATCCACTAGTAATTAATCCAAAGCGTAGCAGTCAAATTGTAAATGATGTAAATATTGATCATTCTGTACTTTTTGATATCAATGAAGATTTTCTTTTCGAGTATATGGCTGTCAAGTTTATTGAAAGAATGACTTTATCTTCTGATAATCAAATTCATCAATATAAAGACGACATAGACACAGAGGAAACCTTATACATTGATAATAAGGAAAATTCTTTTCCTCCTCATGTCGATGTTGGACCTTATGCTCAAAGGTTTCTAACATCTTTTCCCTATTTTCTTCCTGTAGCCGCTTCATCGCAAGCTTGTGTAACTTATAGACGTCACAAAGAATCTTATTTCGTGGTTCCGTCTAATAAGAAAAACAAGCGCCAAATTGTGTTTTGCCTGGCTAGAAATATCCCTATTGCTCAGACAGATGATTTGAGAGATAAAGATAAAGGAAGAATCCGAATTGACAGATATAGTCAACAATCTCTCAAAATTATCCAGAATATGGGATATGATTTAAAGACTATGCAAGGTCTCAATCAAGGCAAAGGTAGACGACTACCATTATATGGTGATCCATTTTACCAGAAGACTCGTCATGGATTGGGATATGATCCGTCCCATATGTTTAATGACGATATACAAGAAGAATTCTCTTCTAGCTCTTCACAGTCATCAGATTCAGAAGAAGTCCAATTCATTGAATCCGATATTTCTCACTCCTCGTATGTTAAAGGAGACTATGATGATGAATTTGAGCAAATATTTTCAGCTTACATGGTTCAAATTGATGATGAATCCGAGCCATTTGAGAATGATCCTTGGGCTCAACAGATGGACACTCAATGGAAACTTCATTTCGAACAACGACAACCACCTACAGAGGACGAGATTGTCCAGATTGACGTTGGAGATGGAACTACGCCCAAACCAATATTTATCAGTAAAAAATTTTCTGAAGATGAAAAGGAAGAATTGATAAAACTAATCAAAGAATATATTAATATTTTTGTATGGAGTTATGAAGATATGCCAGGTTTAGATTCCAAAGTTGCTACTCATAAACTCAATATTCTTCCTAATGCTAAGCCTGTAAAACAACAACAACGGCATTTTCGGCCAGACATGATGGATACAATTGAAGCAGAAGTCAAAAAGCTGATCACGTGTGGTTTTGTTCGTGAAGAACAACACCCCGATTGGGTTGCCAACATTGTTTCTGTTATAAAGAAGAACGGAAAAGTCCGAGTTTGCATAGATTTTCGAGATCTTAATGCAGCTTGTCTAAAAGACGAATTTCTACTTCCAATTACTGATGTCATGATAGACAATACATGTGGTTTTGAACGCATGTCTTTCATGGATGGATTCTCAGGATATAATCAAATTAAGATGCATCCAGAAGATAAGAAGCATACCGCTTTTCGTACACCCCTTGGGGTTTACTGCTACACGGTGATGCCGTTTGGTCTTAAAAATGCCGGTGCCACATATCAACGGGCCATGAGCAATATCTTTCAAGAACATCTACGGAAGACGGTAGAATGTTATGTAGATGACATTGCTGTTAAGAGTCGGTCAAAAGATGATCACATTCAAGACTTGAAGACAATATTTGAATTGATGCGCCAACATCAATTGAAAATGAACCCTACTAAGTCTTTCTTAGGGGTTTCCAGTGGCAAGTTTTTAAGATTTGTCATTACTTCTCAGGGTATCCATGTTGATCCTGATAAGGCTAAAGCAATTCTTGAAATGCGTCCTCCATGCAATTTTAAAGAACTTTGTGGTTTCCAAGGTCGTATTGCATATATCAGGAGGTTCATATCCAATCTCTCTAGAAGATGCCAGCCTTTCTCCCGTCTATTGAAGAAGGGTGTATCATTTGTTTGGGATGAAGCATGTCAGAAAGCCTTCAATGACATCAAGCAATATCTTACAAATCTACCCGTTTTGGTACCTCTAGTGATAGGAAGACCATTTTTGCTATATGTTCGAGCTTTGGATCATTCACTTGGTGCTCTTCTTGCACAAAAAAGTGATATAGGGAATGAACAAGAGATTTATTATCTTAGCCGAATGATGGTCGGAGCAGAGCACAGGTATACTCCTGTAGAAAAGGAATGTCTGGCCTTGGTTTTTGCTGTCCAAAAGACAAGACATTATGTGACAGGACAGACTATCCATGTCATCTCCAGAATAAATCCCATTTGGGTATTGATGAGAAAACCGAGCATTCTTAACTCTAGGTTAGCTACCTGGACGATGCTGCTCACTCCTTATGACATGGTTTATATACCTCAAAAATCGGTGAAGGGTCAAGCATTAGCTGATTTCTTAGCTGCTCATCCTATACCGGAAACATCAAAGTTATATGATAACATTCCAGATGAAGTTCTAGATTGCAATATGACTTTGAAAAATGACATTTGGCAATTATATTTTGACGGAGCATCATGGGTTGGACCTAAAGGTAATATTGTCTCTGGGTAGGAATTATTTTGGTCTCTCCTGACAAAATAGTCATATACCGTGCCTATTCTCTCAATGAACCATGCTCCAATAATGTGGCAGAATATAATGCTCTATTGATTGGTCTCCAAGTCGTAAAACAGTTGGATATTGAATTCCTGGAAGCCTATGGAGACTCTCAGCTGATTGTTAATCAAGTTAGAGGGACCTATGAAGTCAGAAATCCTGATCTCATCCCTTATCATCAAGTAGTAGTCGAATTGGTCCTTTCATTCAAAGGATTCTTCATTGAATTCGTACCACGTTCTCAGAATATGGAGGCTGATGCTTTTGCTAGCCTAGCTGCAGATTTGGCTGTTCAATCCGAAGGCAAAATACAATTACTTTGTTGGACCAAGATTTATTCTGTGTCAAGAATAACTTGTGTATTGAACAGAGTTATACTACAGAATCAAGTTCTCAGCAAAGGGATTGGAGAACTCCATTTATTGATTACGCGGTTCATGAGATTTTACCTGAAGACCCAAAAGAAGCTGTATCAATTAAAAGACGATCATATCGATTCTATTATGATTCATCTTTACATATGTTATATCGTCGCTCATATGATGGACTCTTGCTGCGCTGTCTCTCAGAAAGTGAAGCTAAACAAACACTCCGAGAAGCTCACGATGGTGTTTGTAGTGCTCATCAACCGGGTCCGAAATTACAGGACCGCATTCGAAGAATGGGGTATTATTGGCCTTCCATGATAGCAGATGCAGTGGATTACGCCAGAAGGTGTAAAGCATGTCAGATTCATGCCGATTTTATTCACCAACCTTCTGAATTCCTACATCCTACAGCAGCTTCTTGGCTCTTCGAAGCTTGGGATATGGATGTCATTGGTCCTATTAACCCTCCTTCTATTAAAGGACATCGGTTCATATTAGCTATAACCAATTATTTTTCTAAGTGGGCAGAAGTAATTCCCCTTGCTGAAGTGAAAATATCTAATGTGATCAGCTTCATCAAACATCATGTCATTTATCGCTTCGGGATTCCTCGACGGATAATTCATGACAATGGTCCACAATTTGCCAGTCAGGCATTTTATAGGTTCTGTGGTAAGAATCAAATTCAAAATTTAGCTTATACAGCTTATAATCCAGCTGCTAATGGTCTAGCCGAAGCCTTCAATAAGACTATCATTAAACTTCTCAAAAAGTTTATTTCTTCTAATAAATGTGATTGGAATGAAAAACTTGGAGAATGTTTATGGGCTTATCGAACAACAGTCCGGACTCCTACTAGTTTTACACCATTTTTATTGGTTTATGGATGTGAGGCTGTTCTTCCCTTGGAAATCCAGATTCTATCTCTTCAAATAGCAATTGCTAATGAGCTAACTATAGAGAACAATGATCGCTTACGACTCCAAGAACTTGATGGATTGGACGAGAAGCGTCTCCAAGCACAACAGCATATTGAACTATATCAAGCCCGTATATCTCGAACTTTCAATCGTAAAGTTAAAGAGAGGGTATTCAAGATTGGTGAGTTGCTATTAGCCGTTCGAAGACCGATGATTATGACTCACAAAAGCAAAGGGAAATTCCAAGCGAAATGGGAAGGCCCTTATGTAATTGAAACCATGTTTTCTAATGGTGCCTATCGGTTATCAAAGCCTAATGGAGATCTACTCATGATGCCAATCAATGGCAAATTTCTTAAGAAGTACTATGTATAAAAAAAATGATGAATGATGAAAATAAAGTTTCTTTTATTTTTGTTCAAGACAAAAGATTAAGGACGAGGGCCATTGCCTTCACCTTCCTTATTGAATACATAGTCAGCCAATGCTTCGAAGGTATCGTTGCCTGAGGTCATAAAAAACTTGCAGGCAGCCATCCTCAGTACTTCTTCTTTAGGAGTTTTCTCTGACTCTACTAAGAAAGCAAGGATGTCTTGTGGTGGCTTGGAAGTAGAAGAGCTTTCTCTTACTTCGGTTGGGCCTGTCATAATTGGTTCAATGGGGCACGTCTCAATGATGCTCTCAACTTTCTTGGAGACTTCATTCTTTTGCTGCATATCCTTGGAAGACATTTCCAATAGAGGAGTGAAAATAAGAATGAAAAGTTACAAAGATTTTTCACCTATTTAATAGGAGAGATCTGTTGATGAACTGGTCTTTGAAAACAATCTTTCATTCCCGAAAAGGTCTATCCGTTCATTTTTATCAGGTTCATCCATTTAATTATGGAATTGAACCAATATTTTCTTTTCCCGAAAGTTATGTTGATTCATTCATCCATTAATATGGACATATGTGCTCATGACGTCTGTCTCCTTATTCCCCAGCTACCAAGGTTTGGTTAAGCTGATTTATTGTTTTCTTGGAGAGGGATTTTAAATCTTCTATTTTATCAATTGATAAAAAAATAGGATTCGTTATTTATCATGTTTTCATGACCTCTGAATAAATATTAAATCTACTTACTTTTCTTATCTATCATTTCCATTCGACCTCTGCATAGATATTAATCTACTTTTCTTTGAGTTCTTACATGCTGTCATGTCCATAATACCTCTGATAGTATTATATACTCTAAACAGAAAACAAGACTTTATTATCTATCATGTCCATACTACTTTTGGATAGATACAAATAATTGAGCATAGAAGACTTGTCATTTCCATTCTCATTTCATCATAAAAGTCTATTACATTTCTTAGACTTTCTTACAAATCATAATGGAAATCTATTACAATCTTGGATTTTCATTCTATACAACAATGATGACCTAATCGAGATCTATTTCTTCTTTGGATCTTCTTCATCGGATTCGTTGTTGGTGTCAATTCCTTACTGTCTGAGCCTCAATGGCGACCAGAACAGAAGGAATCAAACTCTGGTCTTCTCTCTCAGACGAGAGGAGAATCCCAGAGTATGGCAGCCCGAAGACGTGTTGCTGCCAATACAACTGGTGGAGGAGTGGCGGCCTCTCAAAGGAGATAGGAATGTATCCAGCATTGGGATACGATTCCTAGTTCTGCCGTGAAAGGAACTCTACTACCCAATTTCTCGTGATAGAGTTGACTCCACCATCCAACTCTCCGTCTATAAAGGCTCTTCCTACCAACAGAGGAAGACCCTTCTATCCCACGAAGAGTTCTGAGTTGTCTGATTCGTGCGTCAAAAGCGCATGAGCTCCCTGATGTTGATGTCAGAAGAACGCTCCTCACAGCGTCAAAGTCGCCAATACCGGTTCTGAAAAAGCTCTTCAGCCAAATTTCTGCAGAAAACAACAAAGAAGAAATATTTTAGACAGAAGTATCATCAGACGCGTATTAGATGCTTACGCATCTTATTTTATCTTCAACAGGCAACAAGACTTTACGCTTGATGTTTTTTACGTCCGTGATTCATGAGCATTCAATCAATAGGGCTCTCTATGCCAGTGTCTCATGTGTACCCTATTCAACAAGGCTTTCACGCTATTGTTTTATGTGCTCCTCATTTCAACAAGGCTCTTTTACGCCAACATTTTTAGGAGTGTATTATTCAACAAAGCTTTTTACGCCTGTGCATCTTTCCTATGAGATTTTACATCTATCAAGGATTTACGCTCGTGAGTATCTGTTTTTCAACAAAAAGATCAAAGACAAACAATGGTTTACGACCAAACTTACCATAAAGGCCAAATGGTTTGGCTCTGGTTGAATCAGTATCTGGTGACCGAGCGTACAGAAGAACCATATCAGAAAGGATCACCATTTGTTGAAGCGTGAATTCTTGCAAAGAGGCGGAAAGCTATCTCCAGAAAAATGACAATGAGAATGAGGATGTATAAAACATTCTTTAAACTCAGCTATTTATAAGGGTTGAGAAAACGGTTGGTATGAGTCTATTTCGGGAAAAGATGCTACTAGATAGGCGCTTGTAACAGATGCCACATGTTGTTTTGTTTCTCTTGAGAATAAACAACCATAGATGCAGTTAAAGAAGTGTTGAACAGTTCTATGTACCAACAGATGAGATTAACATCAAGATTTTATTTATAACAGGGGAAGTGGACCCCTACATATAAAAGAGTCGCAATACAGGGAATATTATTTTTTCTCTCCTTCATTGGGCTGACGAAGGGAGGCACCTAAGTCGTACATGTTGCAAATTTCGGAGCGACGCATCAAATTAAGAAACACTTCTGCATCTCCTGATCCCTCATACGTAGTTGGAGGACCACCATCGATACGACTGAAGACTGCTGGAGTCAGTCCAAAGCACCCTACAAAATTGCGTGCTCGCTCAAAATCAAGCCTGGAGCTAGAAGCCTCTTCATTGTTAATCTCTTTCTTTGGCGCCATGTCACTATGAAGATGAATGGCAAGAATGAAGAATTCCTCTTTATTTATACAATCAAGTCAACTCTTCATATTCCTTATGGAAAACTGCTCATTATTAATGCAAACTCGGGGAGGTGAAAAGTCATTCGAAAGTTTCAAGAAGAAAATTCATTGTAACGGTTAAGTGTTGACCGACATTATTTTCTTAATTTTATGCCGGCTGTTGGATATCCCCACTTTTACGCAGATGACTGTTGAGTATCCCGAATTTTACGCTGACTGGTCAAATCTCAACTTTTACGCTTTTGTTCAAAGTGTTTCAAATTTTGAAGATATTTGAAAACTTTGAAGGGGGTCTTGTAGGAGCGTAAAAAGTGCTTCATAAGAATGAGTCAAAGATAAGGATCGTTCCATTCAAATCGATCCACTTTACGCCCGAAACAGGCTAATCACTTTACGCCCGGGTCAAAGCTAATGATTTTACGTCCAAGACAGGCTAGCCACTTTTACGCTGGACAAAGATGTCATGTCTTGCATTTAATGCAAAGTCTGACATAAAGATTTAATGATGGAATATATCACAGAAATCAAAGGGATTTATTTTACATAGAGGCCCATTTATCGGTTAGTATGTGGACTGAGCCACTTTACGCTCATAATATGGCTTTTTTTACGCATGGAGACTATACGAGTTTTTACGCTCAACGGTTGACGTGTGTGTAAGGTTTATTTGGGCTACTTTTACGCTCAAGGTTATTTAACAACCACTTTACGCGGGAAGTCTACATCAGGGCTATTGTACGTCTAGTCTACTACTTTATGCTCAGGGTATATTTGGGTTATCTTACGCCCTATTCCAGTCCAGAATGTGGTTTGCCTACATGGCTTTCATACCACACATCTCGAAGAACGTGTGTACGTGCATCCTATTCTTATTGAATGATGGGACACGTGTCAACGTATGCTGAGGATGACTTTGATCATGGGTGGCAGTTGTCAGCGTAAAGACGGAACTTTTGCTGAGTTTTTACGTACAAGAAACCAAGTCTATAAATAGACTGATTTTTCTCATATACAGACACAGAGAGAAATGAGAGAATACATAGAGATCAGAGCCCAGAGACTTGGATTTTTTTGGGAGCATTCTTCTTCAACTTTTCCTCCAGAACAGAGTGAAGCAAAGCAGGAAATCATTCGGCCTCGCCATCAGTGCCCAAGTGCGTCGATACCTTTCTGGTGACTTAGTTCTTCCAATTGTTCATCTTCTAGCAGTGATCTTCATCATCATCGTATAGTCCAAGGAATAAAGTGATCATTTACAGATCAGACTTCCATAGCAATACTTCCCAGAATCAAATTTGTACTTCTTGTACTTTTTCTCGTTTTATTTTCAAAATCCGACTTCCAGGCATTTTGTTAAGTGAACCATGCGCATGTACTGAAGACACAACGTGAGTTTTACCACGCACCGATTACGCAGAAATCCCACGCGCCAATTGTGCAGGAATCCCACGCGCCAATTGCACAGGAATCCTACGCGCCGATCGTACAGGAATCCCATGTGCCGATCGTACAGGAATCCCATGCGCCGGAATTGCTCTATATCACTGTTTTGCCTGTTTAAGTTGTTTTGTAGCTAGAATCTTAAAAAACTCAAAACATAAAAGTTGTAGATATTTTCCTTGGCTTCAAAATATGTCACTAGTTATTTTATGCAAGTTTCTCTTATTCATGATAAGGTAAGAATAGAACACGATAAAGGCCCGCTGTGGCTTACTCTTGACGAGCAAACTGACATAATATATCATGACATGCTGTTACGACAACTAGTCTGACATGACAAGTATGAAAGACCTAGACACCGTAGGCGATTGTGTTTGTACAAATAAATTGGTACTATCTTGCATCATGTCTAGGATAGGGATCCCTGAGTACCATGGTCAGGGGTACCTACTGAAATTGACTAAGGCTAATTAACTAGAATGATTCAGTAGTCATAAAGAGATTCCCAGCTACAGGCAATCCCGCTATCTCGGCGCATTCAGTGGACTTGTAGCCTACCAATCATTAGGGCACATTTTCAGCACACAGTCACGTGTTGCATTCTTCATAAACGGACATCCGACCTGGATAACCGGATGGTCTGCAGGGCTTGTGGCTGTTGGGATAATCTCATTGCATCTTGCTAGTAACTAGGCCTGTGATAACCCTAGTTAGTTAAAAGTATCAAGCCATACTCTTGATTGGCCGTGATTGATTGGATGGAGTTTATTCCAGCTTAGTCTTATCATGATCCTGTGCAAGATTGTGACATGACATGATATTGATGCTTACCTTAACAATAACGATCAGGGGTCCAGTTCTGTTCAGGCGAAGGGTTACAACCCCAGTCCTTATTTGGTTTAAGGGTTGTAACCTGGCTCCCGAAGCAGTTCTGTGTCCTCTCTTCGTTTATTGTCTTATTGCTCCCCATGCCATGCTCGTCATATTTTATTTTACTTCAATATCATGATTATTTATACTGGCCTTAGCAATAAAGATCAGGGGTCCAGTTCTGTTCAGGCGAAGGGTTACAACCCTGGTCCTTGTTTGGTTTAAGGATTGTAACCTGGCTTCCGGAGCAGTTCTGTGTCATCTCTTCGTTTATTGTCTTCACTGTACCAATAGTATTTGAGACGGGTTTCTATTCAGGTGAAGGGTTCCAACCTAGGTCCTTGTTTGGTTTAAGGGTTATGACCAGGCTACTTAAATGGTTTTCTCGTACTTAGTTTACTGTTGTTATCTCTATTATCATCAGTTCCTTATTTATTATCTTTAATATTCTATTGCGATCTGCTAGTTTTAGTTCCTAAGTGAAGCCTCCTTTGTGGCACTTGCTCTTTCTGGGGTCTGACCCAGTTGGTTTTGTATGGCCAGATATCGGAGCAGCTCCAGAGGATCTACCTACCTTTCAGCCAGATGGTGACCACCAGGCGTAACTCTGACAACAAGTAGGTTTCTTTTTTCCTTCCACTTCATTGTAAAATTATTCTTTTGAGGCGTTTAGCCAACGAGCACGTGTTAGCTCGTATTGTACCTTATTTACTGTCTGCCTACGGGCTGTAACATGATTGACAGATCCTAGGGTTGATCATGTATGACTAAACTCTTGCTAGTCCTGATATTTTGTAACGACTAGCTTCATGATCAGCTAAATATGTAATGTTTAGGATGCCTTACTATTGTATATTTGGTGGTCTTGCATCTTGTAACATTTACATACTTGCTTGTGATTGAGACAATAGGCATGTTCATGACCATAGGAGACTGGTGGATTGTAGTTAAACCCTTATGTATTTAGACAGCCGTGACCGTATAGCGAGGTGGGTTGCACTTCAATATACGTAGCTAGCTATGTCTGCCCCCGCTCTCCAGTATTCTGGTTCTGGGGCGTGTTATGGTTTAAGTGGTGGCCCATGCAGGTCTTATAAATCAAGATATGTGAGGGTTTACCGAATAGATGTCTCAATCAGTACTCGACCTTGGTCTCTGCTCGAATCTTTTAAATCTCTGAAATCTTGTCCTAATCACATGCTTGTATCGTTGATCGGTCCTGATCCTTCCTTATTATTTTCTATGTCATCTTCTTCAGCGATATTGTTCCTGGACCTGTCGATCAGCAAGGCGGAGCACCTCCCGTGGACCAGCAACAACCTGGAGATCAAGCCCAGCATTCAGGAGTAGCCTCCAGAGTCATGCCTATCGGAGGAGAGCCACCAGTTCAGGCCGTCCAACCTGCAGAGCCTGATGTTGGCACTTTGGTGAGTCTCATCAGGTCATTATTAGCTTCCCAGGATCGTCGAGGAGATGCCTTGTACCAGGCGGTGGCAGATGCTTTGACCAGAGGAGGTCACCAGGGTAACAGCACAGCCAAAAGCTTCAAGTGCTTGAACTCTCCCTTCTTCGACGGCAGTGAAGATGCGATCGCTGCAGATACATGGCTTCAGGACACAGAGATGATTCTAGAAGTAGCCTGGACTCAACAGAACGAGAAGGTGGCCGTGGTGCGCCTACAGCTATTGGATCTTGCCCGCAACTGGTGGGCGGCGCAGGCCGTTGGATCAGTCGCCCTATTGCCTGGACAATATTCAGGAAGAGATTCCAGACCAAGTATTTTGATGCTGTAGCTCGGTATGATCTACAGACGAGGTTCACCAATCTAAAGCATATGTACAGGACGGTCGATGGATATGCGTCCGAGCTCTCCAGGCTTAGTCGGTTTGCTCCCACCTTGGTGGCGACCGTGTTTGATAGGGCCCAGCGGTTCCAGCAGGGGTTTCACCTGGACTTTTTATTGGCAGTTGGGCAGTTTGAGCATCAGACTTTTGATGCAGAATTGAGAACAGCTCGGAGGCACGAGTATACCTCCTAGAGGATCGTGGATAGGACCGGAGGTCGGAAGCGATCCCACGGTCAGATGAATCAGTCATCAGCACCAGCCCCGACGGCCAGGGCTTTGACTATTGGAGCTCTGAGACGGGCGGCCTCAGTGACGTCGGTTCAGCATTCTACCCCGACGCACCCTCAGCAGCAGAAGCAGAAGCATTCTTCTGCAGTAGGATGTTCATACTGCGGAAAGCCAGGGCATGTGGTATCAGAGTGTCGCAGAGCACAGGGTTTGTGCTTCGTTTGTGGTGCCCCGGACCACAGGGTTGGGAACTGCCCGAACAGGGGGAGTTCATCGGCCTTCTCTAGTCCTTCAGTTAGAGGACCAGCACCAGTCCAGCAGCAGCAGCAGCTGCAGTACCCGTTCCCGAGGCCATTACCGACGTAGGCCCAGGCATTCCAGCAGCAGAGACCGCAGCAGTATACCCAAGCCCAAGCCCTGATCCAGAGCAGGCAGAGGAATTTTTAGCAGAGGGGACCCGCACCCAGAGGGCATGGTCAAGTGCTGGCTTTGACCATGGAAGAAGAAAGAATAGTATCAGGTGAGGTAGTGGCAGGTACTATTCTCGTCAATACCCTTCCAGCTTCAGTATTATTTGATTCTGGTGCCTCGTATTCATTTATGTCTGTATGATTCACGACACGGGTAGTAATGGAGCCCGAGTCATTATCAGTAAGGCTCAATATACTTTCTGAAAACGGACTTGTGGGAGTATATAGGGTGTTTTCCTCGTGTCGGATCGTAGTTAGCGGTAGAGAGTTATTTGCAAGATTAATAGAGTTCTCTATGGCCGATTATGATGTGGTCTTAAGGATGGATTTGTTGAGGGACCAGTATACTAGGATAGACTGCCACATTGGCAGGGTTATTTTTAGCATTCCAGGCGAGCCGAAGTTTTCTTTCTCCCGAGGTGAAGTTGAACATTCTCCTCCAGTATTGCGGATGGCAGTAGCAGTAATGCAGTTACCCCAGATAGTCGAAGAGTTTCTAGATATTTTCCCAGAAGAGCTTCCAGGGATGCCGCCAGAGTGAGAGATCGAGTTTACCATCGACTTGATTCCCGTGACAGTCCAGTGTCAGAGAGAGAGAGTCTACAGGATGGCGCCGTCAGAATTAGAGATATTGTACAAGATGATTGAAGAACTTAGAACCAAGGGATTCATTCGTGCAAGTGGATCGCCTTGGGGAGCCCCGATGCTTCTTGTGAAAAAGAAGGATGGTACGTCCAGATTATGTATAGATTATCGTACCTTGAACTCAGTGACAATCAAGAACAGATACCCTCTCCCGAGGATAGATGACTTGTTTGATCAACTCAAGGGGCAGCAGTATTCTCGAAGATCGACTTGCGGTCAGGATACCATCATATCAGAGTCAGAGAGCAGGACATCCCGAAGACAGCTTTCAGATCTAGGTATGGGCATTGGGAGTTCCTTATGATGCCATTTGGAGCAACCAATGCGCCGGCTGTATTCATGGACCTCATGAATCGCATCTTCATGACTTATTTTGATCAGTTCGTGATTGTGTTCCTAGACGACATCCTGGTCTACAGCAAAAGTGAGACGGAGCATGAGCAGCATCTCAGAGTTGTTCTTCAGATTCTCAGAGAGCACCAATTGTATGCCAAGTTCAGTAGATGCGAGTTCTGGCTCGATCATATTTCATATTTGGGTCATATCATCACCAGAGGAGGAGTAGAAGTGGATCCCCAGAAGATCGCGGCTATTGAGATGTGGCCAGTTCCCCGCACAGTTGTAGAAGTTCGTAGTTTCCTTGTTTTGGCCGGCTACAACCGGCGATTTATTTCAGACTTTGCTCGGATCTCAGCACCATTGACCCAGTTGACCCGCAAGGATGTGCAGTTTGCTTGGACAGCAGAGTGCCAGGATTCTTTTAAGAATTTGAAACGAGGCTTGCTGACGGCACCCATTCTCACGCTTCCAGATGGAACTGGAGGATTCTCAGTATATTACGATGCTTCAGGCAGAGGTTTAGGATGTGTTCTGATGCAGCATGGGAAGGTAATAGCTTATGCATCATGACAACTTCGTGATCATGAGAGGAATTACCCAACCCATGACTTGGAACTGGCAGCAGTAATGTTTGCACTTAAGTTGTGGAGGCACTACTTGTACGGAGATAGGGTAGAGATTTTTACCGACCACAAGAGCCTGAAGTATGTTTTCACCCAGAAGGATCTTAACATTCGTCAGAGAAGATGGCTAGAGCTGCTTGTGGATTATGATGTCAACCTGCAGTATCATCTTGGAAAGGCCAACGTTGTAGCAGATGCATTGAGCAGGAGAGCCATAGTTTATTTCCTAACAGCGCAACCAGAGTTGTTAGCCGATCTTTAGAAAATGGTATAGAAGTTGTCCTCCCTTCCAGTGTGGCATTAATGGCCAGCATGCAAGTTCTGTCTACTATAGTCGAGAGGATCCGGATGGCACAATCAGCAGATTCCAAGCTTCAGCGACTCAGAGCAGAGTGTGAGACAGGACGAAGACCAGAGTTATGTATCCATGAAGATGGTACACTTCAACATGGAAAGCGTCTTTGTGTACCCAGCGAAGATATCAGACAGAAGATCATGGCAGAGGCTCACAGTTCGCAGTATTCCATTCATTCCGGTGGTACGAAGATGTACCGTGATATCCGTCAGCATTTTGGTGGAATGGCATGAAGAGGAAGATAGCCCGGTTTGTCTCTCGATGTTTGGTTTGCCAACATGTTAAAGCTGAACATCAGAGGCCAGCTGGACTTTTTTAGCCCTTGCCAATTCCAGAATAGAAGTGGGAGCATGTGACCATGGATTTTGTGACTGGATTACCTAGATCCCCAGCTGGTCGATATGCTATTTGGGTTATAGTTGACCGGCTCACAAAGGTGGCTCACTTTCTTCCATTCAGAGTTGGTCAGTCGACGGCTCATCTAGCAGAGATGTACCTCAGGCAGATCGTCCGACTTTACGGTATACCAGTCAGTATCACCTCGGACAGAGATTCAAGATTCACATCGCACTTTTAGCGTAGCCTGCAAGAGAGTTTGGAAACTCACCTCAGTTTAGCTCAGCTTATCACCCGCAGACAGATGGCCAGTCGGAACGCACGATCCAGAATCTTAAAGATATGTTGCGGTCAGGTACACTCGACTTCGGTGGTTCGTGGAAAGATCAACTGCACCTGGTGGAGTTCTCGTATAATAATAGTTTCCAGGCTAGTATCCAGATGACACCGTTCGAGGCACTGTATGGTAGGAAGTGCAGATCCCCGCTAGCCTGGGATGATGTTGGAGAGAGGCAGATGCTCGATCCAGAAATGATTGTCCAGACAGTTGAAGTGGTCAAAAGATTCAGGGATCATCTTCGAGTTGCCCAAGATTGCCAGCGTCATTGGGCCAATTCTTATCGGCGCCCTCTTGAGTTTTCTATCGACGACCATGTATTCCTAAGGATTTTGCCTAACCGTGGCATCATTCGTTTCGGCGTACGGGGAAAGCTTAGTCCTAGGTATATAGGACCGTTCGATATTCTGGAGCGAGTAGGTGATGTATCCTATCGTCTCACTCTTCCACCGTCGCTATATGAGGTACATGACGTATTCCATGTATCCCAACAGCGACGGCATATTCCGGACCCGAGCCACATCCTGGATCATTCGGAATTGGTTGTTGGTACCAACCTTTTGTATGAGGAGAGACCCGTATCTATATTGGACCGAAAAGAGACGATACTCAAGAACAAGACTATAAGTTTAGTCTGTGTTGCTTGGGGTCATCACTCTTTGGGTGAGTCGACGTGGGAGCGTGAGGATGATATCCGATCGCGATATCCCGACCTGTTTGACTCGTAAGGTATAATATCTTTCTTATGCCTTATGCTTTCAATTCTTTGCTTGAATAAACGACTGCATGATAGACTGCTTGTTATAGCTTACGATTAGTATAGCTTGTCTTTGCCGCTCTAGCCTCTTAATTAAATTCCGAAGACGGAATTCTTTTAAGGTGGGTAGAGTTGTAATGACCGTGGTTCGTATTACGTATTTGGAATACGTATACGTATCTTGACTCGTATTTTATGTCTCTTGGCCTGGTCTATTTTATGTTGGCTTGGTTCGGCTTGGGTTGTTCATTGGTTCATCATGAACCAAGGAGAGAACCCCTACCTACCACCACCATCACCATTTATTAACCCATTCCCTCATTCTCTCTCTTCATTTACTTCTTCTTCTCCACCATTAGTTCTTCAACCACCAGGAGGGAGAGAGAGAGAGAGAGAGAGAGCTTAGGCAAGTGCAAACTTGCTTCATGATGGATCTCAAGTTTTATTGTTCTATTCTCTTTCTTACTTGATTCTAAGCCTCTTTAGAACTTAGCATTTTTGGATTTGATGGATAGATTCTTGTAGATCTAAGTTTGTAACTTTTTAGATTTCTTGGTTTTGTGTCACGACCTGTACCCTAGAGTAAGGGCACGAGACGTGGGTACGTCCAGCCTACGTCGCAGTATCGGCGGTAGAACGCTGTCCTAGGTCACAACATCTAACAATATAATTCTAAACAGTTTATACTCTCCGAATGGAGGTGACATAGCAGAATGTAAACTCAATCACAACTAAGAAAGAAGAAGCACGATATGATATAGAACTCAAGAAAATATAGATGATCAAAAGAGTCTAAGATAACATCTCAGCAATATCCAGAAATATATGGTCTCAGCTACTGAATATAAAAGAATATATACAACTCAGATCTCAAAGACAGAAATAAAATCTAGCTAAACCAGTCTCAAGACAACATAAATAAGATAAGGTCTAACTAAGCTAGTCTAGGCAATAGGGGTAATGTCCTCAGCTAGAGCTGGGTCCTCCTGAGAGTCCAGCTCACATGTGTCGTCTAGGGCTGCCCCGTAGAAGGTATCCACACAGGCCTCCTCCTCGTCCTCTGTAATATTTTCAACAGGTCCAGCCAGGACATGAGCGAGCACAATATATCTCAACAGTTCATAGCAGGTTAGAAAATATAATCATGCAGTAAAGTAAGATACAGGTACCGAAAGAAATGCAGTATGTAAACAGAGAGAGAAAACTGTAATAGAAATATCTACTATACATCGAGAACTAACAGTGGCTAGTGAGTCAGAGTACAATATAGACATGTAAATGGCATAGGATGATTCTGATACTACACTATGGAATGATTCTGATGCTACACAACCTGGATATTATTCACATGTCTACTTCTACTCCCCTGTACCCCCAATCAATACACAAGGATCCAACCAGGTTATGTTATGATTCCATACAAAGGCCCCCGAAGGGTGGTACATGGAAGTCCCATAAATGGGGATTCTAGGAAACCCAATAAATGGGATAAGGATTCAAGGAAGACTTTGTGATCATGAGAGTACATATCACAAGTGATCAATGAACCAATGAAGCATAGTGATACGTCATATAAGTGAAACACACAGAACATGAAGTACCCGATGCTCCCTGAGGGAATAATATCTCAAGAAGGGATCCATATAGTACTAATCCGTGTAACCAACGTGACAGTACCAAGTAAATTAATTTAAAGCAGGAAAGTAATTCTAAGCAGGATATGAAATGATCAGAGAATGTACTTGCCTGGTATCTGAATGTCCAACTGAAATGGACTGTCCGAGGAGAGGTGTTTGGCTCCTAATCAGAACAGCACAAGTCACAACAAGACTAAATGATAACAAGATGCAATTCAATGCATTCTAGATGAATCTAGGTCAATCTAGGCCAAAGTCAACTCTTGGTCAACCTTGGTCAACCAAGAAGTCAAACCTAGGTCAACTATGGTCAAACTAGGTCCAACAAGTCTAAACTAGGTCGAACAAGTCATTCTAGGTCTAATTAGCCTATACTAGTCTAAACAAGGCTAAACTAGCTTATGCTAGTATACCAAGTCCTTACAACCTATATAACACAAGGTCAACCCACCATCACACAACCTATACTACCTAGTACACACCACAACTCAAGCCAAGTCACCACAAGTCATTATACACAATAGGATAACCATATAAATATATATGGATACATACACATTACCTAATATTCATATACATATATATACATTACATATATATAGAACTCACATATAATATATACATACATGTCAATCTATGCTATAGAGAGCTAATATATATAGGCATCTATTAATATATATATATATATATATATATATATATATATATATATATATATATATATATATATATATATATATATATATATATATACCTACATCACTATATGACTCTATAGATACTAATATGCATTTACATACCTATAGGCCTATACAATACACATACACATACTATACATATATATAGGTATAGAGGAAATAGAAAGAAGAGTGAGGGAGAGGTGTCAAGTGTGTGTGCAATGTGTGTGTGTGAGAGTGTGTAAACTGTGAGGGAAAATGTGAGGAAAATAGTTAAGAGTGTGTGTGTGAATGCTTGTGTGTGTGAGAGAGAAGAGAGTAATGTGTACATGAAAACTGTGAATAGAGGCCCCTAACCAGTTTCAGGTTTCTCAGAAAATAGGAAACGAAACCAATTTAGCATTTCAGTCCATTGACAGTTTTCAGTTTTCAGCCCACTATTTTCAAAACCCCATTTTGAAGTCAAAACACAACCAAATCAACCAGAAATCAAACCACAGTTAGATTACATATAGGAGAAACATATTAGGGACTAAAACATGTAACTAACAGTATTAATTTAGATTAAAATAGTTGCCAAAGTTCATATAAAAAACCTGGAAATACTGGAAATTAATTATATATCAGATTTTAGGGTAAAATCGGAAAATATAATCAAAATCAAACTAAAATGTAAAATCAAGGGTTGGTAATAGGTGCCACATGTGTGGGTGTACTAGGGAAGCCATTCGTGTCCACTAGAGTGGAAACGAAGTGTCCAAACATAGAAAAACCAAATATCAGAAACTGTGAAATAACAGGCTTCGTGTACGTGGTTCCAGTGCTCGTGCACACGACACGACACAGATCTCGTGATCGTGTCCCAGTGTCGAGGGGGACTAGGGCTAGGTCGGGGACACACTGATACATGTCCACGACACGCGTGTGTGCGTCACGACACGTGTATCAGTATCAAAAATCGACAGTAGTCGATTCAGTATAAATCCAGTACACGGCTTCGTGCGTGTCCGATACGACACGAGAGGCCCTAAGACTTGACACACGTGGTGTCAGTCAGTGCCCCATAGTGTGTGTCCAATTTCACGTGTCCTAGTTGCGTGTCCGCTGCGCAAATGCACCCGAGTAGAAGGATACGCAAACTGCTCGCGCGTGCGTGTGCACCCGCGTGTGCACATGTCAAATCTGATACGACACGATACCAAAACACTCCCAGTCGATCAGGAACATACAAGCCACATCAAAACAATATTTTCTATTCAAAAACTTTCTAAAAATTGAATCAAAATTCCCTTTGGGGCATTTCATCAAACACTTAAACCCTAGGACTGATACGTGTCCATTTAGGATACGAAAAGGACACAAAATCCTACAGAAATCTAGGATTAGCTAGGGGACCCTTAGAACTAGGCCATTATGCAATAAAAACAACATCTAACATAGAGTTTTAGTGAATTACCTAATGGTGTCACAAGTCCTCAAAAAGCTTCAAAGAGGAGTGTCTCCTTGCTCCTTAACTCCACCAAATTGCTATGAAACTGATAAATAATTATACCAACAGCAAGAAAACTTAATTTAGAACCTATTGCAATTTGTTTTGGGAAAAAGGAGTTAATTTGGATTTTCTAGGAATTTATGAAGATGGAGACTCACCTCTTTCTAAAACTTGTTCTTTCCTAAAGAGGCTAGCCCTAAATGGAGGAGATTATTTATAGGGGGATTCCCAATGCTAGTGGTTGGCCACATGGATTAGGGTTAGGGTTTGGCTCATGCCTAATGGGTTGGGCTTAGTCATTAATCAATGGTTTAAAACCACAAGTCATGACTTATGTCTAAAAGCCTTCTATTCTAACTTGGGTTTAAATAACTAAACCATAGGTTAACTCTAGTCTAACTAGGGTTACATGACCTAACCAAGTCCAAATACAACTAGGGTTAGCTTCTAGGTTAGCCTACCAAGTCAAAGCTAGTCAAAGTCAACCTAGTCAACCATCATTCAAACAATTCCAAAATAAATCCTAAAAATTCCCATAAATTCAAATAAATTCTAATAAATTCAAATAACCCCAAAAATGACAAAAATACCCTCAAACTAGAAATGTGGTAGTGACAAATCTATCCTCCTTAAAAGAATTTTGTCTTCAAAATTGAAAGGCGAAATGCAACTGATGAGAAGGATAGAAAGTATACTTCACGGTCCAAAAAGATATGGGTAACGCTCGCGCATCTCATCCTCCCGCTCCCAGGTAGACTCTCCTGGATAATGATGCCTCAATGCGATGCATACTAAGGGTATTACCTGTTTCTTCAGAACCTTCTTCCGGCGATCCAGTATCTCCACTGGTTGCTCTGGATAGCTGAGGGAAGGTCCAACCTCAATCTTCGAATGATCGAGCACATGGCTAGGATCAGCCACGTACCGTCTCAACTATGATACATGGAATACGTTGTGGATCCTCACTAGTGCAGGTGGCATGTCTAGCCTGTATGCCACGTCACCGACTCTCCCGCTGATAACGAAAGGGCCGATGAAGCGCGGGTTAAGCTTCCCACCTCCACCAAAACGTATCGTACCATGAGTCGGAGATATCCTCAAGAAAACTTGGTCTCCAACCTAATCACAAGCAATGTCTCAATTAATTATGATAAACAAACATGATCAAAATCATAAACAAACAACCTAAATCTAATCCTACTCTAATCTGTACCTCAAACTCCATTGGCCTCCGGTGGCTATCGGCCCAGTGTCAATGTCTGTCCTGTGCCACGCGAAGTCTGTCCCTGATGAGCTTAACCTTCTCGACTGTATCAACAACCATCTCTGGTCCCAGTAAAGCTCGCTCACCAACATCATCCCAAGATAAGGGTGTACAACACCTACGCCCGTACAGAGCCTCGAAAGGTGACATCTCAATGCTGGCCTTGAAACTATTGTTGTAAGTAAACTCCACCAAATGTAGATGATCCTCCCAGAAACCTCCAAAGTCTAGGACGCACGTCCGTAGTATATCCTCAAGCGTCTGAATAGTCCTCTCTAACTGTCCGTCCGTCTGGGGGTGGTATGCAGTACTAAAATTGAGCTGAGTGCCCAAGCTGGTCTGCAGACTCCTCCAAAAATGGGAAGTAAAGCGACTATCCCGATCTGAGATGATGCTGACCGGAACTCCGCAAATTCTGACTATATGCCGCATATACATCTTTGACAGCCTCTCTGTAGACGTACCCACCTTGAATGGCAATAAGTGGGCCGATTTGGTCAACTTGTCAACGATGACCCAAATCGTGTCTTTTTCTTCTGGTGTACGCGACAGTCCAGATACGAAATCCATAGTGATATGCTCCCATTTCTACTCGGGAATGGACAGCGGCTGTAACAATCTACCGGGCCTCTGCCTCTCTGCCTTGACCTGCTGACAGACCAAGCACCTAGCTACGAAGCGAGCCACCTCCCGTTTCATCCCGTACCACCAAACATGCTCCCTCAGATCTCGGTACATCTTGTTGGCACCCGGGTGTATAGAGTACTGAGATCTGTGGGCCTCCAGCAAAACCTGCTCCCTGAGCTCTCCGCTGGGCATACATAACCTGGAACCGTACCTCAAGGCACCATCCTTTGCAAGAGAAAACTCGCCCTCCAGCAATCCTGCTCGAACCTGCTCTCGGAGACACCGCAGAGTAATGTCCTCAAACTATGCCGACTTGATCCTCTCCACCAAGTCTGACTGAATCTGTATGCCCCACATCTGCATCTGCACTCTGGGCACGATCACCTCAATCCCCAGGCTCTCCAAATCAGCAAGCAAGTGTCGATCCATAGTCAAACACATGGTTGTCGGATACCTACTCAAGGCATCCGCAACCACGTTGGCCTTTCTTGGGTGATACTGAAGTAGGATGTCAAAGTCCTTCATCAACTCTAGCCATCTGCGCTGTCTCATGTTCAACTCCTTCTGAGTGAACACATACTTTAAGCTCTTGTGATCTGTAAAAATCTCCACCCTCTCTCCATACAGATAATCCTTCCACAACTTCAGAGCAAATATCACTGCTGCAAGCTCCAGGTCGTGGGTAGGGTAGTTCTTCTCATGGGGACGTAACTGCTTGGAAGCATAGGCAACCACCTTCCCATGCTGTTGTAAGACACAACCTAGCCCCTTTCCTAAAGCGTCACTATAAATAGTGAATCTACCTGATCCTGAAGGCAATGTCAGAATCAGAGCTGTCGTAAGCCGCTTCTTTAACTCATCAAAAGCTGCCTGACACTCCTCTGACCAAATATACTCAGCATCCTTCCGGGTCAACCGAGTCAACGGCTCTGTAACCCAAAAGAAATCCTACACAAATCTTCGATAATATCCTGCCAGGCCCAGGAAACTCCTGATCTCTGCAACTGAAGTCGGCGCTGCCCATGCCTCAACTGCTACGATCTTCTTGGGGTCAACTGAGATACCATCTCTAGTCACCACATGCCCCAAAAAGTCCACCCGGTCTAAGAAGAACTCACACTTGGAGAGCATCCCGTAAAGCTGCTCCTTCCTGAGAGTCTCCAGCACGATCCTCAAATGCTCTTCGTGCTCCTCCTCAGTCTTAGAATATACCAAGATGTCGTCAATGAACACCACCACAAACTGATCCAGGTACTGGAGGAACACCTTGTTCATTAGGTTCATAAACACTGCTGGTGCATTGGTTAGCCCAAACGGCATAACCAAAAACTTAAACTGCCCGTACCGCGTCCTGAAAGCGGTCTTGGGAATATCCTCCCCCTTTACCTTCACCTGGTGATATCCCAACCTCAGATCAATCTTGGAAAATACCCGAGCTCCGCTCAATTGGTCAAAAAGATTATCGATCTGCGACAGTGAGTTTATGTTCTTGATCGTGAGGATGTTGAGTGCCCTATAGTTAATACACATCCGTACTGACTCATCCTTCTTCAGCACAAACAACACTGGTGTACCCCATGGCGACGAACTCGAACGGATGAAGCCCTTGTCCTGCAGCTCATCCACCTGCTTCTTCAGCTCCACCAACTTACTATTGTTCACCCGATAGACATGCTGAGAGATGGATTCTGCTCCTGGAACCAAGTCTATCGAGAACTCAATGTCTCTGTCCGATGGCAATCCAGGCAACTCCTCTGGGAAAACATCCATATACTCTGCTATCAAGGGGTATGGAATTGCCTGCTCCTCAACCAAGACTCCGCAGAAGACTCCGCTGCTCTGCTCTGCCTGACGTCTGGAGTACTCGAACTCTGGCTCCCCGGCACTCTGAAGAGAACTCTATCCCCTCTGCAATCAATGCTTGTATGTTGCCTGCTCAACCAATCTATACCGAGTACTATATCGTAGTTCGGCAATGGCATTACGAGCAGGCTCACCTCCAACTCACGGCCTCCTAAAACAATACTCCGACCCTTACAAACATCACTCACGAGGATAATGCCACCCCCAATCGTAATCTTGTAAGTCCTAGGCAACGATTCAGCTATGATACCGTGTCTAATTATAAAAGATACTGATATGAAGCTATGCGAAGCACCGAAATCGAATAATACAAAAGCTGGTCTGGAGTCGAGAAGAACCGAACCTGCGATCAGCTCTCCTATCACCTCTGCATCTTCAGCCGCCATGGCGAAGGCTTGCCCCTGCTGGCCTCCCCTGGCCTGCTGCTGGTGCTGGACGAACCTCTGCTGTTGTGTCGGCAGGGCTGGTCCCCTCTGCTGGCCTGCTGGAGCTCTGACTGCTGCTCCCTGAGCTACTCGTCCCATGCGGCACTCCCTCATCTGGTGGTCTGCTAAACCACACACTAGGCACTGGCCTAGCCTCTTTCGACACTCATTGGCGACATGCCCGGGCTTCTTGCAGTAAGCACAAGTGATCACCTGTCTCTGGCCCTGCTGGTACTGTTTTGGCTGTTGCTACTGGTGAACTGGCCTCTGCTGGATCGGCTGCGGCTAGAACTGCCTCGGCTGCTGGTACTGGAAGTGAGGCCTCTTGGCCTGGCCTCCACTGCTGCTGCCCCCAACTGGGTCTTTCCCCCTCTTGAGCCTAAGCTCAAGATCATCCTCTGCCAATAAGGCTCCCGTCAATATCTCCTCGAAAGTGGCATCCCTGTTGCCCTTGGTCAAGGACTTGACCTCCTTGACCAGACCCTCCCGGAACCTCTGGGCCTTCGCAGTCTCGCTCAAGCCCTCTACGAATCTGTCGAGGTGGCCGAACTCCCCAGCATACTCCTCCACTGACAGGCTTCCCTGAACCAAGCTCTCGAACTGCGACTCCAAGGCTCGAAGCGCTGAATCTAGAAAGAACTTCTTCTTGAAGAAGCCCTTGAACTCCTCCCAGGTCTGCCCGGCTACCTCTACCTTAGGGTCTGACTAATACTAGGTGCGAGTAAGATCTCGCATCCGGCTAGCTGCTGCCTCAATCTGGAGATATGCTGGTATCCGGGCCAGACGGAAGATCTCCTCTATATGCTCGATCCACTCATCAGCATATAGGATCCCCTCTGTCCCCAAGAAGTCTCTGGGCACATCTTCTAGAACTACTCTATCCCCGGTGTCCTCGGCTGCTGAACCACTGGTCGGGCTACAACCGTCGTAAGGGCCAACTCCATGCCCATGTCCTGTCGAGCCAGCTGCCGGTCCATGAACTGCTGGAAGTAGGAGAACATCTGTACCGCATCCAAGTATCCTGTAGGCGACGGCTGCTGGAAAGGCATCTATGCAATGACTGGGTCCTGCCTCCGAGCCGGTGGAGGCATACCCCCTGCTGCTGTTGAAGTCTCAATACGAGTAGAGGTGGCAGGAGCTGCAGTCCCCTGGCCCTGCTGTACTGGCTGAGAGGTAGCAGTCCCCTCTATAGCATCCCCATGAATGGTACGCTGCGACCGAGTCTCTACCATCCTGAAGATAGACCAACAAGAGTATCAATTTCTGAGAAAGAAGCGATATAACAAAGGCGGACAATAAAATTTCAAAAGAATCAGCTGACAATAAGGATTCAGATGGCAATAAAAGAGTTTTTCCTATTGTGATTGAGTATCTTGAAAACTAATATCCTATATTCTACAGCAGGCTGTAGTGATACTCTGGTTCGAATACCACTACACTTCTAGTCTAGACCTGCATGGGCCACCACTAAAAACGTGTCACGACCCGCACCCTAGAGTAAGGGCACGAGACGTGGGTACGTCCAGCCTACGTCGTAGTGTCGACGGTAGAATGTTGTCCTAGGTCACAACATCTAACAATATAATTCTAAATAGTTTATACTCCCCGAATGGTGGTGACATAGCAGAATGTAAACTCAATCACAACTAAGGAAGAAGAAGCACGATATGATATAGAACTCAAGAAAATATAGATGATCAGAAGAGTCTAAGATACCATCTCAGCAATATCCAAAAATACATGGTCTCAGCTACTGAATATAAAAGAATTTATATAACTCAGATCTCAAAGACAGAAATAAAGTCTAGCTAAACCAGTCTCAAGACAACATAAATAAGATAAGGCCTAACTAAGCTAGTCTAGGCAATAGGGGTAATGTCCTCAGCTAGTGCTGGGTCCTCCTGAGAGTCCAGCTCATATGTGTCGTCTAGGGCTTCCCCGTAGAAGGTATCCACACATGCCTCCTCCTCGTCCTCTGTAATATTTTCAACAGGTCCAGTCAGGACAGGAGCGAGCACAATACATCTCAAAAGTTTATAGCAGGTTAGAAAATATAATCATACAGTAAAGTAAGATACAGGTAATAAAGGAAATACAGTATGTAAACAGAAAGAGAAAACTGTAATAGAAATATCTACTATACATAGAGAACTAACAGTGGCTAGTGAGTCAGAGTAGAATATAGATATGTAAATGGCATATGATGATTTTGATGCTACACTATGGAATGATTCTGATGCTACACTACTTGGATATTATTTACATGTCTACTTCTACTCCCCCGTACCCCCAATCAATACACAAGAATCCAACCAGGTTATGTTATGATTCCATGCAAAGGCCCCAAAGGGTGGTACGTGGAAGTCCCATAAATAGGGATTCTAGGAAACCCAATAAATGGGATAAGGATTCAAGAAAGACTCTGTGATCATAAGAGTACATGTCACAAGTGATCAATGAACCAATGAAGCATAGTGATACGCCATGTAAGTGAAACGCACAGAACATGAAGTACCCGATGCTTCCTGAGGGGATAACATCTCAAGAAGGGATCCATATAGTACTAATCCGTGTGACCAACGTGACAGTATCAAGTAAAGTAATTTAAAGTAGGAAAATAATTCTAAGCAGGATATGAAATGATCAGAGAATGTACTCGCCTGGTATCTGAATGTCCAAATGAAATATACTGTCCGAGGAGAGGTGTCTGGCTCCTAATCAAAACAGCACAAGTCGCAACAAGTCTAAATAATAACAAGATGCAATTCAATGTATTCTAGATGAATCTAGGTCAATCTAGGCGAAAGTCAACTCTTGGTCAACCAAGAAGTCAAACCTAGGTCAACTATGGTCAAACTAGGTCCAACAAGTCTAAACTAGGTCGAACAAGTCATTCTAGGTCTAACTAGCCCAAACTAGTCTAAACAAGGCTAAACTAGCTTATGCTAGTATACCAAGTCCTTACAACCTATATAACACAAGGTCAACCCACCATCACACAACCTATACTAGCTAGTACACACCACAACTCAAGCCAAGTCACCACAAGTCATTATACAAAATAGGGTAACCATATACATATATATGGATACATACACATTACCTAATATTCATATACATATATATACATTACATATATATAGAACTCACATATAATATATACATACATGTCAATCTATGCTATAGAGAGCTAATATATATAGGCATGTATTAACTTATATATATATATATATATATATATATATATATATATATATATATATATATATTTTTAGGCATGTATATACATATAATACATGCCTAAAAATATATATATATATATATATATATATATATATATATATATATATATATATATATATATATATTTTTTTTTTTTTATATATATATATGTATATATATATATATATATATATATATATATATATATGACTCTACAGATACTAATATGCATTTACATACCTATAGGCCTATACAATACACATACACATATTATACATATATATAGGTATAGAGGAAATAGAAAGAAGAGTGATGGAGAGGTGTCAAGTGTGTGTGTAATGTGTGTGTGTGTGAGTGTGTAAACTGTGAGGAAAAATGTGAGGAAAACAGTTAAGAGTGTGTGTGTGAATGCTTGTGTGTGTGTGAGAGAGAGAGAAGAGAGTGATGTGTACATGAAAATAGTGAATAAAGGCCCCTAACCAGTTTCAGGTTCCTCAGAAATAGGAAAGGAAACCAATTTAGCATTTCAGTCCATTGACAGTTTTCAGTTTTCAGCCCACTATTTTCAAAACCCCATTTTGAAGTCAAAACACAACCAAATCAACCAGAAATCAAACCATAGTTAGATTACATATAGGAGAAACATATTAGGGACTAAAACATGTAACTAACAGTATTAATTTAGATTAAAACAGTTGTCAAAGTTCATATCAAAAACCTAGAAATACTAAAAATTAATCATGTATTAGATTTTAGGGTAAAATAGGAAAATGTAATCAAAATCAAACTAAAATATAAAATCAAGGGTTGGTAATAGGTGCCACATGTGTGGGTGTACTAGGGAAGCTATTCGTGTCTACTAGAGTGGACACGAAGTGTCCAAACACAGAAAAACCAAATATCAGAAACTGTGAAATAACAGGCCACGTGCACGTGGTTCCAGTGCTCGTGCACACGACATGACACGACACAGATCTCGTGATCGTGTCCCAGTATCGAGGGGGACTAGGTCTAGGTCAGGGACACACTGATACGTGTCCACGACACGCGTGTGTGCGTCAAGACACGCGTATCAGTGTCAAAAATTGACAGTAGTCGATTCAGTATAAATCCAGTGCACGGCTTCGTGCGTGTCCGACACGACACGAGAGGCCCTAAGACTTGACACAAGTGGTGTCAGTCAGTGCCCCATAGTGTGTGTCCAATTTCACGTGTCCTAGTTGCGTGTCCGCTGCACAAATGCACCCGAGTAGCAGGACACGCAAACTGCCGGCGCGCACGTGTGCACCCGCGTGTGCACATGTCAAATCCGACACGACACGACACCAAAATACTCCCAGTCGATTAGGAACATGCAAGCCACATCAAAACAATATTTTCTATTCAAAAACTTTCTAAAAATTGAATCGAAATTCCCTTTGGGGCATTTCATCAAATACTTAAACCCTAGGACTGATATGTGTCCATTTAGGACACGAAAAGGGCACGAAATCCTACAGAAATCTAGGGTTAGCTAGGGTAACCTTAGATCTAGGTCATTATGCAATAAAAATAGCATCTAACATAGAGTTTTAGTGAATTATCTAATGGTGTCACAAGTCCTCAAAAAGCTTCAAAGAGGAGTGTCTCCTTGCTCCCCAACTCCACCAAATTGCTATGAAACTGAGAAATAATTATACCAACAGCAAGAAAACTTAATTTAGAACCTATTGTAATTTCTTTGAGGGAAAAAGGAGTTAATTTGGATTTTCTAGGAATTTATGAAGATGGAGACTCACCTCTTTCTAAAACATATTCTTTCCTAAAGAGGCTAGCCCTAAATGGAGTAGATTATTTATAGGGAGATTTCCAATGCTAGTGGCCAGCCACATGGATTAGGGTTAGGGTTTGGCTCATGCCTAATGGGTTGGGCTTAGTCATTAATCAATGGTTCAAAACCACAAGTCATGACTTGTGTCTAAAAGCCTTCTATTCTAACTTGGGTTTAAATGACTAAACCATAGGTTAACTCTAGTCTAACTAGGGTTACATGACCTAACCAAGTCCAAACACAACTAGGGTTAGCTTTTAGGTTAGCCTACCAAGTCAAAGCTAGCCAAAGTCAACCTAGTCAACCATCATTCAAACAATTCCAAAATAAATCCTAAAAATTTCCATAAATTCAAATAAATTCTAATAAATTCAAATAACCCCAAAAATAACAAAAATACCCTCAAACTAGAAATATGGTAGTGACATTTTGATCTCTAAAACTTGGTTATTTTTAAAAACTAATGGTTATATGTTGTAAAGAATTCAATTTCATGCAGTTTTGGCTTTTGTTTCGCTTGATTTCGACTTCGGATGAGCAAGTTATGGCCATGGCAAGTTTTCGGAACTTCTATGGTTGAACTTGCTGATTGGGGACGATGACCCCCATGCGTCCGGGAGGCCATGCGCTAGGAGGCCATGCACTGTGAAGTCCCAGCAACGTATCCCTTAACTCCAAGCGTGTCATGTGCGTAGGTTCCCTACGCGCATGTACTGAAGACGCAACGTGAGTTTTCCCATGCGTCGATTGTGCAGGAATTCCATGCGCTGATTGTACAGAAATCCTACGCGCCGATTGTGCAGGAATCCCATGCGCCGATCGTGCAGGAATCTCATGCGCCGGAATTGCTCCATTTTACTGTTTTTGTATGTTTAAGTTGTTTTGTAGCTAGAATCTTGAAAAACTCAAAACATGAAAGTTGTAGATCTTTTCCTTAGCTTCAAAAATATGTCACTAGTTATTTTATACAAGTTTCTCTCATTCATGATAAGGTAAGAGTAGAACACGATAAAGGCCCACTGTGGCACACTCTTGACGAGCAAACTGACATGATATATCATGACATGCTGTTACGACAGCTAGTCTGACATGACAAGTATGAAAGAGCTGGACACCATAGGCGATTGTATTTGTACAAATAAACTAGTAATGTCTTATATCATGTCTAGGATGGGGATCCCTGAGTACCACGGTCAGGGTACCTACTGAAATTGACTAAGGCTAATTAACTAGAATGATTAAGTAGTCATGAAGAGATTCTCAGCTACAGGCAATCCCGTTATCTGGGCACATTCAGTGGACTTGTAGCCTACCGACGAGTAGGGCACATTTTCAGCACACAGTCAAGTGTTGTATTCTTCATAAACGGACATTCGAGCTGGATAACCGGATGGTCTGTAGGGCTTGTGGCTGTTGGAATAATCTCATTGCATCTTGCTAGTAACTAGGCCTGTGATAACCCTAATTAGTTAAAAGTATCAAGTCGTACTTTTGATTGGCCATGATTGATTGGGTGGAGTTTATTCCAGCTTAGTCTTATCCTGATACTGTACAAGATTGTGACATGACATGATTATTGATGCTTGCCTTAACAATAACGATCAAGGGTCCAGTTCTGTTCAGGCGAAGGGTTACAACCCCGGTTCTTGTTTGGTTTAAGGGTTATAACCTGGCTTTCGGAGCATTTCTGTGTCCTCTCTTCGTTTATTGTCTTATTGCTCCCCATGCCATGCTCGTCATGTTTTATTTTACTTCAATATCATATTTATTTATACTGGCCTTAGCAATAAAGATCAAGGGTCCAGTTCTGTTCAGGCGAAGGGTTACAACCCCGGTCCTTGTTTAGTTTAAGGGTTGTAACCTGGCTCCCGGAGCAGTTCTGTGTCCTCTTTTCGTTTATTGTCTTCACTGTACCAATATTATTTGAGACGGGTTTCTATTCAGGTGAAGGGTTCCAACCCGGATCCTTGTTTGGTTTAAGGGTTGTGACCTGGCTACTTGAATGGTTTTCTCGTACTCAGTTTACTGTTGTTATCTCTATTATTATCAGTTCCTTATTTATTATCTTTAATATTCTATTGCGATCTGCTGGTTTTAGTTCCTAAGTGAAGCCTCCTTTGTGGCACTTGCTCTTTCTGGGGTCTGACCCAGCTGGTTTTGTATGGCCAGATATCGGAGCAGCTCAAGAGGATCTACCTACCTTCCAGCCAGATGGTGACCACCAGGCGTAACCCTGGCAATGAGTGGATTTCTTTTGTCCTCCCACTTTATTGTAAAATTATTCTTTTGAGGCGTTTAGCCGACGAGCACGTGTTAGCTCGTATTGCACCTTATTTACTGTCTGCCTACGGGCTGTAACATGATTGACAGATCCTAGGATTGATCATGTATGACTAAACTCTTGCTAGTCCTGATATTTTGTAACGAGCTTCATGATCAGCTAAATATGTAATGTTTGGGACGCCTTACTATTGTATATTTGGTGGTCTTACATCTTGTAATATTTACTTACTTGCTTGTGATTGAGACAATAGGCTTGTTCATGACCATAGGAGACTGATGGATTGTAGTTGAACCCTCATGTATCTAGACAGCCGTGACCGTATAGCGAGGTGGGTTGCACTTCAATATACGTAGCTAGCTATGTCTGCCCCCGCTCTCCAGTATTCTGGTTCTGGGCGTGATATGCGATCCGATAAGCGACCGTTGCAACTCGCTCGATGATCTCGAAGGGGCCTACAAATCTCGGGCTCAACTTGCCTTTAACGCCGAACTGCATCACACCGCACATGGGAGTTACTTTCAGAAACACATGTGTCACGACCCGGTCCCAATTTATTGGATCGAATCGGATCATGTCCAGCCTGCACCGTTGTGAGACGGCGGCAGTAAGCTGTATCCAAATGCAGGTAATCACAACAACATAATCTATTTTGTCACAACATCTGAATTTTGAATATTTAAAATAAACTTTGCCCAACAAAAGTACAACTGAAATAAAAAACTGAATAAACTGTCTTTTATTTAACAAAAGATAAAACATCCTCTAGAGATTGGGCTCATCAGCCCCAAGATCAACATCGTCCACGTGGAATGCTGGAAGCACGCAGGGTAGAGCTCAGGGTCGTAATAACTACTAATCAGTAGCTCTGCATCATCAAAAGAACGTAAAAATGTTGTCTCCAGTCAGGAGGGAGCAAAGTACAATTCAAGGTAATCCAACAATTAAAATAATAATAGAGTTATGCACTTTTAAACAATTTGAAATAAATAGTTCTCCAGCAGTTGAAATATTATAATGTGAATAGGCAATGAATATGACCGGATTGGGTTGTACAGTTGTATCATATTGATACGATATGGCTTATCCTCGTGTGTATGATGGGTAAGCTAACACAGTCAGTATACTACTTTGGATGTGGTCATACTCATTACACTACTCCCCCAGTACCCAACAGTCAATCAGTCAATGCTTTAAGAGAGAGTTCCGTGTTGCATCGTGGTTTAAACTTGCAATAAAATAATTACTAAATAATTGGTAAACTAACACAAATTGTACTTGCCTTTACTTATGACTGGTTTCGATGTTGGTTCCGAGATGATGCTAGTACAGTCCTCAAAACCCTACAATTGAGAATTCCTGACTTAGCGCCAATATTCAATCCATATCTAGGTGTGCTAGTTACAATCTCTAGTATTTGTCCTAGTCAAATTTTAGGTTATTTACAACTTACTTAGAGCGCTTATCGAGGTGAGTTACTATCTTACGAAGAAAAGTCAATTTAACTTTGTATTTGGAAAAAACTCATAGTTATTGATTTACTTGGTAAAACTTTGTATTTTATATTATATATATAATTAATATTTTTCTTTAAATGAGAAAACATGAATTTGCTATAAACTTGTAATTTTCTTATTATTTTATTGTGAGAAAATGATATTAAATCTTATAAAATAATTATATTATCATTTTACGTTTTACATCAATCAACCAACCAGAAAATAAATAAAAATTTTCAATATTACAAAACCACAGATAATAATTAAAAGCTGGGCTTATGCCCTTACAGACCATTCTCACGAATTGAAATAAGAAGAAAAATTGGTTATTTCTAAAATTTATCCTACAATTTAATTACAAAATAAGATTAATAAATTAAATTAAAATATAATACGAGTCTTAGACTTGGTCCAATTGTCATAAAATAGCTAATGCCCCAACGTCCGGAATTCCTGGTTTCGTTTGTATTTAGCTAGGGGCCGATTGACCGATACGGTCGCCGTCCGAAAGGTATCCAAAACCAACAAAACCAATCGAAAACCTTTTAATAATTCTTTGTAAAGGCCGTTTTTGAAAATAATATTTTGAAATCATTTGAAAAAAATTGGGCAGCATCTCCTTTGTAACTGGGATAACCCAATCCTGGGAAAATGCCAAAAACACAACCAGTAAAATGTCCCAAACCAGGGATCCAAACCAATCCACAAATATTCCAACCTAGACAATATCACAAAGCTAAAAACAAAATCCAGCACAATATAACCACAGAATCGCCGAAACGAAGTTCGGAAAGTACCGAAAAGCCACAGAATCCATTTCTGAAATGGAATTAGGAAAACCAAACCATAGAAATATTTCGAGAAACTCACAGAACGTTTCCAAAAGGATTTCGGACAATCTGAAACCAAAATCTTAATAATTCTAACCAATTCCCATTGCGGAATCGGGGACCGAAATCATCATAGACTACAGAACAGAAACGAGGACAACGGAAATATACCTTGGGTTGCTCGGTTAGAGCTCTCAGGTGAATAAATAGGAAAAGAAGGCTAATCCCGCGAACTCGAAACAATCCAGAACACGCGGACGACGGGATCGAAAACACGGAAAACCATGGACAGTGGATCGGGAACGGGGTGAGCGCGAGGAGACGCTGGACCGGGACAAGAACGGCCGGATCGGGCTTGGATTTGCGCGTACGGGTCAGCGGGCAAGGCGCTCTGGCGGAGGGGCGCTGGAGGGTGCACCGGATCGGGGTTGGCCTGGGCAGCTGCGGGTCGCCGGGACAGCAGCGTCGGAAGTTGACGCGCATGGGGCGGGGCTTCGGTCGGTGGGGTGGCGCCGCACAGGGGGGTCGCCGGAGAAGCTCCGGTTGGCTGCGGATTAGGGCTCTGGATTTTTGGGGGAAATTTTGGGAGATTGAGATGGTGATGGAGATGGTGATGGAAGGGGTTTAAATAGGGAGAGGGGAAGAGAGGTTACGGGAAGGAGAAAGGAAGAATCGAGCTTCCGTTCGGGTAGGGGAAGAGCTCGGCTACTTCGGTTTCTAACCGAAAGAAATTAGAGATAGAGAGAGACATAGTTAATTATATAGATAAATGTTTTTTTTTCTTAAATAACACTTTATATAAATTCAATTTCTTATATAGAAAATTGTAACTCCAAATGTATAACTCCTAAAAATATTTAAAAAGAAGATTTTGAACTTGGGGTTGGTTTGGGTCTCGGGTGCGGGTTCGGGATTGGGCCAGACAAACAAAAGTCCAATATTTTAGTTTTTGAAAATAATAATTTTTTTTTAATTTAACTATAAATAATAATAATAATAATTAACACTAAAAATTTATCTAATTAAAATTACGGATTTCACAACCTTTCCTCCTTAAAAAATTTCGTCCTCGAAATTAAAGGATAGGTTTAGGAATTACCCCAGGTCTCAAATAGATACGGATACTGCTCCTGCATCTCATCTTCTCGCTCCCAGGTAGACTCGCCTAGGGAATTGTGTCGCCACATAACTCTGACTATGGGCGTCACCGAGTTCCTGGTTCTCTTCTTGCCTCTGTCTAAAATTGCCACTGGCTTCTCTGGCACTGTGACGCTTGGTCCAATCTCCAGCTCCGAATGGTCCAAAATGTGACTCGAATCCGGGATGTAGCGTCTGAGCTGTGAAACGTGGAAGACGTTGTGCACGCCTTCAAGATTAGCTGGTAGAGCTAATCGGTATGCTACTTCTCCAATTCGGATCAAAACTTCGAATGTGCCGATGTACCTGGGACTCAGCTTTCCTGCTCTGCCAAATCTGATAGTTCCTCGGGTAGGGAAGATCTTCACAAACATACTGTCTCCTTCTTCGAACTCCAATGGTCGACGACTGCTATCAGCCCAATGTTTCTGCCTGTCCTGAACAATCCTGAGTTTGTCTCTAATCACCTTCACCTTCTCTGCTGCGTCAGTCACCATCTCTGGTCCCAGCAGTACTCTTTCTCCTACGTCGTCCCATGCAAGTGGAGTGCGGCAACGACGTCCATAGAGTATTTCAAACAGTGTCATACCGATGCTGGCTTGGTAGCTGTTGTTGTAAGAGAACTCTACCAAGTGTAAGTGGTCTTCCTAAGACACTCCAAATTCCAAGATGCAAGATCTCAGCACGTCTTCTAGCGTCTGGATGGTCCTCTCCTATTGTCCGTCAGTTTGGGGATGATAGGCGGTGTTGAACTTTAATTATGTTCTCAAACTGTCATGCAAACTCTTCCAAAAGTGAGAAATAAATCTAGTATCTTTGTCAGATACGATACTTAGCAGAACTCCATGAATTTGGTAGATATGATGCATGTACAGTGCTGCCAACTTTTTAGTGGATAGACCAACCTTGAAGGGGATAAAGTGAGCTGACTTCATCAGTCGGTCCACAATAACCCAAATGGCATCCTTTTCTCCTTGGGATCGAGGCAGTTTCGACACAAAATCTATCATTATGTGTTCCCATTTCCACTTCGGGATGTCCAGCAGCTGCAAAAATCCTGCTGGTCTCTGTCTGCTGGCTTTTACTTGTTGACAAATCAAGCATCTAGCCACAAATCTAGATACATCCTTCTTTTTCTATACCACAATACAATGGTATGCATATCCCGATACATCTTGTTAGCTCCAGGATATGGAATACTGTGACTGGTGTGCTTCTTGCATCAGCTCATTCCTCAAATTGTCAGATGGTACACACAGCCTCGTACCATTCTTTAATGCTTTGTCACTGGCGATAGAGAATCCTTCAAGTGTTCCTGCCAACACTTGATCTCTGAGTTTGCAAAGTGCCTCGTCTTGAAACTGCGTCTCCTTGACTTTATCTACCAGACTCGAGCTTACTTGCAACAATATCATGGTTGAGTCAGCTCTAGGTAAAATAGCTTCTCGCCCTAGTTCCTTTATCTTTTCCTCAGGCAGTACAATCTCCAGACCAAGCTTCTCTATGTCCTCCAACAAGTGCCGCTCCTTAGTCAAGAACATTGCCATCGGGTACCGACTAAGTGCATCTGCAACCACATTAGCCTTACCTGGATGGTACTGCAAGTCGATGTCGAAATCTTTTATCAGCTCCAGCCATCGCCTCTGTCGCATGTTCAGCTTCTTCTGAGTGAAAACATATTTCAGACTTTTGTGGTCTGTAAATATTTCTACTCTCTCTCCATAGAGATAATGCTTCCATAGCTTCAAAGCAAAGATGACTGCAGCAAGCTCCAGATCATGTGTGGGATAGTTCTTTTCATGAGTCCATAATTGCCTAGATGCGTAAGCAATCACTTACCCATGTTGCTGAAGAACGCAACCCAGTCCTTTTCCAGAGGCATCACTGTATATTGAAAAACCTCCGGTACCTGCGGGTAGCGCAAGTATCGGTGCTGTTGTAAGTCTCTTTTTCAGTCCCTCAAACGATGCCTGGCAAGCTTCCGTCCAGATGAACTCTTCATTCTTCCAAGTGAGCTTCGTCATTGGTTCAGCAATCCTGGCGAAATCCTTCACAAACTTTCGGTAGTAGCCAGCCAAGCCCAAGAAACTTCTGATTTCAGCAACTGAGCTTGGGGTAGACCACTTCTCAACAGCAGCTATCTTCTTAGGATCCACCTAAATTCCTTCTTCTGTGACAACATGGCCAAGAAAATCTACCTTGTCTAGAAAGAATTCATATTTGGATAGCTTACCATATAGCTTCTCCTTCCTCAAAGTTCCCAGAACTTTTCTGAGGTGCTCTTCATGTTCTTCTTCAGACTTCGAGTAGATCAGAATGTCATCGATGAAGACAACAACAAACTGATCCAGGTATTCATGGAAAATCTTGTTCATGAGATTCATGAATACCGCAGGAGCATTCGTCAGTCCAAACAGCATGACCAAGAATTCAAACTGCCCATACTTGGTGTTGAACGCCGTCTTTGGAATATCCTCCTTCCTGACCTTGATTTGATGGTAGACAGATCAAAGGTCTATTTTCGAGAATACCTTAGCTCCACTGAGTTGATCAAACAAATCATCGATCCGGGGCAAAGGATACTTGTTCTTAATGGTGATGTTGTTCAGCGCCCGGTAATCGATGCACATCTGCACAGTCCCGTCCTTCTTGGGTACGAACAAAATAGGTGCTCCCCAGGGTGAAGCTCCATCTCTGATAAATCCAGGTGCCTTCAGCTCATTGATCTAGTCCTTCATTTCCTTGGCCTCCTTAGGGTTGACTCTGTAGCATCCCCGAGAAATAGGGGCAGAGCTGGGAACTAGGTCGAGTTGAATTCTACATCTCTATTTGGGGGTAATCCTGAAAGACTATCAGGGAATACATCCATGAATTCTGCTATGACAGGGTGAGGAGGTCCAAGTTCTTCGGTGATAGAGGAGTAAGTAATACCCTCCATATCTTCCGAAGCTCGAGAGATTTCAAACTCTGGCTCTCCAGGTGGGCTGAAGACTACACATCCTTTGTGACAATCTATCAGCACATGCTGCTTACTTAACTAGTCCATTCCTAGGACTACATCATAGTTAGGTAAGGGCATCACAAGTAAGGGTGCTAAGAAGTTATGTCCAGATATTATTATAGGATTGTTACAGGTCTCAGTGATGGGTATGGGTCCACCACCAGTCATAACTCTACATATCTTCTTGCTAAATCCAGTAACTAGGTGGTGTGCAGTGATGAATTTTATTGATATGAAACTATGTGATGCACCCGAATCAAATAATGCTAAAGCAGGACGTGAATGCACATAAATGAAACCTGCGATGACATCAGCGGTAGGTTTCTGCTCTGGCTCTTGTTCCTCTGCTGTTAGGGCAAAAGCTCGCCCAGTCTTCTGTTGATGTTGCCCAAACTGTTGTTGCTGAGTGGGTAGAGGACCTTTCTGTTGAGTTGCTCTAGTCCGGTGGACTGACGAGGGGCAGTCCTTCACTTGGTGGGTGGCAGACCCACAGACTAGGCAGTGTCCTAGCCTCTTCCTGTAGATGTTCGACTGATGCCCTGGCCTCTTGCAGAAATCATAGACAGGAATCTGCTTCTGAGGCGCTCCGTCATTGGTCCTCGCCTGATGATGCTGCTGCTGGTGGTGAGAAGACCTGTTGTTATTGTTGTGGTTGGGCCTCTTCTGGTTATTTTGAAAGTTGCTAGTTCCAGAATACTCCCTCTTTGAGTGAGTAGGCTGACTCTTCTCTATATCCTGAGCTCGTATTAGGATCCTCTCATATGTCTTGGCACCACCTGCGATCACAGGAGTGCGAATCTCTTCCCTCAGTCCATACTGAATCTTTCAGCACGATCGACGGGGTCAGCAACCAAGTTCTTGGTAAAACGACTAAGTTGACCAAACTCAGCCGCATATTCACCAACAGTCATGTTTCCTTGCTTCAGGTTCTAGAACTGTCTTTCCATCTCCCGTAATTCTGATGTTGGGAAGAACTTCCTTCGGAACAATCTCTTAAAAGTGTTCCTGTCCAGCTTCTTGTCCTGGAGTCGGGGTTCATTCCGATACCAGGTGCTGGCTACATCTAACAGCTGGAGTCCCACAGCTTCAACTTAAAGATCATCAGGAAGTCGAGCAACGCTGAGGAGACGTTCCATGTTGTCGAGCCATTCGTCCGCATAAATGATTCCCTTGGTTCCTTTGAAAGGTCGAGGGCCCAGCTTCTTGAATTTCTCGATATCAGCAACTTTTACCGGCCTTGGTTCAGATTGGGCTGCTTCTCCTCTCTCCAGTGCAGCCATAGCCACATTATGGACATTCTCCATGCCTTCTCTCATAATCGATGTCCATTCGCGATGAGCTTCAGCTCGAGTTCTCTGTGCCTCAAGCACTCCTCGTAGTAGGCCTACGAGGTCAGTGGGGTCTTCGGGCACTGGTGGGGCAACTGGATCGGGCACCACCGCAGGAGCTTGCTATTCAGTCTGGGAAGATGTAGGATCTAACACTTGAGTTGTTGTGTAGAATCCACGGGGTGCTGATGCATTATGGAGACGATCGGCCAGCTGCCGGGTGTAGAATCCGGACTCGATTGAGGAGGTGTGGTATGATCGGGTGATGACATCCCATCGCCAGCAGGATTTGTGGCCATATTCTGGAAGGTTTAGGATTGCAAAACATAAGCAAGGTAGCCTACCAGTCTATAACAAACAAAATATTTATTTATAATATATTTCGGTCCTATATTGTGACGAATTAATGTTCTAGTGTTCTAAATGTTTCTAGATATATTTTCCTAAGTTGTTGATCAGACCTGTATGGGCCACCATTAAAAACATGTCATGATCCGATCATAATTTATTGGGTCGAATCGGATCATGTCCAGCCTACACCATTGTGAGACGCGACAGTAAGCTGTATCCAAATGCAGGTAATCACAATAACACAATCTATTTTGTCACAACATCTGAATTTCGAATATTTAAAATAAACTTTGTCCAATAAAGTACAACTGAAATAAAAAACTGAATAAACTGTCTTTTATTTAACAAAAAGATAAAACATCCTCTAGAGATTAGGCTCATCAGCCCCAAGATCAACATCGTCCACGTGGAATACTAGAAGTACAGCAGGATAGAGCTCAGGGTCGTAATAACTACTAATCAGTAGCTCTGCATCATCAAAAGAACCTAAAAATGTTGTCTCCAGTCAGGAGGGAGCAAAGTACAATTCATGATAATCCAACAATTGAAATAATAATAGAGTTATGCACTTTTAAACAATTTGAAATAAATAGTTCTCCAGCAGTTAAAACATTGTGATGTGAATAGACAATGAATATGACCGGATTGGGTTGTACAGTTGTATCCTATTGATACGATATGGCTTATCCCCGTGTGTATGAGGGGTAAGCTAACACAGTCAGTATACTACTTTAGATGTGGTCATACTCATTACACTACTCCCCCAGTACCCAATAGTCAATCAGTCAATGCTCTCATAGAGAATTCCGTGTTGCATCGTGGTTTAAACTTGCAATAAAATGATTACTAAATAATTGGTAAACTAACACAAATTGTACTTGCCTTTGTTTATGACTGGTTTCGATGTTGGTTCCGGGATGATGCTAGTACAGTCCTCAAAACCCTACAATTGAGAATTCCTGACTTAGCACCAATATTCAATCCATATCTAGGTGTGCTAGTTACAATCTCTAGTATTTGTCCTAGTCAAATTTTAGGTTATTTACAACTTACTGAGAGCGCTTATCGAGGTGAGTTACTATCTTACGAAGAAAAGTCAATTTAACTTTGTATTTGGAAAAAACTCGTAGTTATTGATTTACTTGGTAAAACTTTGTATTTTGTATTATATAAAATTAATATTTTTTTTAAATGAGAAAACGTGAATTTGCAATAAACTTCTAATTTCCTAATTATTTTATTGTGAGAAAATGATATTAAATCTTATAGAATAATTATATTATCATTTTACGTTTTACGTCAATCAACCAACCAGAAAATAAATAAAAATTTTCAATATTACAAAACCACAGATAATAATTAAAAGCTGGGCTTATGCCCTTACAGACCATTTTCACAAATTGAAATAAGAAGAAACATTGGTTAGTTCTAAAATTTATCCTACAATTTAATTATAAAATATGATTAATAAATTAAATTAAATATAATACGAGTCTCAGACTTGGTCCAATTGTCATAAAATAGCAAATGCCCCAACGTCCGGAATTCCTGGTTTCGTATGCATTTAGCTAGGGGCCCATTGACCGATACGGTCGTCGCCCGAAAGGTTTCCAAAACCAACAAAACCAATCGAAAACCTTTTAATAATTCTTTGCAAAGGTCGTTTTTGAAATAATATTTGAAATCATTTGAGAAAAATTGGGCAGCATCTCCTTTGTAACTGGGATAACCCAATCCTGGGAAAATGCCAAAAACACAACCAGTAAAATGTCCCAAACCAGGGATCCAAACCAATCCACAAATATTCTAACCCAGACAATATCACAAAGCTAAAAACAAAACCCAGCACAATATAACCACAGAATCGTTCTGAAACGAAGTTCAAAAAGTACCGAAAAGCCACAGAATCCATTTCCGAAATGGAATTAGGAAAACCAAACCATAGAAATATTTCGAGAAACTCACAGAACGTTTTCGAAAGGATTTCGGACAATCTGAAACCAAAATCGTAATAATTCTAACCGATTTCCATTGCGGAATCGGGGACCAAAATCATCATAGACTACAGAACAGAAAGGAGGACAACGGAAATATACCTTGGGTTGCTCGGTTAGAGCTCTTAGGTGAATAAATAGGGAAAGAAGGCGAATCCCGCGAACTCGGAACAATCCAGAACACGCGGACGGCGGGATCGGAAACACGGAAAACCACGGACAGTGGATCGGGAACGGGGTGAGCGCGAGGACACTAGACCGGGGCAAAAGCGGCCAGATCGGGCTTGGATTCGCGCGTGCGGGTCAGCGGGCAGGGCGCTCGGGCGGATGGGCGCTGGAGGTGCGCCAGATCGGGGTCGGCGTGGGCGGCTGCGGGTCGCCGGGACAGCAGCGTCGGAAGTTGGCGCACAGGGGGCGGGGATCGGTCGGCGGGTGTGGTGCCGCACAGGGGGGTCGCCGGAGAAGCTCCGGTTGGCTGCGGATTAGGGCTCAAGATTTTTGGAGGAAATTTTGGGAGATTGAGATGGTGATGGAAGGGGTTTAAATAGGGAGAGGGGAAGAGAGGTTACGGAAAGGGGAAAGGAAGAATCGAGCTTCCGTTCGGGAAGGGGAAGAGCTCGGCTACTTCGTTTCTAACGGAAAGAAATTAGAGATAGAGGGAGGCATAGTTAATTATATAGATAAAAGTTTTTTTTTCTTAAATAACTCTTTATCATAAATTCAATTTCTTTATATAGAAAATTGTAACTCCAAATATAACTCCTAAAAATATTTAAAAAGAGGATTTTGAACTTGGGGTTGGGTTTGGGTCTCGGGTGCGGGTTCGGGATTGGGCCAGACAAACAAAAGTCTAATATTTTAATTTTTGAAAATAATAAAACAAATTTAATTTAACTATAAATAATAATAATATAATAATTAACACTAAAAATTTATCTAATTAAAATTATGGGTTTCACAACATGGTCCCCGACCAAGAATTCTAATGGTCGTCGACGAAGATCTGCGTAGCTCTTTTGTCGACTTTGCGCGATACAGAGTATATCTCAAATCAAACGGACCTTTTCGATGGCCTGCTCCACCAGTTTCTGTCCAAGCACTTGTCGCTCTCCGACTTCATCCTAGCATATTGGCGAACGACACTTCCTCCCGTAGAGCGCTTCATATGGAGCTATCTGAATACTCGACTGATAATTTTGTTATACGCAAACTCCGTAAGCGACAAATACGTATCCCAACTTGTCTTTAAATCGATCGCACACAGACGCAACATATCCTCTAAGATTTGATTTACCCTCTTCGTTTGACCGTCTATTTTGGAATGGTACGCAGAACTAAAGTTTAGTTTGGTCCCCATCGTCGCCTGTAGGCTCATCCAAAAATGCGATAGGAATCGCCCTTCTCTGTCCGAAATTATTGAGGCCGGTACCCCGTGCAGTCGAACAATCTCATCGACATAGATTTGTGCTAACCGATCGATGCTCCATCATACTTTAATTACGATAAAGTGAGTCGACTTGGTCAATCTATCAACAATGACCCAAATCGTATCATTCCCCCGCGGCGACTTCGAAAATACCATAATAAAATCCATCGAGATGTTGTTCCACTTTCACTCGGGAATGGCAAGGTTCTGCAGCTCTCCGCCTGGCCTTTGGTGTTCTGCCTTCACTTGCTGATACGCCATGCACTGCGACATGAATGTAGCCACGTCTTTCTTCATGCCTGGCTACCAAAAGTTTGTGTGCAAGTCCTTGTACATCTTGGTGCTTCCAGGATATAACTAGTACTTCGCATATTGTGCCTCCGTCAGAATTTCTTTTCTGAGTTCGGCAGTTTCAGGAATACAGAGCCTTTCCTTTAGTCGTATCGTCCCGTCTCCGTCTTCCACAAAGTCAATCGCCCATCATGTTGGAATCAGCTCGCGTATCTTCCTCAGGAATGAATCGTCTTTCTGTGTGGTCTTTATTTTGGTAAGCAGGCTCGATCCTAACTTCAACTGAGCTAGGTGTAGGTGTCGATACTTAATTCTGAGTTCGATGCCCATCGCTTCAAGGTCCCGCCGTATCTTCTTATTTATGGCTAGTGTTCCCATAAATATTCTGCTAAGTGCATCGGCTACCACGTTTCCCTTGCCCGACGTATACTCGATCATTAGCTCATAATCTTTTATGAGTTTGATCCAACGTCGCTGCCGTAGGTTGAGTTCTCGTTGTGTAAACAAGTATTTCAGGCTTTTATGATCTGTGTAGATTCTGCAAGCCACACTATAGAGATAGTGCCGCCAGAGTTTTAACACAAACACGATCGCCGCTAATTCTAGGTCGTGTGTCGGATAGTTTTTTCTCGCTTCAACTGCCGTGAAGCGTAGGAGATGACTTTATCTCTCTGCATGAGTACGCTCCCGAGGCCAGTTCCCGATGCGTCGCTGAACATCTGAAAGCCTTCTGGACCGTCTGGAAGTGCAAGGATTGGAGCTGAGACGAGCCGTTGCTTCAACTCTTGAAAGCTGGATTTACAGTCATCACTCTATTCAAATATTACTCCCTTCTGGGTGAGGCTAGTCAGATGCGACGCTAGTTTTGAAAAGCTTCGCACGAGTCTTCGGTAGTAGCCCGCTAAGCCCAGGAAATTTTGAATGTCGCTAGCCGAGGTAGGTCGTTTCCAATCTACTATCGCTTCAATCTTCTTTGGGTCCACCACGACACCTTCGACAGAGATTACATGTCCGAGGAATATCACGCTACTCATCCAAAACTCGTACTTAATCTGCTTGGCATATAGTTTATTTTCACGCAGAGTCTACAATACCGTTCTTCAAGTGTTCTTCACACTCTTCTCGATTCTTGGAGTAGATAAGGATATCATCGATGAACACGACTACAAATTTATCGATTTGTGGTTGGAAGACTCGGTTCATCATATCCATGAAAGCGGCTGGGGCATTCGTCAAACCAAACGACATGACTAGGAATTCATAATAACCATATCGAGTGCGGAAGGCAGACTTCGATACGTCGTCGGACTTGATCTTCAACTGATAGCCTGAACGAAGATCAATTTTTGAAAATATTGCCGCACCTTACAGTTGGTCAAACAAATCATCGATTTGTGGCAAAGGATACTTGTTCCGCACGATCGCCTTGTTGAGTTCCCAATAGTCAATGCATATCCACATCGATCCATCCTTCTTTTTCACAAACCGTACGGAAGCTCTCCACAGAGAGATGCTAGGGCAAATAAATCCACAGTCTAGCAACTCTTGTAATTGCACCTTCAGCTCCTTCAGTTCTGCTGGAGCCATTTGGTAAGGCGCCTTTGATATCGATTGTGCATTCGGAAAGGTGTCAATGCTGAATTCTATTTCTCGATCCGACGGCATCCCGGGCATCTCGTCAGGAAAAACATCGAGAAAATCTACCACAACATCAGTCTGTATTATTTTTGTATTATCCTTCCGCACGTCTCAAACTGATGCCAAGTATCCCGTACAGCCGGAACGCAACATACGCCTCGCCGAGTTTGCCGATACCATCATTGCCGTCTTCGAGACCGTACCGCACGAATATGAGAACTCTGTCTCGCAGGAAAGATGAAACACCACTCTCCTCTGCGCACTTGATCGTTGCATGACAAGTGCCCAACCAATCTATGCAAAGGTTTATGTCATACTCTTCGATGTCTAGTACGATGGCATCCAAGGATAGATTTCTTCCTCCGATGCAAATGTGGCCATCCCTACAAATAAAGTTCGCAGGCATATCGACTCCCAACGGAGTGCTAATGCTAATATTCATATCTAATGATTGCATGGTTATTTTATTTTCTTTCGCATAATCAGTAGATATAAAGCTATGCGTCGCACCCGAATCGAATAGTACTCGAGCAGGTATATTTTTGTAGAGTAATATACCTGTTACAACAGTATCGGACCGAACGACTCATCCCGAGTTAATGCATAAACTCGACCTTGAGCCCCATGGCGTTGATTCTGTGGGTTGACGGTACCGTATTTTGCCTTGCAGTATCGGCGCTTTATGCAGATTCAGAACGTTCCTTGTGGGTTGAGTTGATTTTGAACATTTTTCAGACATAATGTACTATATGGCCTATCTCACCACACTTGTAGCAAGATCTCGTGACTATTCGATGCTTCGGTACCCACACTTAATGTACCTGGTGCAGTATTGTCCGCCATGGCCTCGGATCGTGCAATATGTTCGGACGTTTTGATACTTCCGATCCCCCGGCATTGTTAGGACGCTTGTTGAAGTGGTTACGGACAACAGGCACGGCTCAATGCGACATACGACCAAAGATACGCACTATCAATGAGCGTATTATAGTATTTGGTATATTCGTACTTTTAATTCATGAAGTCCCTTCGTTTCGTCGTTAGGCCTTGTTGTAAGCTTCACACCATGCTTCCTTGTGGGCAAGAAGGCGCCGGCAAACTTGCTAGTTTCGAGAAGCTCGAGTTATAATCGTCGACACACATATTTCCGTTCACAATATCATGAACTCGTCTTCTTTTTGACGACGGCCGGCACAGAAGGTACTGTTCAAGAAATGCTTCCTTGGACATTTCCAGGAGATCGTGGTGTCCGTATCAGCTTCGTAGATCTCCAGCTTCTTAGCTGCCACACCATCGTAAGCCCTTAGATGCAGCTGTAACACGCACATGTTCCCTCTGGGACCCTTCAATGCTAAGCAGAATTAAATAGGTCCACAATCTCCGCAAGCCAGCCCACGATCACATTAGGCTCTGCTCAGCCATGAATTTTGGTGGATTCATCTTGCGGAACTCCTTTGCCTTGAACAAGGAAGAAGAATTTAATATTTGCGGTTGAGCTTCTTCCTCGTCTTTATCTTGATCACCTGCTTCTCCTCGGGTACCACGTTCGTTGCCTTAGTATTGCCCGCCATCTTGCTCACTATCTGAGTCAGGGCATTCATCTGCTTCTGCTGTGCATCAAATTGGGCTTTGAATTGCAAATGAAGCTGTTGCTACTGCAGTTCCATCAACTGCAGAATTTTCTCTATAGTCGTCTCGCTAGGCCACTCTTTGTGCTCGACCTACTATCTACGGTTTTGGGTTTGTTGTGCCGGGATTATTCTTTTTCTTTGTCATTCCTATAAAACAGTAAACCCGTTAGTATTTTTCAAAAATATCTACGGGCTTACCTGTATAGAACTTGTATTTTACGTAGCATGTCGACAAGCATCAATCGAGCCATCGCAACGGACATTCCACAATGACATCTTTCAAAAATTCGAGAAAACATAATTGCTATGATACCAATTTGTCACGCCTCGGGTCGACAACTGTTCGTCCCGGTGTTTATTTGCCGATTCGATCATCCTCGCTAAGACGTGATGCCGTACGAGTCTGGAATTGCACTCGTACAAGGGAAGAACGTTACGTTAGTTTTCCCATTATATGCCAAGTTGAAACTTCATAAATCACATCAGAATATAAGACACAGTATAGGAAGAGAGAAATTTGCTTTTCATTCATAGGTTGCAACGAAGTGCAAGTCATAATTACATTAGATGCCGTTGCGACTACATTAATTAAAAATAGAAAGAAATACACTCGACAAGCTGCGTGAACTAACGCTTGTCGTTCCATCATTCGCCCCTTTATACATAAGCCGTCGATTGAATTGGCTTCAAAATACTTCAGCACAGGAAGAGCTTCAAAATGCCTCTCCGTACTTCAGCTTCAGTTATTTAGAGCACCCTGTACCTGGAGAATTAGGGGAGAGGATTAGCACACTTGCTAAGTGGACGAGAAGAACCCACTCGTCTAACTGACTCTGATTGTTAAGATAGACATGCTTTAGAGTTTGTCTTTCTATTTAGAACTAAATGAATTTAGTTCATATCGATAGCCATCTTGAATAATAAAGCATACAGTAAACATAGTAATTTATTCCATTTCTTACCACGGTGTGCTCGTCCCTGCATAAAATGGAGATAATATTTATCACCTGCATAAGACAATAGGTGAGCATGCTACTATCTTATGTACGGTCATTGATGTTACACATCACGTGGGACATCTCAACGGCATTTCGGCCCATTCAGTCTGGGTCGCAAGCCTGACTGACGGTCCCAAAATGTATCAGTACCGAAGCACGATTATTCATTCCCTCTAGGTCGATTCGATTTCGATGCCCTGGATACCGATTCAAGAAAATCAACTTGTGCACAAGCTGTCCATGATCATGCCAATACGTGAACAATTTAACATATGCAAACAGTTTGTATAGCGCAGACTGTATGAACGTTATTATCATTTTTTCCCAACTTGTAACGCCCCAGTCCCAAATACGTAGGACTAGGAATGTAGACATGCCAGCTGTATTCATACGAAGTATACTCCAATATATGAAAGCCTCGTATAAATATAACTGTACAAATGCAGTAGAACCATAACTAATCTCATCCACAAGAATAAAAGATATTAATAATCAACTATGAATTTGTCTTGATACAATATGTTGGCGGAGACAAATCCACTACCACACAAATAAGGAAAAGTACATAGAAAATGAAATGAGTAGCGAGCGAAGCGAACGATCCAAGTGCAATCACCCGAAGAAACGGCAATGAACACGGCTAGAGCCAGAGCACCTGCGAAAGACAATAGCACCACCTGGCAAGACAACCAGGTCCTCAGAGGGACGTAACAAGACACATAATAGCATGCCATATAAACTGAATAAATATTGCTCAAATAAATAAGTCAATCGAATTTATAACATAGTCCAATACGCACCTACTGACGAGCATACCACCCCCAACCAAACAAGGACAGGAGATGGTAAACTAATTCACGGCGACGTATCTTCCCATGCTAAGAATCTGATATGGTATCCGGACCCCAACAAGGTTCAATACCTTCTCATCGAAGTATAAGTCACAGCTACAACCAAACAAGGACAAGATGTGACGAACTAATCCGCGACAAGTTATTGTTCCAAGCCACGGTCAGATACAAGTACCCAACCAAAGTACTCGTACCTAACGGATAGGGTAGCCTACCGTTCTAAGTGAAATGTAGTTAAGAACAATCCTTCCTACGTATGGGCCCGGCTGAATAGGATCGGCGTAGTCCCCCTTGGGCACCAGAGGCCCCATCAGGAAGAGCATGACATTCGCAGAATCGTCAGTGGCCCTCAGTAATCTTGGGTCATCAACCCCGTATCTCCAGCAAGAGTCCGGGTCACAAGGAAGTGCATCGAAGCCCATACGCTAAGGAATTGTCCTCCCCACCCAATGCCTACTGTGTTGTATCCACAACACAAACCTCTATAACCGCTAAGTCAAACTAGCATGCAATCTCTGTTAGCGGTTATTCCTATCGTACGGCTTGTACATACTGGTGGCCAGCCAATCACGCACTTTCGTGTTCTACATGTGACACACAACCTCGTATTACAACGTGTCAAGGCCAATGAATGCACACACATGGTGGTCCCTTAAATCTAGGTTTAATTTGTAAGAAAAAATACACAGCAGGAAACTGAACAGTAAATTCTAACATTTGCTGCTATGTATCACAGTTTATTTTGCATAAAGAAAATATTGAACATACATGAAATATGAGCTAAAATAATTAAACAGCAAATGGCAAGGTGTCTTGCCTGGTAGGATGCCTGGTGTGCTGTAAATATCACGGTGGCACGAACTTGCGACTTCGTCGTTGCAACAACTATACAAGGTGACCTCGGATGGTGACACTGACAGTTCCATTGGGTCCAGAAGGGTCAAATTGGTTGGGTTGAACATATGGTAGTCTCGAAATGGGCAAAGGAATAGGAAGGATGGGCTGCGTCATGGACAAGAGGATATTTGATAGAAATTTGGAAAATAATAAATATGCGATTTTGAAAGGTATTTTAAAACTAGTTTTTTCATGAGTCAAGTATTTATAAAAATATTTATTAGTCACAATATTTTAGGTAAATACAAAATAATTCTTGAAAATTATTTTAAAGCTAACTCCGTTTGACGAGATAAAATTATAGATCGAAAAATATTTAATGATGTTTAAGGGACTTTTAAGCCCAGTTTACAATATATTTATAATATATATCCAAGCCTAATACTATAAATAAAGTTTTAGAAAATTTTATATACAAATATACTTTGTTCACCACTATTTTTGGAAACTATTTATATAAGTATCTATAAATATAGCAAGCAAAACATTTGTTAATAACAATAATAATAATAATCATAACCATGTTAATAATAAATAATACTAATTAATAATGCTAATGATAATGATAAAGTATTGATAATGATAATACAATATAATAATAATTAATAAAATATAATAATAATAATAATAATAATAATAAATAATAATATAATAATAATGTTAATGATAATAATGAAAATAAAGCTATTAACATCTTCAACTGTAATAATAATAACAGTTAAAAAATAAATCAGTAAAAAAAAAAAAAACTAATCCGTTCTCCTCTTTCGAGAGACAATAAATGAAAGAAGAGAACAGAGGACAGAGAGAACAATAAATAAAAATATAATATAAAACACTGATCTGTTCTCAACGAGGAGAACAAATAAGGAAAGAGCTTTCGAGAGGGGAGAGAGATGAAGAGAGAGAAACAGAGAGGAGGGAAGAAAACAAAAAAAGGGAACGGCGGAGAAGAGAGGGATCGTAAGCTCTGGGAGCGGTGGTCGGGGTAAAGTCGAAGGGCGGATGAGTCGATCGGCGGATCTCGGGGTTTGGGTGGTTCGGCGGAGACTGCTCCGTCGGTGGAGCTAAGGTCGCGGGTGGCGCTCGACCGCGGCACAAAAAGGAGGAGCGGGGGTTTCAGCGAAGGGAACCGGCGCGGCTCTCCGGCGCTGACGCCGGTGGGACGGCGCCGGCGGTGGTGCCAGCTCGTCCACAGAAGAGCGATGGCGAAGAACAGTACTCAGGCGGCGACGACTAGGGCACGGCTTGGCGGCTCTACTACGCGCGATGGACGCTCGGCGGAGGAAAGAGAAAGGAGCGGGAAGAGATGGGTTGGAGTCGCGGGCGCTGCTCCGACGGATCCCACGACGCAGCGGCCAGAGGCGGCTGAGAAGAGGAGAGAGGCACGTGGCTAGGGCGACGGTCGTCGGGGCTCCGACCATGGGGGGGCGGCGACGCTCGATGGTCGACGCTCGACGCGGAGGGGCACAGAAGGGCGAGGCTCCAGATCTATGGTGTCGCGACACTGGTCTTGGTTGTCTGTGGTCGAGGGTCGGACACGGCGCGGAGGAGGTAAGGATTTTATATTGTTTGGATTTTTGGGGACACACGTATGGTCGGACACGTCGGGAAGGTCTGGGTTTGGTTGGGCTGCTTGGTTGCTTCCACGGTGGTGGCGGGTGTTTGTGCTGGGTTTGTCCGGTGGTTTGGTGGCGGTGGCCGCAGAGATGATGGTGTTGGGGATGGGGGCGGTGATGGATGGTGTCGGGATGGTCGGCCAATGGTGGTGGCGGTGGTCGCCAAACCAGTCGGGGTGGCTGGGACGTTGGGTCGTGGTGTCGGTGGGTGGAGACAGGTGGTTGCCGTCCGGCTTGGTGATGGTCGCGGCGGAGAAGAAGTTGTGGTCGGGTTAGGCTTAGGATTTGTGTCGGGGTGTGTCCGACACGAGACATAAATGTAATTATAAAGAACTGGAATAAGATCTGGGCACGGACACTAGGCACTGCACTTGTGGATGGTGGAATTTTGTCGAAGAATAAAAAGTTGGAGGAGTACCTGCCTATTTATATAGGATGTAGGAATTCCCAATTAGATAATGATTGGATTGTTTAAACTCAAATTAGATATCCTATTTAAATTAAATCAATCAATCAATCCAATCCAATCCAACCAATTAAATCTAATCAAATTAAATTTTTTAGTTTAAAATCAATAGGATAATCAAATTCAAATATGGATACTAATTAAATCTATTTAAATAATTCCAAACATTAAATCAAGATTTAATTGGCCAAAATAACTTCCAAAATATTTTTCAAAATACCAATAATAATAATTTCGAAATATAATTTTTTAAATATCTTTTTGAACAATAAAATATTACTATCAATAGATTTTGAAAATTATACTTTTTTAAAATAGACCAATAAATAATAACTAAATATTTGTATGCAACAAATATCCTTTACATAATTAGGCTTTTCTAGTATACAAAATGTTATTTATTATTATAACTTTTTAGAAACAAAGGCTTTTATAGCAAGAATAATAATTATATAATTTTGAAAGTGTATATTAAAATAGAAAAGAAAATGTTTTTTATAAAATATGTACGCTCGCACATATTCGTACTCGTCGAGCACAAAATTTCGCATATGACGTACAATACGACTACGTGACATACAGTACCAAAACTTTTCAATCCATGCAAATTAATAATAAATATAAAAAAATAGTAAATTTAGGGGTTTTACATCCTACCCAACTTAAAAGAATTTCATCCTCGAAATTAAGATTAGTAGGGGGTGAGAGGCACAACGTAGATAGAAGGGTTCGAAGTTTATTGGTCGTAGTCTAGATTAAGATACGATTAAGAGATGATTATAATCACTCTTAAATTCAAGTGATAAAATTCAAAATGGTAAATTTGGTCGAGGGAAAGGTCGAGTGGTTCAAGACAAGATATGGCAACATCGAGTGATAATGGTCATTAGTGGTAGATAGCTAGAGGATTTCTAGCACAACGCTTCCGTCCTCCTAAAATAGGTGAAACGAAAGCAATATGGAGTTCGAAGGAGGCGTTATCGAATACGAATACGTGATTCATGACGATCGAATATTTCAAAGGAATTGTCAAGGCAGTCGTGGATGGATTCTAGAGGACAAGTTTAGCTATGTCCCCATCCACGTAGAATAATAGACAAAGCGAACCAAAGTGCACTTGGTTGATCAGACCATTATGCACCGGTTCTGATTAGACAACATGTTAGTGGGAGCTCTTCCAATAACATATATCTGACATGCTCGATAAAAGATAAGCTTGCAAAAACTAGGCTACATTAGCATCGTTAGTCAAGGTGGTAAAATCATAGGCACGAGATATTTAGATAAAGCAGAATGATTCTAAGTCATACAGTTGTCCTATAGGCTTCTTTTCCAAGTCCTTGGTTGGCTAGACGGTTAGGTCCTCTAGATTCAAGGATCTAATAAGCTTGCTAATATAGGTCACTAGGTCAAAGGGGTTGCTAAGTCAAAGGTATTCTACCCAACTTAAATTTTAACTAATGGTGTTTTGGGACAACTAACTAGTAGGGTCAATCTCTAGCACACGTAGGAAGATAAGAATAGGATGAAAGGAAGCAAGCAAGATACAATTGATGAGTCAAACGGTAGATAAAAATAAGGAAAGAGGTAAAGTATGTGGATGAGATCCCAAACTTCTAATCTTATATGCAGGCTTGCTTGGTACGAAAAGTAACCAAATAATTTATCTTGACCTGCATGGGCCACCACAAAAACATGTAATGCCCCGTCCCAAAAGTAGGACTAGGAACGTAGACATGCCAGCTGTATTCATACGAAGTATACTCCAATATATGGAAGCCTCGTATAACATAAGCTGTAAAATGCAGTAGAACCATAACTAATCTCATCCACAAGAATAAAAGATATTATATAATCAACTATGAATTTGTCTTGATACAATATGTTGGGCGGAGACAAATCCACTACCAACAAAATAAAAAAGTACATAGAAAATGAAATGAGTGGCGAGCGAAGCGAAGACGATCCAAGTGCAATCATCCTCGAAGAAACGGCAATGAATACGGCTAGAGCGAGAGCACCTGCGAAAGACAATAGCACACACCTGGCAAGACAACCAGGTCCTCAGAGGGACGTAACAAGACACATAATAGCAGCCATATAAACTGAATAAATATTGCTCAAATAAATAAGTCAATCGAATTTATAACATAGTCCAACGCACCTACTGAACGAGCGTACCATCCCTCCACCAAACAAGGAGATGGAAACTAATTCACAGCGACGTATCTTTCCATGCTAAGAATCCATATTATTCGGACCCCAACAAGGTTCAATACCTTCTCATCGAAGTAGTAAGTCACACCTACCCAAACAAGGACAAGATGTGACGAACTAATCCGCGACAAGTTATTGTTCCAAGCCACGGTCAGATACAAGTACCCAAACCAAAAGTACTCGTACCTAACGGATAGGGTAGCCTACCGTTCTAAGTAAAATATAGTTAAGAACAATCCTTCCTACGCATGGGCCCTGGCTGAATAGGATCGGCGTAGTCCCCCTTGGGCACCAGAGGCCCCATCAGGAAGAGCATGACGTTCCGCAGAAGTCATGCCGTCAGTAATCTTGGATCATCACCCCGTATCTCCAGCGAGAGTTCGGTCACAAGGGAAGTGCATCGAAGCCCATACGCTAAGGAATGTCCTCCCCACCCAATGCCTACTGTGTTGTATCCACAACATAAACCTCTATAACCGCTAAGTCAAACTACATGCAATCTCTATTAGCGTTTTCCTATCGCACGGCTTGTACGTACTGGTGGCCAGCCAATCATGCACTTCCGTATTCTACATGTGACCACAATCTTGTGTTACAACGTGTCAAGGCCAATGAATACAACCACATGGTGGTCCCTTAAATCTAGGTTTAATTTGTAAAAATATACACAGCAGGAAACTGAACAGTAAATTCTAACAGTTATGCTATGTATCACAGTTTATTTTGCATAAAGAAATATGAACATGCATGAAAATGAGCTAAAATTAAACAGCAAATGGTAAGGGTCTTACCTGGTAGGATGCTTGGTTTCTGCGAAATCACGGTGGCACGAACTTGCGACTTCGGTGCAACAACTATACAGGTGACCTCGGATGGTGACACGATAGTTCCATTGGGTCCAGAAGGGTCAAAGTTAGTTGGACATATGGTAGTCTCGAATGGGCGAAAGAATAGGAAGGATGGGGCTGCGTCATGGACAAGGATATTTGATAGAAATTTGGAAAATAATAAATATGCGATTTTGAAAGGTATTTTAAAACTAGTTTTTCATGAGTCAAAGTATTTATAAAAATATTTATTAGTCACAATATTTTTGGTAAAACAAAATAATTCTTGAAATTATTTTAAAGCTAAACTCCGTTTGACGAGCTAAAATTATAGACCGAAAATATATAATGTATAGGGACTTTTAGCCCAGTTTATAATATTTATATATAGAATCCAAGCCTAATACTATAAATAAGTTTTGAAATATATATACAAATATATACTTTGTTCACCATCTATTTTTGGAAACTATTTATATAAGTATCTATATATAGCAAATTAGCAAAACATTTGTTAATAACAATAATAATAATCATAACCATGTTAATAATAATATATAATACTTATAATAATAATGCTAATGATAATGATAAAGATATTGATAATGATAATAACAATAATAATAAAATAATAATAATAAATAATGTTAATGATAATAATATGAATAATAAACTATTAACTCAGTTCAACTGTAATAATAATAATAAGTTAAAAATAAAGTAAATCAGTAAAAAAAACACTGATCCGTTCTCCTCTTTCGAGGAGAACAATAAATGAAAGAGAAAACAAGAGAACAATAAAATAAAAATAATAAAATATAAAACACTGATCTGTTCTCAACAGAGGAGAATAAATAAGGAAAGGGCTTTCGAGAGGGGGAGAGAGATGATGAAGGAGAGAGAAACGGAGAGGAGGAAGAAAATGAAAGGAAGGGAGACGCGGAGAGAGAGAGGGATCGTAAGCTCTGGGAGCGGTGGTCGGGGTGAAGTCGAGAGGGCGGAGGAGTCGATCGTGGATCTCGGGGTTTGGGTGGTTCGGCGGAGACTGCTCCGGCGGTGGAGCTGCGGTCGCGGGTGCGCGTGCTCGGCACGGCGGACAGGAAAAGGAGGAGCGGGGGTTTCAGCGAAGGAAACGGCGGTGCGCTCCGGCGTTGACGCCGGTGGACGGGCGCCGAGCGGTGGTGCCCGTTCGTCCACAGGAAGAGCGGCGCGGAGAACAGTACTCAGGCGCGACGACTAGGCACGGCTTGTCGGCTCGACGGACGCGGCGATGGACGCTCGGCGAGGAAAGAGAGAAGGAGCGGGAAGAGGATGGGTTGGAGTCGTCGGTGCTGCCCGACGGATCACCACGGCGACAGCGCCAGAGGCGGCTGAGAAGAAGGGGAGAGGCACGGTGGCTAGGCGGACGGTCGGTCGGGGCTCCGACCATGGGGCGACGCTCGATGGTCGGACGCTCGACGCGGGGGCGCGGAATGAGGCGAGGCTCCAGATCTATGGGGTCGCCGACACTGGTCTTGGTCGTCGCGTCGAGGTCGGACACGGCGTCGAAGGAGGTAAGGATTTTATATTGTTTGTTTTTGGGGACACGACTATGGCCGAACACGTCGGGAAGGTCTGGGTTTGGTTGGGCTGCTTGGTGTTGGCTGCCACGGTGGTGGCGGTGGTTGTGTGCTGGTTTGTCCGATGGTTTGGTGCGTGGCCGCAGAGACGATGGTGTTGGGGATGGGGGCGGTGATGGATGGTGGTCGTGGATGGTCGCCAATGGTGGTGGCGGTGGTCGGCCAAACCATCGGGGTGGCTGGGACGTTGGGTCGTGGTGGTCTGGTGGGTGAGACAGGGTGGTTGCCGTCCGGCTTGGTGACGTCGCGGCGGAGAAGAAGTTGTGGTCGGTTAGGCTTAGGATTTGGTGTCGGGTGTGTCCGACGAGAACATAAATGTAATTGTAAAAGAACTGGAATAAAATCTGGGCACGGACACGAGGCACTGCACTTGTGGATGTGGAATTTGTGGAAGAATAAAAGTTGGAGGAGTACCTGCCTATTTATATAGGATGTGGGAATTTCCAATTAGATAATGATTAGGATTGTTTAAACCCAATTAGAATAATCTCTTTAAATTAAATCAATCAATCAAATCCATCCAATCCAAATCCAATTATCTAATCAAATTAAATTTTTAGTTTAAATCAATAGGATAAATCAAATTTCAAATATGGATACTAATTAATCTATTTAAATAATTCCAAACATTAAATCAATATTTAATTGGCTAAAATAACTTCCAAAAATATTTTCAAAATACCAATAATAATTTCGAAAATAATAAATATTTTTAAATATTTTTTGAACAATAAAATATTACTATTAATAAATTTTGAAAATTATACTTTTATTTAAAATAGACCAATAAATAAATAACGAAATATTTGTATACAACAAATATCCTTTACATAATTAGGCTTTTCTACTATACAAAATATTATTTATTATTAATAACTTTTTAGAAACAAAAAGGCTTTTTAGCAAGAATAATAATTATATAATTCTGAAAGTGTATATTAAAATAGAAAAGAAATATTTTTATAAAATTGTACGCTCGCACATATTCGTACTCGTCGAGCAAACGAAAATTTCGCATACGACGTACAATATGACTACGTGACATACAGTACCAAAAATTTTAAATCCATGCAAATTAATAAATATAAAAAAATAGTAGAAATTTAGGGGTTTTACACAACTCATGCAACGATTCATTTCCCCAAAGCCGTACTCCCGATTTAGCATCCCGTAGGCACTAAATTGTTCGAGGGATCATAACCCACGATCGACGTTTCATATTATTTTGCAGCACGTGAAATAGTCTATCTTTTTACTAGAACCTTAAACTTTCTGGTTTATGTGAGAAACTTGTATTTTTTATAGTAGATTACTCTAAATCGATACATTTTTCCCGAGTTCTTGACCATAGTGGATTGGCATGCAATTAACTTAGCAGCATTTGATTTGAATGAATTCGAGGCAAGAAATTTGTTTACGGGACAGAGTAGAAAAGAAGGGACCGAATCATCCACCGATTACTTTGCTCGTGCCAATCGTCGAAGCACTTCATAACGTCAAGCTTTAGTTACGCGAGCTCCTGCAATGGCACCAACACTTTTTAGAATTTCTTCTTTTTCCCTCGCTTCAAAATTTGTAAATTGCATCTAGGAAAATGACGCGAAGCACTTCATCAAACCTAGCGGCAAAAGCTCCAAGAAAACTATGCATCGGTCCGGTCCCATCGAAGGGACTCTTATATAGAGCTCACTCGTCGAGATGCAGCCCGCTGCATCTAGGACTTATTCCAACAGAAGTCGTTCCATTAGTTGGATCGATTCTCGTAACATCCGTCCAAATCGATTTGATCAATATCGCAAGGTTATCATTTACCAAGCTTCGCAATCCAGTCAGATGGCCATCTAAATTCCCGACCGATCTGGCTCGGTACAAGCATATTATGATCCATCGCCTATCGAAAGCGGGCACTACAGGCATGTCATGGAGATAAAGAAGTTCATCTCGACTAAGTTCAGTATAAAGGATGGAGGAAGCTGATGTGATCTTAGGGATCAGATCATCCGGACAGACACTGGAATGGCGCTGTCACAGTCTCATTATATTGAGAAGATGATTGCACGCTACGGATATCAAGATCTTCCATGGATCAATATGCCTTACATGTGTGATCTGAAGTTGAAGCCTAATTCAAGAAAAAGCGTCAGGCACTGGAGTATGCAAGCGCCATCAGAAGTTTGATGTATGCTACTACTGCCACAAGGTCTGACATAGCTTTCGTCATGGAAATGTCGAGTCATTTCATGAGCAACCCAAGTGTAGAGCACTGAAAAGTTGTAAAATGGGTAATAAGATATCTCAAAAAGACTCAGACATATGCACTGTACTACAGCAGAGATCTGTCGATAGTAGAAGGCTTTAGTGATACCAATTGGTGCTCAGAATTAGAGGCAAGAGGTCCATAGGTTGATTCATTTCACAATGGGTGCAGCTGATATAGCATGGAAGTCGAAGAAGGAGACTACGCTCTCTCGTTCCTCCATGGAATCTGAGTTCTTTGCACTTGATATCGTAACAGAGGAAGCAGAATGGCTTCGGGAGCTCATGTATGATCTTCCAGTGGTTGGGACACAAATACCGAGGATTTCAATATACTGCGACAACTAGGCGACTGTGACGACAATATCAAATGACCTCTTTAACGATACTGTGCGGTTAAAGTATAGGGCAGTACACGATCTCATCAAGAGAGGTGTCATTGCAGTGATTGATGTTCGAAGTCAGGAGAACCTGGCGGATCCATTCACCAAGGGCCTTAAACGCCAGCTAGTCGATACACAAGTAAAATGGGCTTGAAGGCATTCTGATATTATGTTATTGCAATCATACCATAAAGTTTTATGCTATTAGTTCAAAGAGAAATCTACTAGACATCTAGCTTTTGGTTCAAGGGAGGAGCACTAATTAGAAAAATATCAGAAATAATGGGTACATATCCTCTGTGGCATGGAAATGTTACGGACCTACAACACTACTAAAATCTACTAATTTGGCGACATAAATTTAGCGACGTTCGAGTCGCTAAATTGTGTACATTAGCGACATTTTAGTGAAGCGTCGCTAATCGTCGCTACTAGCAACGAAATAAGCGACGAAATAACGATGTTTATTAATTGAGCTAGTCGTCGCAAAACGTCGCTATGATGTCGCTAATAGTGACTAATTTAGTGACAGTCGTTTGAACGTCGCTAAATTCTAATTATATCCCCCCCCAACGATTCATTTCCCTTTATTTTACTCTCTCACTCTCTCTCCTTCCCCTCCAGCGCTCTCACTCTCTCTGGCGCTCTCACTCTCTCCGGCGACTCTCCTCCCTTTCCGGTACGTGACTCTCCCCCTCCCTCTCTCTCTCTCTTTTCTGGCTATTTTGGTTGTTGGTGGTTGGAGAGTGCGGGTGACTCGGCGAGAGGTGTAAGGGGGATGCGGGTGGTTGGGGGTGAGTGGGGGGTGGTTGGGGGGGGGTGGGCAGGGGGGACGACGGGAGCTAGGGTTAGGGTTCGGCTTAGGGTTCATTTCCTTCCATTCTACTCTCTCACTCTCTATCCTTCCCCCCTTCGGCGACCTCACTCTCTCCGGCGACTCTCACTCTCTCCGGCGACTCTCCTCCCTCTCCGGTACGTGGTATTCTTCCCCTTCCTCCTCTCTCTCTCCGGCTGTTTTGGTTGTTGGTTGTTGGGGGGTGCACGTGGCTCGGAGGGAGGGGCAGGATGCGGTGGTTCGGGGGTAAGTTAGGGGTGGCTGGGGGTGGGCCTGGGAGGACCAGGGCGGCTAGGGGAGGGAAGCTAGGGGTAGGGTTCGGGTTAGGGGGTATGTGCGGGCGCTGGGGGAGGGGAGCAGGGGGTGGGGGCGGCTGGAGGAGGGGAGCAAGGGGGAGAAGCAGGGAGGGGGAGGGGAAGGTTAGGGTTCGGGTTAGGGTGGTGTAGGGTGGGGGGCTTGGTCAGGGGCACCGATAGTGCCAAAAAATCTGATAGTTTAGTAATAATTATTTGTTTTTGACACCGAAAAATGTGACTCCGATTCGAACGCACCGATAGTGTCGATATTTGTAACAAGTAGTTTTGTTAGTTGGTTAATTGGTAACATGGTGATTAGGACATATAGTCCCTGCAGCTATTCGACTGGCGAGGCAGAAACTATGGTACGACATGGTGATAAGGACATAGTCCCTACAGCCATTCGATTGGCGAGGCAGAAACTATGTAGCCGTAGATAAAGTTGACTGTCCCCCGACCCTCATCCCTCGACAATGATGATATAACAACCTATCACTATATCTTATATAGTAGTAGATGATGTTTTAGTATTACATTATGTGAGTTCATCTTGATTCTGTTACATTCTTCAGATAGTAGATACGATAAGAACATATAATATACCATATGTACAGAACATAGATGATTCACACTAATGTATACTAGAATGAATTTTGGGTTGTGTTCTGAGCCATCCGTTCTCACACTTGGCAAAAATTAAATTTTCTGTACTTTATCTGCTTTTGAAATTGTACTCAAATTACATGATAGTTCATTTAGTTAGCTTGCTTATGTTATATTATAATATTGTGAATATCGATCTTACCAGATGGCACCCATGACCCGAGGAGCGGCATGTCATTTTAGGGAAACAGTGAATGCTGAGGTGGCTCCTCCTACTGTTAAGGAGAAGTGGCACCGGTAGCTAGTGAGGCCGGGAGTTCTATTCATCCAGCACCGGTAGTTAGTGAGGCCGGGAGTTCTATTCATGCAGCACTTGCAATGGACTACATCTCTCCTGCCGCTATCGAACTCACTTATTCGAGGTGGTTGCGTGATCGTATCACTGAGCGTTTGCGTGAGCTGCGTAGTTCTCATTAGCTATTAGTACTTATTTGTATTGGACTATTTGTATTGGGTGTTTTTGTATTAGACTATTTGTATTGAACTACATATATGAATTAGTACTGTGTCAATCTCTGGATTGTATTGGACTACGACATGGTGATCAGGACATAGTCCCTGCAGCCGTTCGACTGGCGAAGCAAAAACTATGTAGCCGTAGATGAAGTTGACTGTCCTCCGACCCTCATCCCTCGACAATGATGATATGACAACCTATCACTATATCTTATATAGTAGTAGATGATATTTTAGTATTACATTGTGTGAGTTCATCTTGATTCTGTTACATTCTTCAGATACTAGACTAGATTCGATAATAACGTATACTACACCATACGTACAGAACATAGATGATTCACACTAATGTATTCTAGAATAAATTTTGGGTTGTATTATGAGCCATCCATTCTCATACTTAAAATACATATGAATTAGAACTGTGTGTCAATCTTTGTTTTTGTATTTTCGGCGAACCCAGGGATTGGATTCTGTATTTTGTATTTTGGATTCTGTATTTTATATTTTGGATTTTGTATTTTGGCTCCAGCTCCAGCTCCATTCTACGGTACGACATGGTGATCAGGACATACTCCCTGCAGCCATTCGACTAGCGAGGCAGAAACTATGTAGCCGTAGATAAGTTGACTGTCCTTCGACCCTCATCCCTCGGCAATGATGATATGACAACCTATCACTATATCTTATATAGTAGTAGATGATGTCTTAGTATTACATTATGTGAGTTCATCTTGATTCTGTTACATTCTTCAGATACTATATACGGATATACTACCCATATGTACAGAACATAATGATCCACACTAATGTATGCTAGAATGAATTTTGGGTTGTGTTCTGAGCCATCCGTTCTCACACTTAAATAGATATGAATTAGTACTGTGAGAGCGCCGGAAAGAGTGAGCGCCGGAGGGGGAAGGAAGAGAGTGAGAGAGTAAAATGGAAGGAAATGAATTGGGGGGAATATAATTAGAATTTAGAAACGTTCATACTAACGTCGCTAAATTAGTCGCTATTAGCGACGTCATAGCAACGTTTCGCGACGACTAGCTCATGTAACTATGTAGCCGTAGATGAAGTTAACTGTCCTCTGACACTTATCCCTCGGCAATGATGATACGACAACCTATCACTATATCTTATAGTAGTAGATGATATTTTAGTATTACAATATGTGAGTTCATCTTGATTCTGTTACATTCTTCAAATACTAGATACTAGATTCGATAAGAATGTATACTACACCATACGTACAGAACATAGATGATTCACACTAATGTATGCTAGAATGAATTTTGGGTTGTGTTCTAAGCCATCCGTTCTCACACTTAAAACACATATGAATTAGTACTATGTGTCAATCTTTGTTTTTGTATTTTCGGAGGATTGGATTTTGTAATCGGAGTAAAGAAACGACATTGGAAATGGCGTGTCGTAGTTGTCAGACGAGAGGGGGGCGTTCCACCACCCATGGCGCGCTAGGGGGACGCCTACAAATAACAGGACACTGACGCACAAATACCGCTCGAGTGAGCCAAAGGCATGCAGCCACTTACCTTCCTCCATTTCTCCTCTCCCTCTCTCATGCTATCAACGTCACAACTTTTCCAGTGCTGCTCCCTCTAATGATGAATGCAAAAATCAAAGACCCCCTCCCTTTCTCACTCGTTACAGTTCTCACAACAGGAAGGATCAGTGCTTTCTAGTTCTCTTCCATCCATCCATTCCTCCGTTCTTATCAAGCTTCTTCCTTCTCCTCTCCTCCACCATGGCTCTGGACCCATCTGCTCCTCCCTACTTCCTTTCTTATTTGACTCTCTCAGCCACATATGATATCCAGCTCAAGTGTAGAGTCGGGAGAGAAGAAGTGGACAGAAGAGGAGGGGAAGCAGCACAGCCGGTGGCATGACCTGGAGGAAGTACAGAGGTTTTTTTTAACATCCGTAGGAGAACTATAAGGATATATCTTTTCACAACATGTCACCTTGTCAAAGACCCTTAATGTGAATATCATGTTACCGCGGTGTCGAAAGATTAACATGTCATAATTTTCTAAGCCGTGTGCTTTGGCAAAATCCTTCCAACTTTTTCCTCCTATGTAGTAATCTTGCATTTCTTTATGAAGTTCAAGACGGCATATAGTGACTCGTAATAGAAAATATGTCGTCTTGAACTTCATAAAGAAATGTAAGATTACTACATAGGAGGAAAGAGTTGAAAGAATTATGTCAAAACACGGCTTAGAAAATTATGACATGTTAGTCTTCCGATACCGTGGTAACATGGTTGTCACATTAAGGGTCTTTGACAAGGTGACATATTGTGAAAATATATATCCTTATAGTTCTCCTACGGATGTTGAAGAAAATCTCTGTACTTCCTCCAGATCATGCCGTCGGCTGTGCTGCTTCCCCCTCCTCTTCCTGCCCACTTCTTCTCCCCCGACTCTACACTTGAGCTGGATATCATATGTGGCTGAGAGAGTCAATAAGAAGAAGGGAAGTAGGGAGGAGAAGATGGGTCCAGAGCCATGGTGGAGGAGAGGAGAAGGAAGAGGCTTGATCAGAATGGATGGAGGATGGAAGAAAATTAGAAAGCACTAATCCTTCCTGTTGTGAGAACTGTGAAGATGAGAAAGGAAGGGGGGTCTTTGATTTTTGCGTTCTCATCATTAGAGGGAGCAGCACTGGAAAAGTTGTGACGTTGATAGCATGAGAGAGGGAGAGGGGAATAGAGGAAGGGAAGTGGCTGCATGCCTTTGGCTCACTCGGGCGGTATTTGTATCTCCAATATCGTTTCATTACTCCGATTACAATTTCGACACGGAGGAAGTCCCGTCGTCAAACAAGAGCCGATGACTGTTAAGGAGGAGGTTACCAAAGGTCGAGATCAAGGAAGAACCGATGACCATCAGGGAAGAGATTGCTCCCAAGTTTGAAGTTAAGAAGGAGCCATCGTCTTTGATTGTGTATGTTGGAATTGCTTGGTATTATTTGTGTTTTGTATATTAGAATTGTGTATGGGAATGCCCAGTTTTATGCTATTTTTTAAAAAAATTCTAGCTACCGACGGACTGGCGACGTGTTGAGTGTATTGCGCAGGCCGATGTTGAGTATTCCACCGAAGGGTCGGCGAACCCAGGGACTGGCGACGACAGAAAATTGGGCCTCGATCTTCGCCGCCCGGTGTGGTGGATAGAATAGGTCCTCTACAAAAGTAAAATAGAAAAGTTATATATATACACAAATAATTTTTAAAATTTAAAAATAAATAAATTTTTTACCTTGAAGTGGGCCAACCAAATGGCCTTCCTATCTGCAGGAGCATATGAGTAGTTAATCCAAGGCCCACCATAGTTCTGCCTCAAAAATAACCCCAGCTGTCTCTGTACTGCAGGAGGCCGATATCTATACAATAATAAATTTCATGAATATATATGTACATTACATTTAAAAAATATATAAAACTAATTAACTTACTTCGTAGCCTGTCCGTCCAAATCTTCATATGCGTCTCGTCCGGGGGAGCGCATGGAGGGTCGCTCTCACCTCCTGCCTGGGCAGGATCAGTCTGATCGCCGTCCTCCATATGCTCGCGTCGGCTCTCCCCATGGAGCCGTCGGCAGGAGGAATGCTTGACGCGGGAGGAATGCTGGATGCAGGATCAGGAATGCTGGACGACGAGGGAGGAGTCGCCAACCTGCTGGAACTGCCATGTCCCGGTAATGGACCGGGAACAGAATGGTACACTGGCGTACTCGGATCAGATGAGGATAAGGGTACAGAATCTGTTTCCCCAGCCCGAGGCAGATGGGACTGCCTAATATATCCTCCACGTCGTCCCCTCCTGGTCTAGTCATACATGATAATAAATATGACAATAAAACAAATATACATATTTCTATGATAGACATCATAGATTTTTCAAAAATCTCATAGTCACAGATAAAAGTGTCACTAAAGTGTCAAAGATTTATATGATAAAAGTGTCATTAAAGTGTCAAATATGATGATAAAACAAACGTACAGATTTAATCCTATTCTGAAAATTTATCTAGTTCGTTTAGCTCATCATTCTCTTCTTCTCCTCTACATCTTCACATTGATCTGTATCTTCCTCTTCAGATAATTCTACTTCTTCTATAATGAGGAACTTCCGTCGTGTCCACTTCAAAATATTTGTTACAAAGGGTAGTTCATCCCCCTGATAAGCTATATCGTCAACCTCAAAGGTATTTCTAGCTTTGGTCTTGCATACTGCCCACTAGTCCGACCTTGTTGTTCCCCGTTTAGGATAACTTGTGAAGTACACGAGTTGAGCCTGACTTGATAGGACAAATGGTTCATAGGCTTGATATCGACGCTGATAGTTTATATCCACAAGACCGTACTTGTCTACTTTCCACCCTTGACCTTCAATCGGATCGAACTAATCACACCTGAATAACACAATCTTAGCAGGCTCTATTCCATAACTATATGTCAGCTCCACAATCTCCCGTAGGACGCCATAGAAATCGTTGCCCGCATCAACATCTTTGTTCGAAGATCTGATACACAAATAACTGTTTTTGGTGGAATCAAGATCCACCAAGTTGTCTCTGATCGGGCAAGTTATTGACTTGAACCTAAACCCATTAACACAGTAGCTTGGCCATATTTTTGTAGCATAAATTGGTCCCTTGGCTAGCGTTCTAATAGACTCATTCTTAAGTCTTGCGTATGGACGATCGACCTAAATACCACAAAAAATAAATTAAGCTCATTCTCAAGTGCATACACAGAAAGGTAATTACAGTTAAGTCCTACATATACCTCAACCATGATGGAAAATAACGCCTCATTTCTTGTTCTAGTTCTTCTTCTGTTATGTGTGGCCTACCTGACCTCACATCATCGTTAATATGCTGAAAACAACATCATTCAATTAATGTAATAGTATAATAATCAACACTATTAAAAAATATAGACGTATTAATTACTACCCCTCCAGCTTCTCTACTTCATCATCGCAGTTGAGTAATACATACACCTGAGCAACCCTTAGCTCATCATCGTTCAGATATCTCTTCTTTATTTTACCCGATGGCTTTCCTGGGGCATTGAATACCTTCAGTATTGTATCATTACATTCATGATCTCCGTCATCGTTTCTGGAAGCTCTCGTTCTATTAGTTGTAACATGAGGCTTGAAATACATCGAACAAAAGTTTGTGATCTCCTCGATAACATAGGCTTCACAAATAGAACCCTCGACCGTGCCTTATTTTTTACCTTTCTTTTTAGGTTATTCAATATCACTCGAATGGATACATCCATCGATATTCGACGGGTCCACCAACACGTGCCTCATAGGATAGATGAATCGATAAATGCTCCATAGAGTCGAAGAATCCAGGAGAAAACACCCTCTCTAGCTTGCACAGTATTATCGCAATATCCTTCTCCTACTTTTCTAGACGATCAACGAGCAATTTCTTATAACAAAGATCTCTGAAGAATATGCTAAGCTCCGTCAATGGATCTCAAACTGCCTGCGGTAAGAATTCCCGAAATGCAATTAGAATTAACCTCTCCATGAATACGTAACAATCGTGGCTCTTCATACCCGTCAATTTGTTTTCCTTCGGATCTAGATCTTCTCAGATTTGACACATATCCGTCTAGAAATTTTAGACCCTGGATCCACCGACAAAGTCTCACTTATCCTCCTTGTCCAGTGAAAAATTGACTTCGGCAGGAACTGTTTTCCATTCTCCTCTATCAAATGCAACGCAGGACGTTTGCATATTTCTTCTAAGTCCAACCTGGCCTTGGGATTGTCTTTTGTTTTTCCCTTTACGACCATCACAGTATTATTAGTTATCAAACACATTCTTCTCAATATGCATGACATCAAGATTATGTCTGATCAGATTGGTACTCCAATATGGCAGATCCCAGAATATGCTCCTCTTGTCCAGTTATGATCTCTACCAAATCTATCGCACTTGTACCCAGTTGTAGGATCTTCCATAGCACTTAGAAAATCTCTAACCTCCTCCCTATCGTGGCTCTGCACCACCTTAGCGGTGGATCACCCTTCTCTACAACGTCAGCACGGAATGCATTCTTGTTCCTTCTGAACGGATGATCTTTTGGCAGAAATTGCCGATGACAATCAAAGAAGCACGATTTCCTCCGTGTTTCAAGCGGAAAGCCCTAGTACGGTCCATGCAATACGGATATGAGAGACGGCCATGAGTGCTCCATCCAGATAATATTCCATTGGCCAAAAAGTTGTTGATGGTCCACATAAGGGTTGCCTTCATTTAAAAATTCTACTTCCTGAAAACATCGTATGTGTTAGCGTCTACTTCCCATAACTGATTCAACTCATCTATCAAAGGCTGTAACACATCAATGTTCCTCTTGTGATTGTTCGGACCAGGAATTATAACGGTTAGAAACATGTACTGAGTCTTCATGCACATCCAAGGCGGTAGGTTATACGGAGTGACAATCACAGGCAAGCACGAATACTGGGATCCCGAAGACCAAAAGGAGTAAAATCGTAAGAAGATAGCCCCAACCTGATATTACGCGATCTGCAGCAAAATCAGGATACACTCGATCAAAGTGCTTCCACGCTTCTCCATCGGATGGGTGATCCAACACTCCTTCAATCTGTTCTCGCATGTGCCAACTCATATTTTCGGCCGTCTCTTTCATCATAAATAATCTTTGCAACCACGGCGTTAAAGGCAAGTAGTGCATTTAATCGGTCGGTCTTCTTGCACCGGTAGACCTTCATGTACTAGTTGTCTTATAGCGATCAGCACCACAAAATTTGCACACATCTGCGTCATTGTCGTCTTTGTAGTACAGCATGCACCCATTGCGACAAGAATCAATTTTTTCGTATTCCATCCAGGCGATCTTACCATCCTCTTAGACCGATAGAAGTCTTTAGGTAACTTAGCACCCGCCGGCAAGATCTCTATAATCAACTCCAACACTCGGTTGTAGCATTCTTGCGATATGTTAAAATCTGACTTAATGCTCAACAGTCTTGTAACCACCTTCAACGGTGAATGATCCTCACAACCAGGATACAATAGAGTCCTTGTATTCTCCAGCAACTCCATAAACTTTGCAGCATCGACATTCGGTGCCTCCTCAGCTGCATCATGAACGAAACTAGGTCCCGCAGTGTCGAAAACCATGTTCATGCACCCGTCATCATATGCATGATTATAATAAAATTAAATTAGGTCCCGCATGCATATACGGCTTAACATAAGGCTCCGACTCTGATGCTAAAGACACAAGTTTTCCGTATGCGGTCCATTGATAGTAATTAGGCGTGAAATTTCTCGAGTACAAATGATATGTCACTTCCACTTCTGGATAATATTTACGTTATGACATTTCACACACGGACACTTAATTTTGGTACCGTCCATGTACTGAGAGAACGCCTTAGCAAACTGTAGGAACTTCTCTACTCTCGCTATGTATTCATCCCGCACACCACACATATCATCAGGACGACGATTGTACATCCATGAACGATTCCGCAAGTAGTAATTCATATCTATTTGGAAATAATTCTGCAAAGATGGACACACATTATCCAATAGGCACAAATTCGTATATTATGTCTTATTATGGGACACACATTAGTAGCGAACAGTTACTAATAATGTTATATCGCACATAAGGTCTTGTGCATCCAACGTGTACACATACGCTATCGATTCTTACTGATGCCAATCTCATTCAGACACAGATTCGGTTCGATATCGCCAGGGTCAAGTTGAAAATTGTCTTAACATCAATTTTCAAGACTTGAATATAATGTCACCTACAACCGATATCTAAGACCCCATGACAAAGTCAAATACCCCATGAATATAATGTCACCTACAACCGATATCTCATTCAGACACACTAGATTCGTTACGATATCGCCAGACCATATATATATATATATAATGTCACCTACAACTGTTATCTAAGATCCCATGACAAAGTCAAAGACATTATTGACAAGACTTGAATATAATATCAACTAATTACAACCACAATTAGTACTAAATAAGTCTCCTAGTATGATATAGAGGTAAATAAATAGTATACTAGATTGACTGACACTCGACTGAACACCTTTTGGACACATACTCAAGCCTATACTACACATTCACACACCACTCTACTATACTCACATAGACAGACATAATTGTTACCTTATTATATATATAGATATATATATATATTATATATAATATATATATATATATTACACACACTTACACACTCTCAAACACTGCACAAATCTATAGCTAATGCATACACACACTAATATCTATATCCCCATATACATTTAGAATCACACACTAATCAATTACTCTCAACTCTACACACACACACACATATGTGTAGGTATATTTACCTTATAACTTAGTATCTTGAGATACCCAATCCTTACCTACACTTGACAATTACAATAATTCTCTCTCTAATACTAGCTAATGATCTAACAATGTACTCCATCCCCGATCGGGTTTAAATTTTTATCCCCATCCCCGTCCCCGTTTAACAATGTACTCCCCATCCTCGTCCCCGCAACCCACCCCATTAACACTTTTGGGAGTGGATTTTTGTCCCCGTCCCTGTTAATAATTTCTTCTTTATAGTATAAACTATTTTGTTCCAAAATTTTTTACAAGACAATGTTGATAAACATTCACACACAAGACCAACAAGAAATTTGATTTATATCATCTAACTCTCTATCTCGATTCCCTTGTAATTACTCATATTGTTCAATGCATCTCTCTTATTTCTCAAATACTATATACATTATCATCACTGTCCTCCTTAGCTCTCTCTCCCTCCCATGTCCTTTTAAACATTCATGAGTTCAATCACAACTCTTCCCCTTCTCACCATATTCATTTCATTCTTATACACCAAAGAACGTATTTATTATCAATATATTTTCCATTCATTAAAACTTTAGCCCTTCACCCATTTTATACTGTGTCTGTGTCTGTGTGTGTGTGTCCGTGTGTCCGTGTGTGTGTGTGTGTGTATGTGTGTGTGTGTGTGTGTGTGTGTGTGTGTGTGTGTGTGTGTGTGTGTGTGTCCGTGTGTTCGTGGGAGGAGGAGGAGGAGGGAGAGGAGTTAGGTTAGAGTTTATCTGAGGAAGAGGAGGAGTAGCTCGGATTGGGGAGGAGGAGCTCGAGAAGGAGGAGCTCGACGGGGGGGAGGGGGGTAGGGGTCGCCGGGGGGGGAGGGAGTCATCGGGGGAGGAATTTGTCGCCGGGGGGGAAGAGAGCTCAAAATTTCTAATTTTCGAATGAGGAGGAAAAAGGAAGCAGCGTGCCCTAAGTAAAAACGTTAGCGACGTCAAGAGTAGACGTCACTAAACGTCGCAAACATTTTAATATATGGCAACATATTTTAATAATATGTCGCTGAACGTCGCTATTCAGCGACGTAATCTATCTAATGTCGCTGGCCGTCGCTACTCAGCGACGTTTTGCGATGTATATAGAAAGGAGTCGCTATATAACATATCTAGCGACGTAATTTTATTCCGTCGCTAAAGTACGTCGCTAATTTAGCATATTTTAGTAGTGGTTGTAGACAGCACTACAAAGGGGAGAATGTCCTCACGTTACAGTGGCACGACACCACGATGAGGTACCCAGATAGGGGTAAAGCCTCGGCCTTGCAAGCCATGTCGTTGCGGTGTAACACCGCAAGGAAGCCTAAGGCTTCATGCTGGATAGTTTGGCACTACAAAGAGGCTTGTGACCTCATGCTACAGTAATATGACACTACGATGAGGTTCCCGGGTAGGGGTAATACCTCGGTTTTAGGCCATGTCATAGCGGCGTAACACCGCAAGGGAAGTGCAAGGCTTCATGCCATGTCTCTTTCATAAAGAACTCACCTATAGTGTATGGACAGAGATATCAGGCCGTCTTTTGAGGGTAAACTTGTAGACGCCCAGAATTATACACTGAAATCAGGCTGGCACAGGGCCTTTAATGTGCAGTTAGAAGCACATGTAACTACATTATGTGAGTGAAAAGAATAACAGCTATCGTGCAGAATTCAAGGCTTAGTCCATTCTTATATTATAATCTGTTGTTTGACCCATGCAGGAAGGTTCAAGTCATCAGCGACATCTCTCCTAATGTTTGATGGACAGTTACTGTGGGGAACACTCAAACCCATATATTGAGATATGTGGGAGATTGTTTGAGCTTTTCCTTGAACATGTACAGAGAGTTTGCTCAACACATGCCTAGTATTATTTAGTCCCACATTGAAAAAGCACCATGAGTTGTATCTTAATATATACTTGGTATAGTGTTGAGATGTGCACATGGGGTGGTAACCCTAAGGAGGGAACCATGTGGGTGATTTTACTAGGAGGTAAGGTTAAGACTCCATGGTAAAACATTTATGCTTTTTGCTCTTGGAAATTAATTTACATTGGAGCTAAGCCCCGTAGGGGCTTAGCGACTCGGACTCGGACACGGACTCATGGGCTCATGAGGCGTAATGTGGCATTTTGTTGGTGCACTTTGCACTTAGCACGTCAGCATCGTCAATAGGCACATAGTGCGCTTAAGTGAGAGAAGAGAGGTACTTTGTGAGCAGAGAAGAGAGGTACTTTGTGAGCAGAGGTCCGCCATCTGAGGAGTCAGAAGAGCGTAGTGTTCCGAAGTTCTCCGTCGACCTTGCTGGTTCCTAGAAGATGTTTGTGTGGGGGCGAATCAAGCTTTGAGCGCCGATGATCATTCACCCCAGCAGGCCATTCTATCCATTTCTGTTCATCCGCTTTTATCTCGTTCCAAACGAGAACGTTTCTGATCTAATCAGAAAACGTTAGTGGATCTTCATTGCTGCTGCTACGAATTCTTATGTGCCTTCTTCGAAGTGATACATTAGTCTTCGTTTCTCAGAATCCTCCTGGGTCACTGTCGTGCACCTTCTTTGAAGTGTTGCATAATTTTCAATTTTTCATCGAAAAATTACGCTCTGGGACTAACAGCAACACCATCTAGTATCAGCACTAGGTGTTATAGTCATCATCAAGTATCCAATCCTTTTCCATCATAGTAAAATTAGTTTTGGAATATAAGATAGCTCCATAAAATAATGCTACAATGTACACTAGGACATATCAAAATAGGTTTTCACGTCCATGCAACATACGTAGGATGGAACAAGTAGGTCTAGAATGGACATATAAGTCGATAAGAACTACATTCAGGAAATTGTATCAGCAAACTGAATTATAATCATCAAATAATATCACCAATATATGTAGAGAAAATGCAAAAAAAAACTAGACATAATATTAGTAACCTCAGCAATCTGCTGCTAATGCACATGCAGAACTATAACTCAGTATATTGTTGGAAGTCCAAAAGAATCATATATATGACAAATGACTTAGTAGCCGAATTAATAGTTTTATTCATCATCGCCATCAAGAAAACTCCATAAAAGAGTGCCCAAACTATATAATTAGCTACAAATAGACAAGTAGAAGAAGAAGAAGAAGAAGAATGCAAACGAGGAAGATGAGGAAAGTGTTATATGTAAGTATAATATAGCTCATGATGGACAGTGCTCTACTTGTGTGCAACTAAAGTGTTGAAAGTTGGTTAGTAAATAAATAAGAAACAGAAACGAAGATTATGTACTAAAATATGGAGAGAGAGAGAGAGAGATACCTTTGGATATAGAGAGAGGCAGAGGAAGATTTGTGGGGAGACTTGATTGTTAATAACAGTCCAGTGTGAGTAATATAATCCAATAAGAGGTAGAGAGGAGAAGAGAGAACCGTTTGGTTTTTTTCAGTTGAGAAAATAAAGGCTCATCTGCCTTAAAAATCACGGTCCGGATAACCGTTCGGGTTAAATCTATGTTTCCTTTTTTTCTTTTCTTCCGAGAATAATCATATTATGAATTATTTGTAAACTTAGAGAGAGAAAAATAGTATATAAACATAGAATTTTTTTTAGATAGATTTGAATATCTTTACTAATATATATAAATCGGAAAATTTTCTATAAAATAATATATTTTTAAGAAATTAGTTGTAAGAAAAACAAGTTTGAAACATTATGGAAGAGCAAAAGGTTTTCCCTGTACAAAGCCAAATTTCTCCAGGCTGCACCACTACTCAAAACTAAAAACTACCCCCAACTCCCTCCCCCTCTCCAATGCCCCACCGCCCCCCTCCCTCCTTCGGCCACTGCCCCCCCCCCCCCCCCCTCCCCCCTCCCCCCCACCCCCCCTCCCCCCCCCTCCCCCGCACATGCCCCCTCCCCCCCCCCCCCACCCACCTCCTGCCCCGTGCTCCCTCCCTCTCGCCTCCCCCTCCTGGGGCGCGGCAGCGCTGGAGGAGGGGGGCTGGGGCACCGGGCGGGAGGGGAGGGGGCAGTGCGAGAAAGCGGGGTTGGGCAGGAGGGGGGTGGCCGGGTGGGGGGGGGGGGGGGGGAGACTGGAGGGGAGGGGGGATGGAAGGACAAGGGTATTTTCAAATTTTTTAAATTTTAGGGTATGAAGTTGAAAATGTAAAATAGTTGATGGTATTAAATTGTTGAGTAAAAAAGTTTAAGGTATGAACTTGAAAAACCGAAATAGTTGAGGGTATCAAGTTAAAATTAAGCATATATATATATATATATATATATATATATATATATATATATATATATATTATATATATATATATATATTTTAAGCAATGGGTACTTGTGGCGAACTCGCCTCCACTGAGGCTCGAACTCCCGACCACTTGGGCCGCATGCATCTCTCTTAACCACTAGGCTAGAGGTCATTTGCATATATATATATATATATATATATATATATATATATATATATTTTTTTTTTTTTTTTTTTTTTTTTTTTTTTTTTTTTTTTTTTTTTTGGGTGTCTAGTCATCCTCTCACAAGCCCATGGCCACTGCCACCCAGCCGGCTTGTGCGGTAGGGGGGGCTCGATCCCGGGTCTCCACGCCGAGAGCACCCTCCCTCCCCCCCCTTCCTGCTACTTACGCTAGGAGCGCAGGATATATATATATATATATATATATATATATATATATATATATATATATATATATATATATATATATATATATTGTGGCGAACTTGTCTCCACTAGGGCTAGAACTTCGACCACTTGGGCCGCACGCATCTCTCTTAATTGTTGTTGGCTGTATGTGTGTGTTGTGTTAACACACACACATGAGCTTGCAAAAGCTCAACTCCCTTATAATTTGTCCCACATCGGCTAGACATGGATTCCTTGTCTAGTATATATTGTTGTCCTTTTTTGTTTCATTAAAGTGTTGTGTGAGAGCCCTATGGGCCACACGCGCGCGCCGCAGCCACTACCCGGCCCGGCTCGGTTCGGTTCGTTTCGGCGCGCATATCGGGTGCGCGTACGTGTCCACATCGGCGGATGCCGAATGCCGATTCGATTTTCTCTTCGGTTTCAGGCTGAGACCCTAAAAATTTTTTTGCTCTTCGTTTAGTTTTTGACCGTTACAAATCCATTAATTCTGTAACGTTTGGGTACTTGTCCAAAGAACCACATGTTTTTCATGTAATGTTCCCTTTTAATTGACTGATTAAATTTCTCTAACTCTCATGTCCGTTGGGAGTACTTAGCACAGCCTATATATTCTTGAGCTTTCTCTTCTCGAAAACACACCGAAAAATTCCTTAGAAAAACTCTCTTCATAAACCTCGTCCTTCCGAAGCTTTATGTTCTTCGTTTTTTGTTCTGGGTAGAGCTAAGTCGATGGTCACTCTCTCTACGTCGTGTGCGGCAAGGAGATTCCGGTAGAGTTAGATTTTTACCACTAGGAGCATTCGGACAAAGTCTGCACATAGATCCGGATTAAATCTTAGGACAGTGCTACGTTTGCGACTTCCCTGGAGGTAGGTAACAAATTATTATTTTATTTTTGTTGCAGATTTTGAAAAGAAAGAAATTGAAAAAAATTTCCAACAATCTAAGAGTTAATTTTGATTGTCTCTAACAAAATATTTATTAGCTTCCTATTAATTTTCTGCTCCAACAGAAACTTTGCTAATATTTGTTAAACTTGTATTCTACAACAAATTATTTCTCTCCGACACAAACTTTTATTACTATTTGTCAAACTCGTAGCTTTCTGTTAATATTTGTTAAACTTCCACTCTGTAACAAATTATTTCTCTCCAATAGAAACTTGTATTCTATAACAAGTTATTTCTCTCCAACAGAAACTTTTATTAGCCTTATATTCATTAATTGTCTCCAACAATATTCTGTTTGCAAAGATTTTGATTGATAATATTCTGTTTATTACTTGTTTGCCTTCTTAGGAATCAATAAATAAATAAATATATTTTTAAGCAAACAAAAAGTCTGTTTGTTATTGTTAATTTAGTCAACAAAGATTCTGTTTGATTAAATCTGTTGATACATTTTTTCTGTTCAATTTGTTAACCTTTTGTTCTATTCAATTTGTTAACAATTGATACACAATTGCCTTTATAAAAATTGCTACGACTAAAATAGCATATTAATTATAGTTGTTAAATTATTGCTTAATTGATACACATCTTGCTCTGTTCAATTTGTTAGATAATTGCCTACTGTAGCAAATAATTTATTACCAAAGTTTGTTGTCACATATTTTTGCTTAATAAGTATTCATTTAAGCAGCATATTGTTAATATTTGTGACATCACTAGACTTGGACTATTCAATTATTTTAATTTAGGAAAAGAAAATAGTTATTGATTTTGCATATCCCTTTAATTCTTAAGTTTTAAGAGTAGAGATTTGTTTGAGAACAAGCCGAAAGGACCCTTCTGTCAACAAGACGTAAATCGTCTAAGCGATCGGTACTTAAGCGTTTCTAGTGAACGTCCGCTTGCTGGGATATGACCCCTACAGCTAACCCAACCTTATCAAAACTTGATGAGACTAGAGTTTTTAAAGGTTGATTACAACATCATTCAAACTATTATCCCACAATATTTTCACCCTTATTGAGTAAAAATAACTTTTGCAGACCTTTCGAAATCATGACTATCAAGGAAGAGACATTCACTGCAAAACCTTCTAAGTTCAATGTCAGTTATTTCAAGAGGTGGCAGCGCCAGGTGAAGTTTTGGCTTACCACTCTAAGATTGATTTTTGTCAATGATGGGTCCACACCCATCACAAATGATTCTGATGAAACTGAGTCTGACATAGGGGTATTCAAGTCATCTTCATCCACCAAACCTAAGACCCCTAAGGAAATAGACTACCACTGTTTCCACAGAACCTTAAGCACTATGTTTGAGTCTCTCTATGACATATTTTTTGAATATAAAAGCGCAAAAGAACTCTGGGATGCTTTGGAAGATGAATATGATTGTGATGATGCTGGAATTGAAAAATTCAATTCCTCCACATTCAACAGATATGTCATGGTAGATAATAAACCTATCAATGACCAAATTCATGAATTCCAAGAACACCTTAGGCATGTTCAAGCCAAGGGAACATTCTTTTCTACTGAGCATAAAATAGGATGCTTGATAGACAAAATCCCTCCTTCTTTGTCTAATGTGGCAAAGGATCTCCTCCATCTACAAGGAACTATGACTTAGAACAGAAAAATAGTTTAAGTTAAAATCCAAAGCTAGGTCTGATTCCAAAGCTAGGGTAAACATTGTAGAAAGCCTTGGCAAATCCAAGGCTAACCACCATCTCAAACCCAAGAAAAACTCCTTCAAAAAAGCAGAGTTTTCAACCAAATCACCAAAACCCTCGTTACCAAAATCCTCATCACCAAAACACTCATCACCTGCAACCTCAAAAACCTAGAAACATTGGTCAGACGCAGTATCAGAGAAGATTTTGTTTTGTGTGTGGTAAAGCAAATCATACGGCCATCAACTGCTTCCATAGGAAGAAAGAACCTGTCAAGACCTATTTCAAAGGAAAATGCAAGCCAAAGGCTAACATAATTCTGAATGAGTCTTCCAGCTCCTTCAGGTATGTAAGTTATCAACCTGTAGTTAATATTTCTTAACATTTTGACGATTGGTGGTTAGATTCCAGAGCTAACGTTCACGTTTCATTTGATCGCTCCTGCTTTTCAAACTATCAGGAAGCAGGTGGAGGAGGTGTGTCTCTAGGAGAAGGTTTATCGGCACAGATCGTAGGAAGAGGAAGAATAGATCTGAAGATGACATCGAAAAAAATTCTACCTCTCCATGACGTGCTTCATGTGCCGTCGGTTAGGAGGAACCTAGTTAGTGGATCTCTACTTGTAGCCTTAGGATATAAGCTTGTAATGGAGGCTAATAAAATAGTTTTTTTCAAGAATGACTTATTTATAGGAAAAAATTGTAAAGGATGGTCTTTTATTTTAAGTATTATGAATAAAATTTCAAATCCTTCCTTTGTTGTTGCTAATGTTGAATCCTCAAATGTTTGGCATGGTAGACTTGGTCATGTGAATTTAGGATCTATTAAAAATATAATGAACTTAGATCTTATTTCTAAGACTCTTATAGATGACAAACACAAATATGAGATTTACGTTCAAGCCAAACACACTAGACTACCTTTCAAACATGTCCAAATGGATTCTGAACTCCTAGAACTTATCTACAGTGACGTTTGTGATTCTAATAGGGTTTTAACCCGAGACGGTAGAAAATACTTTGTCACTTTTATAGATGATCATTCAAAGTATTGTTATCTATAAACAAATTTAAGGCCTATAAGTCTGAAGCTGAGAACCAGTTAGATAAAAAGATTAATATTCTTATCTCAGATCATGGTGGAGAATATACCTCAAATAAATGACTAATTTTATGAAAAATATGGAATAATTCTTGAGGTAACTCCTCCTTATTCACCACAGTCCAATGAAGTTGCTGAAAGAAAGAATCGTACTCTGTTAGACCTGGTAAATGTCGTACTTCTCAGAAGGTGCCCTTGATAATCTTTGGAGAGAAGCCTTACTGTCAGCATGTTATATCCTTAATAGGATACCCAGTAAGACTAATGATAAGACACCATATGAGTTATGGAAAGGCCGAACCCTAGGATTAATTACCTAAAAGTTTGGGGATGTCTAGCTAAGGTAGAGATTTCTGAACCCAAAAAGATGAAGATAGGACCTAAGACTATAGATGTTGTGTTCATAGGATATGCTCTAGATAGTAATGCCAATTGATTTTTTTGTAACTCATTCTGAAGTAAATGAAATCTCTAATAACACAATTATAGAAGCTAGAGATGCAGTTTACTTTGAGAATATATTTTCCTTTAAGGATAGATCTTCATCATCTTCCTCCAACACTTCTGTTACTCCATCTACTTGTTCTCATGTTCAAATATCAAGTTTAAAACCTGAACAAGTCATAGAACCTAGAAGGAGTACAAGAGAAAGGATTTAAAAGAATTTAGGAGAAAGATTCTTCACATTGGTGATAGAGGGTGACTCCTCAACTTATGAAGAAGCCATATCCTCTCCTGATGCCCCTTTCTGGAAAGAAGCTATTAACAATGAGTACAACTCCATTATAGAGAACAGTACTTGGTGTTGTAAGCCCCCTAAATTTTTACTACAATTTTTTTAATATTATTAATTTGGTATTGATTTTGTACTTCGTATTTGTACGTCGCATACGAATTCACATTTGTCGTATTTTACGTAGTGTGCGAGATTGTGTTTCGTATTTTCTCGTCGAGTGCGAATATGTGTGAGGTACATATTGTTTGAAAAGGTTTATAGATATAATATAGGTTCAAAATAATATGAGTTAAATATTTTATTTTATATTTATTTACTTTAAAGTGGAATTTACTTTTATTCTGCGAATATAATTGATAATGTAGGAAAATAATATTTCACAAATATTATTTTTTATGCAAATACGGAAAATGAAATTCATGTAGAAATCGATTTTTGAAATTATTTTATTCAAAAAAGAGTATTTCAAATATTCAAATTATTATTGTGATTTTCGATATTAATTATTATTATATTTTATTATTTATGAAAAAGATATTTAAAATATTGTTTGATTTAATATATAGTTGATTACGGTGAATTAAGTTGAAAAAAAAGATTTTATTAACTTATTTAAATTAAAGGTGGAATTTATCCACATGGGATTAGATTTGATTGAGTTACCTTTGAATCGATTTGAATTAAACTGTATGATATCTAAGAAGAATTTAAACTCTCCCCGTCCTTATCTAAATAGGGACCCGACCTCCTATATAAGGAGAAGCCTTCTTTCTTTTCCAAAAACATCCACAACCAAAAATTTTCACAAATTGTGCATCGTGTCCGTGTCACCTTCCCATGCATCCACTAATATTTTCTTTTACATATATAAATATCCTCCTCTCCCGTCCGACAATCCGGACGTCCACCCATATCGTGTCAGGACATTCCCTGACATGGACTCATCCAATCCTAACCCTACCCTCTTGGCCGCCATCTCCACCCGCAGCCGAGGCCAGTACCTGACCACCAGGTTCACCCCGTCGTCCCTACCGCTACCACCATAAACCCCCTGCCACACATACGACTCCCCGTTCTGCCCGACAACTCTTTCGCCACCATCACGTCATCATCTTCATCGCCACCATCGTCCCCGATGGCCAGAACATAGCAACACCCCAAAACCCCCTCGCCTTCGCAGTGACCATCTCTTCCTGTCCTCTTCTTCATCATAACCACCATCGCCGTAGCCTCGTTCTATCGGTCGACCACCGCCTACACAACCCCAGCCAAACCCACGAAACCACCCCCAACAACCAAGTATCCGACCACCACAATCAACAGAAAGAAAAAAAACCCAAATGAAGAACCCTCACTTGTCCGTATTTCGTCGGTACGCCGCCGGAAGCTCTGCTGACAGGCGCTTGCGCCCTCCGTCGCGGACTTCCGTGCATCTCTTGCTAATCGGGCGCACTGACCGCCGTCGACCGTCCGCCATGGCCTCCTCTTTGCTCGTACAACCGTGCCACACTCCGCTCTTTCCGTCTCCACCGAAGGACAGTCGTGCCGCCCGCGCGTAGAAACCCTTTGCCAGCGTCTTTTGTGGCCGCTGCCACCGTAGTCGCCCAGCCGAGAGTGTCGTCGGCCTCCACACAGCAGCGGTCGCCGAATAACTTGCTCCACCGAATGCGTCGGAGCCGCCCACCACCTCGTAGTGCTCGCGAGCGCATTGCAAGCCAAGCCCCGTCGCCTTCAGGTGCGTCCGCCTCTCTCACTCTCTCTCTCTCTCTCTCTCTCTCTCTTTCTCACTCGATCCCCTTCTCTCTCCTTTGCTTCCTCTTTCTTTTTTCCTTTTTAGGCTAATTATAAGGGCACAGCATATTTTGATCAGGGCTGTCCAAGTGTTAGTTTTCCATTATTTACAAGTTTGCCTCTGAAAAAATTACTCAGGGCTATCCAAATGGTAGGTATAAAAGATAAGACTTATAATTTTTGTTTTCTTCCACACTCTCCATTCCTCACAAGAAGAAGAAGAAGAAGAAGAACAAAAAGAAGAAAAAAAAACAAGAACAACAAGAACAAGAACATCAATTTTTACAAACCTAGTTTATTTTTATCATCAATTTTTGCAAACCTAGTTTATTTTGATTTTTTGCTCTCTTCTAATTTCTCAGATCTCTTTCTCCAAACCCTACTTTATTTTTTTTCTTCTTGTTTGGGCATTATGGATGAAACCCTAGTTGTAGAAGAAATTGGGTTATCAAATCTATTAGTCTATTAACCAATTTTTCTTTATTAATAGAAGAATTATGCATGAAATTCTAGTTGTAGAAGAAAACTATGGAAGAAATCTTAGTTGTAGAATAATTGGGTTCATATCAGGACTGTCACAATTTCTGACAGTCCTAGAAGTATTGAGGACTGCCAGAAATTATGACAGTCTTGAAATAGACTCGATGTACAACAGGACTGCCACAATTGCTGGCAGTCCTAGAAGTAATAAGGACCGCCAGAAATTGTGGCAGTCTTGAAATAGACTCGATGTACAACAGGACTGCCACAATTGCTGGCAGTCCTTGAAGTAATGAGGACTGCCAGGAATTGTGGCAGTCCTGAAAGGGACATACTCTACAACAGGACTGCCACAATTTCTGGCAGTCCTAGACAAATTGAGGACTGCCAGAAATTAAGGCAGTCCTGAAAGATACTTGCTGTACAGCAAGTTCCTTTCAGGACTGCCATAATTTCTGGCAGTCCTAAAGTCGACATTCCCGAATGAAAAAAACATGTTATAGTTTATTTCAATCTTGATACTAGAGTGAAATATGCATTTTATGATTTATTTCCATGCATTCTTTGTGAGGAAAGAAGTATTTAACCTTTATTTCCATACATTTTAGGGTTTATTTAATTTTTTGGGTGCCATCAAAATTGGAAAAGAGAAAGAAACTAGGGTTTTGTTGGAGATGGTGATGATGGAAATGGTGGAGAAGAAGAAGATGATGTTGATGAGAAAAAAATTAGGGTTTTGATGAAGATGTGAGAATGGAAATGGTGGAGAAGAAGAAGATGGATAGAAGAAGAAGAAAGCTAGGGTTTATGAAGAGAGAGAGTGAAATTTAGAAATGAGAGTGCTTTTTTGGGTTTGGGGGGCTGTGGGCTTTGGACAGCCCCCTGAGTGGAATATTTTGATAGTCCTAGTAAAAGTTCCTTCCAATCTGGCTAGCCCTAATCCTGGCTAGCTCCGATCAAAAAGATATGTGCCCTTATAATTAGCCTTCTTTTGGGGGTGCTGGGTTGCCTTCTAAGTTTTATTATACATTTTTTTGTTTTTTATTTTGTGTTTTATTTTATTTTATTAATTACTTAATATTATGAATGTATTGGGTAAGAGTATATAAATACTATGTATTTAATCGATATAAATTACTGTTAAATACCTAAATACTACTACTGTTATCTTCATTATTATTATATATATGTATTAGATAACTATTTTTATGTGTCAAATTATATTGCGATAATATTTTCTATTTTTATCTATTTAAAATAAATATGTGTAATTGACATAACTTATAATTGCCCTAAATTTTTTCTATATTTCTAATATATTTCTAATAATAAAAACATGGCTTTCTATCAAAATATCCTATTTTTACAACTTAGATTTTTTAGCCTAATAATATTTTGGACTAATAAAATATAGTTTCCAATTGATAAAACGATTTTCTAAAAACTATTTTAACTAATAAAACCTAGTTTCAAATGTTTTCTCAAATAGTACAAGTACTTCTCTCTCCAAAAATTCTCATTTATTGTAAATTTGATCACGTCTAATCATATCCCTACTTCCTTCGTGACTTCGGACCCTTACACACCAACCATGGCTATTAGACACATCGGAACTTGTCGGATCATCGTACCACACCAGGTAAACTACCAGTCAAGATACCTTGCCATAATTTTATTATTTATAAATAGTCATCATTTTATTTATTGCATATCACTGTGTATTTATTTCTAGTTTTTCTAGCTGTACTATTTATTTTACAGTACCTGATTTACTGCCTACTTAGTGATATTCGCTTTACTTTACTTATTATCCTTTGATTACATATGGACTTAGAGTTAAGGGACTACCGTTTATAGTGTATCGCATATACCTTGACACAGTGGTACCACGAGTATGTGTGAGATGAGTAGTATGTAGAGGTCCTCGCGTGTTGGCTGATCACCCGTGCGCATGTATTAGGTCTAACTGCTACTAGAGACATGTTAGGATACTTAGCAGTTAGTAGAGGTACATGATCGCAGATGCGACCTAGATAGGTGCATCGGGTGGGGAGAATATTTCCTTATCGTATGGGCTTTTATTATACATTCCCTTGTAACCTGGAAGCTCTGTTGGAGATACGGGTATGATTACCCCCTCAAGTTGGCCAATATCGTTTTTGAACGTCATGCGCTTAGGTCACTGGTGCCCAAGTGGGGACTATACCAGATCCTATTTATAGCCAGGGCTCATACGATGAAAGTTTTGTTCTTAATTGCATGTTCACTTTAGTATGGTTAGGTTACCTTATTGAGGTCTTGTCACTTATTTTTATTTGTGACATTTATATTCAGTATTTATATGGCATATTATTTATTGTAACTTGTTACGTCCCTCTTAGGACCTGGTGAATTCTCCAGGTGTGTGTTTGTGGTTTCCGCAGGTGCTCTCTCCATGGTCATGTTTTCCTTTCTTCTTCCGAGGTAATTGCACTTGGATCGCCTTCGCATCGCTCGACAAAATTTCTTTATCATGTATTTCTCTTTTTCTAGTTGGTAGTAGATTTGTCTCTTTTCAACAACTTGTAAATGATAATTCATGAGTTTATTATAAATTCTTTCTCCTTTATTTGTGGATGAGATTAGTGTCATGGATTATTGCATTTTACAGCTTATGTATATATACGATGGAGTATACTTCGTATGTATGTATCTGGCATGTCGACGTACTTAGTCTTAAGTATTTTGGGACTGGAGCATTACATATTTTTGTGGTGGCACATGCAGGTCTAGTTTATCACTTCGGTTACGTGACTGTACCGATGTGAACCTGCATATAGGAGTAGAGTTTAGAATCTCATCCACTTGCTTGATCTCCTTCTTTGACTCCCAAGTTTCGAACTCTCGTTACCATCCTTGGTTTGCATCCTGCTTGAACTCTTTCTATCGTGAATTCTTATTTTTTGTGCTTAGTAACAGCTAGGAAGATGAATACACTGGTATATGCTCATAGGTCAAACACATGGATTACATGGGCAATTGATATGCATTGAGGTCTTATTTGAGTTATAAAGGCATTTTTAACCTTAAGGATTAGTTAATTCCAAGTTGGGTAGTAGCGATATTACCATCTTCAAAAGATTGTTAAAATTTTTTTACTACTAAGTGGTATACACAAGAGGATAGTAGAATTGAGAAAACAAATTGAATTGATTTTTGAGTTCTGAAATTGAAGATCTTTGAAAATATTTATCATTTATTGAGTTATAGCCACACATCTTTGGAGGGATATAAATTAGAATTGAAAGGGGTCTTAAATATGTTTATGTTGCAGTATAATTTACGATTGACCAAACTTTGAGGACAAGTGATAAAATTTGGTAAACTTTTAGATTTTAACTTGTGTTGTATGACTGAGGATTATAAATTTATTTAGATTTTGAGTTTAAGGTTTCGATATTGGATATCAAAAATTATGGTAAAAAAGGGAGAAAAATGAATGAATTTTGATTTTTGGAAGTATGTATGATTTATGAAATCAATTTGATAAAAATCATACGTAGGGTTATGTTTGATAAGTGTATAAATTTTTTTTGTGAGTTTAGATTTGGAATTGTATGCTAAGAGTTATCTCGAGGATTATTTAAGAATTTTTTTTAAAAGTTATGATATGTTATGGAAGTTTAGTAAAAAAAAAAGAATTTGATGACTGATACGACTATTTGAATATTGAGTTTTATTACAACTTTTAGGAAAAGTTACTAATAATATGATGAAAAGTTATTTTTAGATTGATTAAAGGAATTTACATTTTAAGTAATGATTATGATTGGACGAATTAGAATGAATAGAAATTTGGTAGATTATTTTTCGAGAAATTTTTATTAAGAAACTTTGTGAAAGCTCGAGGTCAAAAGGTTAGACTTATAATGGTAGACAACCAAGATAGCCCTAATGAGATAGAGTAGTCCACATTAGTGACATATCACCCATGGCCATGATAGTTGTAAATACTCAAGTGTCATTAGTCATCTACCAAACCATGTGATTATATCTACGTTTGTGCGTTAATTAGCACCTCGTGAACTCCCACTTTCTATTTTTGATTATTTGGTGTCCCCTATCGTGACTTTGATATTTGGAGCACAACACTAGACTTTTTCTTCCAACAAATATCATATGCAAGACCTAGACGAGACCACCTTCATGTAGATATATCATGTCCTACTAAAACGCGTCCCCTTGTACTCTACTTTTATGATGCGACTTTTGAGTCAAAAAGACTAAACTATAACCTTTACCATGGTACCGATATACTTTTGAATACAGATATGGACTCAACCTCGACTCAAATCTTTCGACCCAATAAATGATTGTGATCTACTTAATTCCTTAAATGCTTAAATTTGTATTTTATCTTGATTGCTTGACCCTTGTCCTTTTATTATCTTGATTTACTTAGATCCATAACATCTTTTGCTGTTCATATAATATTAGCAACCTTTACTTTTTTCCTTCCAAATTAAATTGCTTCACTCATATTTCACTATGATTCCTCCATAGTATGTGCAACCTTGTTCCTTTGATGTCCTTGTGTAAGTATAGAAGTTTGATCGTGGCACCCTTCAGTTATACGGACTAAATTAGAAAATTCCATAGAAATTTTTGATGATTATGAGGATACAAGGTATATATAAGGACAATGTAAATATGTGGTCAACCCTACTAGATGAATTAAGGAATGTAAGGTGGATCAAGGATAAATAAACTCCACGGTTGACAAATAGTCGGTTTAACTTTGGATGGTGTTCTTTTAAATTTTGACGATTTAAGGAATACATTTCTAAGATGACTATGAACATGCAGTTAAGATGGGTTTCATTTTACCATCATAAATTAAAAGACCATTGGATTCCAATTCCCGAGGAAGAAACTAATAGACAAAAGATTAAAAAAAAAATTCATTTATGACGATAAAAGATTGTGTTGTGAAGATATGATCAACAAATATCGAAGGTGATATTTTGGGTACTTTAAGGATAAGTACGAATTTCCTACAAAGAAGGTTGATTTATTTTTGACTAATATCTAATACCTACTTTTGGAGATATTATGAACAACAAAATCTAATTGAGAATATATATATATATATATATATATATATATATATATATATATAATATATATATATATATATATATATATATATATATATATATATGGGAGAAGTATATTAGAGATTCATTGAATTCAAATCTGTTGAACTTGTTGAATTTTACGGTGAAATATTAAATGAGATATATGCATACATTTTGGAATTCAAGTTTGCTAGGTAAATGATCGAAGTAAATAAGGAGGAAAAGAAAGTTATGGAATATAAAATTTGGGGACAAAACAAATTGAAAGAGTGAATATGGCTAATTGAAAACACGCAATGCAATGTTGAATCAAGAATGTTGATCTAATGATCAAAATTTATATTGGAAGACTATTACCTATTTGGGGAGCTTGCACGTCCATAGAACAAATGACAGTGAATGATGGATTATAGACATCGAGGGGTTGTCATACGCATAATCATACTATAACCGATTCTTTTCTAGTCATCCAACTGATCTATTATCGTTGAAATATCGCTCGCCGTCCTGTCTAAATATTGTGGTTGCCTTCTCGTTCAATGTGAATCAATTTCGTATCAATAAAACTGCTTATATCCCCTTAAGCCTACCTTCCCTAATTATTTCTAAATTTCGAGGACGAAATTCTTTTAAGTTGGATAGGATGTAAACCCCCTAAATTTCTACTCTGATTTTTTTAAATATAATTAATTTGGTATTGATTTTGTACTTCGTATTTATACGTCGCATATGAATTCGCATTTGTCGTATTTTACGTAGCGTGCGAGATTGCGTTTTGTATTTTCTCGTTGAGTGTGAATATGTGCAAGGTACATATTGTTTGAAAACGTTTATAGATATAATACCAGTTCAAAATAATATGAATGAAATATTTTATTTTATATTTATTTACTTTAAAGTGGTATTTACTTTTATTGTGAGAATATAATTGATAATGTAGGAAAACAATGTTTACAAATATTGTTTTTTATGCAAATACGGAAAATAAAATTCATGTAGAAATTGATTTTTGAATTTACTTCATTCAAAAAGGGTATTTGAAATTTTCAAATTATTATTATGATTTTTGAAATTAATTATTATTATATTTTTATTATTTATGAAAAAGATATTTAAAACATGGTTTGATTTAATATATAATTAATTATGGTGAATTAAGTTGAAAAAAAAGATTTTATTAACTTATTTAAATTAGTTTAAATTAAAGGTGGAATTTATCCACATGGGATTAGATTTGATTGAGTTACTTTTGAATCGATTTGAATTAAACCATGGGATATCTAAGGGGAATTTAAACTCTCCCTGTCGTTATCTAAATAGAGACCCGACCTCCTATATAAGGAGAAGCCTTCTCTCTTTTCCAAAAACATCTACAACCAAAAATTTCCATAAATTGTGCATCATGTCCGTGTCACCTTCCCATCCACTAATATTTTCTTTTACGTATACAAATATCCTCCTCTCCCGTCCGACAATCCCGGACGTCCACCCATATCGTGTCAGGACATTCCCCAACATTGACTCACCCAATCCTAATCCTACCCTCTTGCCGCCATCACCACCCGCAGTCCAGGCCAGCACCCGACCACCAGGTTCATCCTGTCGTCCCTACCGCTACCACCATCAACCCCCTGCCACCCATACGACTCCCCGCTCTGCCCAATAACTCCTCTGCCACCATCACGTCATCATCTTTACCACCACCATCATCCCCGATGGCCAGAACACAGCAACACCCAAAAATCCCCTCGCCTTCGCAGCGACCCTCTCTCTCTGTCCTCTTCTTCATCATAACCACCATCGTCGTAGCCTCGTTTTGTAGGCCGACCACCGCCTACACAACCCCAGCCAAAGCCACGAAACCACCACCACAACCAAGTATCCGACCACAACCATCAACAGAAAGAAAAAACCCCAAGTAAAGAACCCTCACCTGTCCGTATCTCGTTGGTACGCCGCCGGAAGCTCCACCGACAGGCGCCTGTGCACTCCGCCGCGAACTTTCGTGCATCTCTAGCCAATCCGGCGAGTTGATCGCCACCAACCGTCCGCTATGGCCTCCTCCTTGCTCGCACAACTGTGCCACACTCCGCTCTCCCCGCCTCCACCGGAGGACAGCCGCACCGCCCGCACATACAAACCCTCCGCCAACCTCCTCTGTGGCCGCTACCATCGTAGCCGCCTAGCTAAGCTCCGCACAGCAGCGGTCGTCGAAGAACTTGCTCCGCCGAACGCGTCGGAGCCGCGCACCACCGCGCAGTGCTCGCGAGCGCGTTGCCAGCCGAGCCCCGTCGCCTTCAGGTGCGTCCGCCTCTCCCATCTTCTCCCTCTCTCTCTCTCACACTCGCTCCCCTTCTCTCTTCTTTGCTTCCTCCTTCTTTTTTTTCTTTTCTTTTGGGGGTGCTGGGTTGCCTTCTTAGTTTTATTATACTTTTTTTTGTGTGTTTTATTTTATTTTAATAATTACTTAATATTATGAATATATTGGGTAAGAGTTTATAAATACTATGTATTTAATCGATATAAATTACTCTTAAATACCAAAATACTACTACTGTTATCTTCATTATTATTGTATATATGTAGTAGATAACTATTTTTATGAGCCAAAATATATTGCGATAATATTTTCTATTTTTATCTATTTAAAATAAATATGTATAATTGACATAACTTAGAATTGCCCTACATTTTTTCTATCTTTCTAATATATTTTTAATAATAAAACATGGCTTTCTATCTAAATATTCTATTTTTACAAGTTAAATTTTTTAGACTAAAAATATTTTGGACTAATAAAATATAGTTTCCAATTGATAAAACAATTTCCTAAAAACTATTTTAACTAATAAAACCTAGTTTCAAATATTTTCTAAAATAGTACAAGTACTTTTCCTTTCGCAAATTCTCGTTTATTGTAAATTTGATCACGTCTAATCATATCCCTACTTCCTTCGTTACTTCGGACCCTTACACACCAACCATGGCTATTGGACACATTAAAACTTGTCGGACCATCGTACCACACCAGGCAGAATACATTGCCATAATTTTACTGTTTATAAATAGTCTGCATTTTATTTACAGCATTTTACTGTATATTTATTTTTAGTTTTTTTAGTTGTACCATTTATTTTATATTGCCAGATTTACTGCCTACTCAGTAATATTCGCTTTACTTTACTTATTATCCTTTGATTGCATATGGACTTAGAGTTAAGGGACTACTGTTTATAGTGTATCGCATATACCTCGACACAGTTGTACCACGAGTATGTGTGAGATGAGTAGCATGTAGAGGTCCTTGCGTGTTGGCTGATCACCCATGCGCATGCGTTAGGTCTAACTGCTACTAGAGGCATGTTAGGAGACTTAGCAGTTAGTAGAGGTACATGATCGCGGATGCGACCTAGATAGGTGCATCAGGTAGGGAGAATATTTTTTTGTCGTATGGGCTTCTTTTACACATTCTCTTGTAACCCGGAAGCTCCGCTGGAGATACGAGTATGATTACCCCCTCAGGTTGGCCACTGTCATTTTTAAACGTCATGCGCTTAGGTCACTGGTGCCCAAGTGGGGACTATACCAGATCCTATTTACAGCCAGGGCTCATGTGACGAAAGGTTTGTTCTTAACTGCATGTTCACTTTAGTATGGTTAGGTTACCTTATTGAGGTCTTGTCACTTATTTTTATTTGTGGCGTATTTTATATTCAGTATTTATATGGCATGTTGTTTATTGTATCTTGTTACGTCCCTCTGAGGACCTGGTAAATTCTCCAGGTGTGTGTTTGTGGTTTTCGTAGGTGCTCTCTCCATGGTCATGTTTTTCTCTCTTCTTCCGAAGTGATTGCACTTAGATCGTCTTCGCATCGCTCGACAAAATTTCTTTATCATGTATTTCTCTCTTTCAAGTTGGTAGTGGATTTGTCTCCGTCCAACAACTTATAAAAAATAATTCATGAGTTTATTATAAATTCTTTTTCCTTTATTTGTGGATGAGATTACTGTCATGGATTACTGTATTTTACAGCTTATGTATACATACAATGGATTATACTTCGTATGTATGCAGCTGGCATGTCGACATACTTAGTCCTAAGTATTTTGGGACTGGGGCGTTACAGGTGTAACTCCCTAAACCAATTTTGATGAATTTTTAAGATTTTTCTAAAATATTGTTTTCCATGTAAAATTTGTTCTTTAGTGAGACATTCTAAATATTTAGTGCTGCTTAAAGTTAATTTAGTTTTGGATTTGAAATTAATATTTTTGTTAATAATGATGATTATTATTTTTAGGTATTCAAGTTATATTTATATATGATAATTATCAAGTTAGTGATACTAGTTATTTAAGCTAAGTAATTATTTTCAGTTCTTTTTTGCTTAATTACAAAATATTGATTACTAGTTATTAACAAAAGTTTGATTGTTATTATGTTTACTATATTTTGAATTTCATTTCATTTCTTTACCAAGCCTTGATAAGGACTTCGGCCACTCTTTATAGTGGGAGGAAGAGTTTAATACTTATTCCTAATTTTTCTATTTAGCTGAACTAATTATTGTAATTAGTTACTAGTTAGTTATTTAGTTAGAGAATTAGTTATTCTACAGTCCTATACACCCCAGATCTGTCACTATTGACAACATTGCCATCTAATATTTTATTATAAATGCCACTAACACACTGTCAGCACAGTTTCTAATACTTTCTGACACATCACATCAGTCAACATCACTCTCTCTACAATTCTCTGCAGTCCCCAGCCGAGCGCCATCGTGAGCCAATCGGAGCTCCGCCGGACCTCGTCGGACTTTGTCGAGTTCCATCATCCTCCACCAAGAGGCCAGAGTTGACCACTACCGATCGTCGACGAGATGGATGTCGATCGCCAAAAGCTCGCAGCGCCTCGGCTAGGCTTCGCCGACCGGGTCTAGTCGATCCAGAGGAGGGAGAGCCACCATGAGCCGGAGGAGCACGTCACCACCTCCACGATCGACCACACCAGAGGAGTTACTTGCCATCTCCACCGAGTTGAAGTCGACCACCGGAGTCAGATCAGTACGGGGGTCATCGCCTCACCGCTGCAACCGACGACGGCTGCGTCCTCGATCTCCAGCACATCTTGAAGACCGCACACGCCCTATCAGTTCCCGTGCTGCCCTTCGAGACTCGGGGAGCCATCTTCTCGTGGCTCGTGCCACTGCCATAGATCGGAGTGCCGTTCGATCTCCGATAGCAGCACCTCGAGATTTGCCCTGGCCAGCTCGTCCTCGCCTGATCGAGAAGCCACCGGCCTCGCCACCACATCCTGACCACTCGCCGTCGGACGACGACATCATCTTGAAGACCGAGAAGCCAGCAGCGCCTGGAGCCAGATCTTACCGTCGTGGATCGATGTCCCCATCGTACCGAAGTTGAGACTCTGCCTCGATCTACTTGATCCTTGTTCCTTTTCGTGTTTTTCTGATGTTAGGGTTTTCGATTTTGAGATCTAAGGTTTATGATTTGGGGTAGTTCTGGTGGAAGGAGTTGTGTGGATCTGGAGTTCTGGGGTTTTCTATGACAGGCATAAAGGAAATTAGGGTTTTCCATAGAGGATTCTGTGAGGAAGCAGATGTAGAGATTAGGTTTTTTGATCGGACCGTGGGAGTAAAGTAAATGGGGATTAGGGTTTTGAGAGAGTGGGCTTGAACTGGAGAAGAGAGGAAAATAATTACGGTTAGGGTTTATTGGTGAGATTGGGGAAGGAGACAAACTGAAATAGATTTTTTTGGGCGGCTGAGTGAAATGATCGGGAGGAGTGAGAAAGAGAGATGGCTATATGCTAGGGTTGAGTTTAATATGTGGGCCGGATTTATGTATGGGTTGTGCATTTTGGATTAGAAACAGAAGTAGAATAGTAGATTAGCTTGGGCCGGGTTTTAGTTTGAGTGATTGAGCTTGGTTTGTTTTAAGTTGTGGGCCGTCTGTTAGTAGAAATAGGGAATAAAATAGACAGTGGTTGTTTCTGCCAGTGGGCCTAAATGAGTTAGGTTGTGTAGTTGGGACCAGAATTTGGAGTTGGGTTCAGTGTTGTGTTGGACTGACCATTGATAGGAAGCCTTTAGCTGTTAATTAAATCTTGTTGGAGTATTTAGCGGTTTTACATATATTTTGTATATGGGCTTGTGTGTTAGGCTGCCAATAAGAGATAGAGAAATAGGAATAACTACAGGAGTAGTGGTGTAGGCTTGCGCTTGTGGGCAGGTATGAGTTGTTTATGATTAATATTAGTACTTGTTTTTGCAACAGTAAAATGAGTATATATAAATTTGGTTAGTATCTTGGTCAAACTCAAATGGTTTTGTTATAAATTGTCACATCCCAGAACCAGAACACTGGAGAGCGGGGGCAGACATAGCCAGCTACGTATAATGAAATGGGATCCACTCCACTATACGGTCACGGCTGTCTAGATATATGAGGGTTTAACAACAAGCCATCAGTCTCTCCTATGGTTTAACAATCCTAGGTATCTCAATCACAGGGAATTATACAAGAGCAAGGAGTACGATCATCATACATACAATAGTAAGGCATCCCGAACCATATATACATGAATGATCATGAAGCCAGTCCCACGGAACTGATGACTAGCTAGAGTATTAGTCGTACATGATAAGGACTAGCTATAGTCTAGAATACACATATCATGTTTATGCCCGTAGGCTACAATATCAAAGAAAATACCAAAACACGAGCTAAACACGTGCTCGGGGCTAAACGTTATAAGAGGAGAATTTACATATCAGTGAGAGGATGAAGAAGAAACCCACTGAGGCACTCTGGTGCTCCGGCTGGTCACCGTCGAGTAGATGGTGCGGTAGATCCTTCGGGCCCTTCTATCAGAACCTGGCCATGCAAAACCAGTGGGGTCAGACCCCAAATAGCAAGTACCACAAAGGAGGCCGAACTATGAACTTAAAACCAGCAATCATAGGTAATCAACAGGCAGAGAAAGCAATAAGTAAAGGAGGATCGAGATTCATGCAGTACCAATACACTTATCCCGAACATAGGAATACAGTAAGTAAATCATCATTTGACATAAAGTAAACTGGAGGACATGTTAAATAAATAGAAGCAGGCAATATACGAAGAGAGGACGAATGCACTGTTCCGGAAGCCAGGTTACAACCCTTAAACCAAACAAGGACCGAGATTGTAACCCTTCTCCTGAACAGAACTTGGTCTCTGCTCATTTATTGCTAGAGGTGACAATCATTAAGTGACAATCAGAGAGAGACAATACAGAGTACCATATATTAGAGTGACAATCACTGCAACCTTTATCCTGGAACAATTAAGAACTGGATCTAGACAAGACTTAGACTGGAAAGGTGATATACGATGGGATAACCATGTGACTATTCAGATAACCAGGTTACAAACCTAAACCAAACAAGGATCGGGATTGTAACCCTTCGTCTGAACTGAACTTGGTTTCTCCCACCATTTATCGACAAGATAAAATAAGAAATCAGGACATGTAACAATCATGTACAAGATCAAGACAAGACTAGACAGACTGAACTCCATCCAACATTTACGGCCAAGCAATAAGTACGGCTTGATACTTTAACTAACTAGGGTTATCACAAGCCTAGTTACTAACAAGAAGGAGCGAGATTGTTCCACAGCCACAAGCCCTGCAGACCATCCAGGATATCCAGGTCGAATGTTAGTACAATAAGGGTGCAACACAGGATAGTATGCCGGAAATGTGCCCTACTCGTCGGCAGGCTACAGATCCCAAGTGGAGCACCCAGATAACGGGATTGCCTGTAGCTGAAAAATCTCTTCATGGCTACTGGATTATTCTAGTTGTTAACCTTAGTCGATTTCAGTGGGTACCCCTGACCGTGGTACTCAGGGATCCCTGTCCTAAACATGATGCAAGACAAGATGGGTTCATTTGTACAAGCACAATCGTCCACGGTGTCCAGGTCATTCATACTGGTCATGTCAGGTTAGCCATCGCAACAGTATTTTGAGAAGTATCATGTCAGGTTTATCATGTTAAGAGTGCGCCACGGCGGGCCACTATCAAGAATTATCATGTTAAGAGTGCACCACCACGGGTCACTATCATGTCATGTTACTTGTTTTTGGTTACTGGTTACAGGTTAGAGTGCACCATGACAGGTCACCATCGTGTCAAGCAATTTCATTCATTAAAGAAATAGCAAGCTATTAAGTGGGGTCGTCGCAATTTAGGCCAAGAATAGAAAATATTCAGTACAATCAGGAGCTCCATATCAAAATAAAAGAAACTTGCACAGTTAATTAATATTATATATATACATACATACATATATATATATATATATATATATATATATATATATATATATTCTTGAATCCAAGGAAAAACTCTACAACTTTCATGTTGGGAGTGGGAAGAAATTCTGACCACAATTCAGGCAAATAAAATATTTAAACAATCAAAGTGGACCCCATGCGGTCCAAAAGTGGGAGAACATACATGCGGCCAAGGAGAGAGGGAGGCCACCCATGCGGCCAGCCAAAGCTTATGCGGCCAGAAAATAACTGAAGGGGGGCCATACGGCCAGCAAGAAATATTCATGCAATCTGAAAAGACAAAGAGAGTGGGACCCGCAATAAATGCAAGCATCTACTCAAGCAAAAGAAAAGGGCACGTGGCCACTCTAGTACTGGGGCCATGTGGCCTAAAATTACATGGATACAAACCTTGTGGGACCCTACTACAATTAATGCTAGTATGCCATGCGGCACAATTAAATATTCATGTAAGCAATCATGCTGCCAGCTACTGGTTTCCAAGCAAGAAGGTTAATACATGCTGATGCATTAATAGCTAACTTAAGAATTCCCATGCTTACTTAAGAATTCCCATGCATTGAGAATTCTAATGCATTATTAAATGCATGCATGCATTATTAAATGCCCTTCAGTATAAAGGCCATGCGGCCAGGAGTTCTTTTCCTTATGCGGCCAACTTATTAGAAATGGTCATGCGGCTACTAAATGAAAAGTAGCATGCAAGCTGCTAAATACATGCAAGATTATGCCATTTAGTTTAAATGGCCAAAGCAAATTATTGGTTGCATGCAGTTTAATTAATGCTAATGGTTATTAATATATCACTATTTCTATGCATGCAAAAGCATGCAACTAAAGCACGCAAATGCAACTTCTTACGTAGCAAAATGCATGCGGCCCATTAGTGAGTTGCCATATGCGGCTGAGCTTTAGCTCCCCATGCGGCCAGCTACTGTACAAAAATCATGCAAGCAAAATATACATGCATGCTTGCATTTAAATAATACATGCATTAATATAATGCATTGATATACATGCATAAGTACAAAATATATTTTGTACTCCCATGCGGCCAAGAACTGTTCCCTCATGCGGCCAACTAAATTGCTGATGACCCATGCGGCCAATAAATTGGCTTATGCGGCCTGAAGTGGTTCCATGTGGCCATTTCATGTAAATGCATGCAACAGATGCATGCAAATATAATTTATGCAAGGAAATGCATGCAGGTTAGGGCTAATGCATATAATGCATTTGCATGCAAGCCTTTTAAATATGCATGTGGTTATAATTAAACCATGCAAGCAAAAATGGCCAAGCAAGCATTTTGCATGCGGCAAGCAAAGGATTGTAAGGGGGAGCATATGCGGCCAGCTAAATTGTTTGAGCCATGCGGCCAACTTATTAATGTGCCAATACAAGCAGGGCTAATTGCTAACAAATATATGCATGCATACAAGCTAAGCTCATGCGGCCAGCAAGCAATGTTGCATGTGGCCAAGAATATAATTAAAGGCCTTCCACAGAGAACATGTCCATGAAAATTGCCATAGCCTCCATGCTCCACCAAACAACAATAGGAACCCAAATCCAGACTTCTATGGGTCAAATTTGGGTAGAATAAAATTCTCTACAACATGGAACCATCAGTTGACAAAAACATGCAAGTTTGACAGATCAAAACCCATGAAAATCGAAAATACCACAAAGCTAGATCTACCACAATCCACCCGGTAAAATCAAAAACTCCAAGTTCTAAACATGCTTAGAATTTAACAATAAAGAGAATGGAACAAACAAAATTAAAATCGTCCAACATTCGGCAAGGTGTACTTGCCTCTCTTCTAATGGCTAGGGTTTGGTGGAAAAGAAATGAATGAGGGTGAATGAGGAGGGAGAGAGAAAAAGTGGCTTATATAACAAGCTCAAGTTATCTCCACCATTCATTTTTATCCACTCAATCTAAACCATACACCTCATCTCATAAAGAACCAAACTAAACCAAACCAAGTCAAAGTGGAACTGAACCAATAAAACCAAATCCAAGTTAAACCAAGTCATAAAATCTTACACTTAGGAAATTTTTAAAATATCACGTAAATCGATAAATACGAAATACGGCTCAAATAAACACGTATCCGTATAAAATACCGATACAGTGAGACGGGTCTCACATAAATTTTTAGTGAGTATTGCTAGTTATTATCTAAGTATCATTTTCTTGCTAAAACATAGTTTAAATTATTTCTACTAGTACTATTTGGGTAAAGTTATATGTTTGTATATTTTTAAAAATATTGTTAGTACTAGAGAGAGTTAGTTACCTAGTTAAGCAATAGTTAGCTAATGTTATTTCAAACCCTAACAAACTTGTACCCAAAATACTGGTGATCATTCAGATTTATGCTTCATTACTCTCGTTCTTCCAAAGCAAGGCAAGTACACCGACTTGAAATCTTTACTTTGTTTTCTTCATACTTTTATGTTCTCATATCGGACGCGAAAACACACGATTGTATTGTGCCTTGTTCATTGTATTGTGGCTTATTATTTGTTACGGAGATTGGAGAAAATATTGACTAGTGTGTGACCACACCCAACCTAGGTATTGTGAATAGCCTAATCGTACACCTCACGTACGATTAAGCTGAACCTTGTAGTATTGTGATATTGTGGTTCCCAGTCGGTCATATATTAGTTTAATATTTCAAATTTCATACTTGCATTGATTGTCGTATTCACATAAATTGTCTTGTTCATTGTGCCCATTCTTGTATTTTTATTTTATATTACAGTTCTTGTACCCTTGTTTCATATTGTAGTCCATATTTTATCATATGTATTTCAGATTACATTTTAGACTATTTCATGTCAGTTATACTTTGCTCTTTTCCTGACAAGATAAGTTGCAGGTGAGCTTGAGGCTAAATTGTAACACCAACTTTTCAAAAATGAGGTAATTTGAACTTTTGTAAAATTATTATTTAATAATAGAATTTATGATTTATAGGAATTTTTAATTAATTTATACTATTTTAAATTGGTGAATTATAATTTTGATGTGTTAGCTAGTAAACCCTAGAACTGTTGATCCTAGAGATTAACCATGACCATGAGGACCTAACCATGTGATTAGAATGACTATTTCAACTTTTTAGGCTAAGGGTATTTTGGTCATTTTGTGACTTTTGAATTATTAGTATTTTGATTAATTGGTAAATTTTAGATTATTTAATAATATTTAAATTAATGTATTAGAATTTTGGTCATTTTCATATTTTAATATTTTGGGAAAATTTTATATTTTTGATATTATTTTTATTGGATTTGTTTAGTCGGGTTTGAGTTTCGTCTCGTTCCGACTTGTATTATGACCCGGGTAGCTTAAACTCTAGATGGGACCCAATTTAAGTTAAGCATGGCCCATAAAACCCAAAATTTAAGTTAGTTAATTGAACTAATTTTATCATGTAGAATGATTAAGTTAGAGACTCAAAACTAGATCATTTTGACCCCAAACTTGAACCTAGTCTAGACTTAACCATATGAGACTAGAGAGGGGCAATTAGGACATTTCCCATTAGCCCTAATGAACTTTTTATGGCAGCCACCTTTAGGGGAGAATGATTCATTTCATTTATTACAATCTTGCCTCTTTTATTTTCTTTTGTTCTTCCCCAATTTTAGAGAGCCTTCCCATTGATTTGATCTCCAAATCAAATCATTCTTTCACCAAACCTTCCCTCAATCATTCCCATTCTCCAAGGGAAGGGTACTACCAAGAATTGGAAGGGAGTGCAAGGAGGAGTGTCCACTTTGAGGGATCTTCGTATCGGAGCCGTGTCCTAAAGGATTTCATTGGGATTCCACCCCAATAGGTAAACCCATCCTCTAAATCGATTTCCTTTGCATATAAATTAGTTTTGAATCCGTAGGATCCATCCTCATGCATGTGTCCCATTTAGATTCAAATTTAGGCCATTTGGAGCTCTCTTGAGGATTTTAGATATGTGTCTTGTATCCTACTTGATAGATCCCAAATTAGGACATCCCATGTGTATGCATATGTATGATAATAGTTTAAATAGATATTTAAATTCATTTTTAGAATGGTTAGAGAGTGGATTGATCTTAGTTAGGATGGTTAGAATAAGTTTTCATTGGATACCTATGTTGTATCCAAGTATCTTGGCCTATAGTGTTCTTTTGTCCAAAACAACTCAAATTCGTCATAATATTCATCCACGTTTTTATTAACCAAAGCACTTAGAAATGTCATAACTTTTAGCTTTGAACTCCGATTTATCTCCCGTTTTTTTAAAAGAACCGTATCAAAGTTAGCTTTGCAAATATATATTTTAATAAGCCAAATTCTTTTTGTAACTTCTGTAGAATTATTTTGAGTGTCAGCTGTACGAAAGACGAACGTGTTTTGGTATTTTCCGCGATTTCGGGAGCTTCCGGACACAAAAATGCGATCCGTTTACAGTTTTGGAAAGCTACAGAAGGGCTACGACATACTTTAATCCTAGAATTTAGTGAATGCCCTTGGTATAGTATTGGTTTTAAGTAGAAGAGTGCTAAATACAATATGCATTTTGTGTAACCTATGAGCCGATGTAGTATGGGTATTAAATGATATAGAGTATAAATCATATATGTTAGATGAATGAAATGATATATATATAGATATATATATATATATATATATATATCTATATATATATATATTTTATATATATAGATATATAATATATATATATGATATATATCCTCTTTACATTAAT